>OZ004705.1:28065178-28686718 GCA_963924515.1 Vespertilio murinus | reverse complement strand
GTTATTGTTGTCAGTCTCATACTATGACTAATCTGTAAATTAAGCTATTATTGGTTGGTAAGTATAGGGAAAAATGATATATATAGGATTCAGTATGTCAATTGATGGTTATTGGTGAAAATTCAACACCAACAGGAATCCCCAGTTTTGGGTGCTGGAAACTTTATTCATTGTAAACAGCTTAACAGTGACAAAGCATGGCTATGAAAACAGCACTGCTATGGAATAGCTCTGTAGTGCTACAATGCGGCTATAAAACAGTTCAAATTGATGCAGCAGGGCTGTGAAAACAGCATGGTGGTGAGGTTGCCCTGGGGCTAGGCCTCTCTTCAGCTAGGCAGCTCTTTTTCAGTATGGTCTACTCCCCTCTCCTCTAAGGAGATATCTTGGATATTAGCTCTAGCCAGGGAAACATAGTCTTTAGTCTTTGGTGGAAAGTGTGCTTCCTGAGCTAGGGGGGAGCTGGCTTATATGAAGAGAAGTCCCCACCCCTAGTCCCTGACTAGTCCATCCTCATGCAAATGAGGACTCCAAATCCTCACCGTTTGATTGGTCCAAAAGGCATTATCCTGATTGGTCAGAATAGAGCCATTCTGATTGGTAGATCTGCATAGTTCTGGTTGGGTGGGAAAAGTCTCAGTCCTATTGGTTGAAATAGAATTCCAGGATCTCCTTTACAAGGGCTGGCTCACATTGCAGAAACACAGTGCAAGCAGGTGATTCAGTGCAAAGGTAGGCAGTCTAGCTTGAAAGAAAGGTAGTTTAGTAGAGGCAGATAGTCTAGCTCAGACACTTCTCTGTGAAGTGCAGTTTGCTTGAGAGGCCCCTATGTAGGAATGGCTGCTTGGTTCTGTTTTATTTTAGCCCAGTTAGCCACCAGGGCCCCTTAATAAGTATCTTCTTTCCCAGGGTTCACAGGTACTATCTGCAGTTTCAGGCATCCACTGAGGGTCTTGGAACATATCCAATGAATGGGGGTGGAAGGGGGGGAGCGGTGGGTACTATATTTTAGGATATTAGAGAAAAGCATCTGAATACTTTTTCTAAAATTCTGCAAGGTGAATATAGAAAGAAAGTTGTAGCTTTCCTTTCTCCAATTGCTTTCTGAATGTCAACAGATTATTTCAGCTTGCCTAGAATGTCATGAGTAGGATTTACATCTTCTCACATACTCTGTACTGTCAGAATCAGACTCACTCATCACCAAGCAGGATATTCTAGTTGAATTTCCTTAGAAAGGGCAGTAGGTACAAGACAAATGAAAAATATGATTCATCATCATAATTTTGATGAAAATGGGAAAATACATCCTGACAAATTAAAATAATCTATTACATACTCATGTGTGTTGCATATATATTCTTTATTTCTTTGTCCTTGTGAGATTTTAAAACCAGTATAAAATGAGAAAACAGTAGTTTAAAGTTTTTAATTCAACTAGCATCTTTGTAATTTACTCAATGAATATAAACTTAGGCTTTTTAAAAAAAGAAAATGAGTTCCTTTGGAGACTATGGATATACACTGAGTGGCCAGATTATTATGATCTCTGAACACTAAATAATCTGGCCACTCAGTATATATACTAGAGGCCTGGTGCATGAATTTGTGAATGAGTGGTGTCCTGCCAGCCCGGTCTGGCCAGCCTGGCCAGGGGGAGGGGGCATGTGCTGTTGGCCAGCTTGCTTGCTGGTCGAACTTTTGGTTGAGGGGACAATTTGCATATTAGTCTTTTATTATATAGTATGTACACTAAGTGGCCATATTATTATGTGTTCAGAGATAATAATAATCTGGCCACTCAGTGTATTTCAGAAGTACTTCAATGATTTTATAATCTAAATAAATATTTGCATTATTTTGAAAAGCAGTTGGGCAATATGTTTTAAGTATTTGAACATATTTACTCCCTTGGCTCGGTAATTGCCTTTTTAGAAATGTATCCTACCTTAGGAATCCAGGCTAAAGCAAAATCTGAAATTTAGTTAATTTTGCAGAAAGATGTTTATAGCAATATTAGTTACAATAAAAAAGTTGGACTCACCTAGTATTTAAATATAGGTATAAAATAATTTGTGGCAGACCCATTGATATAGGTCTATACAATTGTTTAACAAATTTCAATAATTATAATTATTTAAATGATAAATAAATTGACTCAACTATGTAAGAAAAACAATGAACAAAAAAAGAAAAGAAGCCAAAATGTTAATGGAAGTTATCTCTAGGACTTTAATGATTATTATTTTCTTCTTCGTAGTTTCACTTTTTGGTTTTACAATATGCATTTATTGAAAATCTGAAAACAACAGAATTTATTTTAAATCTTAGCAAATGAATACAAGTGAATGAATTATGTTAAAATATGGTTTGAATTATGTAAACTACAGAAGATTATTATATTATATATGTTCAGTATATACATATATATTTGTATAATTTCTTTTACTCACATAAATAGCTTCTCTTATACAGAAAATCTTTACCAGAAATTATGACAACTTAAAATTTAGTAAATTAATGTTTGTGTGTGTGTGTGTGTGTGTGTGTGTGTTTAAAGTATTTACCTCTTGTATGCTATTTATATCTTATTGTTGCTTTTGCCATAAAACTGAATTAGTTGGTGGGAACTAATTCAGAGTTATGGAACAATTCTTGCATACAGATTTCATTATATAGATTATAGAACATATTGCAAGAGAAATGTTTTGTAGAAGAGTACTTGGTGGAAACTCAAAGGGCTTTATGTGTTCTTCAGTGGTTACAAATACCTTTGCCTTTATATACCACTGATATACCCATAAGAGATTAGTACTTAGTGAGGAAGGTCATGTTATATTTCCTTTATAACATTAAATTTTAGGTGTCCAGGATAAATCAAGAACCCAAACTCATGAATGGAGAATTCTATTGTTATTATCTTAAATATAAACTTAGACCCTCTCAAGCAAAGATCACAGTCCAGAGAAAACCTCTGGGTATGTTTTCTGGGAAGACTGGCAGCAAAGATAGCAAGTGTGTGACGGAATCATTATTCATGAAGTAGAGGGCAGATAGGAGACCCTTTTTATACTTCTAATTTTATGCCTTTATATTGTTTCATTAGGAAGTGACAATGTAATCAGCAGCCAACAGCATTGGCTTCAGAATCCTTGGAGCCAAATTTGCCAGTTTCTAACTATGTAATCTTGAGAAAACCACCTTTCAATTTTCTCACCTATAAAATGAGAATAATGGTCTGAAAAAGAAATGAAATAAATCATCTAAAGTGTCCTGAGGGAATTTAATTGGTTATGTGGGTCAGGGAGGAGCAGAGAAGCCAAGCAGCATCACTAAACAGCCCAAATATTAGCATTAGCAGGGAGCATCAGCCCCTCGGTGATACAGAGCAACGTGGCTCTAAGATGAGCAAAAATTCCTACCTCTCAGCTTGTAGTGAGGATTACACGAGTTTCTACAGCATTTGAACTGTGCCTGGAAAATGTGTGGCCAATCATACTACCATGATCATCCTCATCATTGTCAGTGCCATTTGCAGAGTAATAACATCTTTTTATGAATATACTTTTTATTTATTTTAATATATTTTTATTGATATCAGAGGGAGAGAGATAGAAACATCAACGATGAGAGAGAATCATTGATTGGCTGCCTATGGCACACCCCACACTGAGGATTGAGCCTGCAACCTGGGCATGTGCCCCAACTGAGAATTGAACCTTGACCTCCTGATTCATAGGTTGATGCTCAAACCACTGAGCAAAGCCAGCGGGTTTTGTGAATATACTTTAGATATTGGGTGCCAGGAGGTTATTTCTGGTATAGCTTCCTCTTTTCTGGGCTCTGCCATGGTCAGGTTGCTGGTCATTTCAGCATTTTCAGTGCCCACCCAGACAGAGGTGCTCCACATGCCTCTTTCATTTTCCTGTTCTAATCTGCCCTGCGCTGAGTTTGGGTAGAGTGACCAAACCTAGCTCACAGATGACAGAACTGAGCCATGGCCAGTTCCAAATAATCTTGGCAGTTTTGAGAGTATGATAGTATTCATAACCCTTGCAAATTAGCTTTAAAATTAATGATTTTCTCACATATTGTAATCCCTCATGACTTGAGTTTAGCTGTGTCCTACAAAACTGAAAGCGTACATATCTTTGTGTGTATTTGCCATAGCTTAATATTAAAATTAATGAACTTAAGGAAATCAAAAGTTTGACAAGATGCCCTAACAGGCACCAGGAAGAAATGCATAGCTTTTTCTTTAAAGCGTATATATAAAATAAAATTCCATCCAAACATATCACAAGGCTTTGCCAAAGGGCTCCACTGAGTTGCTTGCCTTTTGAAATCACACTAGTCGTTGTAGCATTTTGTGAAGTCCTGGGAATCTCCTTCTTGAGAGATTTTTATCAGTATGAAAAATAGCAGCTTTTATAGGTTTTAAGATATTGTTAGTCTTTTACACATTGGCTTTTCAATTATACTCATTCTCAGAAAGAACATTTATTGATCTTAAGGAATTAAGAGTTGTCTGGTTTTCGTCATTGCTATATTCTTCCTGTTTAAAACCAGATCCTAAATAGGTATGATGAAAGATAATAGTTTTGAGTGCTTTCTCCGTGTCACTGCTCTTGCATTTTGTGTTCATTCTCTCCTTCTATTGTGCTGTCTGGACTTACAATAACCTCATGAAGCAGGCGCCTTGTTTTAAAGATTAGGAAACTGAAGCTGAAAAGTTAAAAATCTCCTCCAAATTCACATCACCACGCTGCCAGATTCACACTCTTAATCACTCTGTGGTAATGTTAACACATTAATGTGAATGTTAAATAGAGAAGCAGAAATGGAGGGAGAACGAGGTAAATGGAAAACAGTGTGTGAATACCTCAGAATTATAGATTCCGAAAATGTCAAAGCAGGAAAGGATTTTAAAACACTTTTTAGTTCAGTCTCCTCTTTCTACCTTGAAGAGAACTGATGTCCAGTAAAAGAAATGAGCCTCCTGATAATGAAGACTAACCCCTACGTACCAAGTCTCACATTCTCCTCTGTCTTCCAGAACACAGAGTTATGACCATATCCAGTGACATTCACAGGCTGAGGCTGAAAATGTCATCCATCCCTTTCTTTGTTCCAAAGGAGCAAATGCCTGCACATGGGGTGAAATGTGTTGCTTGTGTTTGCTGTGTGTGCCAGAATCAGGAAAATAATTATCTAAGGAGGAACTAAGACCCGTGGGATCCAGGAGTGGCTGCTTGTTGCTCTTTTCTGCCTCGGAATTAATGTTGACCAAACATTGGTGTGTGGGCTAAAAGGCTGTTGGCAAGTTGACTCCAGAATACATATTTTCTGCACTTTTTCAACCTGGTGCCTACTCCTGAGTCTCTCCTATCTTTCTCTGGTACGACCCTCTTTTGGGTTAGCTTTGTAACTGGCTCTCTTGTTTTATTTATTTAAAAGAAATGGTGCTCTCCCCACCCTCTTTACTAAATAACTTTATTTGAATGCCTATAATAGGACAAACATTTTAATGATTAATTTGCATATGTGAAAAACAAGACAGAAGAGAATGGAGAGAAAAATAACATGTACATGTTATTCTACATAGATGCCATTTGTTTTACTTAGGTATTGGTGTCCCTATAAAACTACTCAAAGAGATTTTATTCTTTTATTCAGAACAATTACCCAAAGGCAAACGACCCATTGGTTTTGCTTGGTAAATGCCCTGTGTATGGTATTCTTCTTTCAGTTTTAAGGCTCAACAAGGTGGTGAGGATGGAAGGTGTTTTGATTTTTAAATGTCCTTGGCTTTTGGTTTTTGTAAGGCTCTTTCAGGAAGTTTATCTCTGACACCCCTATCTGAGTCCTGACACCTGGGAATGCTGGGAGTTACTGTGCAGGTGAAAAGTGTGAGAGTGAGAGCCCTGAACCCTGTGAGAATCACAGTGACCAGAGCTCTTCCTGACCCTCCTCGCTCCACCTTGGGGTTAGCATGAACTGGCCGCTGGTGACCCTGCCCTCAGGAACAGAATCCTTCAGAATCCAGATGCAGTCACTTCTGGGAAAGGCAATGACTCTGGTCCCTACGGTGTGGATGGAAAACAGAAGGGCATCAGGGGGGGCCCTGGACCAGAGACACGAGGTCTGGAATATGCCTTTGGTTAGGTTATTGGACTACTTTAAGGCCCATTTACTTTCCCGCAATACAATATGAGTTCAATGATCTTTGTGGTTCTAGAATTGTATGGCTTTTAGTGGTCTTGGAAGCACGATCATGAGTTCAACAGAAAAAAAAAGTACCGGTAATTTCCACTCAGATCAGTTTTATGATGTTGCTCTGACTCACTTAGATGGTTAATCAAAACAAAAGCCCCCCCTTTTATGTTTTGCATTTCTTTCAGCCAGCATGGTGCTCTATGGTGTACTTGCTGAGAAAATAGAGTTCTCCAGAAAGCCTTCTCACACTGACTTATGAACTGGGCGATAACTGAAGTGCAGAATAAAAACTCACAGGGTGTGTAAGACCGGGAAAATAGCCTTTCTTCTCTCTCTCACATAGGGAAGAGCAAAGGCACATATTGATGTGTTTATGCCCCTTCTTAGGTCAATGTCCTTGTCTATATTATTATCTTGTTTTTGTATACAATTGGGCTGTTCCAACTCTTCCCTGACCTTTGTAACTTTTCATCATATTTCTTATCTGGAATATTCATAAAACTCCACTTAGGCACCTTCATCTGCAAGCTGTATTTGGTCAAAGCCTGAACTTGGACTGCAACTGGGGGGTACCTTCGATATACTTGTTTGTTTTTAAAAAATGATGTAACTGCTTTATGAAGGGACATAATGGAGCTGTGTTCTGTTCTCTTCTTTTCAATACGTTAGAAAAGAAGGCTATTATAATTTCCTGGAGAGGCGGAGGGCTGAAGCCTCCCCATGTGCTGCTAATCATGGCGGAAAGGAGACACTATTGTACGAGGGGAATGTCTGAGGCTGGAGATAAAATTCCCATTATAACCTCTTTCATTATTTCTGCGTTTGTGTGGGGCAGTGAAACTATCCTCTCCAAAAATGTCATCTCTTTTCTTCCCGAGCCAAGTGAAACACATTGTCTCTTTCCCGCAGATTAGAAAAATAATAACGCGATGCTCCACACTTTCTTTTATTTAGTTCTTCCAACAACTGATAATTCAGACTCTTTCTTTTGTTTCATTTTCTGCGGTGCCAGGAAAGCCACCGTAAGCAGAGCTCCCCTGAGCATAGCAGCGAGGGCCCAAATCCCTGTTTGGCTTTCTTCGGAGAGCCCGCTGGCAGCCTCGGCCCTGCTTGGTGCCAGCTCTCAGGCGGCCCCAAAGCCACATGCGCATCGATATAATCTTCAGTGGTTTGGGCTGGTTTATAATCTGCCCTGTGAGGCTTAGTTCAAGGCCTTTAGGGCATCTGTCTCCTGTGAGCTGAAATAAAAAGGTCTGATTTGGAAGAGATTGGATCCTGCCAAATGAAAGTGGCACATTTCCAGCCGCACACGCTGAGTGGCCTTGGAGCACATCCATGCGAACACAGCCATGCATTAGGCAGCCCGGTTGTGGAAGGGCTGTGCTGAGCACAAGGGAGAATTGAAAGACAGATGACTCCCATGAAATACTTACCTTCAATAAGCACATACCGAGGAGGAAAGACAAGCCAAAGATGCACGAAGAATAGCATTCGGTGTACATTTGTGCAATGGTACAAGACCCACCAAGTTGGAGGAGGAGACTTTTTCTTTCCAGCTGCAGCAATCAGGGTTATTAGTATCAGTCGAGTCCAGTTATTAGACACTCTAGAGACTGACTATCCTAAAGAGAGTAGAGTAAATTTGACAACTGAATCCAGGCATTCAAAAAATGAATCCAGTCATTTTTTGAATGCCTGGATTCAACCCCCTTTCTGAGTTCGGGCAGTTGGTTGCTGTGTACAATCTTGGAAGGAGGCTGTTCCTACCTCTCTCTGTCTCAGACAACCAGGTCCTAGGTACAGTCCTTTGAACCAAGCTCAGCCGATCAGGTTCTCCTGCTCACTCTCTAGCAAATGGGTCAATGCAAGGAACTGTTAGAATTGATTCCTGGTGTTTGTGGTGGTATCCACTCGTTTTCAGTGGCAGCAGTAGCAACATCCCAGTCATTATTCCTGCTGTAGGATGGCTCTTGTGATTTTTTTTTACTCCTTGGCCTCCAGATTACCCTGGGTTGGTTGGTTTGTTTGTGTCCATTTTCTGTATTTTGAGCTTTAGCCTTCCACGGATCCTGTGAACCAGCATGACCTGCCAACAGAGTTCACCTGGCTGGCCAGAGTCAATTTCTGTTACAATAACCAAGAACTGTGGCAGCAACTGAATGCCAAGGGCTTTCATCATTGGTACTGACCCACCTGTCCAGCTCATGTTCTGCTTCTTTTTCCCCTGGGTACCTGTCTTCCTGTATTTATTTGTATAACTCTCTACTTTGAAGGTTGAGCTCAAACATTTTGAGTTTTTCCCAAGTTATCAAAAAGAGTTTTGTGCTTGCTATTTCTCCATCTTGTAATTATAATATTCGTATATGTCTTTTTAAATAAAATTAAATTCTTGTCTCTCTGTCCACTAGCTAGTGCGTAATTTTTTTTGTAGGGACTCTGTTTTCATCTTTGTTTTTCTAAAGCCTGGCACAGATCCAGTTAGCATAAAATGCCTGTTGCATGAATGAACAAATCTGTTTTCAGAGAGGGATGTGAGGTTGGACTTGTGCACTTAAAAAGAATTAAAAAACAAACTGGAATAGCTGTTGTAAGACATTTACACTGGTGATAGCTAGGATGGAATAAAATAGTCTAGGAAATGTGTGAGGCCCATCTGAGATTGAATAGCATATCTTTATTTCCCACTTTTTAAAGGCAGGTTTATTTAGGTGTTATCCATTTATAGTAGAATTTACTCTCTTTATTATATAGTTCTATAAAATATTAACACATCCATACAATCATGTAAACACCACCAGAATTAAGATATTCAAACAGTTTGAGCCCTCCCCAAATTCCCTTGTGCCCCTTTGTAGCCATTCTTCACGCTCCCAGCTCCTGGAAGCCACTGCTCTATACAATATTTATTTTAAGCAGTTACCGTAGTTTTAAAACTTCGTAGAGAAGTCTTATTCTGTGAAACTAGAAAAAGTAATTGGATAGTGGATCTTACCTTGGTATAGAATTACCAGAATTTGCAAATTAATATAGCACTCCTGCTAACCGTTATTCATTATTTATGTGACATTCTAATTTAGCTGGGCGTTCTGTATTTTATCTGGAAACCCTATCTTGGAGGGTATGGCCACTGTGGGAAATGTTAAAGTTGAGGTTACGTGTGAAATTAGCACACAGAGGAGGGAATGAAAGGAAGAAAAATAACAAGAATAGAGGTCATAGATCATCAGCAGTTTCAGCCCACTATTAAGACCCGTTGGGAAAACCTAAAAGGAGATGAGAGGATGAGATTTTGGTACGAAAGAAGAAATTCACTTGCTTGTACCTGGATGATGTATGCAAGACTGCTTTTAAGACCAAGGTTCTTAATGTTCCAATTTGTAAGCCAACATAAGCTTCCATCAAGGCAGCTTGCCGCCAAGCTGTGTTGTGGAGAAGTGCATCTCAGGAAGTCATTAGGCACCCTGAATTGCATTCTATGGAAACGGTGAAGCATATGCTAGGTTTCCACCCTCAAGAACATGAACTTTTAGTGAGTTATCAAAGAGAGTGTACTGCCTGCTATTTCTCAGGGCGGCCAGACAGTAATTTTATAGAAAACCATTCTTCTGATTCAAATTGATCATATTCAAACTGACTGGCTTCTGTTTATTTGTACACTATTGGGACAGAAGGGCTTACTAAGCAGAGCCAAAGAGAGACACTTTCAAGTATGTTCTTCTTATTCTCCATTAAAGAATAAACTGTTTAAAACGACTTTTGGCAAGTCCATTGTTTAGGACGCAGGTGAGTCTTACCTTCCTGTATTAAGGTCAGCTTGGCAGAACAGTTACTTGGAAATAGGTTGTTAGTGTTTGGTCTGAGTGATAGCCCCTCATGTCTATACTTCTTCTTCGTTCTTTTCCCAGCTCTCCAAAGCTAAGCTGCCCTGCATGGCAATCTCCAGCCTTACACCCCTGCCCAAGAGCCTCACCTGCCAACTTGGTTGATGCTGAATGGATAATAGTCATGAATGATTTAGCACTTTAATGCTATTAATTAAGTTGCAAATAGTATCTTTGCCTCCTGGGTTTGAAGATGCAAATTATGAGGAGCATGGAAAAGAGAGGATAAGGCGGAGGAATCTTTGATTTCTTATCATATAAAGGTGGCTGTCTCCTTATGCTTAAAGAACAGGCCCTTGGTGTGTCTCTTACTCTAGAAAGCTGGGACTAGAAGGGACTTTGGAGAGCATCTCATTCAGTGGTTTTCAACCTTTTGTTTTGATGTAAATGGGATGGAAGCAGGAAAAGTCACATACCTGTTTGCAAGAGAACCAAGTCCCTTCCCTTCAAAGTTCTTTCTACCACCCCAGCTCAGTTGGCTCAGCAGGTTTCTGGGGAGATAGCTTCTGTATCCCTGGCATGTGCCTCCTAAAAGAGGAGTCCACATGGAACAGAGATGAGCACCGAGAGGATATGCCTTGTGTAAACCTGGTGGCAGGGCTTGGCATAGAGTCAGAGCAGGAGGTGACTCAGACATGTGATGCTTAATGACATTACTCTGTAGCTGCTGAAATATTTGCAATAAACGTTGCCTGAGGTCTGTAATGTGATTTATAATAACTATTCTATCCACCCCCCACAACCTGAAAAGATGAGCAAGTTAATGCTATTAGTTCTAAATTTGGAAGATGATAATTATTAGGTGGGTCCACTGGGAGCTGGGCTGTGGTGGGTTAACAGGTTAGAAGCAGTTATCAATAGGGCACTATTAATCAACTGTGATTGGCTATGAGGTATCCAAATTTTCCTTTCATGATGGATATGGGGCATGTTTGTATAACCAAGTCTTAAAGAAGATAAAATTGGTGTCTAGGCAACAGAAACATTTAAAGTGATCTTTCCATTATATCTTACTCGGAGAAGAAAAAGCGTACGGAGAAATTCTTATTGAAAAGGCATGATATGTCCAGTTATGGTTGTAAAGGCTATATGTTGGTTGGTTATGTGAGTGTGAGGCAGTGACTTGATACTGATACATGATACATGACTAGGAAGGGTAACCCTGGCGGTATAACTCTCTCACATGTAAACATCATGAGGGAATCTTATCTGGACTGGATATTGGCCCATATAGTATTTTTATATGTTCTTTCTTTTCTCTTATTCCCTTACCATCCTTCCCTTACCTCCGTTCTTCTCTATCGTGAGTTATTGATTCCACCTAGACAATTCCCATTGCATAATGCTCTTGCCTACTTTAATTTCTTTGATAGAAATGTTCCTCCCCTCTGTTCTATCTATAACAGGGATTCTTATCCTGGAGAGTAAGATAAAATTTAGGACAACATTGAAGCTGGATGGGGAAAATTGTATCATCATAATCATTAATATGTTACTGAAATTTCACATTTTCTTCAATTATCAATGGGCACAAATCACAGGAATATTAGCAGTACCTTTGTCAATAATGAAATAACAATATTCTGTCATTTTACAGTTGCAGATATCCCTACATATCATTTGTGCTCATCATATGTTGAAATTCTAGTAGTTTATTTGGCCATAGGCTATATCTTGTAATTTAATGTGTTGATTTAAAAAGTATATATATATATATATATATATATATATATATATATATATATACACACACACATATATATATGTATATATATATATATAATTTTACAAATTTGTTTTAAAAATATTTTTCCTTTTATATATTTTTAAATTTCTATATTGATTAAGGTATTACATATGTGTCCTTATCCTTCTGTTGACCCCACTCACTCCCACTCATGCCCTCACCCCCCTGTTGTCTGTGTCCATTGGTTAGGCTTATATGCATGCATACAAGTCCTTTGGTTGATCTCTCCCTCTTATCCCCCTCTCCCCTACCTTCCCTTAGGTTTGACGGTCTGATTGATGCTTCTCTGTCTCTGGATCCGTTTTTGTTCATCAGCTTATGTTGTTCATTATATTCCATAAATGTGATATTTATCTTTCTCTGATTGGCTTATTTCACTTAGCATAATGCTCTCCAGTTCCATCCATACTATGCAGATGGTAAAAATTCCTTCTTTTTTATCACAGCATAGTATTCCATTGTGTAAATGTACCACAGTTTTTTAATTCACTCATCTGCTAATGGGCACTTAGGCTGTTTCTAATCATAGCTATGGTGAATTGTGTTTCTGATTGGTGTTTCTAGTTTCTTGGAATATAATCCTAGAAGTGAAATCACTGTGCCAAATGGGAGCTCTATTTTTAGTTTTAGTTTTTTTTTGAACCCTTCATATTGTCTTCTACAGTGGCTGCACCAGTCTGCATTCCCACCAGCAGTGCACGAGGGTTCCTTTTTCTTGACATCCTCACCAGCACTTGTCTTTTGTTGATTTGTTGATAATAGTCATTCTGACAGGTGTGAGATGGTACCACATTGTCGTTTTGATTTACATCTCTTGGATGATTAGTGACTTTGGGCATGTTTTCACATGTCTCTTGGCCTTCCTCTGTCTTCTTTAGAAAAGTATCTGTTTAGGTCAGATGCCCATTTTTTGATTGTCTTGTTTATCTTCCTTTTGTTAAGTTGTATGAGTTCCCTGTAAATGTTGGGGATTAAATGTTATTGGTGATAACATTGGTGAGTATGTTCTCCCATGCAGTGGGCTTTCTTGATGTTTTGTTGATGGTTTCCTTTGCTGTGCAAAAGCTTTTTATTTTGATGTAGTTCCATTTGTTTATTTTCTCTTTCATGCAATGGGCTTTCTTGATGTTTTGTTGATGGTTTCCTTTGCTGTGCAAAAGCTTTTTATTTTGATGTAGTCCCATTTGTTTATTTTCTCTTTAGTTTCCATTGCCCTAGGAGCTGTATTGGTGAAGAAATTGCTTTGGCATATGTCTGTGATTTTGCTGCCTGTGGATTTCTCTAGTATTTTATGGTTTCACATCTTATGTTTAAGTCCTATATCCATTTTGAGTTTATTTTGTGTATGGTATAAGTTGGTGGTCTAGTTTCATTTTTTTGCATGTATCTGTCCAATTTTCCCCAACACCATTTATTGAAGAGACTGTCTTGACTCCAATGTATGTTCTTGTCTCCTTTGTGAAATATTAATTGAGCATAGTGGTTTGGGTCGATTTCTGGGTTCTCTATTCTATTCTATTTATCTATATGTCTGTTCTTGTACTATTAGCAGGCTGTTTTGAAAACAGTAGCTTGGTAATACGGCTTGATATCTGGTATTGAGATCCCACCTACTTTGTTCTTCTTTCTCAGGATTGCTGCAGGGTCTTTTTTAAATTTTTAAATTTTTATTCCAGATGAATTTTTGGAAAGTTAGTTCTAGGTTTGTGAAATATGCCATGGGTATTTTATTGGGGAGTGCATTGAATCTATAGATTGCTTTGGGTAGTATGGACATTTTATATTCTTCCATCTGTTTATGTCTTCCTCTATCTCTTTTAATATAGTCAGTTATGCTACCGTGTTTCCCAGAAAATAAGACATCCTCCGAAAATAAGACCTACTTACAGGTTTCATTCTGAGTGAAATATAAGGCATCCCCCTGAAAATAAGGCCCCCAGGCTCTGTCTCAGAATGAAAATTAATTTACCATAAACTGGTCGCTAGGGCTGCCCTAACTGGCGTCTAGCAACCAGTGACATTACGCGGAGTCCTGACGTCACTGCTGTGTGAATGGAGAGAAATCAGCATGGAAACTTTGTGAAACCTAAACTGCAAGTAGTTGTAATTTGGGTGAAGAATTCATGGGAGAAAATCACTGACAGTTGCATTGCAAATGCACTGCGAGCAGGCTACCTTGACAAGAAGTACTCATTTAAAGACAGTGCTATTGCTGAACATGAGACATTTGGTCCACTGATTCTGAAAGAAATGGAGTCACAAGAAATTCACCAGGAAATTCAGGAATTGGATTGTTATGATGATGTTCCAGAAGATGATGACATGATTGTCATTGAATAAATGAGTCAATTCTTGATACTGTAGGATTCACAGTTTGTCTGGTTTGTGTTGACAACTACCGTACTACCGTACTCTATACAGGTAATAAATTTCCCTTATTTTCATTTAACAATAAATGTGTACCGTATTCTTCTTCATGGAAAAATAAGACATCCCTGAAAATAAGACCTAGCGCATCTTTGGGAGCAAAAAATTAATATAAGACACTGTCTTATTTTCAGGGAAATAGGGTATCTTGCAACATACATGTTCCTAAAATCACCCTGCTATGAAAAATCACACAGTGAAAACCTTAACTTCATGGGAAACATGGAGTTCAGGGCATAGCACTCAAAACTTTGTCAATAAAAAAACTTTATCATAAAAAGTGATAAAAGCCTAACAAAAATGGTAGCACAGTCACACACAGTTATATGTTAAGCATTTGATTTCTTATCACATACAGGTGGCTGTCTACTTATGCTTAAAGAACAGGACCTTGGTGTGTCTCTTACTCTAGAAAGCTTGGGAGGCATCTCATTCAGTGGTTTTCAACCTTTTGTTTTGGTGTAAATGGGATCCAGTTTTGAAGTCATAAATACTAGAATAATACTGGAGCACAAATGATATATAGAGGTATCTGTAACTGGTACCTCACCTTGAAAAAGACCTGAAATATGCTTGTGGAAGTGGTCAAGGCTGTGAGGTATTGTGTAACGGGGTTCTGTGAACTCAGATGGAAAGTTGTAGCACCAGTTATGATTGGAACAGCAGACAACAGCTGTGGTGAACCGGGGGAGCTGATAGAAGTTTGGGATGTGTATGTGTATATGTTTTGTGTTCTCTGATGTGGGTACTGATTTGCATTAACCTAGTGCTTTTTGTGGATAGAATGACCCATAAGCAAACATGAAATCTGTGTTAATCTAAAATGTTCCCTAATATGTCAATTGCCTTGGAGTACAAATTCATGTTTTGAAAGCATTATAGAAGAAATGGTTATACTTGATTCAATGTATCTTATTTTGTATATTTAAAAATATGAGAAGGTTGCAGAGACTTTAGGCTTACACAAGGCCCATTGCACAGTGAAAATCAGGGATCCTTGTTCTGACAGAACCTTTCAGTTCATGCAGCTCAAATACCTGCAACTCCTCTATGGAACGTGCTTCCATCCCCTGCATTGCTGCCCACCCCACCCAAACTACAGTCATTTCTTCCACCTGGCTGCTTATGGCACCTGTTTAAATTACTCATCTCCGAACTTAATCACAGTCTGTTTTATATTATTACATACATTTTAAAACATTCTGTACCTCTGCAGCTATATTCTAAGCTTCTTAAAGATAGAAGTAATATTTTTCTGTTCTTTTCATTCTTTTTAGTGTTTTATAAATTTATTCCATACATTCTCATTGAATGGATTAATGAAACAATATTCATCCAAGAAAAGTGAAGGAGAGCAAGAACTAGAATAATTAGTTGCTCAGTATTGTTACTTGCTAATGATAGAAGAAGGGGTGGGGACAGAGCACTATCATCTTGTAAGTGCCTAGGAGAGAAGCAAACAAAAGGGCAGCGTTCATTGTGTTGAGACTATAAATAATTCCTGACAAGAGTTTTAATGACCTCCAAGGACTCCTGAGAGAGCCTGAGGGACGCTTGCCTCACCGTACTTTACATCTAGAATAGACTCTCCATTGGTTGGTTGAAAATGTTGCCATATTTAAAGGTAGCCGAGATAGAATAGATGCTTTTGACATTTTAGCTTTTTAAATAATACTTTGCTCAAGCCACACATGAGTAAGTCAGCCACAGAGTTGGAACCTTCTGAGCCCCCATGTAGGCTTGTTCTGCGTCCTTATGTTAGGGTGACAGAGTTTGGAGCTAAAACGAAGGAGCCAACACTGCAGCAGAAGCCTCTTCCAGACCCACTGTGCTAGTTTTGAAATGAGGCATTTTTCTGTCCACAGCCATATGCAGTGTGAACGGGCCGCAGATGTACACCGAGTGAGTGGGCGAAATAGCGTTTGGTGGGAAATAATGACAGTTTTATGGCATTAGTCCTTGGAGCCCCAGGTGCACTTACTCATCTTTCATATATTTTAAGCTTTTTAACCTTGGGAATATTTCAGCAGGCTAGCATCTGTATTTCAAAGACAAGCCCTGCAGTGAATCAGCGAGGACAGCGAGTCATATGTGGATCTGAGAGAAGAGATGAGAGCACCTTATTGAGTGATCAGTGTAACAATGCAGTCGAGTAGAAGGCCATGGATTTTCATCATTTTGTTTTTGACTCTCCAGCTCATGGGCCTTACTGCCCTGGCCTTGGAGGCAACCTTGGCAGGTTGTACCAAGTTTTGCATACGCCCCTCAAATGTCAGGACCCTTTTCCTGGATTACCCCGCCTCTGAGCTTGGGCTATCATTTCTGAGTTCAGAGTATCCTAACCTTTGACTTTTGTGTTGGGGATGTCTACTCTTCTCCTTCTGATTATCTGATGACAGAGTGAGGATTATTTTGTGTGAGTAAGGGCTATGTATATATGGCCATTGAATTGGCTGTTTAAATATTTGTTGTTGTTAATTTGAATCAATATATTTTAGATAATTATATGGCCATAAAGATAGCTAAGAATGTATTAACCTTAGCTCATATTGAATTTTTTTCTTATAATTTTATGGGTCTTTTTCCTTGGACTTAGTTTTAGTTGTCTAAAACATTTCCCACCTTTAAAATGATCAGTATTCAAAGTATAATTCACAGTAGCTAAAGCATGTCTTTAAATCCATGCAACTAACCGCAAGCATAGTGAACACAATTTGGGTTAGATTTTATTTCTTTTATCCAAAGAATATTGTGAAATATACTGAGCAATGAGTAAATACCTCGAGATCTTGGACTTGCTAGGGATTCAGAGTGAATTTCAAACAAGAAAAGGAAAGACCATGAGTAGCACGACTATAAAACAGATATAGGAGTATGGTATCTTAGGGAGGCAGATTGTTGTAGAAACACAGCTAGTGAAATAAATCTGCTAGAAAGACTGTTTCTTAGAAATTCTCATACTCCTGTAGCATTTACTTCCAAATAATACTGCCCTCAGACTTGGGCGAGAGGGTTCCCTGCCCGGCCTGGCATGTGGGAGAACCACAATGTATCCATCTTTGGTCACATCATTCTCCACTGGTTCTGGCACATTGAGGAATCATGTCCTTCCCTTTTATATATGATGGATGGTCGGGTATTAGGACCCTGGAATTTCCTGCCCCAGTGTTCCTAAACCAAGACAAGGTCTGTCCTTCAGAGCAGGTTGCACTCCACACAAGGGGTGGCCAAGGGCAGTTGTTTGTAGGGCAAGGAGTGTGGATGGCTGCCAAACCGTGGTGTCCATATCTGCACTTGCAAATCCTAGCGAGGGAGTTGGTACAAAGGAAAAGGGGGTGGACCAGAGCCTGGAGGGCTGGCTCCTTCTGAACCCTACATTCTGGCATTAAACTTTTCTTAGGTGCTTTGCACTCATCACCTCGTTTAATCCTACAGAACACTTCAGGGTAGTGTTTTATCATTACATCATGGGAATCAGGCTGAGGGGAGTTAAGTATCTAATCCAAGGCCACTGAGTTAGTAAGAAATTGAGCCAGGATTTAAACCTCAGGTGATTGGGTTCCAAAGTACATAGTAGTTTTCACTTTGTTAGATTGCCCTTTATCAGCATCTTTGTCTTTATACTGTCTCCGTTCTACCCAGAGCCTTGGCACATATTGATAGGCAATAAAGATTTTCTGAATACCTAAGACTGTTGGAACACACTATTTGTTCACCTTTACTATTAATAGGATGTAGAGTAAAACCATGGTATAGGTGGGAAATTGCATGGAAATGTGGCAAAGGGGGACATTTTCTATTTATGCTTTTACCTAGATACTATGGCGTCCCGGGTTCATGCCTGCACTGGTTAGCCCAGTAACATGCTGCAAGTTTTCTGGCTAGCGTGGACTCAAATGTCTCAGGAGGAACTTTTATTCAGAGAAAATATTAACAAACACATGTATGCTGCAGTTTTCTTTTCCTTAAAATGACACAGGCTTTGGGTGTTAAGGTGATTCAACAGGGTTGTCAAAACGCCTGCCTCTCATGGATTGATTGGCACTCTGCTGGTGAGGCCCCGTTCTTGGCTTTCCTGTGCTGTGTTATTCCACATGTGTGTCTTATTCATGTTGCTCCCTCGTGGAACATTCCTCTGTGCAGTCCCTCAGCTTTGTCTTTCCTTGTGCTCACTCCCAAGAATCAAAGATGCCAAGACCATTCTCTGCTGTTGGCAGAATGCCTTGGAAGACTTTCCTAACTTCTGCTATAGACTAGCTGTGGTATTTCCCCCATGTGTTCTTAAATGTTTTGGCTGATTTATCTACTCGGGGTGGGGCGGGGGATGGGGGTGTCTCAGCCCAGCCTAAGCCCTCTCATAGTCTGGGAGTCCTCAGGGGATATCCTAAACCAGCAGTCAGACATCCTTCGCACTGCCACTGAAGTGGGAGAGGCTCCTGCCACTGCCGCTGTGCTCGCCAGCTGTGAGCCTAGTTCAGGGCTTTTGGCTGAGAGGCATGCCCCCTATAGGAGCGCACTGGCCACCAGGGGGCAGCTCCTGCATTGAGCATCTGCCCCCTGGTGGTCAGTGCATGTTATAGAGACTGGTCAACCTGTTGTTCTGGTCATTCTGGTCATTTGGTCATAATGGTCGCTTAGGATTTTATATATATAGATGTCACCGTAGTAAATTCAATTAAAAAATAAATCTTGCCGAAACCGGTTTGGCTCAGTGGTAGAGCGTCGGTCTGCGGACTGAAAGGTCCCGGGTTCGATTCCAGTCAAGGGCATGTACATTGGTTGCGGGCACATCCCCGGTGGGGGGTGTGTAAGAGGCAGCTGGTCGATGTTTCTCTCTCATCAACGTTTCTAGCTCTCTATCTCTCTCTCTCTTCCTCTCTGTAAAATATCAATAAGATATATTAAAAAAAATAAATCTGAAAGGTCATCTAATCCATTTCTTCTAGATTATGGAATTGGTTGTCTGTTTTTAAAAACTATGTTTTTATTGCTTTTTAGAGAGAGAGGAATAGAGAAATAGAAACATCAATGAGAGAGACACATTGATCTCCTTGCTGCCTCCTGTGCACCCACCCTCCCCCCTCACACACACACTGGGGATCTAGCACGCAACCCAGGCATGCGCCCTGACCAAATTGGTTACTTCTTGGTTCCTGGGTCAATGCTCAGCCACTGAGCCACACCAGCTGGAGGGAAGCCCGGGTCCCATGTGGCAGAGGGAAGCTGGGGCTTTCAGCTGGGGGAAAAAAAGCGTACTCATGCATGAATTTCATGCATTGGCCTCTAGTATTTAACATAATTTCTTTCCTGCCTTTCCCTTTTTGGTGTAAGTATCCCTCAAATGAGTAAAGTAAAATAAAGACCTAAAAACTCAATGATGGCTATTAAAAATGTAACAGAATTGCATTGCATTTGAATCCACTGTAATATAGTTCAAATGCTTTTCTTCTACTTGATATATTTTTTCTTATTCTGATAGATGATACAACTACAGAGCAAGCATTGCCTTTGTGTCATTGACTTGCAAAGGTACACATCATCTGCACAAACTGTCCTCACTGTGAGACATATTAACAAGAAAACATAATTGAAATGTGTCTGCTAGAGAAATGGAACCAGTCAACAAATTGTTCTTAGTAGAGAAAAAAATAATATGCAGCTAAAACTGACATAGAGAACACAGGAAAAAGTTGAGGACTTGAAGTGGGAGGGAAAATGGTGGAAAATAGTGAATATCTATTTGAGTGTGCAGTTGCATTTTTGAAATACTCACCTAACTATATATCTACACATAGTAATTCTTATTCCATGGTTATGATTTATTTTAAGTATTCTCTGTGTGTAATTTTCAGTTATGTATTAAGAAAAAAACAAATTTTAGAGGTGTAATACATTTACTTGAAATTGCTTTAGGAATGTGTTTACATCCCATTTTGGAAAAAGTAGAAAAATTTTTCTTCTTCTAAATGGCGAAAAAGAAAATTATGATCTTTTAGAAAAACACATTTATGTTACTTGGATAGTAGGCAGTTAGTCATAAACAGGAGACATTAAGGAAAAATAAGACATTTAATGCAGTTTCTTTACCTGATCAGTTAATTGAGAATTTGCCCATAATCTGCTTTTGTTTTACTGGAAGATGTTTATTGATTTGAAGAAAGGTAAAAAAAAGAAGTCAAACTACATATAAACCATGTCCAAATAAAGATTTCATAGTTTTTTCTCAAGTGGAAGTATTATCTGAAATACAGTTACAAAAAGTACTTGATTCTCTGGAAGTACATTGTTTTGCATGCACATTTGAACTAGCTAAAAATCCTACTCCACAGCGGAATGCACTGCCAGTCTGTTAATCACAGCCATAAATGTGAGTCATTTACAATTGGAGTGGGCTTCACACATGGAACATCTTGAAGATGTTTCTTCTTTAGATGAGACAAACTAAGCATGCACTGAAGCTCTATTGCGTTAACTTTTCCACAATAAAAATCTCATTATTGGCATCTCCTGCAAAAGTGGGTTGGAATTGAAATTCTCCCTTGTAAATAAAAATGCTTCGGCTTCTTATATGAAGGTAAGCCTACTGAAATTTGGTTATAGAATTGTATCATTGATTATATTATAAAGTACATTTCATCAATTGGAATCCTGTGTTTATTATGCAATTGGAAGTACAATCTCATGGAAAATAATTCCTTAGAAGATTGAGTAGCTAAAAACACCACTTTGGTGATAAAATCAAGACAATGTTCAAAATTGTAGCATTTTTGACACGAATGCACTACCAGCTGCTTATTTTTCTTTCGCCACATTTTAAGTTTTGTACTACTTTCCCCATCTATGTTAACCGGTTTTATTCATTGTGACTCTTAGAAAACTCTCCAATGATCCCTAGTTCGCCATGCTGTAGTTTTCTTTATTTTTATTTTTAGAAAATATTTTTATTGATTTCAGAGAGGCAGGGAGAGGGAGAGAGAGATAGAAACATCAATGATGAGAGAGAATCATTGGTCGGCTGCCTCCTGCACTCCCCACTGGGGATTGAGCCTGCAACCCAGGCATGTGCCCTGACTAGGAATTGAACCCTGACCTTCTGGTTCATAGGCCCGTGGGAAGTGGGCCTAAGCTGCAGTCTGGCCTCCCTCTGCAGTAGGTGACCAGGCTGATCAGGAGAAGGTGCCGCCCCCATCACCCCACTGCTGCTGCCACTGCTGGCCATCACAGCTGCCAAGATGTTTTCATTAATGTGGACTCCAGTCCCTTCACCACAAAACAAACAAACAAACAAACAAACAAAAACAACAACTTTCTTTTGGAATTTTCAAGATGTCTCTTTCATAGGATATGACTTTTCTTTTCTTTTCTTTTCTTTTCTTTTCTTTTCTTTTCTTTTCTTTTCTTTTCTTTTCTTTTCTTTTCTTTTCTTTTCTTTTCTTTTCTTTTCTTTTCTTTTCCTTCCTTCCTTCCTTCCTTCCTTCCTTCCTTCCTTCCTTCCTTCCTTCCTTCCTTCCTTCCTTCTTTCTTTCTTTCTTTCTTTCTTTCTTTCTTTCTTTCTTTCTTTCTTTTCCTCACCCGAGGATATTTTTTCTTGATTTTTAGAGAGCGTAGAAGATAGAGGGAAAGACAGAGAGAAACATCAATGTGAGAGGGACACTTTGATTAGTTGACTTCTGCATGAGCCCTGACCTGAGCCCTGGCTGGGGAGGAGCCTGCAACCTATGTACATGCCCTTGATCAGAATTGAACCTGGACCCTGCAGTTGGCAGGCCAAGGCTCTATCCACTGAGGAAAACTGGCTAGGGCAGGATATGACATTTCTTAGCCCTTCCATCAGCTGACCTTCATTTTTTCCTCCAGGAATGATATGGAAAAACCCTAGATCACTTTATTGGATTCTTATTACTCAAGTGACCAAGAACACAGAGAGTGACATACAGGGAGCTTAGCCAATGAGCGGTCAGAAAAGATGTTTTTTCTGCAGCTCATGTGCAGAGGTGGGGCTGCCAGCGCACCGTGACTGGCAGGCCCTGTTCTCTGCAGGCCTACACCATCTGTGGCTTGCCTCACCGCACACACAGTCCCTTCCCACCCACTGCATGCTCAGCCTCCTCCTGAGTGGTCGTAATGTTATATTGTCCCAGACAATTTGCATATTACCTTTTATTTATATATTAAGAGGGGGTTCCTCAGCCTGGCCTGCACCCTCTTCAATCTGGGACCCCTTGGGGGATTTCCAACTGCCAGTTTAGGCCCTATTCCACTGTCAGTCAGATATCCCTCTCACAATCTTGGATGACTGGCTCCTAATCACTTGCGTGCCTGCCTTCCTGATCAACCCTAACCCCTCTTCCTGCCTGATGGCCCCTTACCCCTCTGCTTGCCGGCCTGATTGTCCCTACCTTGCCCCCTTGCCATCCTGATTACCCCTACCTTGTCTCCCTCTCTCCCCCCTGCCAGCCTGATTGCCCCTAACTGCCCTCCTTTGCCGGCCTGATTTTGCCCCAAAATGCTCTCCCCTGCCAGCCTGATCTCACCCCCAATTGCCTCCCCTGCTGGCCTGATTACCCCTAACTGCCTCTGTCTTAGTCCCTACCACCATGACTTTATCTGGAAGGAAATCAGATGTCTGGAAGATGGCCAGTTGAAGATGGCCAGTCTAATTAGCATATACCCTTTTATTAGTATAGATAGATATAAAAGCCCAAGTGTCTTATCTACTAGTAGACCAATCACTATGATGTACACTGCCCACAAGTGGTCAGAAGCTCAACGCGCAGGATTGGGCTCCCTTCTGTCTAGATCAGTTCTGCAGGGATCAACCTCCTCTTGTCTAGATCAGGCCTGCAGGGATCAACCTCCTCTTATCTAGATCAGGCCTGCAGGGATCAACCTCCTCTTATCTGGATCAGGCCTGCAGGGATTGGGCCAACACTGGCTATCCAACATCCCCCAAGGGGTCACTAATTGCAAGAAGGCACAGGCCAGGCCAAGGGAACCACAGGTGCACAAATCTATGCACTAGGCCTCTAGTATACTTATAACTGAGCATGACAAAGAGAAATACACAATAACAAGAGAACATATCCCCCAAATCATCAGGAATCTTTAGATTTCATCAACATATATTGCAAAAGAAGAACCTGTTTTCAATTTGGACCATGTGATAATAAAGAAGAGACATTTTACAATTATTCACATATTCCAATGACAACATGGTATGGAAGCTAGTCATAGAAATGAGAGACGTTAAAGCCTTTCCACTTTTATTGGTATTGATAAATAATAATAATTAATCCAGTGACACCGCAAGCCTTTGATTATCTCTTGTTGAGTCAGCTTAATAGGATCTATTCATCTAATTAGGCATATTCCACATTTTAAAAATAAAATATTTTGCATATAATTTCCTTTGTAATTAAATATAAAAACTATAATTTTGAGAAATAGCCCTCATAACTCTTGAGAAAAAAAATTAAGAATGATAGAATTAAATATTGACTAAATTTGGATTTGTTTGGAAAACTATAGAGACCAACTGACTCAGTAAGAAACATGTATCATGCTGTTTCAAATATACAGTGTACTGATGATTTGGGGGATCTTTTCTCCTGCCATTGCATATTTCTCTTTGATCATGCTCATTTATAAGTATATAAATTCCTTTTATTTTTCTTATCAGAAAAACTAATGAACTATTTCCAAAATATACAGTATACTGCTAAGTCTTAAGGTTTATAAGCTAATTAACATAAATTTTTGGCAAAGCTAAGTACAAAAGAATGATTTGTATTTAGCATATCAATCAAATACATCTCAGTAATAAAAGTTATTTAATATCCTGAAAATGTTTGGCTTTCAATTTTGTTTAAGTGGCTAATATACGTTTGGTGAAAATAGGTTTTATTTAGCCCTGCGTAGGCTCTTTCAGAATTCTCATAATCCTTAGGTATTGTAAACTTAATTAAGTCCAAAATGGTAGTCATTGATGCACAGTATTACAAAACAAAAAACAAAAAAACCACTGAAAATTTTATTTCTTAGTTATATTTTTCCCAATAAAATAATGTGTTTTTTTTAATAGAGTTACTTAAGCACATAGTTTTCTATGTGTATGTATGAGTATGGATATAAATACATACACATACTAGTAGTTTGACATCATAACTAATATAAAATGTTGACTCTTGCTTTTATACTTAGCAATTTATCACAAACATTTTCCTATAACTAAACACTCTGTATAATATGTCTGTGTAATATGAGTTTATCATAATTTACTTAAGTTTTTTTATTGTTGGGCATTTTCTTATATACAAATTTCTAGGGAACATCTGTGATGCATTTTAACTTCATTTTAGCTATTGACTTAGAATAGATTCCCAGCTGTGAAACTGCCAGGTCAAAAGTTTTTCCAATATTGCTTTACACTGTATTCTATCAGTAGAGATATATAAATATGCTTGTTTTATTGTTCACTTACCAGACTTATATATTATAATTTTTATTTTTGCTGTTTATAAGTGGAATATCATTTTATAGGTGACTATTTATAGGTGACTATTGAGATTGATATTTAAAAACCTGTCTTTTATGGTTTTAGGTTTTCTTCATGATTAACATTATCTCTTTCTTTCCTAAGGATTTTATTCCTGTCCGTCATATTGTGACAGATATTTTTCACATTTAAGCATTTACTTTTTAGCTACTTTTTTATTTTTTATTTGGAGAAGTACATTTTTAATGCAGTCAAACAGTATCAAAACACAGATTGTTTTGTGCAAAGAACTCTTAGGGCAAATAGAATCTTATATGTGCATCACCTGGTAGCAGATATCATTAATAGTTTAATTTTTAAGCTGTAGCATATATTTAGCTTTTATTTTTGGAACAGCATCCCTTTAAATGTACAGCTAAGGGGAGCAGATGGCTAAGTTGTTTTCCACTTTCCTGAAAATATTCAAGATTGGAACCAGTCTTATGAGTCTCTAATGGAGGTTGGCAATGTCAAGATGGTTTGTGGCCATGTCAAGATGTCGAGTCAGTGCCCAGGCCATTGCTTGTTAAAGATACTGTTCTTTGGACCAATGGGAAACCTAGCAACAGGATCCTAACAACTTCTGATGCCTCCTCATATTCCTTGTAGACAGTGCAGAACATTTTGTTCTTCAGAAAATATTCAGGCCTCTTTCCTTCTGTTACAGCCCTTACTATTTGCCTATTTGTATTATTGGTCTGTACCTAAAAAAAAGAAAAAGAAAAGAATATTTTTGGGAAAAAGGTCATTTTAAAAAACCTTTTTAAATTTTAAAAGTCTTTGCTTTATGTAGCTACTAGTAGCCCAGTGTACAGATTTGTGCACATTGAAAGGAAATTAATTAGAAGAAATATTTTAATACTGCTGTTCTTTCTTTCTCTATAATAGAAATGTCAACCAAATTTATGATCAACAATGACTGATCGAAACACACGTGTGCGATTGGCACCAAGAAGAGCTTTCTTTATATGTATCATGCATGCATGAGTCAACTTAGCCTTTTATAGATATAGAATAAATTTTCTTAATTAGACCTGCTTTCTGATTTAGCTAAACTTTTTCCAGCACAGTGAAACACCTTAACTTCTCTTTCAGGTAATTGTCAGAAACATAGCAGTAAATATCAATACCAAGCAGATTATTATTGTAGATCACACAGGGAGAACAAAGGGTAAAATATTTAACTGCAACAGTGTTTGACTATATTATGCACAGTGAGAAAAGCTGAAGTCATTTTCAAGGTCCTCTATTTCTTATTTATTTTCAATTAGGTCAAATTTCTAAGCTTTCTAAATTTCTGTTTTCTAACGAATGAAAATAGGATTCCACTGAGTCTCCTATCTACCTACTCCAGCACTTCTATGAGGATTAAATGAGATGAGGCATAGGAAAACACTTCACAGACATTTGGTTAAAGTGTGAAATGTTTGCACCTGGCTATAAAGCAAGTCATGTTCCTGGGCTGAAGAAACTGTAAGGAGGCTAGTTGTCACTAGGGAGAGGAAGCAGGTGTTGCTACATGGCATCATTACCTGGACAGACACTTAGCATATTAGCCTTTGATATATATATATATATATATATATATATATATATATATATATATATATATATATAAATATACTCTCCTGTTAGTCATTATATATCTATTAGTGGCCTGGTGCATGAAATTTGTGCATGGGGGGGGGTTGTCCCTCAGCCTTGCCTGTACCCTTTCCAATCTGGGACTCCTCAGGGGGTCAGGCCTAAACCAGCAGTCTGACATTCCTCTCACAATCCAGGACTGCTGGCTCCTAACCGCTCACCTGCTTGCCTGCCTGATTGCCCCTAACCACTCTGCCTGCCTGCCTGCTTGACCCCAACTGCCGCCCCCCTTGCTGGCCTGATCACCCTAAACTATCCCCCCTGCTAGCTTGCTTACCTCCAACTCCCCCCCCCCCCAAACCTGACCACCCCAACTGCCCTCCCCTCCTGGTCTGATCCCTCCTAACTGTCTCTGCCTTGGCTCTGCCACCATGGATCTGTCTGGAAGGATATCCAGAAGGTCTCCTGATCTAATTAGCATATTATCCTTTTTATTACTATAGATTTTATATGGATATATAGTTTTCCCCCCAAATATGCATTATTCTATTTTGACAAACCATTAATAATTCTCCATTCTTTCACTGTCATTTCTTATTTGATGTGTCATTTCTTAATTTTCACCAATCAAAAATTATTTTCCTTCTTCATATATTTTGTCTCCCTGAGATCTTCAGAATGTGAATCAATCTCCAGTCTGTTCTGATTTATAATCATCTGCTTCTTGTATGATTTCCTCCCTGGTACCTTGTGCCTTCTGTTATTCTCTTCTATCTAACATTTTAACTTCACTTCTTCCCACCCTGATCACACCATTGGCCACTATCATATGAAATGTCTGGCCATATGAAATAAGCATATATTCTGTATGTATGCATATATTTTACTAAAGCAACTAATAGATATCACTCCTAATCAAACATATCAGATGGGCAAATACCAATGTCTTTGTGATTCAGCAAGCATCTCTAAACATAACTAGAGGCATGTTTTTTTTCCCCTTGTCATTTAACTACTATACCAAATGGCCTTCATCTTTTCCAGAAGAGCTCAGACAGTTTTGATGCTTTAACCAACCTGATCTAACAATTCAGGAAAAGTCAATTCAGTGACATTAAATTAAAAGATGTACTGCCACATTTGTACGGTCTCCTACCTGACATATTTTTGGGATCGGACTGGTCATCTTAATGTGACATTATTTTAGCTGGGATTTCGTGGTTCTTTTCCAGGCCATAAAGTTTTCTGTAAAATGGAAGTAATTACCCATTTAATTACACTTACAAAAATTTGCATTTTTGGAGAAACTGGCCTTTTCTCTCCTCACGCTATAGCCATAATTGCTATATTGTCTGCTGTTAATTTGCATTTTTAATTGAGCTTTAAACATTCAGCCAGGGGATGGTCCAATAGGAGATTCTATAACTATCTCTGTAATTGGTAGGGAAGAATTATTTTTTTTATTGCTATTTTAGCAGTAGGGAAGTCTGCCCTACAGGGGTTGGGAAAGAACTGATAACCTTCAAAACAGGCTCTTCACTTTGGGGCTGTGATGAAGAAAACAGAACAGAAGTTAGGAATGGAAAAAATTAGAAGAGACAGATGGTGACAGATTATAATAATTTTTAGGATCACTCAAATTGTCTGAAATTTATGCTAGAATTTTTTATTTTTTACCAGTTAGGGCAAAATGTCATGCTTATTTTGAGCTCTTGTCAACACATTTAATGCATTTATGCTGGACCTTGGATTCTGTTATGTTTCTTTGGTTCTTCAAGGAATTTTAGAAAGCCTACACAGGGCTTGTCAGTGTTTTTAGCAACTGATAAATTTTAACATTATAAACGCTTTCTAAAACATTTTCTTTTAAGCCACTCTGGGGAAAGAAGGAAAGTGAGATGACTGATTCTTAGATTATCAGCATTTAGAGCAACCTTCTTTTAGTTGCAGAAATATCGTGATGATGTCTTCAATGTGAGACAGGGGGACGATTTCAGTGAGTACAGCAGCTGTTGATTCAAATATAATTATACACATTCCTTCTCTGGTTTCTCTTAGGTGAATCAGCAGCTTTAGTTCATTATGAAAACTAGCTCTCTGTAAGATGATTCTGTAGGATTAATTCTCAGAAATAGAAGGTACATTACAGTACATGGCATAATCTGGTGACTATGAAAAACTCCAGCGAAACACTCATCTCACTGTGATCTTCGATGTTTCTGTTGCAATTACGGTCATAGTGTCGATAATAAAACTGATTTGACATGTGATTGCAAGTGGGGGTGTGTGTGTCCCTCAGCCTGAACCTAATGTTTTATGTTCTCTCGAGAAAATATAAATGATTCCTTATAAAGGAGAAACTTCAAAATGAAAGCACATAAAATACCAGCTATAAACTGCTCAGCATGGCTCTTAAAGTTTATAAAATGAAATTTTTTGAGTGTTGAATTTTGAGTTCTCTGACTAAATGAGATTTGACAGTGAAAAAATATCCAGTTACATAGACGTTATATTATAATTAGAATTTTTGCATGTTTTATTAATTAACTATTTTTAGTCTCATTCTTCCTAGGTGCCCAGCAATGTGCTAAAAGCAATGCACTTAATGCACTCTTAATTTTTATGCTGTTTTATTTTGCTCTGTGTAGAGATATGAAGGACCAAATAAAGAGCATGAAACTTTTGGAGTGGGGAAAGCACATTTGCATTTCTAATTCAGGCATCTTCTACTGGCAATTAGTGTAGGTTGAATAAACTAAAAAAATGTGCATCAGAGTTTTAGAGGTCAAAAATAGAAGCTATACATCATTTGGGGTAAATGATCATTTAACATCTTACGCTAAGTATTTCATGTTAAATAAGACATGGATGGAGGGTCATTAATGTATGTCACCTGTGATGTTATTGAAGGGGGGAAGATGAATCAGAAGAAAATAGTGCTTGGAGGATTGAGGGGGGGAAAATTAGATGGAGTAGTTATTGTCAGAACAACCCTGTATGCAACAGCCTTTAGTAAACATAGCCCTGGATGAGAGCAAACCAAAGGCTGAGAGATTAAGAAGACCCCTGAAATCTCTGAATTTTTTCAAGAAATATAATTTCAGCCCTGTCCACGTGGCTCAGTTGGTTGGAGCATTTTCCCATACACCAAAATGGTAGTGGGTTCAGTTCCCAGTTAGGGCACACAGCTAGGTTTGTGGGTTCAATCTAGGTTGGGGTGCATAGAGAAGACATCCAATCAATGTTTATCTCTTACATTGATGTTTCTCTCTGTCCTTTCCATTCTCTCTCTAAAAAAATCAATAAATATATCCTTGGATGAGGATAAAAAAGAAAAGAAACATAGTAATTTCATTGAATCAAAATTTTAGTTAGCTCCAGGATAAATATTGATGCTAAACAATTTTTTATTAAACTAACAAATGATGTCCCCTTAGCATGCTGAAGGCAAAAGCAATGGTAGACAATTAGCAATAATCACACAAAACAGTGAAAGGAGCTGTCAAGTGTGGACTATAAACAATCATTGACTTAGGAATTCAATCATTTGAAATATTTGAAGGATATAACTTACAGAAAAAAATCCAGGGAAAAGATTAAAACAAACTAACAAACAAAAACAACAACAACAACAACAAAAACACTTTTGCCTAGGGTGGTAACACGAGGCAAGAGTAGATATTGCTTTAAGGAAGAAGTGGTTTTTGAGCTGGGTAAGATTTTTATATTCAGAAATGTGTCTGGTATGTGTAGAGAAAAGCGGGGAGAGGAATAGTCGCTCATTCCAGATTGAGGGAATTGTTTTTCTATTCTACATGTATTGATTGCCTCTTGTGTACTAAATACTAAACTAGATGCTGGGAGCACAGGATAAAAAAGAATTTTAGTTCTTATCTTTGATGAGCTCCCACAGTGGGGGAGGCACATGTATGAGGATTGTGGTTCTTGTGTGCTAGAGGCTGGCCCTTGGTGCTCTAAGGCCTGAAGGGGTGCCTCTTCCACACAGTAGCACCAGGGTGGGTGGGGTTCGTCCTCAAGGCTCCTCAGCCCACTGACAGCTAGGCGAGATGTGTAACCCAGGTGCATTTTGTTTGTTTGCAGCCCTTCTTATACCCTGCTTTGTACTAAAGTTATTTACGTATTTTTCTTTCCTTAAGACCTTAATAAGTTCATGGAGGCCATAACGTTGGGTTTTATCATCTTTGTATCCCTTTGTGGTGTCTAGAACAGAGCCTTGAATGCACTGTGAGCATTGAAGAGTTTTGGGGTGTAAGTAAGTTTTACGTTTTTTAAAAAATGAAACATCTTGTAGGGGGCATGTCTATGAGACAGGTGTTCTGTTTCTTCATGTTGTCAGTCTCACAGTTTTTATAGCTGTGTTGTGTGTCTGAATCTAAAGAGAACTAGTGTAGTATTGAAGTCACCTTTGGCCCTTGATATTATTTTTAAAGTATGAAGACTGCCAATATATTGAAGTTCTCATTGCTCTGTGTCCATGCTTTTTCTTAATAAGGGGGGAAAAGATGAACATTTTCAAGCTACTCTGTTCATTTATTTTTTAAAAGGCATTTGTTTTTTTTTTAAAAAAGTCACTTTTTACCCCAAATTCACATTCAACTTAAGTTTATTTCTACCTACAAGATGCTAAGTCAAAATTCTGAGATTGCTTAGGAGGCTTCTTATTTTTCTCAGCTGTAAACACAATTACCTTTCAAATGATTTTACAGCTGACGGTAAATGGTCCATGAAGTATATGAGTAAAAATGAGGGCAAACACTCCATGCTTAATTAGCTGTAATGGTAGTCAGTGTAATGGACTGGAGTTTCAAAACTAACTGTTGACAAATCATTTAGTGACCCCATAAGATTTTGTTATGGCTTCTACAAAGGTATCATTTGCTGGTGTTATGACATACATCTTACCGTAGCTGTTAATTTATGATGTTTCATTTTATGGAACAAGTATCTGTATATCTTTGGAATATGAAAGTCTATGGAGATCAAGTATAAGAAGAAAAGGCTATGACTTGGATTCATTGTTGTCATAAATAGCCTTTGAGAATGTTATTTCTTTGGAAAATATATCTTAAATATCTACCATTGCTCATTCCATTTCATGGAATTGGTATAACTGTATAGCTTCTTTGAGTTCTTCCAGGGTGTGTGTTAATCTCCTCTGTCACTAAGGAAACAGACTTAATTCTACAAGTTCACAAATAGTTCCTTATGACACTTTTGAGAATAATCATGTTTTCTGGATTGCTGTGACTCAGATTGTTTGTAGCCAGGTCTGAACTCATGGGGAAGGGAGGGAGCAAGTGTAGTACTAAGTGAGCATCCTGTTTATGTGAAGTTGTTCAACCAACATGTCTTCATGACACCAGCTTTTTCTTCAAAGCTCTTTATTTGGTCAGAGTCGCTGAAATCACTGTCTCTTTTACATGTGCTCTATGATATGTTTCAAATGCTTTTCAAATCTTGGAACCTGGTGACGGCATTTAAACAGTTGCATAAATATGCAAAGCCAGCCATGTGATGTGCTGGCCTTCATTTGTCAAAGTTTGTACAAATAGACCAGAAAGAAACACTCAGGGTCATTTTGATTGCAACCCATCATTGACAACATTGGGAAATTGTAGGCACCACGTCACCCTAGGAACTTGTGTGGAAGTAAACTGGGAGACAGGTAATAGCTCTTTGTTTGCACAAGTGGGGCTGAGTTCACACCAGCTTTTCTTGAAAGGAGCAGTGGGATAGACGTCTTCCTCTGATGCTCCTCCTTTGCCTCCATTTTCTATTTTCCTGAAACTTAATTTCCTTATTCATAAACTCCAGACAGAATTGATTGTTTCTTTCTCTGTGTATTTGTCTGTATGGACTATGGTAATTTTCTAGTTGTAGGAGGGAACTTTTGGCAGGTTGTTTTTTTATGACTTTGTTTCCTAAATGAGTAGGCCTTTACAAAAAGTCACAAGCTTAAGAAATAATAGCAGAATCTCTCTTACTCAGCTAAGAAGTGGGTTAACTGATGCTCTCCATTTTGTCCGTAAAGTCTATACTCTAATGCCTGTGACATTCTAGAAGGCTGTTCTTTTGTACACCTGTGCACTTCAGTTCCCCCTTGTGGTGGTGTCTGTTTACTGACTCCCAAATCTGTTGATGACAGTTGTCATTGATATTTTATGATATAATTAATTATTATGTAAATTTATAATATAGACAAAGAAAACTGCTTATATGAAAACTAAAATAGGATGCTAGTCAGTTTGCTAAAAAAATATTGTTGACGTAGGCATGCCTGAGCCAATCATAAAACTTTGGGGAAAATGTAAATGACTAAGAATTATAGATTGATTCTTAGCTCAGATTGTTTTTCAAGTGTTTTTAATTTTTTCAATCTAACCTAACAATAGAGTAATATGCAAATTGATCATCACTCTCCTACACAAGCCAGACCCACCAGCCAATCGGGGAGATTATGCAAATTAACCCAACCAAGATGGCATAGAAAGAAGCCAAGCCTGTAGAAGGGAGCAAAGCTGTGGAGAAGCAAGCAGGGTGAGGAGAAGGGAGGGAATCAGGCGGGGTAGCGACCGTAGCAGGAAGCCCTATTGCAGGAATCTTCCTGCAATGGGCCACTAGTCTATATAATAAAAGCCTAAGCGACCATTATGGCAGAAAGACCAGAATGACTGGTTACTATGATGTGCACTTACCACCAGGGGGCAGATGCTCAACACAGGAGCTGCCCCCTTGTGGTCAGTGACCTCTAACAGGGAGAACACTGCTCATCTAGAAGCCAGCTCACAGCTGGTGAGCACAATTGCGGTGGCGGGAGCCTCTCCTGCCTCTGGCAGCACTAAGGAGCAGCGAGCCAAGAGGTAAGAAGCAGCAAGCAGGTGGGAGGTAAGGAGTGAGGGATCCCAGATTGCGAGAGGGATGTCCACCTGCTGGCTGAGGCCCAATTCCCCAGAGGATCGGGCCTCAGCCAACAGGTGGACATCCCCTGAGGGGTCCCAAACTACAAGAGCTCAGACCAAGCTGAGGGACCCCTCCCCACTCCAGTGCACAAATTTCATGCACCAGGCCTCTACTTTAATATAAGGAAATGAAACGAAGTCATCTATGATACTTAATGGCTGTGCTTTATGTATGATGTGGAAATCTAATTAGCAGACTGGCACATAAAGCAAAGGCCTTGACCCTACAGCAAAAGAGTCACAAACTATGTGCCCTTAAGTGTCTCTAAAAAGAAGGCTTCAAGTATTATTTTTAAAGATTCTTGACTTTAATATATTTATTGATTAAATTTTCCAACTACCTAGTAGGAGTATATCAGTTAAGAAGGCTTCTAACAAGAGGATAAATTCTTACCAATTGCAAAAATGTCATGCTTTACATGTAAGGAGGAAAAGTGAGTGAAGGGTTACAGATTCTCATGATTCTGGGTTCCTAATACTCTGTCTGGTTTGGAACTGTCTGGTCTGGACCCGGAAGACAGTGTTTGCATCAGATAGTCTCAGCAAATGCAAGATCAATGACACAGATGGAAATGGTGTCTTTTTGCCTTAGGCTGTGCTGGAGAAATGCTTCTAAGGCCTCCTTTTTAGGACACAGCCCATGCCAAAGAAAACCATCAGTCATTGTAAACCTTCAGCTAACAGCAAATCACACACTTATTTCTCATATACTGCATTTATTCAAACTTTAATATTAAAGTTTAGGCCTTCCCGCATAGACTGTTTTTAGGGAACAGTTTGGTGACTAAAGAATGTGTCCTTAAAAGTACAACTCCTTGGGGGTTCTCACCCTTAGGTAGCAGATTATCTCAAGGCCTTCTTGTCCAGATGATAACACTGTTATTGAGAGATGATATAAAAGCATAAATACTGGCTACCTTGTCTTTCATTACTATGCATTTTATCATCAACTAATTTTCAGTTTCTTCAAGATCAAATAATAGTCAGATTAATAGCTCACTATAAATAGCCCCTGACCCTGAGTAAATACTAAATAGATGTAGAAATAATGATCATGTTCTCAAACTGGGATATTTTTTAAAATGTCTCTCTTTTGTATGACAATTGTAACAGAAATTTATCTCCTAAGACAAATTTTGGTTTTATCATATTGATTTGTTAGCTCTCATCTCACCCTTTTATTCATTGTGCTAACCACTGTAGATGACACTGTGTATTTTAATGTTGAGATGTGACTACACTGTATTCATTCAGCTGGTTTCTCAAAACTGTCTGACTATGAGACAGATATTTCTATTGTCAGTAGTAAGCTTGACTGGGTGCATGTGAAATTCATGCAGTCCTGGCCTGCCTTTTCCTTTCCTGCAGATGGTTGCTCATGGACCTTCATTTGCCTCCCTCAAATACAACAACAGCCCAGAGGCAAATCATTCAAACAGTGTGGCCACCCTGGGAGACCTGGCACATTTTGCAGACCCTGCTGTGATACAAACCAATCAACCCAAGTCTTTTATATATTTTTTTCCATATTGTAATTCCCATGAGGTAAAGCGTTAGGCTACATTAAACCTCATAAAGAGAAATTTGAGTTCATGATGTGTAACTCTTAGTAATGGTAATTAGTATAATCTGCTTCTTGAATTTCCTGGTATTTGAAAAAAGTTAAGTTTTCTCACTTCTATTAAATATTTAAGAAACAGAAGTTTTTAATAGAACATTTAGTACCTCTTACAAAACTTTGTAAGTGGCATTGATTGTATGAAGAATTATGTCAAAAGGTCAGGAGCAGACAGCTCATGAAACCAAGGACATAAACATAATTTTTAACGTAAGAAAAAAATATTTTGAATTTCAAAGTATGAATAAAAACCCAAAGTTGACATTTTTGTAATTGCATATCTCCTATGTATCAGCCAACATTTTGGGAAAAATACCTAGAACTAAGGACAAAATATTGTCAGATGACTCCTAATTTAAAAGACGAAGAATATGTTAGGGAGAATCCACCTGTGTAGATATCAGTGAACCTATGGGCATAACATGTAGATAGTGTTAAAAAAGATGGTAATATAGTACATACTAGTAATTATAGTCAGGAATGTCATTACCCCTCTCTTGTTAGTTGATAGAATAAGTAGACAGAAAATCAATAAGGACTTAGAAGACTTGAAAAGCAAATCAATTAACTTGACCTATCGGTGTTTTTTAGAGCACTCCATCCCAAAACAATAGAATATATGTTCTTTTCAAATGCACATAGAATACTTACCAATATAAATTATAATTTGGGCCATAAAAATAAGTCTCACTACATTTAAGAATATTGCAGATTATGTTCTCTAAACACAGTGGAATGAAATAAAAAATGAACAACAGAAAGGTATTGGGAAAGTCCTCAACTATCGGGACACCAGATAGCATACTTCTCAATAACCCATGTGCGGTGGGTTGATCTGTGGCTTCCAAAATGGTATACCCATGTCTTAATCTCTAGAACCTCTGAATGTGACCTTATGTGGGAAAGGGGTCTTTGCAAATGCAATTAAGTTAAAGATCTCAAGATGAGGTAATCTTGGATTATCCAGGTGGAGGTCCTGAACTCAAATAACTGTGTCTTTGTAAAAGAAGAGAAAAAGAGGAGGAGGAGAAGGAGGAGGAGGAGGAGGAGAAGGAGGAGGAAGAAGAAGAAGAAGAAGAAGAAGAGGAGAAAGAGGAGAAAGAGGAGAAAGAGGAGAAAGAGGAGAAAGGAGAAGAAGAGAGAACAAACAGACACAGAGGAGAAGGCCATGTGAAGGTAGAGGGAGAGACTGGAGTTGTAGAGCCACACAGCAAATAATACATGGAGCCACCAGAAGCTGAAAGATTCGAGGAATGGAATCTCCCCTAGAGCTTTCAGAGAAAGCGTAGCTCTGCCAACATCCTAATTTTGAACTCTTGGCTTCCAGAACTATGAAAAAACAAAATTTGTTTGTTTTAAGCCACCCAGTTTGTGGTAATTTATTGAGATAGCCATAATAAGCTATTACATATTGGTCAAAGGATAAATGTAAAGGGAAAGTAGAAAGTATTTTAAATGAAATGAAAGTGTATATACAACATATAAAAATATTTGCTGCATGCTCATGAAGCAGTAATTATGAAAAAATTTATAGCACTAGATGCCCATCTTATAAAAGGAGAAAGGTCTCCAATCAGTGACCCCAGCTTTTACCTTTAGAAAGTAGAAAAGAGCAATTGAAGCCCTAAGTAAGCAGAAGAAAGGAAATAATAAAGATCAAAGCAGAAATCAAGAGCATAGAAGACAGGAAAACAATGGAGAAATCGATGAAAATTGATTCTTTGAGAAGATTAATAGCATTGATCAGCAAATTTCAACTTTTTTCATCTCATGGCGCATATAAACTAATTACTAAAATTCTGCAAGCATACTAAAAAATATATTTTTTGCCAATCTGACAAAAAATAGATATAGTTTGATTTATTCATACCAAGTGGCTATTGTGTTGGTAATTTAAGGGAAAAGAGATCAGTTCCCCTGACTAGATAATCAGGTAGCGCATGCTTTAAAAATTTTTGTGGCACACCAGTTGAAAATTGCTGGGACTGATAAACCTCTTGTCAGGATGGATCAGGAAATAAAAGAGAATACAAAAATGACCGGTACTAGGAATGAGAGGTGATATCGCTACAGATTTCATAGTTATTGAAAGGAGAACAGGGACATAATAAAGGATAATGGAGGAGTAGGTTGTTTCTCAGCTGTCTTTTTGTGTCTCCAGCCTTTAGAGCACCCCTGCCTTTCTCTCAGGAATGGCCTGTGTGACCCTGGGGCCTCTCTCTGTGAGTGAGGTTTTGTAGGATCTAATCCATCACACCCGCCCACATATAGTATTTCACATTTTTACAAGTTTGGCTTTCTCCTTACACTGTCAATAGCAGATGTGCTCTTCTCCTTAAACTGGGGATAAAAAAGCAGACATGGGCTGTTTGTTCTTTAAGAGGAAGGATTTCTTCTTTTCTGGAATTTAGCTAATTTAACATTTGTTCTACCCTCAGTTCTCTGGGGATTGAAATAAACAAACAAGCAAACAGTTGTGGAACTGATTTGGCTTGTTCTTGTTGTGAAGTCAGGAGGGATGGGCTGTCATAACAAAATACTTCGGACCATGTGACTAAAATCAGAAATTCTAGAGGCTAGATCAAAAATGTTGGCAGGTTTGCCCTCTTCTAAGGAATCTCTCCATGGCTTGTAGATGTCGACCTTCTCACTGTGTCCTCACATGGTTGTCACTCTCTCTGTGTCCCATACTCCTTTTCTTATAATGACACCAGTTATATTAAACTAGAGGCCTGGTGCTTGAAGATCGTTCACTGGGAAGGAGTGGCGGGGGGGGGGGAGGTCCCTCAGCCTGGCCTGTGCCCTCTTGCAATCTGGGACCCCTCAGGGGATGTCCACTTGCAGGCTTAGGCCTGCTTCCCCTGAGTATCAGGCCTAAGCCGGCAGGCGGACATCCCTCTCACAATCTGGATCCTTCATTCCTTACTGCTTGGCTCGCTGCTCCTTTGCACTGCTGTGAAGGCAGGAGAGGCTCCCACCACTGCCACTGCATTTGCCAGCCATGAGCCCAGCTTCTGGCTGAGTGGCGCTCCCCCTGTGGGAATGCACGAACTACCAGAGAGAAGCCCCTGCATTGAGCATCTGGCCCCTGGTGGTCAGTGTGCATTATAGTGACCGGTCGTTTTGATCATTCCACCTTAACGTTCAATTAGGCTTTTATTATATAGACTAATGCTGATTAAGTTAATATGACCCAGGTTTAACTTAATTACTCCTTTAAAGGCCCTATCTCCACATGTGGTCACATTACAAGGTGCTGGAGGTTAGGGAGGGCTTCAACTTGTGAATTTTGATGTAACGTAATTCAACCCATAACATCGTACTTGATCTGGCCCTCCAGTACTTCCTTGACCACATATCCTACTGCCTAGACTCTTAATCTGTCCGGCTGTGCCAGGCTAGTCACCAATCTTAGGACATGTCAGACATATTACCATTACAGGGCATTTTTTACTGGATGTAAGTTCACCTGGGGTAGTTTTCCCTTTAAGAGCTTCACTTGACTCATTCTTCCATTTCCTTCAGGATTTTGTACAAAGGTTACCCTTCCTTTGAGGCCTACCCTAACTCTCTTATTTAAAAGTGTAATCCTAATGTTGTTGCACTATTTATTCTCTCCAGTATAGTTGAACCTTGGACAACCCAAGGTCTACCTGTATGTGATTTTTCCCCAATAAATACTATAAATTCATTTTTTCTTCCTTATTATTATCTTAATGACATTTTATTTGCTCTAGCTTACTTAATTGTAAGAATACAAATTATGATATTTCTGCAAAATGTGTTAAATCAATTGTTTGTGTGACTGGTAAGGTTTCTAGTCAACAGTAGGCTCTTAGTAGTTAGGTTTGGGTGACTAAGAATTATATGTGGGTTTTTAATTGTGCAGGGGGTTAGCACCTCAACCCCCAAATTGGTTAAGGGTCAACAATCCTGGCTACCTTATAATCTAACATACAATTTAATGATTTATTAAGTGTATTATCTTCCTCTAACCCACTGTACATGAGCTCCAGAAGGGCAGGAATTTTTTTTAACTCATTGATATCACAATATCCATATGTGCTTGGCACATATTGGACATTCTGTAACAATTCAGTAATGAGTTGATTACATTCTATAACAATTCAGTAATGAATTGATTACATTTTTGGTGATGATTAGCTCCGTTTGGTTTCTAATCCAGAGTTCATATATTTTTTAAATGAGATACTACTTTAAGGAAAAAATAATGATTTCACTGCCACTGAAGCTTTAGAAGCTTCATATTAGACCAAATTGAACAAATTATAGGATTTCCAACCTATAATATGCTAATGGAAGTCTTCAATCTCCATCAGTGAAGTAGAGATCAAATGTAGCATAATGCAAGTGTTTTTCACCATGCCCTCTTCCCCCCCTGAATCATCTTGGGTGACTAGTTCCTAAGACTAATGTTTATTATAACTCATCTAAGGTAATATATATATTTTAGATTTCTCACTCTCTCATTCTTTTAAGAGATTCACTGTTATTGAATTTTAATCAATTTAGTTTCTTTACTCCAGGAATGATAATGACTTTTTTGTTTCATATGTTGAAAATATTGTTTGAAGCAATGTTATTTCTACTGTAACACAATCTCTTATTCTTACTTTTTCTATTACTTCTCCTTTCTTTTGCTTTTTTCCCCTGAGTTTTGGTTGTGTTAAAAACAGTATAAGACATGTTCTCCTTGAAAATAAATCCTCCTTCCTCTCATAGAATTTTTATTTGGAAAATGCTGGATACATATTTTTCAATATTCAAAGTTTCTTTGTTTAGGGGTGGTGGTGCAATGTTAGTATGCATGCAGAATTAGTAAAGGAAAGCCAAATTTTGAAAGGTGTTTTCCTGAGTTTGAATGAGGATAGAGTGAGGATACAAGGAGATAATGATCTGCATAAAGAAAAGTAAATGAAATAGAAAAGGAGGAAGTAGAAGTGAAAATGATTGAAGAATATACAGAAAAAAAGGAAGAGCATAGGAAAAACAAGTGGAGAAAGGCTTTTTAGAGAGAAAAATGAAAACAGGATAAACAGATAACATTTATTAAATACCAACCACATCCCAGACTTTGTGCTAGTTGAGCCCTTTAACAATCTTCTGAATTAAGTATTATTATCAGTGATTTCATATACATAAACCAGCCAGTTAATAATTCAGTGTTTAAACTTTTCTGGTCTTATTACACACAGAAATGATACATATATTTTAAGGGCATTTAAAATTAATCATAGGCTATTAGCTTAAGGCCTTTTTTGACTCCCTGTGTCACCCATGCAACTCGAGGTTGACAGGATCAACATCTCTGCAAACTATAATCTATTCTCAGCCCAATTAGTTGATGAGATATAAAGTAAACTATTCAAGGTCACATAGTTGAAAAATGACAAAGCTAAAGTTCAAATTCAAGTTTCTTAGAGTTCAAGGTCCACCTTTTCCAATAGCACTACGGCTATAAAGATGAATAATACATGTCCCTGTGCTTAAGAAACTTACAGCCTAGTGGAGGGAAGATAGAGATAACAGAAAAAGAGCCAGAAGTGGCAGGATCTAGATTTATTAGGGAAATTTAAAGAATTATCCAACTGGTTTTTCAGGAGTGACTAGGAGTTTGCCAGGTGGAATTAAAAAGGGAAGAGGGAGAAGGCAATACAAGCGGTGGGAACCACATGTGCAAAAGGCATTGGGTTGGGGAGCAGTAAACTACTTGATCTGGCTATAGCCCTGATCCAGGAGCGGGGAAAAAGGGGATACCAGGTGTACTGGTTAATAAGGCGGATTTTGTGATCAAAGAAAACAAGTTAATTTCAAGAGAAACATCAGAAGTGTTTTATTCAAAGTAATGTCCACTGCTAGCTACACATTTCCCCAATCTTTCAGGTAATTTGTGGACACCGTCCCAAGAGAACTTTTCTTGTTTTGAGGCAAACCATTCAGACCCAATTTTCTACTTCTTCGTAGGTTTTGAAGTTCTGCTCAGAAAGTGCATGTGCCATTGATCAGAACAAGTGGTCATCCGAAGGAGCAAGGTCTGGTGAATAAGGTGTGTGGGTTAATACTTCCCAGGCAACATCTTTTAACGTGTCTCTAACTGGTTTTGAAGTGTGTGATGGTGCGTCATCATGAATCTATATTACTTTGCCGTGTCTTCTGGCACATTCTGATCATTTCACGATCAAAGCGTGGTTCAAATTGATTAGTTGTTTTGGGTAGCGATCAGTATTAATGGTATCACCTGGTTTTAGAAGCTCATAATACACCACACCTTCCTGATCCCACCAAACACAGAGTATTGTCTTCTTTCCGAAGCAGATTGGCCTTGCAATCCATGTTGATGGTTGACCTGGATCAACCTATGATTTTGTGAATTTGGGATTCTCAAAATAAATCCACTTTTCATTGCCAATCACAATTCAATGCAAAAAGGCTTTCTTTCATGCCGCTGAAGCAACATTTTACTGATGACTTTTTGGTTTTCCATTTGTCTTTTGTTCAGTTGATGCAGCCCCTATTTTCCTTCCATTAAAATTTTTTCCATTGCTTGTAAATGATCAGAAATTGTTTGCTGAGCAATGTTCAATCTTTCTGTAAGTTGTTTTTGAGTTTGACACACATCTTTATCCAATAATGCTTGTAATTGTTGGTCTTCAAACTTTTTCAGTTGACCTGAATGTTCTTTGTCTTTTACATAGAAATCATCACTTTTAAAGCATTTAAACCAGTGTTCACAAGTATCTTGAGATGGAGCATGTCCACCATAAGCTTCCCAAAGTATACGATAACTTTTTCTTCAAAATAAAGTAATGAATTAAAACTTCCTGCAAATGCTCTTTTTTTGGGGCACAAAATTCAACATTTAAGCGTAAAAATATCCATGATGCTAACACCTTCAGCAAATTTGACATATGAAGTTTTGTAGCTTGCTGTCAATACAACAAAATAGCATGCCTATCCAATCGCATATATATCAACATATGTAACTTCAGCTATTGAAAAAACTCTGCATTATTAACTGGTACACCTAGTAGATATTGAGGCTGAATATAAGGACTGGATCAGATGGGAGCACTAAAGAGGAATGGATGGATGATAGCTACACTAGAGAAATGATAGTGGGGAGAGATAAGAGGAACAAGGTTAAAGTGCTCTGGGACATACAATCAGTGAATTTAGTGCCTTTTAGGAACGGTGAATAAGGGATGATTACATTTCTGTCTTGGTTTCCTTGGAGGCTGATGGTTCATTAGTGAAATGCTGAAATAGAGAAATCTGGAGGAAGAGCAGCTTTCGGCAGGAAGAACAAGGAATTTGATACTGGACTTAATGATTTTGAGATACTTTGTAGTTTGTTTAGAGAAGATTATTATTTAGTAGACAGGTAGAAGTCTGCTCTTGAAACAGAGTGGAGTGAAAAGTTGTAAATTTAATTCCCCCTTCTCTGTATGCATATTTTTTTCAATATCCCTTTCTAAACTACATTAATAATGGTGGTTATTAGCTTAAGATAGTTAAATACTTAATCTAAAATGGTTAAAAATGCTCATAATGGCAGAATGTTTCCCATGTTAAATTCAGTAATTATGATCACAGTGTCCTCTTCAATATTCTGTTGTCTCAGGAAACCTTTATTTTAGGTAATATGCATATTTACTTAGTAACATTAATAATTAACACAGAGCCTTTAATGTGAGGCAGGCACTATTATAAATGATAAACATTTTTCAACTCACTCAGTTCTCACAACAGTGCTATTTATTCAGGCAGGGTTAAGTAACTTTGTTAGGTCTATCATGAATCCTGTTCTCAGACATTGAGTGCTGAAGGTTCTAGTAATTTCTGACATTTGGTCATATGAGCCTAAGGCCATAAGATATAACTCTCTCTGCCTCAGATTATATCAAGCAATTTGTTTTGTACTTGTTCCTGTTGCTTCTTGAAAATTATATTTTAACAATAGCTGGCAATTTGGTAATATTTTATATAATTTCTGTTCTTTAAGGGATAACTTTTTATCATATTCTTTATTTATCATATTAAAGAAGTGATGTCTGCTACCAGGAAGATGGAGTACACATACTTTTCATTTTTCCTCCTGATAAGTACAGCTACAAACCTCTCTCTCTCTCTCCCTCCCTCCCTCTCTCTCTCTCTCTCTCTCTCTCTCTCTCTCTCTCACACACACACACACACACACACACACACACAAAGATGGCAAGAAGAAGGAAGGCTTTTTAGGGACCTTAAAAGACCCTAAGAACAACATGGTGGTAAGTCTCCCCCCCCCCTTTTATTTTTCTTTCCCCATGTATTTCAGACTCAGAGCTGAAGAAGCTGGAAACCCCAAAATTCCAATGGGCACAGACAAAAACACACACAACAAAGACAAACAAACAAACAAAAAAATACCCTCCCCAAAAACCTGCTCTCTCTAACCAAAGGACCAGGAAAGGGCCAGTCTCGCAAGACAAAAAACTTTTAGACAATAACTGTCCTCTTCTGGACAAACAACAGAGACCCACTTCCACCCATGCCAACAAAGGCCACATGGGAAGCCTAGATTTCCATCTTCGTAAACCTATAATAAGGGGTCCACTGGGAAAAGACCAAGTAGGGAACAAGGACTTTTATCTCTACTTTGATCCTTCCATCCACCACAGTGTGAGTAGTGACTTCATTGGGACCTTGGTCTTCAAAACCCACCTGTCAGTAATAAGACCCTCCTCCCCGTCTCTAGTGCGATGTCATTAGAGGAGCTCTCGTGAACAGTCTCCTTTCACCATGGCCCAGTAATAATAAGGCCATGCCCATCACAGTGGAGACCATGTTGGGAGCTAGAACTCCCAAAATTCTTACCACCACTCAACAGAAGTGAGGACCATCCCACTAGGATGCTGAGTGGGAGATTTGGGTTTCAACTTCCACATGGCAATCGTAGGGCAGCATAAGGGAAGTATCAGATATCTAGTTAAAACAGAAGGTTTAGATAAGATACTGAGTCTTATATTGTAATAACAATGTACAGATTTCAACGAAACATCACTTGACATGCCAAGAACCAGGAAGATCTCAAACTGAAAGTCAAAGGCAATTATTAGACACCAACCAACACTGAGATGGCAAAGACATTGGACTTATCTGACAAAGATTTTAAAATAGCCGTGATAAAAATGGTTCACTGTGAAATATAATGAACAACATAAACTGATGAACAAAAATAGAAACAGGGATATAGAAACATCGAATGGACTGTCAAACTTTAGTTGAAAGGCAGGAGTGGAAGAGAGGGTAAGATATCAAACAAAGGACTTGTATGCATGCATATAAGCATACCCAAAGATACTGAGGGGGTGATGGCATGTGCTGGGGAGTGAGGGTACCTGGGGGGAGGTCAATGGGGGAAAAAGATATATATTTAATACTATATGTAATACTTTAAACAGTAAAAATAAATTTAAAAAAATGGTTCAACGAGCAATTCTGAATACCTTTTGAAGTAAATGATAAAATAGAATTTCTCAGCAAAGAACTAGAAAAGCTCATACCTGAAACAAAAATCTCAATGGATGGGCAAAATATATAGAGAAAAAAGATCTAACGTTTATCTCATCAGAATCCAGAAAGAGAGAAGAAAAAGGGATGGGATAAAATGTACTTGAAGAAATAATGGCTCAATACTTCCTAAATTTGACAAAAACATAAACCTACATATCCAAGAAGCTGAATGAACCACAAAGAGAATAACCCCAAAGAAATCCAAACCAAAACATTTCAAAATTAAACTTTTAAAAACTAAAGAGGAAAGGAAATCTTGAAAGCAGCCTGAAAAAAATGACACTTCACGAACAAAGGAAAAATCACTTAAATGGCATCAGATTTCTCATAAGAAACCATGTAGGCCATAAGGAAGTGGCATACTATATTTATGTACTGGAAGTGGGGCAGGGGAGGGAGGAAGAATTGTCAAGCCAGAATCCTATATTCAGTGAAAATACTCTCTTGATTCTCTTCATGAATGAAGAGGAAATCAAGACATTCCTAGATGAAAACAAAAGGATTTGTTAAAAGCAGACCTACACTGAAAGAATAGCTAAAGGAAATTCTTTAAGTGAAAGGAAACAATAGAATCTTGGACATTTAGGAAGAAAAAAGAATATGGTAAACAAAGTATAAATACAATGACTTTCCTTCTCTCTTGAGTTTTCTAAATTATATTTGATGGTTGACAAAATTTATATTATTTTCTGATGTGGTTCTAAAGATATGTAGAGGAATTATTTAAGAATTATAGGTTCATTGGATAGAGCGTCAGCCTGCAGACTGAGAGTCCCAGGTTCAATTCCAGTCAAGGGCATGTACCTTGGTTTCGGGCACATCCCCAGTAGGGGGTGTGCAAGAAGCAGCTGATTGATGATTCTCTCTCATCTATGCTTCTAACTCTCTATCCCTCTCTCTTCCTCTCTGTAAAAAAATCAATAAAATATATTAAAAAATGAAAAATAAATAAAAGCTTTTAAAAAAATTAAAAAAACAAAAACAAAAAAAACCTAAAGAATTATAAATGAACCTGGCTAGTGTGGTTCACTGAGTTAGAATTGACCCATGAACCAGGAAGTCATGGTTTGATTCTGGTCAGGTCACATGGTTGATCCACAAACCAGGAGGTCATGGCTTGATCCCCAGTAGGGGTGTACAAGAGGCATCTGATCAATGATTCTCATCATTGGTGTTTCTAGCTCCCTTACTCTCTCTATGAAATCAATAAAAATATAGAAAAATATTTTTAAAAAGAATTTTAAATGCAGAAAGGCAAAGAGATGCTAAGGGAGGTAAGGTGTCTATAATTCACTTGAACTGGAAAAATGACACAACCAATAGATTGTGGTAAGTTATGTATACATAATGTAATAACTAGAGCAGCCATTAGAACAGCTGCACAAAACGATATGCTCTAAAGCACTATAGATATATCAAAGTAGACTTAGAAACTTTTCAAATAACCCATAGGAAGACAAAATAAGGAAAATAAGAGCAATGAAAACAGAATATAAACAGATAACAAATAATAAAATGGCAAACTTAAGCCATGCATGTTAATTGTTACATTAGATGTGAATGGTCAAATGCACCAATGAAAAAACATTGTAAAATGAGATTGACATTGTGGGTTAAAAACTATGACCCAACTATATGCTGTCTACAAGAAACATACTTCAAATGTAATTATTTAAGCAGGTTTAATAAAAAGAGATAAAAACATATATCAGGTATAATTAATAAAAGGAAAGCAGAAGTGGTTATATTATGATCAGATACAGTGGACCTCAGAGACAAGAGAGAGACAAAGTCACTAGGTAATGGTAAAGGGTCACTCCAACAAGAAGACATGGCATTCCTAAATGTGTATGAAGCAAAGACTGAAATAAAAACAGAAATAGGTATTCCACAATTATAGTTGAGGATTTCAACACCTCTCTCAATAATTGGTAGAACAATTAGTTAGGAAATCACCAAGGATATAAAAGAACTGAACTACATCATTAGCCAATAGGAACTAAGCAACACTTAGAGAACTTTCCACCCAACAGCAAAATACACATTTCCATAGAATCTATACCAAAATAGACCTAAATCCTAAGATATAAAAAAACTTCAACCAATGTAAAAATAATTAAAACCATACAGATGTGGTTCTTCAACCACAATGGAATTAAACAGGAAATCAATAACAGTAACTCTTGACAACTAAACAACATCTTTAAATTATCCATGGATCGAAGAGGGTATCTTGGGAAACAAAAAATATATATATATCAAATGAAATAAAAGCTAAAAATGCAATATATAATTTGTGGGACACAGCTAAAGTTCTGATAAGGAAATTTATAGTACCAAGTGTACACATTCCAAAAGAGGAAACACCTGAAATAAATAACTTAAACTCCTATCTCAAGAACCTGGGGTGGGGGTGGGGGGGAGGAACTTAAAGCAAGAAGAGAGAAGGAAAGAATTGGTTTAATAGGCTGATTGGAAACAAGGATTTATTCAAAATAGCTTCTAAAAGATGATAAAAATATACTGTGGACTTCAAAATGCCAATACCCAATTAAATAAGAATCACAAGAAAATGAAGTTAATAAATTGACTTGATGGTTACTGTGATGTCTAAGATAATGATTACTTACTGTGATCTTTTAAAAAATATTATGACCAAGCATATTTCTGAAAATGAGTCACTAAACATGAAGCAGCATTTTTCTTTCTTATATTCATCTTATATTAAAGAATATTTTTATCATGAGTTTAAGTTGATGTTTAGAGAATAGCTAAGATATTTTCACATTTATTTTCTTATAACCCAAAACAGAAATTGTTGTTAGTAGTGGTTCTCAACATTGGCTGCAAATTAGGATCATTTAGTGAGCTTTGAAATATGCTGATGCCTGGGTCCCATCTCGGGAGATTCTGATTTAATTGCTCTGTGGCAAAAATTTTCAAAATACAGTCTCAGACCTGCAGCAGCAGCCTCACTTGGGAACTTATTAAAAATGCAAATTCACAAACCCCAGTCCTGACTTAGCTGTCTATATTTTAACAAGCCCTTCAAGTAATTGTGAGCCAGCATGTCTTAAACTTTAAAGTGCATATAAATCTCCTGAGGAATCTTACAAAAATGCACATTTTGTTGGTGGTCTGATATGAGGCCTGAGATTTTTATTAGCAGACTTCTACAGGATCCTAATGATGCTGGTTGGCAGCCCCAATTTGAATAACAAGGGTTTATATGACATCTGAACATTTGTATTTTAAAATTTTCCAAGTAGCAATGCGGCCAAAGTTGAGAACAACCAATCTAGATAGCTCTATGCGAGACTGCAAATAGCGCATGGGACTTGAATGGACTTTCCCAGGTACTTTGTATTTTAGGTTGTGGGGTCCTTAAAGAGCACATACTATTTGTTTTCTTTAAAGGGAACTGACTTAAGTTGCTTCTTGGTCACCCAAGAATTCCAGGTGTGATGGTTTTATCTCTTATTTTCTAGAATCAATGTTGAACCTTCTGCTTTCTATATCTTGTACTTTTCTACCCATCTACATTTGCCTCACTCACCACCTTTCAAGGTTTTGATCTTTCCCAGTCAGAAATGAACTGATGGGATGAGCTAATATTCCTGGGTATTGGGAGAGAGTTAGATCCCTCCACTTTAAGGTCACATGGATCTTGTAATCATCTTTAGGACAATGCCCAAGACCAGTGTCTTTAGAACATCTCTTCTCATTTCACTACTTTCTGATTGGGCATGTTCATCATTGCATTGTTATCAAGAAATACTCATGTGAAGATCACTTCTACATGGCCAGTTCAGATATCTGTCTGACATGACATTTACTGGACAACTTTCCTTATATTTTTCTAAGAAAATGTTGCCTCATACTCAATGTGCCCTTAACAGAAATCTTTCCCACCATGTCTGTGTCTCCTGCATTTTCTATGTCAATGATAAATAATTTGGAAGTTACTTGACTCCCAACGCCCCCCCCCCCCCTTCACTCCAAATGGAACTTACTGTTAGGGTCTGTGGATTCTAGCACTCTTGAATCCATGTATTTCTCTCCATTATGACAATCAGTGCTCTGGTTCAGATCTTCCTCACCTCTTAAATTGAACGGTCCTAATTTAAGTTCTCTGCCTTGAGGCTTGCCTTTTCTTATCCATTTTCCAAATGACATCCAGTGTTTCTTCTTGCACTTCTCATCTTTAATAGTCTTCAGTAATGCTCCATTGCTGTCAGAATTAAGTCTAGATCCTTAATATGACTTTAAAATTACTGATGGTTCAGTGCATGCTTGCCTTTCTAGGAATTCTCTTTACCTTAACCTATATGTATTTTTTTTCCTATAGGTTCTAAGACTTTAAAAAAATATATTTTATTGATTTTCTACAGAGAGGAAGGGAGAAGAATAGAGAACTAGAAACGTCAATGAGAGAGATATATCGACCAGCTGCCTCCTGCACACCCCCCACCAGGGTTGTGCCCGCAACCAAGGTATATGCCCTTGACCGGAATCGAACCTGGGACCTTTCAGTCCGCAGGCTAATGCTCTATCCACTGAGCCAAACCGGTTTCAGCTAGGTTCTAAGACTTTTAATAAGTGATTACTTAGAGTGTCTTTCCATTCTCCCATGTGCCTAATGCTCACTCTTCTTTTTTTCTGAGATATTATGCCAGGTCTAAAAAATTGCATTTCATTTCTTATAGGTGCCTTCCTTGATCCTACCCCTCTCAAGGCTGAGTGGCAGAACCTTTTATTATCTCCATTGTTACAATCATCATGCTGAACTTCAGTTTTCTCTTTACTGATTTGTTTTCCTCAATAGCTCTATAGGGTAATCTTATACACCAATGTGGCTTAAGCATAAAGCCCTGTGTCTATATAATAGTCTATGCTCAATAAATATTTTTAATATATTAATAAAATCATGATATTAATAAAAATATGAAGAAAGGAACTTGTCATGGCAAATCAGTGAGAGAGAGAGGTTCTGAGGTAGGTGGAACCGTTAGAAATACACAAACCACATTATAGGTAGTAGCTTCTCTTTCCCATAGTTCGCAGCTTCTTATAGAAGGGCATCTGAAAAAGCATACTTCAAATGAGTGGAGAAGGAGTATGCTAATTAGGCTGAATGACATATTTCTTCTTCCAAGGTTTCAGACTCTAATTTTTAAAGGACCTTAGTTAACAATTACATTCTTTATATACTCGTAGCAGGTTATTTATTTATTTTTCTAGGTTCCATTTCCTTTCAAAACAGGATAGAGATTTCTGGTTTAACTGACACAATTCCATATTATGAGTACTGACCTTTTTTTCTTGATTCCTGGGCTATGTGTGGTAAATTTTTCTATATACACCTGGTCAGAGTTAGGTCAGAGAAGAATAAAACTCCTTCAGGTTATGGAGCTAGTGCTCTTCTTTGGCCAGTGAACCCATACCATTTGAAAAGGCCTGCAGATCTGTGGGAGCCTTTTGTCCAAACTTCGAAGACCATGCCAGATTTAGAAGGTTGCAGTTCATTTCCTGCATGTATGACTGTCTAGGGAATTTTTTAAAACACATTTTATTGATATTTTTTACAGAGAGGAAGGAAGAGGGACAGAGAGTGAGAAACAGATTAGCTGCTTCCTGCACACTACCCACTGGGGATACGCCTGCAACCAAGTTACATGCCCCTGACTGGAATCGAACCTGGGACCCCTCAGTCCACAGGTTGACGCTCTATTCACTGAGACAAACCAGTTTCGGCTGCCTAGGGAATTCTTGTAACATAAACCAAAGTTTAGTAAGCAGTGCATGAATAAGTGTATGGATTGTGATAAACACGTCAGCCGAACATCTCTGTCACTGTTCCGTGGAATTCTGCATCCTCTAGGCCATCTAGATTTCACAGCATCTCCTGATTCCTGTTTTATCAGGCCATCTTCTTTAGCAATTTGCAGAGCATCCTTTTTAAAAATCGAACTTATTGTGATGACATTGGTTCACAACACCATACAGGCTTCAAGTGTACAATATAATAAATAAAAACATCATCTGCACACTGCATCATGTGCTCATTGCCCCAAGCAAAGTCTCTTTCTGTCCTTACTTCCTCCACCCCCACACCTCCTTTGCCCACCTCAATTTTGATGCTGGCTTCCATGTGGAGGGTTGATGGTCTCTTTGCAGACCACAATGCAGTGCAAAGTGAATGTCAGGGTTTCTCCTGTAGGGGGAGCCTGGCACACTGAGTGCCAGTGGAGTCTCTTTCTCTGAGCCACTGCTTCCGATTTGAGAATTAGATAAACTTATTCTTGTTTCTGTGCCTTTCCTTATGTACTTTCACACAGGAATTACCCTTGAGTACACCTTATTCTCCATCTCTGCTTTTCTCAATCTATTATTTTTCAGGGTTCATCTCAAGTTTATCTTCTGCAATTAGGGCATAGATCATGGGGGTGCTTTGCCATTCTTTTTAAAAAATATGTTTTTATTAATTTCAGGGAGGAAGGGAGAGGGAGAGAAAAACATCAATGATGAGAGAGAATCATTGGTCGGCTGCCTCTTGCACTCCCCACTAGGGATTGAGCCTACAAGCCAGGCATGTGCCCTGACGAGGAATTGAACCCTGACCTTCTGGTTCATCGGTCAATACTCAACCACTGACTATGCTGGCTGGGCTGCTTTGCCATTCTTAATGATACGAGCCATTCTCTTAAATTATTTCGTGTTTCTTTCCAGTAGAGGTTGTTTTTTACTTTCTATGGAAATGTATGACCTAGTGTAGTCTATCACTCAGTTTGAGGCCATTTAAGTGCCCTGCTTCATTTGAATTGACACATTGAGCTGTTTTTATCACATTTCCCCCTGCTTTTCCTGAAAACTGGGTTAGCATAGGCAAGACTCGGGGCCATCAAAACATTCTCCTAGAACTTTCTCTGACTTTGACAATTGTTAGAGGGATTTTTCTTTTGTGGGGATTATATCTCTCTGGCTCTCAGTGTAATTAATCAGTTTTCCTCTCACCCAGTATGGAACTGTGCAGGAAAGAATTGGAAGGTGAAATTGGAGGATTAGAGGTTAGAAGAAACGGGTTAACTTCTTTGTTCCCTTAATTTTCAGTTTTAAGGAAAAAATTGGATCAACTACCTTTCTCTGAGCCTGACCCCAGTTTTCTTTTAACTTAAGACCATCAATCCTAGTACCAATACCTGGCTCAGGAAAAAAGCCTTTCAATAAATACTTGTTGAAGAGATTTATCACACTAGTGAGGGTGGCTAGAAAAATAATAGCCTCACTTAATGAAAATAACATCCGCAGCCTCCCTGCCAGTCAGTCACTATCTACATCTTTGTCTTTGGTATTCTGGAGTCAGAAAAAAATGGTGTTTTAAAAGAATCTTATGAAAAATGCATATATATCCTTGCTTGGCAAGATGGTTTTTAGAAAGACTATATTCCAGTAAGAAGAATGATGTAGACAATTTTACATAGTAAATGTTTAAATAGAACATGACATTCTAAATCTAAGTTCAGAATTACTCTTTCAGAGGGAATTTAATGAGAAGCAGAGACACCTTTGGAAAAAAAATCTCTACTTTTTAAATAATTTTTTTCCATTTAAATAACATATTTTAATCTTGATTGTTGAAAGTATTACATATGACACCTTTTCTCACCCATTGACCTCTTTTAGCCCACCCCACCCCCAGCCCCAGGCCTTCACCATTCTATTGTTTGTGTCCATGGGTTATGCATATATGCATACAAGTTCTTTGGTTGATCTCTGCCCACCCACCCACCCTCCTCTGCCTTCCTTGTGAGATTCAACAGTCTATTCCATGCTTCTGTGTTTATGGATCTGTTTTGTTCATTAGATTCCACATGTGAGTGAGCCAGTCAGAAAGAAAGAATCTCTACTTTTCTTTCCTGATAACTTTACTATGTCAAAAAATCTTCACTACATTGGTCTCCTCAGTCTTATTCCCTGTCCTGGTTGGTGGTACATTTGATCTTCCAGTCATGAAGGCTACAAATGCTCAGTTTTGGACTCTCCCCTCTTCCTTCGAACCACTGACTCTTGGTAAGTTCCCCTTAGCCTGTGTTCTACATCTGGATCTGTGTCTAGTCTCAATATCCCTTTCTTAGTTCAGGTTCTCAGATAATAACCTTCTACCTTTTCACCAAGCCTGTCCCACTTCCATTCATCTCCGGTACTATCAGAAGACAAATATTGATTTTGCTATCTTCTTGCTCAAAAACTTTTAGTAGCTTCTCCTTACTCCTAAAAATATAACATACAAAGTTATGACTCTCAGGAATGTTCACAACAGCATTATCTATAATGTCAAAACATTAGAATCAACATTGATGTTCTACAAAAGGAATAGTTAAAATAAAATTAGTACTCATGATGAAATAATATTTGACAGCAGTCCTACTTTTGAAGCATTACCAATGTGTGAAAATGTGGAATGTAGCAGAACATAACATTGAACATACCATCATAAATATGAAATATATATATGTGACTGTTATTTCTGGGTGGCCTAATTATGGCCACCCAGAAATAACAGTTGCATATATTTTCTAAAATAAATGTGTATTGCTCTTATAATCAAAGAAAACTTGCTCTGACAATGCGATCTGGAAGGGAAGTTATGACTTGTTTAGTTTAGTTGCTTTTAATATATTTTTTGACCATGATTCCCCTTGAGGATTTGATGAATGACATTGTCTTCTTTTAAAAAAAGAAAAGAATATCTGCCCATAGATAGAAATTTGGCACATAATTGCAACAAGATTTTGGACCCCAGATTAATAAGCTTTTAACAGAGTAATTCTCACATTTAGAAGATAATGGAAAAAGACTCAGGCCTAGATTTTGGGCTTCTAAGCTTTGACCTAAAGCTAGGCTGTCCAGAAGACTTTGGATCACATTGCAAGCATCCTTTCAGTCATGTGGTCCTCACGGATGCTCTGTAAATTGCTAAGCCTGAGGTACCAGAGCACACCTGGAGAGGTTACCTTTACCTCCTCAGAGGAACCACATTCATGGTGGCTGTTGCTGTTGTTCTTCGGAGCAGCTCCCTTACTCCTTCCGATAACAACAGGTCTTACTGGAGAGACCAAGAGGAATAGCCTCTAGTTACTGATGCCTCCTGTAAGTAAGGGGATACTGTAATGTGTCTGAGAGTATGGCATTTGGTACCCATTACCTTCTTTAGCATCTGCCCACACACTTTGCAATTTTATTGTATGCAAGGATGATAGAGACTTTTGCTTTGAGATTGCTTGTTTTCTTCCAGTATCTGGCAGTTTCTATTATATAAGTTGGATCATGATGATGATGATGGAGGCCAGTCTCTGTGTCTGTGCTGTGCTTGGACCGCTCACCACGCTGGACACCATTCCCTGCCTGGTGCCTGAATGGCCTGCCAAGTGCAAGGCTAGAACCGCACCCCCTTCCCTGTAGTGGGTGATTCTGTCTTTTCACGCATTCAGTTATGCAGTATGTGAGGGAAAAAGCACCACCAATAAGAGCAACACACACACACAAGAGCTAGCCTTTCAACTGGAAAGGTGAGATGCCTTTACTTGGTCAGAAAGCCCTGCAGGGCTCTGATAAATCTTGCCACAGACAGCAGATTTTGTAGATAAAGGAAACGTGTTTTCTTTGGGGCCATGAAGCTGCAAACACAGATCTAGAGAGAGCTGTCTGATAATTTTTAGCAAGTTGTTAGGCCCTCCGCATTATAATCTCTGCAGAAAGCCCTGAATCAAATCAGAGGATGGAACCCCTGCTGTGAACAGAAGAGTTCTATAAAGGTAAGGCAATGAGCATTTTTGAGTACTTCCAAATGCCAGTACCTGAGGTGCTTTCACAGATGTTGTAACATTTAATCCTGAGGAAATGCTATGGGGTAGCTGGTGTTATCTTTGTTTCTGTAGGTGAGGAAACGGAGGCCTAACAGGGTATGTGTGTTTCTCAAAAACACACAATAATAGACAACCCAAGGGTGTCCACTTCTAGCACAAGTCCTTTCTCCCATCTAATAAATAGCTCACATGGTGGCATATTGTTTTGGATGTCCTAATTATCTTTTATGTGTATTTATGTTTTTAAATATATATGTACTATAATCTTCATGAAAATTAGAAAATACATCAAGCTATTAACATGGCGCACACGCGCGTGCGCACGCGCACACACACACATGAAGTAGTTCTGTCCTAACCACAACCACTGCAGAAGCTGATTAATAGTAACTGGCCCTGGTAACGATTTCCTTCCTTCTCTATTTCCCTTTGCTAATAAGCAGTTGTATTTATTTCCAGGCCTTTCCCTTCAAGCCTATTTCTAATGTAAGTATAATCAAAATGTATACACAGTTTTAACTCCTTAACCAATTACTTTTTTTTTTTTTTGCATAGTGCTTCATTCTGTCACCTACTTTAGCGTTCTCCTGCTATCATTTAAGTAACATTTGGTAAAAGGGGAAGCAGAAAGAGTGAAGCAGACCCTGAGTGTTCTGGGCAGAAATGTGCAGGGTTTGATGCTGCCCACATGCTTTTCTTCAGACCTCTCAGCCTGCTCTGAAGGAAGGTGGTTGGCTCATTACCATTTGGTCTGTGGCACAGGAGAATGTTGTTCTGAGTTTTGGCTGAGCATGGAGTGCCAGAGAAAATGTATCCACTGCCTTTCTGTTTCTACCTGATTGATAGCCCTGAAAGAACAGTCAGGTGGGTATGACTTTCAGATGCCTTCCTTCTATCCTCTTAGAAATGAACACTTTAAGTGTCTTATGTTAGGTTGTATATCTACCCAGAAGTGAGGACTGGATGCACATAGCTTATAGGAATGAGGTTGAACAAAATGACATTATTTGGGAAACTGCTGTACAAACAAATGTGGACAGTGTCAGAGAGCAGGAATCAGGAGTGTGGAGTGTCTGATAGATCCCTCACACATTCCCTGCAAGCATCCTCCCAGACACCTGGTGCCAACGGGTGAATCCCCACCTGCCTGGGGAAGCCACTGGCCATGCAGTTGTAGAGGAGGAAAGGGAAGTGTATTATAAAGACACCAGCTAGCACTTTTCTCTTCAGAAGCTGACCTTTTTCTTATATAACCTCTTAGATTGCTAGACTCTCAAACTTCAGGGTTTCCTTTTTTATTCAATCCAATGAACAGATACCCAATTTCACTTTCTGTGTTTCTCAGTCTTCTTTCTATATTTTGGATATTATAAATTTTAGTTACTACCCATAACTTAAATATTTAAAAAAACAAAAACCGCTAAAGATGGGCAGAGGACATAAACAGACATTTTCCAAATACATAGAGATGAGCAACAGATACATGAAAAGACATTCAATATCACTAATCATTAGGAAATGCACATGAAAACCACAGTGAGATGTCACCTCACAACTGTCAAATGGCTGTTTCAAAAAAAGACAAAAAATAATGAATGTTGGCAGAAAAGTATAAAATGGTACAGCTACTATGGAAAACAGTATGGAGGTCCCTCAAAAAGTGAAAAAATATAGCTATCATATATTTCAGCAATTCCACTTCTGAGGATTTATTCAAAGAAAATAAAAAACACTAATTTGAAGATATATGTACTCCTATGTTGAGATGTGGAAACAATTTAAGTGTGTCCATCAAAAAGGTGTGTGTACTGCCGAAACCAGTTTGGCTCATTGGTAGAGTGTCGGTCTGTGGACTGAAAGGTCCCAGGTTCGATTCCGGTCGGGGGCATGTACATTGGTTGCTGGCACATCCCCAGTATGGGGTGTGCAAGAGGCAACTGGTTGATGTTTCTCTCTCATCGACATTTCTAGCTATCTCTCTGCCTTCCTCTCTGTAAAAATATCAATAATATATATATATATTTTTAAAATGTGTGTGTATGTATCCTATATAATAAAAAAGATAACATGCAAATTGACCTGACAGCAGAACAACCAGTTGCTATGATGCACACTGACCATGAGGGGGCAGACACCCAATGCAGGCAGGATTTAGCATGCACAACATTTAGGGACCTCTCTCTTTTATTTCCCTTTGATTGTTTCATGAAGATTTGAGCTTGAGGGTAAACGGAGTATCTTGTAGATCATTGGATCTTATAATTGAGGGCTTCACATTTTGTGCATTCCCTCTTCTAAGGCTCTGCTCCTAAATGTTTACTCAATCCTCCAATCTAAGTGTCACCGTTTAAAAAATTAAACTCATATCTGATCTTCTCTAGGGAGGTCCTGCCTACATTTTATCTCATTGTTTCCCTTGTCAGAACTCCCTGAGGTTTTTCAGTTTACTATTTTTCACAGGTGGTATCGCCCAATGTGCTGATTTTATTCATTGTACTTTTCAAACTCTGAGGCATTTTCCATTCTTTCCGGCTGCCTTATACTGTGCCCTACTTACCGTAGGCTTCATCAGTAGTTGCTGCTTGATTGTTGGGTTGTAGGAGCCAAGGAGATGAGCCTCCCCGGGGATGAGCGGTGTTCATCGGGAGGCAAGACAATAAAACTGGCATCAGTATGACCAAGGGCACGCTAAATGGATTCACAAGGCATCCCAAGCTTTGATATATTGGAGCAGTAGAAACACTATGAAGAATTTTATTGCAAGAACCATTTGGCCAGGCAGCTTCCCAGATGTAGCTAAATGCTGCTTTAACTGTTTTGTAGAGCTTGTGTTAGCTGTGTGTCTCCCACTGCTGCTGGAGACAGTGACTAGAGTTATTACCAATTCTTGCCATTTCTTCTGTGCTTGGATTTATGATCTGTTCCTTGTGACATCCCTTCTCCCACTTATGACAACAGCGGGGCCCAGCAGTTAGAGGAGCAATGGATTAGAACTTATACACGCATGTGGCCACTGTTGCCTTAGGTTATATGGAGCAAAGGAAAAGAGCAGCAGAGGGAATCAACCAAATTATTATTTTAAAATAACGTGGTTTCTAATAAGGCACCAGAGTTCCTCTGCCAGTAACCCTAAGACCTCTGTTTTAGAGTCCTTAGTGAGACTCTTTAGAGCTGTGGGAGACGGACACAGACCTCATTAATAGAGGCCTTGTCACTTCATCAGAGGTAGGTGTAGCACAGGTAGGCATTATCAGAGGTTTATGTGACAGAACCCACCTCAGCAACTAGCACTAATTGGCTCCCCTGGGAAGTCCCAAGAAAAGCTATCAATTGCAAAGCCAGAGCTGTTGTTTATAATTTCTAGTGATTTCTCCTCTACTCTTCCTTCTCCACCCCCATCCCTTCTACCTCTCCTTGCATAAATAACAAATGGTAACCCCAAAGTACCGAAATTTAGAGGCGAGGCACATCTTACTTCTGTTCCAAATGCATTTTTTTTCTTCCCACTCCTTTATCCCCAGGGTATCTTTCAGAATGAGATGTGAGATTTCCTCTCCCCCGTCTTTCCCCCCACTACCACTGTGAGTGTAAAACAATACTATCATGTGGGAGGGATGCTCTCCGAGGTTGGCTGGCAAAGCCAGAAAGAATTGTTGAAAATAAATGTGTAATGTCGGTGCATCTTAAAAGGTGATTTCTGGTTTCTGGAATGTGACTCTGATTCTACTCTGCTTAATACTGATGCTCTTAGTCTCACAGAATATTTTTTGTGAAACCATTATATTTTAAGATTAAATTACGGGACAAGGAAATCCTCCTTTGTCTGCAGGATATGGGATATGAAACAAAGACAGCCTTTCTGTGGTTCCCAGAGTTTTTTGTTAAGAAAATAATGATAATTACAGCTGTCACTTCATAAGCACTTACCTGTGAGGAACTACCATGGTCAGCTTTAGAGGAAGAAATTGATGGTCAGAGATCGAGGTCCCAGGACAATTAAGTGTCAGTGCCAGGATTTGAACTGGGTTTTCCTGACTCCAAAAACCTACTCTCTTAACAATTATGCTCTTGCTACACTTTTGCTATATGTTTGTCCAAAGTCTTTTAGCCCCACTTTAATTTAAATTAGTTATCAGACTAGGTGTTCTTTCTAATGTTTGAGGCACAGGATCAACTCAGATGTAGTTGGCTAGCCATTCTACAATTGTGTTATTTCATATAATATGTTTTAGGGTGACTAGAGTTATTACCAATTCTTGGTAGCCATAATGCAAGTAGTATTTATTATTGCTGTATCCAGGTGATAATAAGCTTTGTGTGTAATGGGGTAGATCAGATGGACCTTAGCATGTTTATTTTCCTCCCTTCTTTCTTACACTGAAGTAGAAGATTGGTGAGTAGACCAGGGAGACTTGGGGAGACGTTTCCTGTGCCAGAATTACACAAACTGAGTTAAAGTTCTGTCAGCCACCTAGTTACAGGACATAATTAGTGCCAAGAGGACATATAATATAGGGAACTTCATTACTTCTCTCTGGTGAATGTGTGATAGGGAACTTCATTACTTCTCTCTGGTGAATGTGTGATATGAAATACAGGGTTGGAGGACTTTAAAGGAATAACAAAATGCAGAAATCTGACTTTTATCTGTTTTATGCACACATGGGGCTCAGGAAGTTTTCAATTTCCTCCTTTTATGTACTTAATTTAAGAGGGTTTTCTTTTTGGGTAGTGCTTATAGTTGGATCGATGCATATTGATTTTAAAAAATCATTAAAATCTTTAAACCGTGGGCATTGTCTTTAGGTTGCAAGTGCTAAAAAAAAAATCAGTCTATTCCTTTGTCTCATGATGAGCAAAATTAATCTGTAAGACATCAGTTAATTAATTCAGATAAGCCAAAAGCATACCTACCATTTTTATTTTTAAATGAGAGAGATTTCTTGTGTTGTGGTTGTTTTTATATTGCTTTCATCTGAAGTTAAATTAAGTAGACAGGGAGTCAATTTTGTTACATGTTGAAACTCCTCTTATGCTTCTCACAGTAATTTCCTTTAGCAGTCAATTATAAAAGGAGACACAGGGAAGGATATATGGGAGAAAGAGAATTAGTTTAAACTTTTATCGATTCTGATTAAGTAGAAAAATTAAGTTCTGAAATCTATGTTTGGAATATTGACTAGAACAATTCCTCTCTACTGTAGCTTGGTCAGTGATTACTACCCCTACATTCAGGGTTGTTTCTATTTGATCAAGAAAAGGGATAAAAAATGCATCTATAATTCAAAATATATTTTAGCCACAATTTTTACCCTCTATTGTATTTTGTGTTCAAAAGTAAATCTCTCTGGGAAGAAATTCAATATAATTTGTTTCCAGTGTTCTTTTGTTTTCAGGTCTCCCAATAGGGTACACAGAGATGCCAATACACAATAAAATGATCAAAAGGTGAGGCAAAGGAGCAGAATGTGAGGCAGCATCTTTGGATAGCAGACAGACAGGAGGGCCAGCCTCTGACTCACAGGCTGTCTCAAAAGATTGGAAGTGACTTTGAAATGTTATCAAGTCCATCTCTTTTCCTGTAGGCAGGGCTATTCTCATACCTTTCACAGTAAATGATAACCTATTATACTTTTTTTTTAAATGAAAACTTCAATGTAGAGGACACAAGCACCCTCTGGAACTCATTGCAAAGTCAGATGGCTTTTAGAGAAGGATTTGCTATTGTCAATTTTGGTTGTTGGACCCCTCCCCTGGGATGATCACCTTTAGATAAACAGAGTAGCACTGTTTATTTTATGAACATAAGAGTTTGTGTTAATATTTGCTATTACTACATGCAATGCTGTAGTCTATGGAACATGCGCAGACTTACAGTTAGAGGGTAGGACTAGCCTAGGGAGCACTAACCCAGTCTCTTCACTGCGACTGGTTTGTCTTCTCTCTTACAGTTGAGAATGAAGGCTTTTCTATTGGAGATTCATTTTACATGGTTGGCTTAGTTCACTTTAAACTTTAGGGTTTTTGTTTTGTTTTGTTTTGTTTTGCCAGCTCTTTGAATGGGTGATATTTCCTTGCTCAGTGTGAAAATTGTCCTAGTTCTGGCCATCAATATCCAAATATGTGATTTCTGAAATATGTGGCCCTGCGTGTCTATGATTTATAGGACACAGGCTAGCACTGGAATGCCTTACGAGTCCTAGCCTCCAAGCCTGTCTTTGCCACAGCTACTGGTATGACTTTGAGTGGGAAATTTACTATGTCTCTGAGCTTCAATTTATTACTATTACATATATGGGCAGATTTCAGCAGCTTTTTAAGTTTTCTTTACTGAAAAACTTAAGTCTTAAAAAAAGAGTTCATTGTAAAACTTCAAATCTTCAAGTGAGGTTTCCTAAAGCTATTTAATTATGGTTCCGATTTTTCCTTTCAAAAGAGTTTGCCACCCACTCTTGACCAAGCTCAACTGAAACGCAGAAGTAGCCATTTTCTTCTTAGGGCCTATCCCAGGAATGTGGTAAGACAGCCAGGAAAACATTTGGGGCTCTGTAGACTATAGAGTTCACGAACTCCATGGCTTCTCGTTTGCATATAAGCTCTTCGAGGGTCAGGGACTTTTCTTATTCACCTTGTGTAAATAGGGTCTAATCCAACATTGGACACCTAAAAAATATGTCTTAACAAATGTATTGAATTGAGTAAAATGGTCCATAAATGGAAGTCACTGCCTTGAAAATTTTTGAGCTGCTTGTTACAGAAAATGTTATTGTAGAACAGATTTTTGAAATGGGTAGAATTTGTATTCAAAATGATAGCTCAGGAATTTATGAGTTTCCTATGGTTATAAAGATAATATCAGAATAAAATTATTCATACGTAACCACAGGTAGATTAGAAAAGTGCAGAGCATAGCTTTGCAGGCAGTTCTGGCTCCTTTCCTTGGTCTAGATAAATTTTCTAGTCATATTGATCCCAGATTCTGCCCGAGAATGTGGAATTGTTAAGTAGGATGGTTTGACGGATTACCATGACATTAAGGAAGGGAAAAGACATCATGAAATGTACCTCATCTTTTACTTGTACAATGCTGCTATATATTTATGAATTTAATTCCTTAAATTTATGATGAGCTTATTTTTCTACTCTTCTAGTCCATTACACTGCTGTATTTCTTATAAGCTTCCAGAGAATGTGAAATATAGCTCACATGGGTTTATCTCTCCTTTGATACTCAGTATTTTGTGATCATAGGAAGAACTCAATAAATATTTGCTGAAAAAATAAACAGATAAGTATGGTGGTTTCAACGTTTTACTAATTTAACACTTGAAGTTAGAGATAGTAAATATGATGAGCTTATATTTAAACAGAAGTTGGATAAGGTTTTGAAAGTAGGAAATACAGGAAAAAATTACCTGTCATTTTATTATTAAAAAATATCACTGTTAGGACTTCAGATTATTTCCCTCTAGACATATAGCAAATATATATATATATATATATATATATATATATATATATATAATTTTACTTGATGTGTATATATATATATATATATATATATATATATATAGTCTATAATCATTATATCTATTATTTTGTATGTAAGGAATATTTCACAACAAAATTTTAAAAAACCATAGAAGCCCCAGGTTATATAGTTTTCACAAACGATTTTTAAATTGTTCGTGCCTGGTTTTCCTAAGCATTGATTCTTTTATCATATTTCTTAATAGCCTTTTTTCTCATTTTATTTTTACTTGTTTATTTTGCTATATAAAGAGCTGTAGCAAACATTTTTGACATGAACATTTTTCTGTTTTTCCTTTTGTATCTTTTCAGAACATAATGTACCTATTGGTAAACTGCTTTTAAAAGTTTGTGTTAATATTTGCTATTTCTAATCATAATGTATAAACATAGAAATTTATTGTGTATTTTCTGGCAATAAAAATATGTTTTTATTGATTTCAGAGAGAGGAAAGGAGAGAGAGAGGGGTAGAAACATCAGTGATGAGAAAAAATCATCGATCAGCTACTTCCTGCATGACCCATTTCTCCCCCCCACCCCTTTTCCGATCCTCCCTCCCACACACACACACACACATACCTCTCCCCCTCGGATTGAACTTGCAACCTGATCATGTGCCCTGACCAGGAATTGAACTGTGACCTCCTGGTTGATGCATGGGTCCATGCTCAACCATTGAGCCATGCTGGCTGACAAAATGAACATTGTTTACTTTTGAAATATTGACAAATTTTAATGGCAAAAATGGTTTCTTATTTTGTTTCACTAATGAGGCCAAACCTTTTCTTATATTTTTATTCATTTACTAGATGCCTGTGTATGAAATTCGTGCACTTAGGAGGTGGTGTCCCTCAGCCCAGCCAACCCCTCTCACAGTCCAGGAGCCCTCTGGGGATGACCTACTGACAGTTTAGGCCCACTCCCCATTGGGGGGGCTAAGCCGCACTCTGGCCTCCCTCTGCAGGAGGCAACCGAGCTTATCGGGGGAAGGCACCACCCCATCACCCAATGCGATTGCCACTGCAGGCCATCCCAGCTGCCAAGGTGTTTTCATCATCACGGACTCCAGGCCCTGCACCATGAAAAAATGACAACTTTCTTTAGGCATTTTCAAGATGTCTCTTTCATAGGATATGACATTTCTTTTTTTAATTATTTTTTATTTTTTTTATACTCACCTGAGGCTATTTTTCCCATTGATTTTTAGAGATCATGGAAGAGAGAGGGGAAGACAGAGAGAAACATTGATGTGAGAGGCACACTTTGATTGCCTCCTTCATGAGCCCTGACCTGGGCCCCAGCCAGAGAGGAGCCTGCAACTTAGGTACCTGCTCTTGATCAGAATCAAACCTGCCCCCAGCGGGTTTGTGTCTCCGCTCTGGCCCCAGCATCCCAGCCCTGCAGCTATGGGGCTGGGGCTGGGGGCCAGCCCTCCTGCATGTTGTTCTCTCAGGCTCTGGGCCCATGCCTAATTTGCATATTACCTCTTTTTATATGTATATGTATGAGCTTTCCATTCATGTCTTTCCATTTATTTTTCTTATTGAATTGTATGAATGAGTCATTCCATAAAGCATGCTATCTCTTGCAGGTGTACTCACACACCATTGCGTTAGTGGATGCCCAAGGAGAGTGTATGAAGCAGGTGATGCCGCCATCTGCGTGGGCAGCCAGAACAGCCAAGTTCTGGGACTGTTTTGTAACAGCAAAGAGGAGGGAAGGAATTATGAAACAGGCCCCGCTTTCTGTTAGTTGAGCATTGCAAAAGCCAGGCTAGCGGGGTATGTGTGTGACAGGCTTCATTCTTCCCTCTGTCCCAGCTATTATTAGATTGGCCCAGAAATTGCCAGTAAATTGGGGCTGTGGGCACATTCAGTTTCTGCCACTGTCTGAGTGCTGAAGTGTCATAGCTACTCAATATGGTTTGCTCTTCACATGAGCAAATTGCCAACAGCTTGTGTGACTCCTTAAGAATAATGAGAATCAACCTCATTTTAGGAGAGTGGACAGATTGTGTCTGTATTTGGCAACCCACATCCTTCTGCAGCTGGGATTGCCTAAGACACTCCAGGGAGGTGAGGGGCCCGTATTGACAGGGAAATGCCCACTTTGTCTGAGAAGCTGCTGAGTTCTGTCAGCATGTGCTGGCATGAACTCTCTCTAATATGGCTTCACTCCCCACAGCTCTGGACATGACAGAAGTTAATGTTAGATCTCTACAGTCTAGTTCGGTCCCTTGCCATTTTCACCTGGGAGCTGAATGCTAAATGCCTTCACTCTGTGTCTGAAGGCAGTTAGCATTTAGCTGCCTGATGAAAGGCCAAAGGAGAGGGAAGCCAAGGTGGGTGGAGGGGAAAAAGAGGGTGGGAAAGGGAGAACCCTGCAATAATGTCAATATTAACAATTTTTAATTAAAAAATTGTTACACAAAAATTGATACACAAAAAAGCAGGATAAAAACTTTAAAAACTACATCAAAGCACGAAGGTGGCACTTTGTCATTATCATATTTTTGTCTTCATGCAACACTCAGAAATAGTTTGGATATTGCTAGTGCCACAAAAATTGTCCCATAGAAAGAAAAATAAAAGCTCTCTTACCTTAATAGCAAAAGTTTTATGTAGAACATTTACGAGGTGGAAATGATTTGAGGATAAAAGTCTTTCTTAACTATTTTTAAATCTTCCCCCTCCCCTCCTTAATATTCTACAACGTCTCCTATTTACATTTATGATTAAATCTAAATTTCTCCTTGGCTATCTTCTCTGTCTGAATTTTTAGGCTCTATACTAGTAAGTGGTCTTAAAATCAACTTCCCTGTTTCCACCCCAGTGTGTTTCTTCCCTAAGAAGCAAGCTCACTCCTGTCTCTGGCAGTGTAGGCTTCTCTTCTTGAGACATCTTCCCCCTAAGTTACCCCTGTCGCATTCTGTCTTGTCCTCGCTAAGTAGGCTCATATATTCAAAATATTGTTACTTAAGAATCCTCTCGGTTATGTGTGTGTATTATAATTATTTCCTTGAAAGTAGGCCAGTTCTCCTAATACTCTTCATTGTGTTGACTAGAAAGCTTTTCATTTAGTATGTATCAAAATAAATGTAGTTTGTCTATGTTTCATTCTAAAACATTCACATGATTCAGACTGTTTCCAGGTGGTTGGGGGAGATATAGGTTTAGGGTTGCTGATTTCATATTTTAAATAAGACCACAATGTAAGCATTTCTGAAATAAAATACATTCTGGTATTTTTGTCTGCTCTTTAATCTTTAAATAAGTGTTTTTTTTTAAAAAATAATTCTTTTAAATATGTTTTCAAATCTCTAATGAGGTCATGTTAAAAATATTGAAGCTATGCTTTTTTTCTGCATATAGCTCCAGCATGATGTCTGGCAAATAGTATATGCTCAGCGAACATCTGTTGTATGAGTAGATGGATAGACCACCGACTTTGCAGTCCAACAGGCCTGAGCTTCCGTTTTGGCTCTATTGCTGATGGCTGTGTGTCCACTTAGCCTCTCTCTCTGCATTCTGATTTCCTTGAGTTCAAAACTAGCCACATAATTTTTAGGGGGTTATACTGAGGGCCTAAGAGGTGACATGTAGAAAATGCCAGACCTTGACTCAATAAATAGTAGCTGATGAAAAAAAAGTTTTAAAGATATTTAAACTATGTGGAAGCAATGGACCAGCTGATGATAAAATTTGAAATATTATCCTTGGGATATAATGATTATGTGATTTTGGAACTCTGCATATGGAATAAGTTCTGGCAACAGATTAGAATAGAGAATACTACTTTGGACAACTGGAGTGACAGTAGAATCTGGTGGCATGACCGTACAGGAGAGTCCATGGAAGTCAGAATGACACTCTATCCACTGAGTGAAACCGGTTAGGACCCTCATTTTATCTTTACAATGACCGTACAATGCAATATTCCCATTTCACGGGTCAGGAGCATGAGGCAAAAAAGATTAACTGACTTTTCCAAGACCACATATCTCATTATTGGATGAATCAGATTATGTCTAAGTGTCATGATGACATAGTCTATGTAATTGACATCTACCTCCTTCATGCTTCATGCACCTTAAGCATTCTACACATGATTTTGCACATGGTTTACCTAAATGATTTGAAGCCCATATCAAGATATGAATAAAAGATTATAACACCATGCACATTATTATTAATTACTATTATTTTTTGTTTAGTTGGAAGAGCAGACAAGTTCTGGCAGTGGAAATGCTCTGGGAATCACTTCCTTTATCTGTAAAGTGGAATAACTAATGCTTCATCTGCCTGAAGGTGGGGGCTGACCAAGATACTAACATCTTTGACCAGGTAGCCACAGAATAACACATTCCCTTGTGTTCTTTGGAGGGTTGGAGGTATTGACATATGAATGTGTACCTAACGCAATAATGAAGGCAGGTTAGAAAGAAATTTTTTCTTACCTCTTAGTGTCATGTTGACATTTTTGCTTGAACCCTGGATTCTGTAGTGATCAAAGGGTCTTAGATAAAGAACAAAGGGAGCACATCTGGTCTCCAACATAATACCTCTCCTGTGAGAAACATCTTCTTCACTTTGACAATGATACCTTATCTATCTTTTACTCATTACCCCTGGCTAAAATAATTATTTTAGAAGGATTTGATAGAAGAGATCTGTCTAAAAATATAATTTCCTAAGAATCAGGTTTGATTGATAATTATTTTAAGACTCTTGAAAGATTTTAAATACATAATATATTGATGGCTTTGTTGAATTAGCACTTTATCACACCACATAGTTCTGTGAGTAATTCATCATTGAGTCAGGTTCCTTTATATTCAGTTTCATTATTACAGGTCAATCTGGAGCTTATAGTTTTGGAAACATTGACAAACCCATTTTGAATTATTATTTTAGAAATCATCAAGTCATTTGGCTCCTTTTAATATGATACGTTTGACTTCAGTACTAATTCCAGGCCTGTCAAATGCGTGGTATTATCTGAGCATCTGTAAAGATAAGAAAATAGTATTAAATATGATGGTGTGACTTTTCTCCATCCTATCTTTTGTTAGAATGGCAATAATAGTATTTTTAACTTTTTAAATTTATCTTCATTGTTGAAAGTATTATAGAAGTACCCTTTGTGTTTTGGCCCCATTGACTCCACCCACCCCACACCCACCCTTCTCAAGCCTTCACCACACTATTGTTGTGTCAATGGGCTACACATATATACATATAAGTTCCTCTCCTCCCCCACCCCCACCTTCCCTCTGAAATTGGTCAGTCTGTTCCAAAGCTTCTATGTCTCTGGATCTATTTTGTTCATCAGTTAATTTTATTTATTAGATTCCACATATGAGTGAGATCATGTGATACTCATCTTTCTCTAACTAGCTTATTTTGCTTAGCATTAATAAAATAAAATGTCACCTGAGGTTTTTCTTTCTTTCTCATAGGATAACTCTTTACTGTAAAATTGAGACAGCCTATCAACTCTGAAGAAATTTGATTAATCAAAAAGGGCCAACTTAATGTTTCAAAGCAACTCAGTCCTTTGAACATACTCATTTTAGGGCACCAGCTTTTTCTGAAAGAAATCATTTCTTGGCCTTTTGTTATCTTACATGCTTGCAGGAGACCTCAGAGGAAGAGAGAAGAGGCAGTAGCAATTCCTAGCATGTCTGGGGGATGACTTGTTCCTTCATATTTGTGGAACCCAGTGTCAACAGAGAAAACACATAAAAATAAAATACATTTACTCAGAATTTCTGGGGCAAAGTGCAAACAGCCTTTGCTATAGGAATCCAGATTAGAAATTGAAATGCTTGAAGCCCTCAGAGCAACTGCTATCAGCAGAACCATGGCACTTTTGGTGCCATGGTTAACTTTGTGATATCTGATCAGTTTTTAATAAGTTGGCTTTGGGTACTATTCATAACTCATAGTGACCTATTTGCTGGTCAGTTGTTTCTTTATAGTTCACTGATTTTTGACTTTTCAAAGCATTGACTTAATCCAGCAATGTATGCAACCACCAAGATATGATCCAGTCAATTAAACATTCTAGTCAAGTCCCAAGTGGTAGAAATCAAAATCCCATTGTAGTTCACATTTGTTTTTCCGAACACGTTCCTCCTGAACGTGCATGGGATGGAAAACAGAGTTTAGGAATGGTATAGGCACTATTTAAAATTAACTGATGGCTGAAACCGGTTTGGCTCAGTGGATAGAGCGTCAGCCTGCAGACTGAAGGGTCCCAGGTTCGATTCCGGTCTAGGGCATGTACCTTGGTTGTGGGTACATTCCCAGTAGGTGGTGTGCAAGAGGCAGCTGATCAATGATTCTCTCTCATCGATGTTTCTAACTCTCTATCCCTCTCTCTTCCTCTCTGTAAAAAAATAAACAAATAATAAAAATAAAAAATAAAATTTACTGATGGAAGGAACCCATGAGTAAGAAAAGAGGCAAGCTAGAGGTATTGGGTATTCTACTTTTTATCTAGTTGGTTCTTGCTCTCGTAGATATTGCCCTAATTCTCTATTCTCTCCTCAGGAACAAAATTAATGAACAAAATTGACTGATGAACAAAATAGATCCAGAGACATAGAAGTCATGGAACAGACTGACAGATTTCAGTGGGAAGGTGGGGGTGGAGTGGAGAGATTAACTGAGAAATTTACACGCATATATGTGTAGCCAAACATTAGATTATTGAGTGCTGTAGCAGCATTCATATCTATGTCTCATTATCAGTTTATACCCTTGTCATCACCACCACCACATTTTCAAAGTCTTTCAACACTCCTCAACGTCTAATGACTAGTTTACCGTGAACTTCAAAGGTTCTCCTCTTTTAGAACCTCAGCTATTTTGAAATGTTATTAAATAATCTAACTAAATGAAGAGTGAGTTTACAGCTGAAATTTGACTATATATATATATATATATATATATATATATATATATATAGTCAGCTGTAGAATTGTATTGATTGTCCAAACTAGAGTGGAATTTTTTAAAAAGAAGACATTACATTTATAAGAGAGAAAAGTATATTTCTTAATAAGTATATCAATGTCAGATTCTCCATCCCCTAGTGCATTTTTAACTTTGGTATCCATCTAATCTTAGTATTTGAAAATAATCAATGTTATTATGTTGAGAAGGTCAGGGACACAGGGTCACTTCTGTGAAAATCATTGCTTCTTTGAGACAAGCCATACTCAGATTACTGCCTGCTTGGTGACACGTCCTGCCTGCCTCTAGAGAGCCTTGTTTTCATTGATCAAGGACTGGTGACCTGACACAGACACATCAAAAGAACATGCTTTTATGTGCTAGGAACTTTCAAACAACAAAACCATTTTTTTTCAGTGTGTTATTGTTATATCATTTGCATTGTATTAGGACAAATGAATGATAATTTATAAGTGGAAAAATATCCATGCTGTGAATAACTCTTTTAAAATTGATTCCAGTTTTTAGCAGAATCAATGACTAATGATAGAGTCAGTGTCTAGGGAAAAGGTAGGTTTCTGGTTAATGGGGTCAGAGAGTATCTGTAGAAGCACCGTAAGAAACCTTGAAATTTTAGCAGTGGAGGGATTTCAGCAATGAAATTTAATGAAAAATCATACCCATAGTTTTTGATAGTTATTTCACATTTCTTTCACATTAACTGGCATTATAGATGCTTTTGATAATAGGCTGAATACTGGCTGTAATTTTCAGCCTTGGTAGTGTTAAATATAATCACTTCAGACCTATCTTAATTTTCTTAATGTATATTTTCTGTTCTACTTCTAAGTAAAGGAGAGACAAGGGTGACAAATACATTTTAATTTCTATTTTTTGTTTAATTTCATGAATTTTATTTTTCAGAAAATGGTGAGACTAGTTGTATCTTTGCAAAATCTCTTTTCAGGAAATAGGCTTTGGAATATTCATTTAAATACTGTTTCTTATGACCCTGGGTAGGCTCTGTGCTGCTAAATTTTAAGTGTGCAAGTTTTTACAGCTGAGCAATGATTTTAGTGACATTTTAATGTCATAACCTTTCCTTAGCAGGCTGTTTGCATATTGTATGCAAGCTATACTTTAAGATTTAAAAAAAATATATGTTGGTAAATGATTTTGGCACTGCTTGTCCTCTTAGACTAACTATCCTATATAATAAAAGGCTGATATGATAATAGACCAAATGGCCAGTCACTATGATGTGCACTGACCACCAGAGGACAGATGCTCAATGAAGGAGCTGGGCTAATGGTTGGGAGCACAGTGACAGTGGAGGGAGCCTCTTCTGCCTCTGTGGCAGCATTTAATGACCCCATGGGGGATGTCCAGGCGGACATCTTTTGAGGGCTCTCAGACTACAGGAAGGCCCAAGCCAGGCTGAGGGATGTTCCCCTCTACCACCACTACAGTGCATGAATGTCATGCATGGGGCCTCTAGTCTATATATAAAAAGCTAAGTGTCCTTCCATCTGACCGGTAGCTATGATATGCACTGACCACCAGGGGGTAGATGCTCAGTGCAGGAGCTGCCATGATGCACACTGGCCATTTAAAAATAAATAGCACCATGGTCTGGCACTGACAAACCAACACTTGGCTTCCCCCAAGTGGGACATAGGCCCCACCACTATTCCAGAGTGATACCTAACCAAATCGCAGCCAATGCTCCCAAGACTCCATGGTGCAAAATGTGGCACACAAAATCAGAAATGAAAGAGGTGAAATAACAACAGACCCCACCGAAATACAAAGGATTGTTACAAAATACTATGAGCAACTCTATTCCAACAAACTGTACAACCTGGAAGAAATGGACATATTCCTAGAAAAAATGTGGCACACAGCCCAACCCAGTCCAGAAACAGTTGCTTTGGATGCTGGGGAATGAAGTCACATAGCAATGCCCAGTTTCCCCTTCCTAGCAATTAGCCTCCTTGGAGCTTCTTCAGCCCAGGAACCTGACTTGGTTTATAGCCAGGTGCAACCATTTTACAGTTTAACCAAATGTTTGTGAAGCATTTTCCTGTGCCTCATCTCATTTGCTCTAGTAGATACTAGACTGATAGATAGGAGACTCAGTAGAATCCTATTTTCTTTTCATTAACAAGACTCAAATAGCTATATTAAAATATTTTTATAATTAATTTCCTTTCATTGTGCACGAATCTGTGCACCAGAACACTAGTATATTATAAACATTTAAAATATATATATTATTATATTTTTTACAGAGAGGAAGAGAGAGGGATAGAGAGTTAGAAACATCGATGAGAGATAAACATTGATCAGCTGCCTCTTGCACACCCCCTAACTAGGGATGTGCCCGCAACTAAAGCACATGCCCTTGACCGGAATCAAACCTGGGACCCTTCAGTCTACAGGCTGATGCTCTATCTACTGAGCCAAACCGGTTTCGGCTATTATAAACATTTTTATTTTTCACTCTTTTAAAAAAAATATTCTATTGATTTTTTACAGAGAGGAAGAGAGAGGGATATTGAGATAGAAACATCGATGAGAGAGAATCATTGATCAGCTGCCTCTTGCACACCCGCTTCTGGGGATATGCTTGCAACCAAGGTACATGCCCTTTGACCGGAATTGAACCCGGGGACCTTTCAGTCTGCAGGCTGATGCTCTATCTACTGAGCCAAACCAGTTTCGGCTATTTTTTACTCTTGAATGACACATTGCACTGAAAGACAGAAAAGGATTTATATCATGCCATGGTTACCTGGTATTGATCTTGCTCAACTAGTTTCTTATTACTTTGTCCTAAGTATTTAATAGAAATACAACTAGCCCTTTGTGGGTATGAGAGGAAAATGAGGCCAGAAGTTGTAGAAATTGCATATATATGCCATTAAGCTGTGGTTAGCTTCAACCACTTAGGGTTGCAACCCCCTTAGGCAACTTCCTCTTTGGGGAGTTGCAGGGCATAGAAACTTTTGGGGAAGGGGCCCAGCTGCAGAGATAGGTTAGACAGCTTTCCTACTCAGAGAAGCCACCTTGCATCACAGCGGACCATGCGTGGCCCTTTCCTGCTATGACTCAGACCCAGCCCACCCATCAGTTATAGTCTGCGGGAAGAGTCAGAAGCATGGTGGTGGCCTTTGGAGCTACAGGCTTGTTCTTGGTTGAATGCCAGTTCCTCCTTGATCAGGTATGGTGTCACGGCCTTGAGAATGATTAGAGTTAAAAGTGGCAATGCAGATGTGTAAGGCTATGGTGCATGCATATGTATATTTGGGGGGTACTGAATTTAGGATGATCTAGAGGTTTCTTACTAGAATCAGACATCAGGCAGACAAGATGATTTTGACCCAGGATCAACCAAAGTAAGGATAAGAAAATTTGAAAATATACTTGGGAATAAGATGTTGACGGACAAATAAGCTTTGGAAAAGAAAGATTAGAAGAGTTACAAAAGTATTATGAGGATCCAGCCTTTCCTCATTATCTTGTTTGCTACCCCCAGGGTCTATGTTAGCATGGTATCACTCCTGCCTGATGATTCAATAGCCTCCTAAGCTCCCAATGTCCATCCTGCCCCCTGGAGGCTGACCTCCGCACCTTTGCAGATACAATTCAGTTTTTGCAGCTCCTCTGTCCAAAGTTTCCAAAGGCTACCCGTCTTACTAGCAGTGAGATAGAAAGCTTTTACTGTGGCTGATGACATTCCTGGGCCTGACTTTTGTCTCCTCTCTGCCCGCATTTTGCACTACTCTTATTTATTCCATTTAGGACCCTCTGCTTTCCTCGCTGTTTCTTGAACATGGCATATACATTCCCTTCTCAGAACCTCTCCACGTACAATCCTTCCCATTGGAAGTACTTCCCCTGGAATTCCCTATACGCACTTATTTACCTCATTTTCATCTCTGTTCAGACAGTACTCTCTAAGAGAGGCTTTGGTGGCCATGCTATTTAAAATAGCACACGCACACCCGACCCATCATTCTCTATCTATTTTGCCTTTTTCTTCTTCATTGCCACTTATCACCACCTGTCATATTTTATTAAGTTGAATAATATAAAATTGCCTTATTGAGGGTCAAGAGTAGCCAAATATTGGCAATTTTATATGGTTTAATCTAAATATATATTTATGAATTTATTTTTAACCTAAAATATATTTTAACTTGTTTATTATTTTTGTTTTTCCCCTGTACTAGTATATAAACTCCGTGAGCTCTGGGTTTTGTTTTGGGCAATATCCCTAGTGTCTAGAATATAGCAGGCACTTAGAAAAGCTGTATTGAATAAATGAAAAAATGAAAAAAAAAAAAGCCTGGTGAAATTTGTTGATGGTGAACAAAGAAAACTTATATGGAAAATGACCTGTGCTTAGATATTCTAGAAAAAATGTGATTGGGAGATCTTCCAAGAGAGTCCAGAAAATTAAAGGACATATTTAGCATAAAGTTTCTATCTAATTGGAACTCTGTTCTATGTATGGACTCCAATTATATATTTTTCTATATGGTTTCCTAAAACTGGGACTAAGAAAGCTAAAACTATTTTTGGATAAAACACTTCTAAACTATAGATTCACAATTAGTAAGTTACAAGGATTCAGCTTGCCAATTGTGATATTAATTGATATTCACCAGGGGAGTGAAGTTATTTTTTACATCCAGTTCTAGAAATATGGCTGATAATCATGCCTTGTATAAACATTTAGGAATACTGGAGAAAATAAACTAAAAACCCTCTTTATGCATCTCGAATCTTGAAAGGAAATAAGGGCATCAACAAGGGTCAGAAATAAAGATGGAATTGAAAACTTCAGGGACAAGCTGATGGTGTGGCTGCCCTTGGGAGGATGTAACTAGTCTCCCTAACCAAGGTCTCGAGTGTTGACCATCATGTGGAGACATGAGATGGAAAACGGTGACTCTGTGGGAATCTTTTTCTTCTTCATTACCAGAGACCTCAGCACAAAGTTGTGACCTTTGAGTGGAAGGCTCTTGGAAATAATTCACCATCAGCACAGAAGAGACAAGACAGCTATGCCTTAGAAAATAATGTTTCCCCTGTGGATTTGTACTTCATTTGGGTTTGGGATTTGAATCTTTACTGTGTATGTAATAAAGGGAGAGAAGGAATCACAACTTGAGAAATTAACCCAAAAGATCCCAGACCACTGTTAACAAACATCTGGCAGAGACAGTTGAAAACTTCTTGGGAAGAAGATTGGTATTAAACCAAGCTTCACAGTTTTCTTTCAGAAAAATTCCTTTTAAAAGTTAACTCATAACCTAACATGATAAAATGTAAGCTAAAATACCCCAATGAGTCAGACTTATAAAACACAACAAAGACCTGGGTTAGAACATACTACCTTGAAATGGTGAAACCACCACACAGAGAGTATAAAATAAGAGCACTGAAAATGATGACATAGGAATTGTACATATGAGAAAAATTAGGTTTGAAAATAATTAATTGAAATTCAAAAAGTGAAAATTTTAGTAATTAAAATTAAAAAGTGATAAAAATGGGTTAAACAACAAACTAGACACAGCTGAGGAATTAATTTGAAGAAATCAAACAGAATGCATTAAAGAGAACAAAGAAAATATGAATGGAAAATTAAGAGATATGTTGGAAAGAATGAGAAAATTCAGTGATTGTTTGGTAGCTTTTCAAAAAGAAAAGAATAGGGAGAATTGGGAAGGGATAATATCTGACTGATTTGCAATTAAATTAAAAACTTAAGGAAAGGCAATGAAAAATCCCAGATGGATTTAAAAATTAATAAGCACACTTTAAACAACTCATAATTCAAAGCAAAAATGAGCCACAATATAATGAAGATTAGAAAATATTTAAAACTGATTATTAACATTAATTAAAATAATACATAACAAAACTTATGGGAAGCAACAAAAGCAAACAAAGAAAAACAGTTTATAGAGGGATTAATATCGTATTTATTTTTTGATATGATATTATTTACATACATTTTTAAAACATACAAAACAATATTCTGTATTTTCAAAACATTTATTTATAAGTAGTAAAATAATGAAAATTCTATACACTAATTTTAGGAAACTTCTGTGATGCGAGATAGATAAGGAGGGAAATGGGGACAGAGAGGGATGGATATACTGAAGCTTCAAATCTGTCTGAAATGTATTTTCCCCCAGCTTTTTATTTGATGACTAGTGGCCCAGTGCATGGATTCACACATGTTAAAAGGGAAATAATTAGAATAAATATTTTAATATTGTTATTTTCCCTTTTTTTCTCAGTGCCTGGGAGCCAGGCGGTGGCCCTGCCCCGGCCATGCCACTGGTAGCCTGTCTGTGGAGTGATCTGTGGGGTTATTGGTTCCCACCTGGCTCTCTCAGTGCCTGGGAGTTGGGCAGTTGTCCTGATCCTGCTGCTGCTGTTGGTTGCAGTCCCACTCTCCTCAGGGTCCATTGGGGCCAGCGGTGCTTACACTGCCACCTGCTGCCAGCACCTCATCACCATGTTCCATGCTGCTCCCTGGTGGTCAGCACACGTTATGGCGAGTGGTTGAACTCTCCATGAAGCCATTGCCTGAGGGAACAATTTGTGTATTAGGCTTTTATTATATAGGACTAGAGGTCTGGTGCATGAAATTTGTGCATGGGGGTGGGGATTCCTTAGCCCAGCCTGCACTCTCTCCAATCTGGGACCCCTTGAGGGATGTCCAACTGCCCATTTAGACCTGATCCTGATGGGATTGGCCTAAGCGGGCAGTCAGACATTCCTCTCACAATCTTGAACTTCTGGCTTCCAACTGCTTGCCTGCCTACCTTCTGATTGCTCCAACCACTTCTGCCTGCCAGCCTGATCACCCCCAAACCACTCCCTTGACAGTCTGATTGATGTCTAACTGCTCCCCTGCCAGCCTGTTTGCCCCCAACTTTCCTTCTCTGCTGGCCTGGTCCCTCCCAACTGCCCTCCCCTGCTAGCCATCTTATGGTGGCCATCCTGTGTCCCCATGGGGGCAGGGTTTTTGACCACATGGGGGAAGCCATCTTGTGTTTTGGAGTGATGGTCAATCTGCATATTACTTTTTTATTAGTTAGTATAGAGGCCTGGTACATGGGTGGGGGCCAGCTGGTTTGCCCTGAAGGGTGTCCCAGATAAGGGTGGGGGTTTCCTTGGGGTGTGGAATGGCCTGGGCGAGTGGCCTGTGGTGGTTTGCAGGCTGGCCATGCCCCCCTGGCAACCCAAAAAGAGGCCCTGGTATGTAGGATTTATTTATATTCTACAATTGAAACTTTGTAGCCTGGAGCAGAGCCAAGCCTTCTGCTCTGTGGCAGCAGCCATTTCAGTTGGGATTTATTTGTCTTCTATAATTGAAACTTTGTAGTCTTAAACAGAGACCTGGGCTGGCTAGGGTGTACAGAAAGCATGCTGTACACCATTGCTGGGGAAACCCAAGCCTCCCTCCTGCTCTCTCTGTGGTCGCAGTCATCTTGGTTGGGTTAATTTTCATACTCTCTCCTGATTGGCTTGAGGGCATGACTTGTGGGCATGGCTTATTGGTATAGCAGAGTGAAGGTTAATTTGCATATTACTCTTTTATTATGATAGGATTATTAGAGAAGTTGCAAAGATAATACAGAGATGTCTTTTTTATCCTATACCAAATTCAAAACCAGGAGTTTGAGATTAGTCCAATGTGTGTGTGTGAATAATTTCTTTGTCATTTTACCACATATGTGGATTTATATAACCACCACCCTAATCAAGATTCAGAATAGTTCTATCATTATGAAGATCTGATCCCTTGTGCTATTTTTTTTTCAGTCAAGCCATTCTTTTTCCCCCTATGGTCCCTCACTTCAGGCAACCACCTAATTTGTTTTCCATTTCTAAAAAATTTTGTTGTTTTGAGTGCTATATAAATTGAACCATAGGGTATGTGACTTCTATTGAAATTGGCTTTCTTTCTTTCTTTTTTTTTTTTACTCAACATCATGTCCTTGAGATCCATCCAAATTGTATGATAAGCTCATTTCTTTTTATTGCTTAATAGTGTGCTATGAAATTGATGTATCACAGTTTTTTACCATCCAACAATTGAGAGACATTTTGGGCTTTTTAGTTTTTGGCTGTTACAAATAAAGCTGCTATGTACAGTTGCAGATAGGTTTTTGTGCAGACATAAATGTCTATTTCTCTGGGTTAAATACCCCAGAGTGAATTACTAGGTCATATGGTTAATGTATGTTTGTTTTTTAAGAAAATTCTAAACTATTTTCCAGAGTGCCTGTATTGTTTTATGTTCTCCCAACAATATATGAAATACAGTTTTTCTGCTCCTTTGCAAGCATTTGGTATTGTCACTATTTTTAGTCTTAGCAGTAAGATAGGTAGTGATATCATACTTTTACTTTACATTTCTCTAATGAATAGTAATTTCATTTTCTATTGCAGCTGTAAACAAATGACCACAAACTTGGTGGCTTAAAGCAATACAGATTTATTATCTTATCGTTCTATAGATCAGAAGTCTGACACAGGTCCCAAGGGGCTGAAATTAAGGTGTTGGCAGTATGGGCTCCTTTCTGGAAGCTCTAGGGGAGAATCCGTTTCCTTGCCTTCTTCAGCTTCTATATTACTTGGGTCATGGCCCCCTTCTCTCTTCAAATCCATAAACAGCAGGCTCTCCCCATATCACATCATTCAGACCTCTTCCACCTTGGGTTTCCACTTTTAAGGATCCTTGTGATTACATCAGGCCCACCCAGATAATTCTGGTTAAATGCTCTATTTAAAAGATCAGTTGAATAGCAACCTTAATTCCATCTACCACCTTAATTTTTCTTTGCTATGTAACATAACATATTCACAGGATCTGGGGATTAGATAAGGACATCTTTAGGGGTGCATTAAGCTACATACTATGGCTCAAGATGTTGAGCATCTTTTTATGTGCTTATTTGCCATACATACAGTCACTTCAGTGAAGTGACTATGTCTTTTGACCATTTTCTCATTGAATTGACTGCTTTATTATTAACTAGAGGCCTGGTGCATGGATTCATGCACCAGTGGGATCCCTCGGCATGGCCTGTTTGGGATTAGGCTGAAACTGGCAGTCTGACATCCCCTGAGGAGTCCTGGATTGCCAGAGGGGGAAGGCCAGGCCAAGGGACCCCACCAGTGCACAAATCCATGTACTGGGCCTCTAGTATGCAAATAAGATCTTTGGTTAATCTCTTCCCTCCCTTTGCCATTCCCCTTTCCCTCTGAGATTCATCAGTCTGTTCCATGTTTCCATGTCTGTGCATTGAATGTCTTCCTCCTGGTGGTCAGTGCCCATCATAGTGACCGGTTGTTCAGCCATCTGGTTGATTTGCATATTATCGTTTAGGATGAATTTTGAGAAGGTTATTTTTTATTTTATTTTTCAAATCATAGGTGTGAGTTCTGTCTATAACTAATTTACAAATATTTTCTCTCAGTTTGTAGCTTATCTTTCATCTTCTTAACAGGGTCATTTACTGAACAACAGTTTTTATTTTGCTGAAGAATAATTTATTTATATTTTTCTTCTATGGATCATGCTTTTGGTATCGATTTGTACTTCACTAAGCCTTAAGTCCTGAGAAATTTTTCCTGTTACCTTCTAAATTTTTATGCTTTTTTAAAAAAATATTTTTATTGATATTTTACAGAGAGGAAGGGAGAGAGATAGAGAGCTAGAAATGTCGACGAGAGAGAAACATCGACCAGCTGCCTCCTGCACACCCTCCACCAGGGATGTGCCCACAGCCAAGGTACATGCCCTCGACCGGAATTGAACCTGGGACCTTTCAGTCCGCAGACCGACGCTCTACCAGTGAGCCAAACCGGTTTCGGCTAAATTTTTATGCTTTTATATTTTATATTTAAGTCTACCATCTAATTTGAGTTAATTTTAAAATAAATGGTAACGTTTCCTATGGATATCTGCATGAATTGCCTTAGCACCATTTGTTGAAAAGACTATGCTTCCTCCATTGAATTGTTTTTATACCTTTGTCAAAGATAAATTGGCCATGTTTGTGTGGGGATGAATTTATTTATTCTTTTAAAAAAGGAGAATATAATAAACTGTGAAAGTTTAATAAGGCCCAAAGCACAGTAATATGCTGTTTTTCAATGGCATTGAAATAGTTCATAATAGCAACATATAAAGGAGGTGTTTGCATTCTCAAAGAATGAAAATACTGGGAGAGTCTGAGATGATGTGCTAAGATAAGAATCACAATGAATTGAAGACTAATGGCTACATTACTTTGATCAAGGTCATGTCTCTCTCTGAGTTTCAGATTCACTTTCTGTGAACTAACAGTGGTGGACTAGATGACCCCCTAAAACTCTTTGCAATGCTAATGCTCAGAGAGCATGTGATGAATGCTTATCACTGAGTTTAGAATAAGATAGGAGGATAGGAAACCAGGCTGTCATTCTGGTTTATAGTCTAGAGTTTAGAGACTTTATATCCCCAAATAGAGGCTGCATAGTTAACTAAAGGTTTGTGGGGTAGGGCAGCAGGGAGGAAAACTCAGGGAAGTTTCAATATACATGTAACTAATCATAATAATCTTTAAGATATCATTACATAAAATGTAGAATCTGCATTTTAAGAAGATCCCAGACTAACTGCAAGGTGGTATCCTGAAATATAAAAATATATATAGAGAGAGGGAAAACTGGTAAAAATCTTAGGAAAGTCTGTAGTTTAGTTAATAGCATTACATTCTTTTTTTCCTTTAAAAAATATATTTTATTGATTTTTTTCAGAGAGAAAGAGAGAGGGATAGAGAGTTAGAAACATCAATGAGAGAGAATCATCGATCAACTGCCTCTTGCACCCCCCCCCCACCGGGGATGTGCCCGCAGACAAGGTATATGCCCTTGACCGGAATCGAACCCGGGACTTGGGACCTTTCAGTCCACAGGCCAAAGCTCTATCCACTGAGCCAAACCAGTTTCAGCAATAGCATTAAATTTCTGTTAATTTCTTAGTTTTGGCAATGTACCATGGTTATTATGTAAGATGTTAATGCTAGGGGGAAGCTGGGTGAAGGGTATATGAGAATCCTCTTTGCAACTGTTTGAAATTTAAAATTATTCCAAAATAAAGGTCTTTAAAAAATATCCCAGGTGATTCATTTGCATATTAAATTTCAAAGTACTCTTTAAAAATGCAAGGTTTCTGGCCTTACCCCAGACCTCATAAAACAGGGTTGCTGGGCTGGAGATTGGATTCTGAACTCAAAAATTTTTTTTTGTTTGTGATTGGCATATAGTATGAGAATCCTAGCTTAAGCTTTCTTTCAGAAGTACTAGAACATATTTGGCTTTGGTATATAAATTCTAGTCTATTGACAAAGGCAGGGCTGTTATAAAATGTTCACCTCTAAAACACAATGAGGGAAAAACTAGTGATTAAGTTGTGAAATGACAGCAGGAGTTGTTGGGTGGACTGGCTCCTCAGTGAAACAGCTCTAACTGGTGGAACTTGTTTTAAAAACATAATCAGTTAAGTCTCTGGAAATTTTCCTATTGGCATATCGCAAATGGAGAAATATTGGCTGGAGGAAATGTACTAAGTTGAGGTTACAACAGCCAGTTTATGACATTGAAGCTATGCCCCATCTCCTTATCCCTCAAGTTTCCCTGAAGGTAAAGGGCTGTAGTATCTCCCCTGAAGGTCCAGGCCACCAGCATTTCTAATCCCTCTCCCCTACTCTGTGTAGATCTCCAAGCAAGAAGTCTTAGAGGTGTAGGGGTCCCACACTTTCTTGTAAGGTTAAATTTTGACACTAGGCATAGCAAACCAAGGATAATGAGTACCAGTCTCACCTCAGCTTACTCAAAGGACAGAGGCTCCATGCCAGAAGAGGCAAACCTAGAGACCAGCGGCTACTGTCTCTGGTCAGCACCCTGCTTACAAAGCAGGGACCACTCAGAGAAGCAGGGCACTCTATCCCTTACCCCAGATCAGAGCATTGGTAATGTACAAAGAATTGAAGGAAATCATGCTTTAAAAAATAAAGGAAGATATGAGCACATAAAGAATGTCAAGTCTGGCCAACATGGTTCAGCGGTTGAGGGCTGACCTATGAACCTGGAGGTCATGGTTCAATTCCCAGTCTTGGCACAATCCTTGGTTGTGGGCTCGGTCCCAAGTGAGGGGCATGCAGGAGGCAGCTGATCATGTTTCTATATATATGAATGTCAAGAAAGAAATACAAGTTATAAAAAAGAACCAAATAAAAATTGTGGAGTTAAAATTTAAATGAAAAATGGAAAGGTATTCAACAAAAGATTTGACCTGGCAGTAGAAAGAATGAGTAAAGATATATTGATAGAGGTTATGCAATCTTAAGAACAGAGAGAAATGTAATGAAGAAAAATAAATGGAACTTCAAAGAAATGTGAGACACCATTAGGTATCTCAATATATGCATAATTGAAGTACCAGAAAGTAGAAGACAGATGGAATAGGCTAGAAAAGGTATTTGAAGACCACAGAATTTATTCATTGGGAAATTGCCTTTTCTTATGAGAGTCTGACCTTCCTATTTTATATTGTTAACATTTCCCTTTGTAGGAAAAAAAGAGGAAATGTTAGAGTGGATGACAATTATTTTGTAATGCCTTTAATTTGCCAAATTAAATATAGTCACTCCTATAATTGATCCCAAAATATTTTTAATATGTAAATTTTATTGTTTCATATAAACCTGAACATGAGAACCACTGGTTTAAGAACGTTGTCCCTATTCAAAGGCCCTGGGAATCTGTTAGCTTTAAGAAAAATAATAACCATGAAAATTTTACCATTAGAAGGGCATAGTAGATTTTCAAATGCTTAGCAAAATACTGATCACATCATTGATTTAATGGGTATGTGTTGGAATGAATGACAAAAGAGGATCACAAGGGTATGACTTGCTCTTGGAGTGTGTGTATGTATGTGTGTGTGTGTGAATGTGTGTGTAGTCATGGCCTCCTTCAGCTGTTCTCTTTTAAGCCTCTACAGTCACACCTGGTATGTATGAGTTTACATGTTTCTTGCTAATCTTATTCCCATGAGAATTTACTTTGAAATATTTAATGGGATCTGAGTTTTTAAAAATACATATATTTTTATTGATTTCAGAGAGGAAGAGAGAGGGAGAGAGGGGTAGAAACATCAATGATGAGAGAGAATCATCTGTTATCTGCCTCTTGAATGCCCCAAACTGGGAATTGAGTCTGCAACCCTAACATATGCTCTGACCAGCAATTGAGCCCTGATTTCCTAGTTCACATGTGGATGCTCAACCATTGAGCCATACGGCCAGCCTGGTTCTGTTCTTTTCATTGAATTTCAATAATAATCTCCTCCTAATGTTGAAGAATAATTAGAATAACGTTATACCCTCCACTCCAATTTCTAGTAATGTTTCCTATTTGTGGTATGGCCGCTGCTGTATCTGCATGTGTTCACTAATTTGATTTCTTAAGTTTTTATTAAAATATTCTGGCTCTTCTGTTTAGTCTCTGAAGACCTCTTAAATAATTGTATTTTGCTCTGTGTCAACCTTTGTGCTTTTAATTTCTCACAGAGAAACTTGAAAACAATTTAGCTCCATAGAGCAGATTTCAGTTTACCTTCTCTGCTTCATGGGCTGAGTCTTAGGCCTTTTTAGTTAAGACTACACTGACTGCTACAAAAATGCTTAGCAATAGCTATGCTTCCTGGACCTTTGTGAAATAACCTGCTTTACCCAATGTAGCACACACATGGTTGAGAAACATCTGGAGTCCTTCTCTTTGGAATGTGTCTGTAGAAGGAGGCAGTGCTAGGCTGAGAGCATGGGCACTCAGATATCACCTTTGGTGTGGCTTCCCAGGTCTGAATTTACCAGCACATGAGATTAAGGAATACAACTGCAGTATTTTAGACCATCATGTTTGACTAAGGCAAAACATCAGTGCCTGGAGAATTCTTGCTGATCCTCGTGGTAATCCAAAAAGAATTGACGGGAGACTTAAAGAATTAAAGTTACAAGAAAGTAGGATTATTCATTGACTCATAGGGCTCAGTAAAACCTGCTTACACCGCTGTCAGCAACTAAACTGTTGTCTTAAGAGAAAAGAACCATAATGATAACTAGAGTATTGCTAACTATCTGTTGCTATTTTGAAGTATTTCTCAGAGTATTTCATTGTTTTAGTGTTACTAAACTTTATATTGCAATTAGTTAAAACTGCTTTAATTGAAGCAGTTTAAATTTACATATCCCACTGAGCCATTCTGTGTGTGAAGCACTAAATGGGAAAGTGGTTCTTTTTTTATAGATAACCAAGTTAGAAACAGTTGGTAATAGATCCTATTTGTGAAAGCCAGACATAAAAACAGCTCACAAGAGAATGATTAGAGGGAATTTATTAAACAATTAAGGGTTCTTCTTTCACACTATGTCAGCTCACAGCGGGACATCTCCAACCTTTGCTGTCTATGTAACATATTTTTGACCCATAATCACTTAAACTATTATGCAACTGCTTCAGTTAAATCTCATCTTGACAGCTGAACTGTGGTCTTGATTTTACAGTGTCCCTCATTGTGCCAGTCAGTGTAGGGCAGAGCTGGCAACGTGGTGGGCATAAGTCAAGACAGAGGATTTGGGGTCTTTATTCTGAGAGGCCCCTTTGGTCTCAGAGCAGAGAATAATTTGATAGGCTTGTCACAGTATCATTTGAATAAGCTACAGTGACCCTTTGCGGTATTTTTTTCCCATAGACTTTTTGCTTATCTTGTCTTTTGGCATGTTACTGTGTATTGTAGGCATGGATTTTGTTGGAGATACTGGTTGTAAGTGATGATAATTCAATTTAAATGGATCAGATCATTGAAAAACCCAGGGGGGTACATCTGGACCCAGGACTTCTCAGATATTGTTGGGACCATTTGTCTAGAAAATAGCTCACTTTTTCTCTGCACTAGCATCACTCAAGTAGATTCCATGAACATATCTTTGGCTCCAACTTATACATTAAACAATTAAGGGTTTATATCCTATTGCTTCAGCAACCTCAGTGGAATGACAAATTCTGTGTTTTAATGGTTTTGATAAAAATCTCAAGAATGAATCTAAATGAACTCATCATGGTGATCACATGATTATCATTGTGGCCAGAGGAGGGTCATGCTCCAAGCTTACCTGAGATGTATGATTTCCCTGAGTTAAATCATCATAATGGATCATCACTATTGGAAATGGCAGAATGATGTTCTACCTCCTTCCAAAAATACAGATTTAATTTGTTCCTACCATTATGACCTATTCCCAATTATGTCTGCTTTGCTTTCCTGCATGAACATACATTCTCTTTCCTCTACAATCTTCAACCTTTTAGCATCTCCATGAAATCGGGGGGGGGGGGAGGGGAGTAATGGGAGACCAGTGACAAGAACAACCTAAAAACCTGTTTATGCCAGAACTGAGGGTTTCATCTGACATCTTTTAGAGCTTGTGCCAAAGCCAGCCTACTTCTGATGGATGATGTTTACCATTCCATTGTTTTTGAAGTCTTAGTGCACTTTAAGCTGCCAAGTGATTTTGAAAAACCCTTCAAGGAAGGTTTTGTAAACATAATAGAAGTTGAGACATTTTCTTGTGCTATCCTATTCACCTAGACTTAACATTTTCTTCTTTACCATTGGCCCAAAGTTCTTCTCTTTGGTCAAGCATCATTACATTCAAAGACCAAGAAATGCGTTTGCAATGTTGAAAGTTCCCAATTACTTCTTTTCTCGTAAGACCCAGCATGAAATCAGTATTTGTTTTCCCCTGAAACAATAGTTACATCAGTGGTCAGTATGCTTTTTCTAGTGACAAAGAAAGATCTAAAATGATCCACCCCCCTCAGGATATAATGGCTCCAAGGAATGCAAAACTACACCATAATAAATGTCCTTATTGCCAAAGACATTATTTTACCAAGACTGCAGTATGCAGGAAATGAGTAAAGCCCTCAAGAAAATTTTATGTAGTTTTTCTAGATCCTCATTTTAGTAATTTTACTCTAAAAATATTTTGTTGTTGTTAAATTTTGTCCTCACATAATTTATCATTAATTTAAAACAAAATCAACACTCACAGCACAAAATCTAAATTGTATCCAGAACAGCCTCCCATGATGCTTGTTGTTGTGTGGACTATTCTACTGTGCTCTTTTCTTTGAAGAGGTTGGGTGTTATATGGTCAGCACTGTCCAAACAATTAATGTAATAGGCTGAAAACGTCCCTTCAGCAGAAATAGCTCCTTCTGGAAGGAGGCTAAACTGCCTTTAGATTGAAGAAGAATTATGTAAGACCATTTCTGTCCAAAATGATTGGGCTAAATTCCAGATTTCTCTAATGAAATTTTGCTGAATAGCTGGTAGGCTTGCAGCTATGCAAGTATTCAAAATCAAGTGTTGATTCTTCCCACTTGATCAACTACTTTAAAATTAGAGTTCTAAAAGCTAAACCCAAGAATTGTTCAAATAACTTGATTATATCGGAATTTACTTTTTGATGACAGTAAGAGGACCATTCCTGAGCATTTTAGTCATGACAACTTTTATTGAAGGAGGTCTGTTTGATAGCACGCATTTTCCCATTGGCCTTTGGTAAATAATGGTGTCTTTCTGAACTAGCATATCATTTATAAATTAAGGATGATGATTTTGCATCTTCCTCTCTGAAATGTTCTGACATTCACAATATTCAATGGGTAATATACTAGTAAATGTTTTTCGTCTTTCAATGTAAAATAACTGTATGTTATCAATCTTTAAGAACTTAGAAACTAAGCAACTTTTATGGCCTAATCTCAGGAGAAAACATGGTGACTAATAAAAATAATGATTCATAAGAAGCGTAGATTTGTTAAGCTTGTAAGAGGAATGATTTTGTGGTTTTCATTTCTGTATACAAATAACACATTATAATCTTTAAGAGTAATACTAGATAGATATTATTATTAAAAGAGGACTGAAATCTGAAGTGAATATACCAAAGTTGCCAGATTGTGTATCATTTAGGAGCGGTAAGCTGTATTTAGGTCTATTATTAAACTTCAATCTTCTAGTGTCTAAAATTTTTCAACTTAGTATTTTTGGCTTCCTATTTTAACCACAAAAATAAAATTTTGACATTAAAAATCTAGCTGAAACTGGTTTGGCTCAGTGGATAGAGCGTCGGCCTGCGGACTAAAAGGTCTCAGGTTTGATTACGGTCAAGGGCATGTACCTTGGGTGCAGGCACATCCCCAGTGGGGGGTGTGCAAGAGGCAGCTGATCGATGATTCTCTCATCGATGTTTCTAACTCTCTATCCCTCTCTCTTCCTCTCTGTAAAAAAAATCCATAAAATATATTTTAAAAATCCAGATACATCAGTGAACTTACATGGGAGTTCTTTTTGATTGATACCTGACTATTCTGAGTTCTTAGCTGTTTTATTATAACTACATTCAAATACCTTAGACTTAATGGCTTACAGAATAACCATTTCTGCTATTTCTCATGATGCTTAAACCTGGACTGGGCTCAGCAGTCAGTTATTTTCTTGGCCTTGTTGGTGGTCACCCATGTGGCTGAATTTAGCTGGTGAGCCAGCAGTGTAATGGGCCAGACTCAGTTGGGATGACTGAGCTTCTCTCCTTCCATCTAGTTTCAGCATCCTTTCCCCTTTCACGTGGTCTTTTACACAGCAGCCCAGCGTACCCTTGAGCACAGGAATAAACATTTCCAGGCCTTCTGAATACTTAGACCAGACCTGGCACAGCAGCACATTTGCAGCATTCTATTGGTTAGAGAGAGTCACAGGGCCATCTCAAATTCAAGGGGAGAGGATGACATGGGGATGTGGTATCAGGAAGCATGGTTTATTTGGGGCCACCAAAGTAACAATCTTCTGCATCAGAATTTCATGCAAATGACATGCAATAATTTCATATTTGTTATGAGAATCACTTATAACTATCCATATGCTCTCTTGTGTCCTAGGTAGATGGATTTGGTTAGACCTAGTTTCTATTCCAATGGCTCTGTATAGCTTTTGTTAGTATGCACAAAATATCTTACACATGTCAATCGTGGTGAGTAGAGCATACATGACCTTATTTTTGTGGAGGTGACTATTTATGACAGGAGACAGAGACCATTCAGCCTTAATTCTTCTGATTCCAATCTGCTTTCTTCTAGCTGTTGGTATCTGTATAGACGTCACCTATATATGGTTTTCTTTGCAACATGAAAAAGATTGTTCAGAGTGAATTTTAACAATAAAAGGCCTTTCTCAATTGAAAAATTAAATGCATTTCAAGATATCTTTTTGGTATTTATAAAAAATATTTGGAGTCAAGGCTTGGTGCATGAAGGCTAATATTTTTGTGAAGGTCAATTCCAATTGGGTCTTTTCTTTGGGTTTTCTGGGACACTTATTTTATTTATTTGAGCAGCTGTGATTTTGGATACATGATTCACTGTTACTTTATTATTACAGCTCTACTCTCTTGAAGTTTAATATTTTGTTTTTATAGTCCACACCTGGGGATTAGCAAGTAACCTTTACTGTCCAGATGTGACAAGGATGTAAAGAAATATTTCTTAGCACAGTCAGTTTAAAGAACCCTTTTCATCTCAATAAAAGGCAAGGTTATAATAAAAAGCAAAGTTATAATAGTTAACCCAAAGATTATTTTTTTAAGAAATATTCACCTGTTTACTCAATATTATTTTGAGGTTTATATTTAAATAAATTAAATTGACACTTAGGCTATTTTGATGCTATATATTCTATTTATGTTTTGTAGATTTACTATTATTAAACTTTTAAAAAGCTATGTTGAACATTTATGTCCATATAACTGATTCATTAAAATTCCTGGTTGGTATGCTGCAAGATATATTTGGCTTCATGTTTATAACCAAAATTTAGTTTAATAAAAACATAAAGTTTTGTCATAAAGTTGTTACAAGTATAGAATTATTTTTTTGTTGCAGTTTTAAAACCGACACTGAAGAGTCAGTAGCACAGTGGTGTAGAGCATGATCACTAAAGCCAGGCCACCTAAGTTAGATGAATTCTGGCACTGTGTGATCTTCAGCAAATTGCTTCACTTTCCTTCCCTGTAATGTGGAAATTATAATATGACCTATCTCACAGGGTTTGTTTTTTTTTAATCACATATAAACAAAATAATATGGCCCGGCCGGTGTTGCTCAGTGGTTTAGTATTGACCCATGCACTTGATAGATTCCCAGTCAGGGCATATGTCCTGGTTTCAGGCCTGATCCCAAGGAGGGGGCATGCAGGAGGCAGCCAGTGGGTTTTGAAGCATCGGTGTTTCTATCTCTTCCTCAAATCTATAAAAAACATATTTTTAAAAAAAGTAATATACAGAAAGCACTTAGTACAGTGTTAGGTGTCATTTTTTTAAAAGATAGCTTCTAATTACCATTGTTATGAAGCAGAGCCCCACAGAATGCCTTTGTTAGATTCAACAAGTGAGGAGTTGGATTCTCAACTTTGCAGGCCTGGTGATTCACTTTTATCACTGTTCCCAGATTTAATCAGCTTAGTTTCTGAGAGAAGGAATTGAACAAAATCACAAGTGAATAATGTAAAAGCCAGAAGCCCCATTTATAAAAGTGACAGAAAAATTATCTTAAAGCAATTACTGGGGTGATTCCCGCCCACCCCCTCATACACTTTTACCGGTAGTTCTATTTGTGTTTTTGATCTGGATATTGGTCTCTGTGACTCAGAGAACAGAGGCTTCTGAAGATCATAGAGAAAAAACAAAGTTTATTATTGGCCTTTGAGTTTCTAATGCTAAAGCCCTGGAATAAATACTGGGCAAGCAAGAAAATTCTTTCAGTCAAGCCCAGCTTGTCCTGATTGCTGGATAAAGATGAAGATCCTCCTGGCTTGGGTAGAACAAAAGATCTGGGTAAGATGGGAATGGAGTAGATGTGGTTGTTAGTCCCTCAAAAGAAGTTCTCTGCTCTGCAGACTCCTCCAAAGCTGAGCCCTGAGAAGGTGGTGACACTGGACCAGAATTAAGTTAGGGCTCTAAGAGCAGTGAACACCTGTGTTTTGTTTCTCAGGTGGGTTCTGATCACTCCCTGAGATGGAATGACACCAGTTGAGTAGGCATGATGGTATAACACGACATAATATGTTATGCCAAGGCCATGAGAGTTTGAGTTGACTTCATTGAGTGTCTTCTGACTGCTCAGAGCAGCTTGGAAGAATCTTGCTATTTCCCTCTCCCAGCCAGATTAAAAATGGCCACAAATTCTTTGCTATTTCCCCTTGAGAGGCAGAGACGAATGTCCTTCCACTTGAATGAACGTGGGCTGCTTTAGTGCCTTGGTTGATCAATAGGAGGCAGCAGAAGTGAGCTTCTGTGGCTTCTAAGGGTAGGTAACAAGAAGTTTTGCAGCTTTCTCTTGGATCTCAGGGGAAAAGCTAGCTGCATGGAAGAAGGCTGATCATCCTGTTGGAGATCCTGACTGGAGAAGCTCCAAAGCTGCTTAAATAGGGAGAGAAGCCAGATAAGCCCAGCCCCACCATTCCTCCCACCAAGACAGCAGGCAGGTGAGCTAAACCATTTTGGACTTCTAGAGTAGTCCAGCTATCAGTTAAATACCACCGAGAAACACCCAGGCAGACCCTTGAAGATTTGACCCCAGGTCAAATAATTATTATTGTAAGCCATTAAATTCTGGGTAGTTTGCTCCACCACAATAGAGAACCAGTACACACCTCTTCACATGCCCACAGAATCGCACAGAAGTAGGTAGAGAGAGTTGTGCCGTTTTGACCCTAAGAAGCCTTTTGGTTAGAGGGGAATTTGTAGGCTGAATCTTGTGGAGAGGATTACATAATCGCTGTCTTCCAGATAGGGGTTTCTATTCCTAAGTGTTGGCAGGAAGAGCCCAATCACTCTCCCATTAGCAGTGGGCACTGGCATGGACAAATGTTGACCAAGAAGCCAACATGAATACTGCCATGCTTGGTATTTTTGGAGTTATACAACGTGATGGCCTTGCCAGCCATCCAACTCTCTAAGTTTAAAATCCTGCACCCAGAGATGAAGGGAGGGGAAGGTGGGGAACCTTGATTTCACTGGGAAAATTTCTCATATGACACAGGAACCTAAGATGTGCCAAAAAAAAAATACCTTGAAATGTTGAAATGACTAAGTTGTTTATTTGTCACTAGGCAAATTGGGGTCTGAGATAGAAATTAAGTACAGTAATAAAAAAATTAAGACAGTTATTTTTGTAGCACAACTAAGTTTGCAGCTTGTGAAATCAGTATCCGCCATATTAATTAAATATGGGAAATGCTGTGGTAAGCCAATTAGAATATGCTCATTATCTGATTAGCTCATCTCTTCCTGGGTCCATTTATTCTTTCACAGTGGAAACTGTTTCTTTTGTTGAGATCAGAACCTTTGGGTCCGCTCCAGTTCATAGTCTTGCTGGGAAGCTAAATTAGTCATCAGACTATTTGGTTATCGTGGGTGCTGAACCAAGGTAAAAGGAGAAGTTCTGTCATGTAGGCCATGATGACAGACCGGATGGATGAGCCACCTCTTTAGTGATTGGAATTATTTTGCTGAGCCCTGCTCCTCAATCAATGTTGCTGTCTTCTATACATACTAAATAAATTATAGCAAATTCTTGCTTCCTGGTTACCTTTGATCTCTTCCTAATGTGGCCATTCTACCAATAATAGCAGGTTTAATCTATAGATATGTTTACAGTTAATTAGGTTATGCTCCAGGCCTGCCTGTTTTCTGCTTTGAAATGTAATGTATTTAAAAATAATCTCCTCAGATATTCGATTTCATTTGTGTTGATTTTTCTAACTTAACTCATATCTCAGTTTGCCTTCATTGTCTGCCTGAGAGGGTCACTCTATTCCCAAGCTATCCTGAAAGACTTTCAGGGCAATGCCAAGTGCATTGAGCAAAAAAGTTCCAAGTAAGAAAGGGGAAGTGTGATATATATATATATATATATATATATATATATATATATATATTTTTTTTTTTTTTTTTTCCCCCTAAGGCATGAGAGGAAGGAAAACTTTGCACCTTATAAATTTCTACCACCTAGTAATTAAGCTGTATTATAGTATTTTTTTAAATTTTTTAATTAAATATATATTTTATTGATATTTTACAGAGAGGAAGGGAGAGAGATAGAGAGCCAGAAACGCTGCCGATGAGAGAGAAACATCGACTAGCTGCCCACCTGCACACCCCCCACCAGGGATACGCCCGCAACCAATGCACATGCCCCTGACCGGAATAGAACCTGGGACCCCTCAGTCCGCAGACCGATGCTCTACCATGGAGCCAAACCGTCTTCGGCTGTATTATAGTAATTTATAATTTCTATATTTGAAAAAGCTCAGGGTTGCCTCTGTTTGTAAGTATCAACAGAAAAAGCCCCTGTATATTCATTCATTAATTTATTAATCAAACATTACCCCCTAATAGTACCACGCTCCTGGGTAGATGGTTCTTCACATTCTTGTGAAAGGAGTTTAAACAATACATAAAACACAAGGCACACAGTAAAGCACATGATGCTCGATATCATTAGTTATCAGAAAAATCTAAATTAAAGCCCAATGAGATACCACTACACACCTACCAGAACAGCTAAAATGAAAAGATTGATGAAACCAAGTATTGGCAAAGATGTGGACCAACTGTAACTCCGGAATTTTAAAATGGAACAACCACCTTGGAAAACTTTCAGTTTCCCTTAAAAAGTTGAACATGCCACAGGAAAATGGAAATCTATTCCTGCTTATGGATTGGAAAAATGAATATTTTTGAAACATCAATCCAATCCAAAGAAACCTTCAGATTCAATACAATTCCTATCAGAATCCCAATGGCATATTTCACAGAACTAGAACAAATAATTCTAAAATTTGTATGGAACCACAAAAGATCCCAAATAACCAAAGAAATCTTAAAAAAGAAGCTCAAAGCAGGAGGTACCACATTCCCAGATTTAAAACTCTTCCACACAGGTATAGTATCAAAACCGTATGGTATTAGCACAGAATAGACACAGAGTCCAATAGATCGGAATTGGGAGCCCAGAAATAAACCTACACATATATGGGTAATTTATTTGTAACAAAGATGCCAAGGACATAAACTGGAGAAGGGACCGTCTCTTAATAAATTGTGTTGGGAAAACTGGACAGACACATTTTCAATTGTTATATTCATTGCAGGACTGTGACATGGTTATGTAAGTGTTTTGTTAAGGATGGACATTTAAGTTGTTTCTCATTTTTTAAATAATGCAGTGGAGTTGGACATGAAGGTCTTTTTCTTTCGTATTTGGGATAATTTCCTTATACTAGAGTTTCAGAAATGTTCTAGTTCAAAGCATAGGATTCACATATTCATATTGCTTTCCAAGGGGTTTAAATTACTGTATAATGTACCAGGAATGTATAAAAGGACATTTCACTATACTTTGGTTATGTGCTAAGTATGTTGAACATTTTGATCACGTGTTTAATAATCACTGTAATTGATAAAATGGCCGTTGAATTGGGCCTTAAAGAATGAATAGCAGTTTAAATGCCAACTGGATTTCAAAAGACATACCTAGATGGGGAAGGCTATTTCTGTGCTGTTCATAGCCATGCATTATCAAACTCATGGTGTTGAAATTAGTTTATTATAAAGGCTTAGAGCAGTGGTTCTCAATCTTGGCTGCACAAGAGGATCACCTAAGAGTGAATTTAAAAATTCTAATGTGTAAGCCTTACTAGATCAATATGCTTGGGATAGTTCAATATGGAACTCAGGCTTCAGTAATTCTAAAAGCTCCCCAGGTCATTTGAATGTGTAAGCAACATTTAAAACCTCTAGTGTAGAGTGAGGTAAAATGGAATAGTATGTAACTAGCAATGAAACCACAAAGATGGAGACATGACATAGCAAGGCATCATGCTCTAGGACAAAGTGTGGACTTTCTAGGAAATGTAGTCAATGATGCTAGTGTTCTTCCCTAATCACCTCGGGATCCATTACTTTTACATGCCCTGATGTGGCCTTACTCCCAGCAAACAGCTAGCATTGCTTCTCCTTGTGGCCAGGCTGGTCTCAGGCTGCCATAACCCCTCCCACATCTCGTCATCTGGAAATGCCCAGGAATTTTCACTCCACATCCCAAGGGCACAGTCCTTATACACTGATGAGGGATGATGGGATATAAATATGACTGTTCTGGGTGTGACTAATGCTACTTAAAGTAGCCAATCTGCAACCTTTTTCTAGGGCAAGATGAGCTTGAGTCCGAACATACCTTAAATCTACACAACAAACATAAATCTACACAATAAAGCTACAAAACACATAAATCTACTCAATAAATCTACAAAACATGCTTTCTTCACAACAAAACAGTTCTCTGAAAGAAATGTCAGCTGAAATAAACAGTAGGCTTAATTATTTAGCTGCAAGCACCTTATCCCATCATAGACCAGTAACACATGGCTCTCAGACCGCAGGGATCTACAAACCACACTTTGAGTAGCATTGACTTCACTGTCTGCAGAATGCCCTACAGTACCAAGCAAAAGTCATCCTCTGTGGACATGCCTTTATCTTGCAGCCTCAACTGGCTTTTTTCCTTCATCTGTTCCTCTTCCTGCTCCTTGTTTCTCCTAAGAAGCCATCCTAATAAACGACTTTCACTCTTACTGTCTGATCTACCTTTAGAGAAGTCAATTAAAATAGGCAATAAGGCCTGGCCAGTGTTTCTCAGTGGTTGAGCATCAACCTATGAACTAGGAAGTCAAGTTGGATTCCAAGTCAGGGCACACGTCAGGGTTGCTGGCTCAATCCTCAGTAGGGGGCATGGAGGAGGCAGCTGATCAATGATTCTCTCTCATCATTGATGTTTCTATCTCTCTCACCCTCTCCCTTCCTTGCTGAAATCAATAAGAATATATATATATATATATATATATATATATATATATATATATATATATTTATTTAAAAAATAGGCAATGAGGATTTTGTTGGAAGGTAAAACCTGTGCTTTAGGAAGATCATTCTGAAGGATGGTTAAAGCAATGACTGAATGTAGGTAGGATGTAAGGTTGGAGACTATCACAATAACCATTAACCAGGGAACTAAGGAATTATCCTTATCCATTACTTATGTTTGAAAAATATCCTTTCCTCGTCATTTTCAGGGCCCCTGCATTAGTTTAGACCCCCATTATTTTTGAGGATTAGAATCACTGGTCTGTATTTCATGATGTGAACTCAAGGATTGTGCCAGTGTATCAATGAAGATGGGCCAGAAATGTTAGGTTCTTCACAAAATCTCTTTTGTGAAATATAATTTCCTTCCATTATACTTTAGAGCTCACAGACTGATTCTAAATTATATTTGTAAAGAAACTGAGGTGTTCCTCAAATGTCTGTCTTGGTCAAGTAGTTAATGCTCTCTAACCCTCAGTTGTTTTTTTTTACCTTTTGAATGAGGAAGAATCAAATTATCCCTAAGGTCCTTTTCAGTTCTAAAATGTTATATTCAACAGCAGGTGCTAGATTACATTAGTGAAAGAAGTATATGGCAGATTATTCTGATGGCAATTATCACTTTTCAAAACAAATCGACAAAAATCATACACTTACTGTAAGAACATTTCTCCAGAATAATATCTCCAGGAAGAAAACCTTTGCCCATTTTTCTTAATAATATGTTTACTGCTTTTAATGTTGCTTTGGAAATGTGCATCTGTGTAATTGGGTTGATAAGGTCAGCATGCAGGAGATTTGAAAAGAGATTGAATAATATTTGTGTGTGTGTGTATATATTTGCCAAGACATGCTTTTTGTCATGTTTATTGTACTTTAATGATTAGCTAAAAATAGTAAGGCTGTTGTATATCCTATTTTATTAATGCTCTGCCATTTATGGGTTATTCCAAGGCAACTTGGAAATACAGAGAAAATATAATTATTTGAGAGTGTTTTGAGAAGAGGTAACACAGTTCTCCTCAAAATAGAGTTCACCAGTATATGTAGTACATAGGGAGGGTTTGTGAGGGATGAGCTTTATTTTTCCCTATTTTCAAGGAGCATATAAATTCAACTTGGATCATGAAAGGTGATTAAGCAATGTGTAAATTATTTCTGTTCATCAGTTTATTACAACCTGTCACCAAAAAACTCTGAAGTGCTTAAATATGTTCTAAGTTCTTTTGTATTGAACAACTTATCCCAGCAGACACCTAAACCTCACAGTTGTATCCCAAAGACACTCCATTAGAAATGATCTCAATTGTATTCCCTTGTGGGTTCCTATGTTTTTGGGTCCTCAAGATAACTTTTAAAATGAATTAGGATATACATTGTCTTAATTTGTTCTCCTCCCCCTTTAATCAGGTATAATGTATAGACAGGAAAGTACATAAATCTTGAGTATAATCCAATAAATTTTTACATGTGTATGCACTTGTGTAACCACTGCCTAGACTAAGATACAAAGCAAGATTTAAAAAATTCCTCCTGTCTCTTCCCAGTTAATTTTCCTCCATTATTAGCATTCTCATGTCTCTAACCACTGCTAGGTTTGCATGCTTTTTATTTCTATGTAGTAGTCTACTGTTTGGAAATATTATTCTCCTCTTGTTGGGTATTTGCTTTATTTATATTTTTCAGTTACTATAAATGTCTGCTGTTATAGTTGACTAGAGGCCTGGGGCATAGATTCAGGCACCACTGGAGTCCCTCAGCCTGGCCTGTGCCCTCTTGCAATCTGGGAACCCACCGGGGATGTGGGAGAGCTGGTTTGGCCTGATCCCTGCCAGCCAAACCGAGACCCCACCGGTGCCCTTCCCTCTGAGATTCCTCAGTCTGTTCCATGTTTCCATACCTGTGGTTTCCATTCCTGCATTGAGCATCTGCCCCCGTGTTGGTCAGTGTGTGTCATAACTACTGGCTGGTTGGCTGGTAGATATAGCTGGGATTAGGGTTGTATATTCATAGATCAGGCATAATATAACTTAAGTACTTGCTGCCAAATGTTTTCCCAAAGAGGTAGTACTAATGTTTCTATGTTTCTTCCCATCAATAGTGTATGAGAGCCCTTGTTCCTCTGCATTTGTGCCAATATGTGGTATTGTCAGTGTTTTTAATTTTAGTCATTTTGATGAATGTGTGGTAGAAGCTCAATATAGTTTTAGTTTTCATTTCCCTGATGAATAATGAATGATGCTGAGTACCTTTTCATATACTTGATCTTTTTGAAACCTTGAAACCTCCTTTATGAAATTCTGTTAAAATATTTTAGCCATTAATTGTCTTTTAAAAAATATATATACTTTATTGACTTTTGACAGAGAGGAAGGGAGAGAAATAGAGTTAGAAATATCAATGAGAGAGAAACATTGTTCAGCTGCCTCCTGCACACCCCCCACTGAGAATGTGCCAACAACCAAGGTACATGCTCTTGACTGGAATCAAACCTGGGACCCTTCAGTCTACAAGCCGATGTTCTATCCACTGAGCCAAACCGGTTAGACCATTAATTGTCTTTTTGTTACTGATTTGTCTTTCTGTATTCTGATAAATATATTAATATATTTATGCTTTCTCTTAATGAACAGATGCTCTTAATTTTAATGAAGTCCAAACTATCATTATTTTATTTTATGCTTCATGCTTTCTGTGTTCTGTTTCAATATGTGATTTTAAAGTTCAATCACCACATAATGCATTCAATTAGATAAATCCTAGACTTATTTTTAAAGATGTTAACTAGCTGTGCTGTAGCATAAAATATATTGGACTTTATGATAACTTGGTGTCCTATCTTTTTCAGTTACTAAGTATGTACCTTGGATAATGCACTTAGTCCTGTAAGTTTTTTTTTTTTTAGTCATTCATATTTGGTATTCATATATTCAGAGTATGGTCAAGACTTTTTCAGCTGCAATTAGCAGAAAACTAAGAAATCTAGCTCAAGCAAGAAAGGGTGACCTGGAAGGAGGGTGGCTTCTAGGATCAGAAAAGCTACCTGACCTTTTGTTAGCATACAGCATCACAGGGGCCCACTCACCACCATGACACTCATATCTCTGCTTTTCTCTTTGTGCTGGCCTCCTTCTCATTGACAGCAGAAAGGTTTTATGTAGCAAGCTCCCAGCTTACAACACCCCAGCCGAGAATCTCAAAAGAAAAAAAAAAGAGAAAGTGCCTGTCTGTCTGTTCTCTTCGGTATTTATCATCCTAGTGAAGAACTCCGGGTAGTCCTGAGTCATCTGTCTACCCACGCAAACAAAAGGGACCGGAAGATCATTGTTATTAATCCCAGGATGAAATGAAGAAGAAAACAGTTCCCACAAAGAAATAGATATGCTGTTGCCAAGAGAAGGGAAATAGGTGCAGGGCAGACACAAAGCATAGATGGACACTACAAAGGGAATGAGAATGCTTAACTTACAAGTGCTGGCTCTTGAAGTCTCAATCAGACAATTGCTTGAAAGTACCTGCAACAAGGTAGACACACATTGCTTATTTGTTGAATATAGACTATAATTGGGATCTCAAATCTTTTATATCTGCTGCTCTCAGAACTGGATCCCCAGAGAGAGTCATGGCAGGCCTAAGAAAAGACAGGAACCTAAGATTCTGCTCCTTACGTGGATGTGACTTTCTTGAATTTTCTCAAAAGTGAGTCTCCATAGTACACACGCCCCCACAAAGCTCTGCCTCAGTTCCCTCCTGCTGATCCAGGGAGTGGATCCTTATGGTAAGACACGGGGCCCAGAATCTCCCAAATCTTTATCCCAAAATTATCTAGCTTTAATAATTCAATGTTAAACTCCTTACTTTCCAAAGTTTTTCAACTATCAGTATAGAAATATGATGGCTGTAACAATATAATTTGGGCAGTTGATAAACGTCACAAATAAATAACATGATCACTTTTGAACCACTGCCACTTGGAGTATTCCTGGCATTCAGCTCTTCCCAGTTAACTCATTCCCTCTTCAGTTCTTATTTCCCTCCATAAAATATTCATCTGGGGACATGTAGTCCTCAGACTTTAACATTTGCATCAGAATCACCCGAAGGGCTTGTTAAAATGCAGATTGCTAGGCCTAACTTTCCTGAGTTTGCAATGCCATAGCTGGAATGGGGCTCCAAACTGCCATTTTAAACAAGTTCTTAGTAAGTGTGTTGCTGTTGCTTGTCCAGGGACTTTAAGAACTAAATAAAAGATACATTCCTAAAAATGTGGGCACAAGTAAGAATTTGATACATCATATTTTCAATCATTAGGGAAACAAACTTGTAATTTGAATAAATCTTATCTTCCTTGAAAAATAAAGGGCCCTTATTATAAAAACAAAACCAATTGCTTCTCTATTAACTTTTGCATTATGATTTGCATGAGCTGCAGGGTTAATCTATACTAATAAAAGCCTAGGTGGCCCTTGTTGCCCTCATGTCATCACAAGATGGCCAGCAGGAGAGGGCAGTTGTGGGTGATCAGGCCAGCATGGGATGGTAGTTGGGGACTATCAGGCTGGCAGGGGACCAGTTAGGCATCAATCAGGCCAGCAGGGGAATGGTTAGGGAGTGATCAGGCTAGCAGGCAGAAGCAGTTAGGGGCAATCAGGCAGGTGAGTGGTTATGAGCCAGCAGTCCCAGAATGTAAGTAGAAAGTTTAGGCCCAAACCTGGTAGTCAGACATCCCCCGAGAGGTCCCAGATTGGAGAGGGTGCAGGCTGGGCTGAGGGACAACCCTCTCCCACCCCACCCCCCCAGTGCATGAATTTTGTGTGCCAGAACTCTAGTTTTTATATAAAATTAACTTCTTGGAGGTCATACAACATATATAAGAAATAAAATTAATATCCTTATAGGTAACAATAAGGACAATTGACAGGAATAGTGGCAAGTAATCTTCATCTCTGTTCTAAAATTCCTTATCTATTCAGCCTAATAGGATTTTCCAGTTTGTTAGTTTGCTTTTCATTTTTGTTTTTTGTATCTTTCTTGTTTTGTGTATACCGGGAATCATTGTCTCTAAACAGCGCATCCAACCAAGATTAAAAGGGCTAATGCTAAATTCTGCCAGTTCTAGACTTGGTCACTGATGAATCATAGAAACTGCTGCGGAGGACTGAATCATACCACTCTCCTCCCATCAATCGTGACTGAGGAATACAGTTAGCCTACCTTGGATATTAAAATCTGGAATTAAGGACTTTTTATTTTTATTTTTTTGAGCAATGTTGGGTTGATATTGGCCCACAGGAGATCATGCTGAGAGTGGCATGAAGGAGAGAGGAAGTAGAAATGCAATAACAATAACTGCTCAGATGATGGCCTTGCTCACTCTGTGCCATTTGGGAGGAAGGAAGTTTAAGTATTTCATGGCCCTGAGGACTCTGGGGTTTAAAGAGTCTGCTCCAGAGGTTTTCTTTTTTCCTTGAGGACTTTGAGATTTAAATGTCTTCTATTATGTCCAACTCCAGGTTGGAATGTGGTATTTTCTCTCTTCTAAGTAAATATTGAGGATCGTTAGGATCAGCAATCTTCTATTTAGTTGCTGAGGACCATGTGCCATGGTTAAAACACCCATAAACACCATGATAGTGTGGTATCCCTCCTAACATCGCTATTTTATACTTTGTGATTTGCACTTTTTTATTTGCTTGTTTTGTTTTGTTTTTTCTTTAGTTGTTTTTTTAAATATATTCATATTTTACAGAGAGGAAGGGAGAGGGATAGAGAGCTAGAAATGTCGATGAGAGAGAAACATCGACCAGCTGCCTCTTGCACACCCCCTACTGGGGATGTGCCCGCAACCAATGTACATGCCCTTGACCAGAATCGAACCTGGGACCTTTCAGTCCACAGACTGATGCTTTACCACTGAGCCAAACCGGTTTTGGCTTTAGTTGGTGTTTTTTGTTTTGTTTTGTTTGCACTTTTGCACTAACAATTATATTTTAACTATTCTCAAATTATGGAAAAAATAGTCTTACTAAAATGGTTTGGTAGTTGAACTGAACTCATTTGTATTATGTTTGATAAGAGCTTCCTGTGCCCGCCACCTTAGTCCCAGATAATAAATGTGGGATACCTCCATTTAAATCTGGTTTAAAAAATAACTCTATAAATTACAAAAGCATACAAAATAGAAAGCATTGTTAACTGAGGGAGAGAGGTTGTTAAGGTAGACTTGTTCTCTTTCCATGAATTTGAGGGAAAGACTAGAAAGACTGGAAGGGCAGAGTTGAGGTTATGTGGATTTGAGGAAATAGTTGAAGTTTCCTTGGCTTTGTGTGATGGTGCTGTGTGCTGTTGAAGAGCATTCTCAAAGCTATGTTAGAAGTGATACCAATAACGTTTTCCCATGTATGTACTGTCTTCTCAAAGCAGAAACATTTTATTTCTCATCCTGTTAGCTCTCCCAGGAGATGAAGCTGAGGGTGATGCATTGAGGCCTCTGCAATATTTCATAAATTGAGGGAGAGTTTAATTCTCATTCTGTTCATTTGTGTATCAGATACCCTGATAGGCTTAGAGAAACCAATAAAAATTCACTACTCATGCCCTCAACGAATGTCAATGATAGTGGAAAGGTGAACATGGAAACAAAAATTCTAATACAATACCGTGTTCTAAAAAGTGCTGAGCCTTAAGTCCTGTGGTGCCTGCAAATAGAAGCCTAAATAGCTGTCTCTGGAAGAGTCTCTGAAGGCTGCAGGGACGTGAACAGGGAGCGGAAGATGCAGGGATACAGAGGAATGTGTGACAAGGACAGGGGCTTAGAGAGGACTGGCTTAGTGTGTGAATGTGTAAAGGGGAAACTGGCAGGAGATAAAGCTAGTCTGGGAAGTAGTGGCTACAGGACATAGGGCCTTAGGGATTATTAAAAGAAAGATTTTTGTTTGATCCTATTTTCAATGGGGCAAATTCTGGAGAAACCAGGTGGCATACACTTCCTCTCGCTTTTCTATAAGAATTGTAAAAGCACTGGCAGGGCTGAAGAGGTGGGCTTTCAAACAGGACTCCCAGAAGCGATGGAGTCCACACATAACTGCCTCAGCCTCCCAGGAAGAGAAGTGCTGGCCCAGCAAATACTGGCTGCTATTAAGTAGTCTCCGAGCGAGAGAATTACATTGGTGCAGTGTTTCCGAATGACTGTTTGCTGGTTGGTCTGCAGGATTGTCTGGCTGCCTGAGGGCTCCTCGGTCATTTTAGCAGAGTAACTGGGTTTGGGGATTTCAGCGCAGAGTTGGAGGAAAAGGGCCTGGTGAGCTGGGCCCCGCCTGCTGACTGTGCCCTGCTGGAGCCTTAGCCCCGCACCACTGCCCCGGCTGTGGCTGGGTCACGTCTCAGCTTGGGCTACTTGCCATCACCTGCCTTCCAGCTGTGGTGAGCATGGAGCCTCAGAAACGAAGCTCTTAGAAACACCGACGTGCCGAAACCGGTTTGGCTCAGTGGTAGATCATCCGTCTGTGGACTGAAAGGTCCCAGGTTCGATTCTGGTCAAGGGCATGTACCTTGGTTGCGGGCACATCCCCGGTAGGGGGTGTGCAAGAGGCAGCTGGTCGATGATTCTCTCTCATCGACGTTTCTTGCTCTCTATCTCTCTCCCTTCCTCTCTGTAAAATATCAATTAAAAATATTTAAAAAAAAAAAAAAGAAACACCAACGTGAAGCTGGTCTTGGTCATCTTGCCCCCTTGTAACCCTCCCTGTCACTCTACTCGCCTAGAAATTCGTGAATTGTAATCTAGTTTTTCTATAAAAGAAAGGAACAACAACAGCAGCAGAAAAAACCCTATAAAAATGATACTGTGTCATGAAGTGCTTGCAGGGGGACTGGAACTGGTTTTTGAAACAGTCAAGTTGGTTCCCTAGACATTTACAAAAGAGCTCCCGGGTTCTTTTTTGGGGGGTGGGGTGGGGTGGGGAGGTGTCTCTTTTCAATGCATAGATCTTTCTGTTTGTGGGGCTAGGGCTTACGGTCTTCTGATAAATACCAGGAGTGAATGATTTAACTTGCTTTTGGATGAAATCCAGCTTTGTTTTCCCTGTCTTAAGAACTTAATGCATTTGTTAGGTATTTTGTTACTTTGCTGTTTCCAATTTAAGTTTGATTTTATAAGGCTGTATTTGTGTTTTTGAAAACAGGTTAAAAAAACTGTCTTTCCAACAAAAGTAATATCTCTTTGTTGAGGTTCAGTGAAAAGCTCGAGGGTTTACATATCATTTCCAGTTCTCGGTTTCTCGTTGCCAGAATTATTGGATTTTTAACAATCCCTAACATTTGCTATCACTTTGCCACAGTTAGCAATTTTACTAAAACTCTATGGTCTCAGGTTGAGTTAACATCGATTGGGTTCCTTTGTCGAGTAGTTAAGGAAACTGGCAGTATTTATGCACACCCCCCGCCCCAACCCCAATTTCACTACTTTGGCATTTGTGGACTCTAACTTAAAATGGATCTCAAAATTTGCCCTTGTCATTGACACGGAGGAAAATAGGCCTGAACAGCTGTGCATTTTCTTCTTTTTTTTTTTGAGTGTATTTTATCTTATAGCTGCAAAATAGCAATGTAATTACTTACAACTAAGTAATTTACTTACTCAGCAAGGCTTCTGACCATGTTATGATACTTTTATTAAATTCTCAAGTAAGGTAATTATTTTAGGGAAGTCCCCAACTTAAAGCAAACACTTCATCAGTTTCAAGATAATTAAACACAAGCAGTGTAGCTGCAATCATTGGTCAGTCTCTCTCTCTCCCCCTCTCTTTCCCTTAATTTCCCTTTCTCACTTCTCACCTTCTCACCTTCCCTCTCTCCCTAGCTTTCTGATTCTTCCTTCTGGCTTTCTCTCATCTGCCAGTTTAAGTGCAATAAACTCCAAATACATACAGGAAATAAGTGCTATTTACAAACTGCATTGCAGGGGGAAAAAATCCTCCCCTAGAATGACGGTGAGAAAATTGCCATAAGATAATGGTGACATTTTATCATCCTGTGACATTACCATTTCCAGTTGCTCTTTTATGGAATGCGTACACCAATAGGCCGTTTGCTATGTTGACAGAATTCTAGTGTTTTTGTTTCTTAGGTGAGTACCAAAATTGTCAACAGGAAGCTTTTCCAAAATCCCCATTGTTACTCAGAGAGAAAACAATGACAAGATGAGGCTTTTCCAGTTTCAACAGTATGATTACCTTTAGTTGTCTCTGGGAAATGGGAGACTATATATCATTAGGAATTCCCTTATTCATTAATTAACGGATAAGGATTCTAATATTCAAGAAGGAACAAACCAGGCACCCAGGCCACTAACACTAATGAAGAAAGCGGAAGTTTTTAGCACAGATTTTTCTTACAGGTCATCAATGAAACGAGAGTCCTTCCAGCTTGGCTTTCCATCGGTGGTGGGAAAGGAGAGGGGAAGAGCTCAGAAATCAGTTTTAATTTATAAACCTCGAGTCGCTTTTTTCTTCACCTTTTATGCTGCCCAGCCCCCGTGCAGTAGGCTCCCTGCAGACGCCATCTGTCCTTCCTGACACCTTCTGCCCTTGTTGGCACCTCCTGCTTGCTGCCAAGTGTCCCATCAGCTCTGGCAGAGTGGTTCTTAAAGGGTGACCTGGTACCGTTGCCAGTTCGTGGCCTGCACTTTGATGCATTCACAATTGCTCCGTGACTATGTTTTTACTCTATTCCAGTGTTTCCCAAATTTTTGACATATGTGTACCCCTTCTATAATTTTCATAATGCTGAGTACCCCTCGTCAAAAAAAATGGACGTATTTTAATAACAATCAAAATATTTTTATTTTTTGGTACATACACAAAATAATAATAAAGGAAAATAAAATTATTCATAATAACATAAATAAAAGGTATACTATAAATAGCATTTATTTGGACACCAGACCATCTCACGCCACAAGACTGTCTTGACTTGTTTCATGAGAATGTAGAATTAGGCTCAGCTAAGCACGGTGCAATGCATATCCCCACCAAACTCTGGTGCAATGCGTACGCCCACCAAACTCTTCCCGTACCCCTTGGGGTACGCGTACCACACTTTGGGAAACACTGCTGAGTCTATTCTATCTCTCATTGTTGCTACATGTTAGTATACTATGGGAGAGGGGATTCTGAATCTGGATGTTGGAGGGAGCCATTTGAAATTAGGCAGCAGTGTCCAGTCAGAGTGGCTCAGTGGTTGAGCATTGACCTATGAACCAGGAGGTCACAGTTCGATTCCTGGTCAGGGCACATGCCCAGGTTTGGGCTAAGTCCCAGTGGGGGGCCTGCAGTAGGCAGCTGATCAATGATTCCCTTTCATCACTGGTGTTTCTATCTATCTCCCTCTCCTTTCCTCTCTCTGAAATCAATAAAATTGTATTAAAAATAAAATAAAATTAGGCAGCAGTGGGAGAGTAAACCTGGTTATTGCCATTGTGGGGGCTAAAAAAGTGTGAATTTTTTTCTGCCTTCTAAATGCTTTTGCCTGGGACAATAACCAACGTAACAGAGACTAAGGAGCAAATCAAAGATTAAAATATGTGCATGTGGAATTCACAAGGTATGATTGTTCTGTGAGAATTCCAAAGACAGTGTGGCAACATTGGGAAAATAAGACATTTTGGACAAAGGAGAAAGGGAGGAGAATGGAGTATTATATTTCAGAAGAAAGAATGGGTGATTTACTGGCAGTTGAGGAAGAGCAGAACATAAGGGAGCAGACACATCCTTGCTAGCCGACCCAGAAACAATGGGACACAGAGGTTAGCTAGCTAACAGGCACCTAACTAAAGCCTGTTTGTTTACCATACTTAATTCAAAAGCGTCTAAAGCAGTATCCTCGGCTAGTTCTCCTTCCTGAAGCAGGTTTCCCTGAATCTTTTGGGCAGGAAAGGGAGGAGGGTCAAAGGTTCTTTCTTAATTATAGCTTAAAGTCAGTATCCCAAAAACAGCTTCAGAGGGGGCAGAATTTTGCTCTCTTCACCAGGGTGGAGCTTTGTGCCATTTTCTTCCACTTTTGTGACTCCTGTGCCCTCTAAGATCCAGCCACTGCCTTGCTGCTCTCTTCCGTTTTGCCAGGGGCCATGCTTCTAGAGATTTGCTTGGCCTAAGGGCACTGTACCTCTCCGCATCCATCTCAGCTCCTCGTCCCTGGCTCTCGCAGCTCCGGCTGCCCTGACTCTGCTTCTGACCCACCAAGGCTCCCTCCCACACGTCCTTCCGGCTTTTATTCAAATGCTGTGTTTTCAGAGAATCTCTTTCTGGCCATTCTGTTGTCAGTAGAAATGGAGTCTTTTCATAGAGTCACAAGGAAAGCCTTCCAGGGACGCACGTTCGGGAGGATAAGGTTTAGTGGGAAGGCTTATTGTAGACGCAGAATCAAAGGACTGGCCCTGGATTCCCAGTGTCTCATCATGTCCAACCTGCCATGGCGAAAGTCCAGCTTTGTCTTCATCAAGCCCAGAACAGATGCCAGGGCCCATCCATTCGGCGCCATTGGTTCAGTCCAGTCCAGGCCCTGTCCTCATCTGGCTAGCTTAGTCTGTCCCTGGCTGTGCTTTGGCTGGCCCTGTGCCCAGGCCCGGGCGTGGAGCCCTCCTGGCTGCTAGGGCCACGTGGCTGCAATGGAGAGAGAACACGTGAATGAATGGAATGAGTGCATGTTACTGAATGAAAGAAAGAGTTCGTTGTTGAGCTTGGATTATATTATCTTGGGCTTGGGAAGGACCAGGCCCTCTTTCAAGCTAAGCAAACAGCTTTCCAATGTTTTATGGGCTGGCATGGTGTCCTCTCCCTAACCAATACATATCCTAGATTTTCTGGGGTTCTATGTCTCTTACCCAATCCAATACTTTTCCCAGACTAGACAGGCCTCTGTGGTCACCATCTTAACTCTTACTGCACATATCTCATAGAGGAAGATCTTTCTCCTTCATCATCTCGGCTTCTACTGCGCATGTGCCCAGCAAAGGAATTGAATTCTCTTGCTGTTGTTATTCCTTTTCCTGGTAATGATCAAAAATGATCCTTCCTGTCCACTTTAGGGATTAGTCCCAGGGCAGAGGATGCGGAAATTCCCCTGGGGAATGCGTGAAGCTGTAGCTTCCTAAAGAAACAGGCTTACTGTCTGATTCACCTCCCTAGTATATTATGCTTGATTGCTTTGTGCCCCTCCTTTATTAATTTCTAGCTACCAATGCTAACGATTCTATCTAAAATTGCAATACCTTTTTTGCATACATGTTTTTGTGTGCACACATATGACCATTTCACGTAATACATATTTTACTCATTGTTTGTTTTATTTATATTATTTATATGTTAATTTATTCTGTCTTCTAGAATATAAGATAAATGAGTAAAGGAATTTAATCTTGTTCACTGATATAGAACTAATGCTAAGGACTTAGTAGATGTTCAATAAATGTTTTTTTAAAGAACGAATGAATAGATAGAAGCCCTATACTTGCTATATCTATTTCTTAATCTAAGTCTACATAAATGTAGGAGAGATGCTGTAAGTTCTTACCCCTCTCAAATTTGGGGCCAAAATGCAGTATACTCATTCATTTATGAAGCCATTTTGAATGAGCAATAGTCCTAGGTATATATGATTATACTGAAATAATATCAGACTGCTGATTGATTAATTAAAAAGTTAATTGTTTTATAATTCCTTAGACACTCCCTGTGACAGCTTTTTCTAAATATCTGAATCTCTTTTAGAATTCATCTTTGAATATTTGTAGAAGATTGATATAGCTTATTGGGGAGAGAATTGATGCTTAATGTTTCCTATATACTGACCATTTCTCATACACAACCTGATTTAATTCTTATATAAAAATAATGTAACAAATGTGCTATTATTCCCATTTGAACCAAGATTATGAATGTCTTTGACATTACCCAGGTTTCAGAAATAATATGAGAAGAATTGATCTTTCCAATTTATGATATAAAATAAGGACTTCTATAAAAATACAAATCAACCAATAAATTAGATCACTTCTCATTTATTCATCTTTTGTTGGCTAGATATACTTACTTTTTAAAAATATATTTTTATTGATTTCAGAGAGGAAGGGAGAAGGAGAGAGAGATAGAAACATCAATGATGAGAGAGAATCATTAATTGGCTGCCTCCTGTATGCCCCACACTGGGGATCGAGCCCACAGATCAGAATCGAACCCAGGACCTTTCAGTCTGCAAGCCAATGCTCTATCCACTGAGCCAACCTGGCTAGGACTGGATACATGTCTTAAAGCAGGGCCTCGCCTTGCCAGTGAATTGCTAAGAGTCTGTATTATTTCCTACTGGATCAAGCCCAACTGGCACTCAATGCCACACACAGTCTCCTTCCCACTTAATTATCCAAGATTATTTCCTTCTGTTCTCTGCAACAAATCCTCGGTTCCAGTAGGGAAAAAAAAACTTTCTTTCTATCATTCCCTTATTATATACATATTTTAGTTTCTGCCCTGATGTTCCTTTCAGGTATGAATGCCATTCCCTTTCTTTTCTATCCATCCATAACCTTATCACTTTTTAAGGTCTGTTTAAAAACTACATACTTTGTGGGTTTTTTTCCACATCCCTAGCTGACATTAGCTTCTCTCATTTTTCTTTTCTTAATTACTTTTAAACTTATTAGTTGTACCACACAATTTATTAAGCACTAATTATAGACTTGTGTTCTTTAATTGTTTATAGTGTGTCTCAGTCTCTAACAAGATAGTGTTTAAATAATTTTATGTCATATATACATGTTTGCTTCATCCGTACAATGCTTTCTAGAGTAGATGCTGCACCATTACGAAATGCTCAGCAAATTCTTGGCTTTTTATCTTGAATATGTATTGAGCTCTGCTAGAATCATGACATCATTGTAGGACAGAGTAAAATGTGTTTATCCAACAGTGATTCCTTCCATTTAATATCAGCTCTATGTGCTAGTATCTTGTGTACAGATACATTTTTGAGGAGTCACTGGAAGATTTTGCTTCCTTTTTATTATTTGAAAACCCACTTCCACATTTTGAAATTTTTGTATAATTTTGAGAATATTGGGTGAAAAGCATGGGGTAGACACAAAGTATTCATCTTCAAAAATAAAAATGAAAATCTGAAATTTTAAGACAAAATACAGGAAGCTTTGAGTGACAAATAGGGCCAAAGAATGTATTGTTCCATTTCTGGGGCACTAGCGAAGGGTGGCACATCTCTCCTTTGATGCACCAGAATATTTTATTTTTCTGTGCAGCCCGGTGTAAGGGAAAACACTTTGTTGTTTCCTTGAGGGAGATGCCTGTAGCATTAAAGATAATCTGGAAGAATCTGAACCTGAGGCACTGCTAAGTACTTATTAACATAAGATTAAAGGTGGCAAAAGCAAGGCTAGATCTGCAGGTGATTTCAAATCAGGGGTCACACTGCAAATCCTCTTTTTGGTGAGCTGAATCCAACAAAGTGCACTGAGCCAATTAATGGTGTGTTGTTTTTTTGTTTTGTTTTGTTTTGTTTTTGAAAGAAAAGAAGCTGAGAGGGTCAGGATGCAGAAAGTATTTTCCCAAGGAAACTCCCAACAGAATTTCTTTATGCAGAATCACACATGTTTGGTGATACCTCACTTGATGGCATGAATTAAATAGTGTGCACTTTGTCCAGTTTTGATAGTAAAATGCATTGAAAATCCCCAACGTGCACCGTCTTCTGCCTTTTGAGGTACTTTGGAGATTGGAAAGAGCACAAGAATCGTTCTCTTTGGTCTTCCTCTGTGAGTGTAAGCTCAGTGGACAACGGTGGGTCAGACTGGAAGTAATTTCCAATGGTGCTGCCAGAATCTGGAAACTAGATGTGTTATGAGGGGAGAGTAGGTGCCACTGGTAGAGACAGAAGGAGGTTTTGGCAGTTTGCAAGCGAAGCAGTGCACTGAGAGATGGGTGACAAGGGTGGATGGCACAGCCACGGTCCTACAACGGCTCTCAGGTGGCACTCCACAGGCTGGCATAGCACAGGAAGACAGAGCCTGAGCTTAGGCTGTCTTTGCATGTCAGGCAGCCAGTGTGCAGCTGACCTCGGGAAGGCCTGGCACAGCCACGGCCCAGCCCTGAGCTGGGAATCAGAACTGCAGCCTGTGGAGCAGTCAGAGAGAAGGCCGATAGACAAGGAAGGCGGGAACAAGACAAAGACAAGTTGTTGAAAATGGAGCACAAAGTGGCCACAAAACCCCCACAAATAATAACAAAGAAAGTTAGCACTTTTTGATACTCTATGTCTGGAAAGTCCTAAGTCCTTTGTGTATCTTAACACTGATCAATACTTATCACTCCCACTTTACATGGGAAGAAACTGAGTCACAGGAAAGTTGAGAAGCATATTCAGGGCCAAACATCTAACAAGTGGCAGGGTGGAGGTTTCAATACAGGCATTCCGTCTCAAAAGTGGGTTTGATTAACCTCTAGGCCACCTCACCTCCAAATTACTACAGGGTCACAAAATCATATTCATCCTTATAGCCTTTCAGAAAGGGCGGGGACTTTGAGCCAGGGAGATATGGATTGGAATCTCTACCTGTTAGTTGTGCTACTTCTGGAAAACCACGTTATTTGTCTTAGGCTTGGTTTTCCCATCTGCAGAATGGGGGATGCTACCTACTCCATGGACTTTGAAGAACTAAGTGGAATAATTGATATAAGCTAATAACACCATGTCTGTAAATAAAGCAGCCACTCAGATCTCTGTTTTATTTTTCCTCTCTAAATAGAGAGCTCTTTAAATTTCTGCTGATTCGGAATCAAATTGATCCTGGGGACAGACCTGGGCCAAGTTTGGCGTGATCAAGGATCTCGAAAGCTGTGGAGGGCGGGGGTAGGGGGATGGTGCATGTGGCACCCGAAGGCTTCCTGCTTGCTCAGGTCACACAGTATGCTTACTCTCTTCTTTTAATTTACAGAAACATGTTTTGGCAAGTGCATTTGTATATAATTAATTCAGTCCATGAAACTTTGCATCTGAAATGTGTAAGCTAATGCTCATATTAGGAATAATAATTAGCAAACTTAAATATTGTACATTTTTATAAAATGTTAATCTATTATTTTTAATATATCTTGCTTTCATTGACTTGTTTAGTACTCAGGATAAGTAGCTGCAAGGACTGTACATTTGAATTTCTATAATTATGATTGCATTTCTAATGCTGCTTCATTTTTTTTTATAGCAACCAGGGCATGTATGTTAGCAGTCTGAAATATTCTATTTCCCATCCAGTCATGGCTAGACTGCATCATCTTACACATTAAAAGCATCACCCCAATTCTGATTAAGGAATTCCATGATCATTCTTTCCTCCTACAACTTAGTTTGGTCCTTATCTGAAAACCATACTTAAATATATAATTATATATACATTTTTGTTAATTAAAGTTTATAATACAAACAGCATATGTTCACTGTAGAATAACTAGGGTATTTGAAGAATAAGATGACCAATAACAATATCCATGGTATGGCATGGTGTTTTCTGGTTTGGTTTGGTATGGTGTGGTATAGTATGACCTTATCTTTATGACAGGGTTTCAGATGAGCTAGAAATTTAAAAGATCCTTTTAATCCTAAGTCTTTTTCCCTCGGCTACTTAGATTTCAGACATTAAATTTTGTTTTATTTTGTCATTTATATGCTTTAGTTTATATTATTACTTCTTCAGTGAATTAAAGAAATTTTTAAAGATGAAACTCCAGCTTTTCAAGTGTCATTGCCATTTTGAAAAATTGAGCTAATAAACCATTGGGTGATAAAAGATAGCAAGATCCTTAGAGAAGAAACTGCCATTTTCCATTTTCACTAAGAAATTAATCTATTAGAAAAATAATCTTTAAGGGTTTTGCTGTTATGTGCCTCTATCCCTCATCATCATTATGAATAAAGAGGAAAGAAAACCTAATTTCAGGTGCCAGATGGGTACCTCGTGAATGGCAGTGATTCAGAACAGGCTTCGATTAGAGCAATCAAGCTCTGAGCAGTCTTTGAGTAATCATCGGGATCATGGTGAACTAAGGTGAATTTTCTTCTGTCTGTCAAGATTCTTTGCTTGTCCTTCCTCTACACTCAGGGCCTTTAAGATTTGCTGAGAAATGTGGTGGTTGCTTAATGCTGGCAATTCAGAGTGGGTATTACAATTAACTTCTTGCTGGAAAAGTGTTGTTTCACAATGATGCTCATTCACAGTGTACTTGAAGAAGGAAACATCAGGGTGAAGAGAATTTCAAACCCCAGGATGTAAGGTTTGAAACGTTCTTTTGACCTTTCAGAAGGCCATGGGAGAGCTTATGTCTAGACACAGAAACTAAAGATTAAATCTTGCTCTGCACTTGAGTGTCCTGAGAATTAGGACAGGCTCCTCTCATTCTGTGCCAGAGCAAATGCAGAATAATAATCCTGAGAAGAGTTCTTTTTTAGAAAAAAATATATTTTTCAACTACAGTTTATCTTCAATATCATTTTGTACTAGAGGCCTGGTGCATGAACTGGTGCATGAATTTGTGCGGCCTGGCCAGCAATTGGGCCAATCGGCTGGTAGGCCTGGCTGGCTGTGGGGAGGGACTAAAGGAAGTTGGCTGGCCAGGGGAAGTTGGCTATGGGAACGCACTGACCACCAGGGGGCAGCTCCTGCATTGAACATCTGCCTCCTGGTGGCCAGTGCGTTGTCATAGCGACTGGTTGTCCAGTTGTCTGGTCATAACAGTCACTTAGGCTTTCATATGTATAGGTTAGTTTCAGCATAATGGTTAGACAATCAAATATTTTACAAAGTGTCTCCCTCTCCTCATACTTCCAGTACAGACTTGAAATCACATATAATTATTACAGAGTTATTGACTATATTTCCAATGTTGTACTTTTACAACCCTGCAACTATTTCATAACTACCAATTTTTACTTTTTCATCCCTTCACCCTTTTTACCCAGTCCCCTAGCCGCCCTCTTCTCTGGCAACCATCAGTTTCTTCTTTGCATCTATGAGTCTTTTTCTATTCTGTTTGTTCATTAATTTTTTCCTTTAGATTCCACATATAAGTGAAATCATATGGTATTTGTCTTTCTGTATCTGACTTATTTCAATTATCCCTTTAGATTCATCTATACTGTCATAAATGGTAAGATTTAATTTTTTATGGCTGAGTAATATTCCATTGTATATATGTATCACAGATTTTTTTACCCTCTCATCTATGACACACACTTGGGTTGCTTCTATATCTTATTTATTATAAATAATGCTGCAGTGAACATAGAAGTGCATAAAGCTTTTGAATTCATATTTTGTATTTCTTTGAATATATACCCAGAAGCAGAAATACTGGGTCATAAAAACAGTTCTATCTTTAGTTTTTTGAGGAACCTACACACTGTTTTCCATAGTGGCTGCAGAAATCTGCATTCCTACCAACAGTGCACAAGGGGGAATAGTCCATTTTTAAAAATGAAATAGTTTTGTAGCATTAGTAAAATCCCAGTCTCCTAAAAGTCCCAGTGCTTGCTTATTAGACTACAGGATAAACAATGTAAAAATAAAATCTAGCACTGAAGGAAAACCTTCTTTGATCCAGGTGCGGTGCTTAGTTTATGCTGACCATCCGTCCATCATTTAGTCTGCACTGTAGCCCTGTAGTGTGGGTTTCAATTGTTATACTTATATGGACCATGAACTTGACATTCAAAAGGCTTAAATAACTTCCTCAAGGCCATAAAATCTGAAAGTGGCCAAAACAGAATTTGAATTCAGGTATGACTAATTCCAAAATTCTAATAATACATTTTGCCTTTTCTTCTCCAAACATTTCTAATATAAATTCTTCTTCTTCAGATGATATCTTAAATCTTCTTTAAAATGGGATGAACGGCAAAAGAGTGAACATATTTTAAATTAAAAGGTACTCAGCTGAAGGGGTTGGTGTGATTTTGTCTCCCTAATATACCTTGACTATGAAGGAGAAAGAATACATTGAAAATGACTTTTTCATGGCAGAAGAATATTATAATTACTTCTTAATAGGCCTTAACTTTGCTACCTTTAATGCCATAAAAATTATAAATAGTAAAAAGTCCAAACAGGAAAAATATCTGCATTTGTTGTCCAGCTTCTTTTTTGCTTTTGTTTTAATTTTAACATAGAAGAACAACTGCTTTTTACTCTTGATTAATAGTTTGTTCCTTGGCTCCAAGTAAATCTAAGTGGCATGTACATTTTCACTCTCTGTGTGTTAATGACTCCACCACAGTGGGCTCATTCCCTTGAGGGATGCTAATAGGTTGTCACTTCCTAAGGAGCAGAGTACTGATAGGTTTGGGTTTTTACTCCTGGTCTTTGGTTTCTTGGTTATGTTAATGTCCTTGTTTATGTTTCTTTTAATTAACATTGAACTTTTTCATTTTATGCCTTGTTTTTCTTCTGTTTGTATAGTCAGCAAGCAGAGACTCCTTGGGTAGCAATTGTTAACCAGGGAGAAATGATAGCTTGAGGGTACTGAGTTACTTGATGCTAGGATAAAAGTTGTTCTATTGAAAACTCATTAGAAAAACTTCCACATACATGCTTTAAGTAAGATCTGCATGATGCCTTGCCAACTGCCCTAGTCTCTTTTATCTTTAAATGGCTTCTTTTCCCCCCAATTTCTCATTGTATCTTATATAATGGAAATAATAGTATTAAGATTCAGTTTTAATTTTTCTTAAGGGGGCTGTTCACCATGTAAATTTTACAAGAAGATTAAAAGCAGAAGTTATTGCTAATTGATGAATGGAAGCAACTAAAGAACAAAGGAGTGTGCTGGTTTAAAAAGGAACATCTGAAAGGATCTGGCTCATGATAACTTAGAAATGATAGATTTGCTTCTAGAGTTTAGACTGAGAAGAGATACATAATAGAATTCAGAAGCTATGATATGGATATATGTCCCTCTCTCCATCCCCACCTCCATTTTTTTTCTGTCTGTGTCTCTCTTATTTATCTATTCATTACATATCTATCATCTATCTATCTATCTATCTATCTATCTATCTACCTACCTACCTATCTATCTATCATCTATCTACCTATCATCTATCTATTTATCTATCATCTACATAATGCTTTTTGTTTGTATGTTTAACTAGGGAGGTAGAATGATTCATATATATATTGTTGTTAATCCTCATCGAGGATATTTTTCCATTGAATTTTAGAGAGAGTGGAAGAGAGAGGGAAAGATAGAAACATCCATGTGAGAGAAATATACCAGTTGGTTGCCTCCTGCTTGAGCCCCGACCAGGGCCTAAGCCCTGTAGGAGCCTGGAACCAAGGTACATGCCCTTGACCAGAATTGAACCTAGGACCCTTTGGTCTGCAGGCTGATGCTCTATCCACTGAGCCAAACCAGCTCTGTCTAGAATGGCTCACATTTAGAACTGAGCTCATCTCATGATGGAAAGTACTGATTATGATTTGTAATGGCTGATTTTTTAAATTACATTCTGTGCCCACATCCCACAGCCTTCCGCGATAATGCCATTTAAACACTTCTCCCATTTAAAAGTACTCAAATGGTAGGCTTTAATCCCATGTGGGGCAGAGAAGTATTGAAAAAAAGGAGATTTTGTAGGTAGTGCGCTGCTTAAACCAGAGATTTTGTGGGATTTGTCTTGCCATCATTTTGTTTTCCCTCACGGTGACTCAGGGGGTTTTGTCCCGAGGCTCTCAATGAATGCATTAGAACTCAGCAGGTGATGACACATCCCATAAGAGGCTCCTTCCATCTTAAGCCTCAGGCCAGCAGATTATGCACCACGCTGTCCGATGATTCACAGGACAAAACCGCTCCCGTCACCTCCCACTGCCCGGGCCTGGAAGGGCACCATTACGCGTCAGTGGGAGGATATGGTTAGGAAAGTTGTTGAAAAGAAGCTTCTGTTGCAACTGTTCTTGCTGCAGCAGGAAACTAAAACCAGAGCAGAGCATTCTCATTTGTGAGAGATGAAATGGAAAGTCCCTGACCTTTTTATTTAGGTGAAGAGTTGTCTCGTGGAGAGCTGCAATTATTTCAGGTGGGGGAAAAGTGACAAAGCATGGAATTTTAGAAAGAAATGTAATTTATTTGCTGCTAAATGACTCAGCTTGACCATTTTTGAAATGCTGGTCAAGGAGAGCATTGAAAGAGAGGGTATTTTGGCATTTCCATACCCTTGGAACTGAAGAATTGGCCTACCTGGGAGCCAAATGATGTAGTTTGTTTTCCAAAATGTCAATTATTTTATAATAAATTTGTGCTGACATCAAAAGGGGGCTTGTGTTCTCTTACATAAGTGTGGTCACCTGCATATTATTCATTTAACGACATTACGAAACACTTTGAGGGTGTGGACTTCTATGGCCACCTCTTCTGCAGACACAGAGGTCTGGCCAGATGTGCAAACAAGATGAAAGGAACTGCTAGTCTCTACGCTCATGTTCTTTTCCTTCTACTTGGGAAACAACGTCAATATATGAAATGGCATTTGAACAACTTAAAGCAAAGTGTTCGCAAGAGCAGAATAACTCAGAGTAGGCTTTGAAGCCATTAGGTGTATGAATCACTTTCTGCCTCCTCTGGGTCCCACACCAGCTATTCTGAGCCTCTGTCAGAGCACTTAGTGTGTTGTGCTATTTGTCTTTCTCCCCCACTAGTCTGTGAGCTCCTTGTAGAGCGAGATTTTTATCATATTTATCTTTGCATCCCTGGACACTAGCACAGTTCATTGCTTACCACAAGTGCCTAGTAAATGTCTATTGAGTGAGTAAGAGGGACTGCTGTTATCATTTTTGGGGAGGAGAAGGGAATAGAATGATAGCTTTGTATGAGTATAAGCTACAAAGAAAAATGTTTGATTCTCTTTAGTCTGGAGACAAAATGTGCTTTCCTTCCCATAATTCTAGTCAAGGGAAGCAGTTCAATTTGGCAGAATTCAGTAAAAATTTATTGAGCATATGTTACATTGTGATTATATATACAAACGTAAAATGTTTTCTACTCTCAAGGGTCTTAGAGTCCTGGGTAGCAGTGGCAGTGAGATACAGAACATTTCAGTATATTTGACAAATACACTGATGGGAGCATTTAGAAGGCATTATAGAAAGACTTTGGCTCAGTTTTGCAATGGTGGTTAGGCTGGGGATATTGGGAGAATTAAGAAACTCAGGAGGAGATGACATCTCACTGAGTGTTGAGTAAGTGAAGGTGGAGGAAGTGGATTTGAGGATGAGGAAGAGGAAAAGAAAGAAACAATAAAGAACAAGGACTTAGATGTGGGAAACAGCATGGAGTACGTAGGGTTCAGTATAGTAAATAAGGAAAATATGAAATATGGAAGGGTAAATAGGCAGTAATGATGACAAGGATTAGGAGGTACTTGAAATACTGTAGGTAAAAGTCTGAAAGAGGGTATTGGCAGTAGACTTGCAAAAAGAAGATAGAGCTGAGAAATATTTGCTAGGTACTACAGCAGGACGTGATCATTGATTGAGTGTAGGTCAGTGTTGCCCAAAGTGTGGTACACATACCCCCAGGGGTATGGGAAGAGTTTGGTGGGGATATGCACTGCACCGTGCTTAGCTGCGCCTAATTCTACATTCTCATGAGTCAAGTCAAGACAGTCTTGTGAGGCGTGAGATGGTCCGGTGTGCAAATAAATGTTATTTATAATATATCTTTTATTTATATTTTATTATGAATAATTTTATTTTTTGTTTATTATTTTGTATATGTACCAAAAAAGAAAAAATAAATATATTTGATGGTTATTAAAATACATCCATTTTTTTTGACGAGGGGTACTCAGTGTTATGAAAATTATAGAAGGGGTACACGTATGTCAAAAGTTTGGGAAACACTGGTGTAGGTGATCAGGAAATGGAAGGGGCTTTGAATTTTGGCTTGGGTGGATGGTGGTACCATTAACTGAGAAAGAGAAGAAGAGAAGAAACATATTTAGGAGTGAAGAAAGAAAGAAGTTGAGTTCATATATGGACATGATGTATTTGTGATACTTGTGGGTCTTCTAAGTGGAGATCTCTGGCAGGCTTCTGAATGTAAAAATTTGAAAGCTCAGGAGAAATCAAGGTATAATGTAGAGCAGAGATTTTCAAGTGCCAATCAATAATATGGTGCTCTATAAGATTCATGAGTATTATCTAGAGAATTGGTAAAAAATAGATTCCTTTGGAACTCTCTTAGAAATTCAGATTCATTAGTGGAAGGTCAGAAATCTGCTTTTTATAGAATTCCCTGGGTAATTTTGGCATGCAATCATGTTTGAGAAGAGTAAGAGCAGTGGTTTTATTCACATTAAAGGAGTGAACACAAAAAGACCCCCATGGAATAGAAAGAATTCAAGCAATCTGAACCAGCAGACAGTGATATCACAGAAGACAAGGGAAGAGAGAGTTTCTAGAAAAAAAATTCCCAATGTTATAGTAGGGAAGTCTACTAAGAGGATTTGTGAAAAGTTTGTTATACTTGGCAATATGGAGGTCAAGAATTTTTAGAAAGAAGTTGAAAAGTAGAAAGAGCGAAATTAGGTTGCAGTGGATTGACAGGTAGAGGGCAGGACTAAGGAGGTGGAGAAAGCAATAGACGATATTTTCAAATAACTTGATTATGAAGAGAATGATATTTGGATTAGAGAAAATATCATTTTTTTTCCTAGAGGAGAGACTCAGGGGACAGTAGTGAGAGTATGAGAGGAGAGAGCCAGATAGATAGAGCAGATAGGGGGATGAAAGATAGTAAGGAGAAGACACGACTGAACATGGATAGGAAAACACTTCATCCTCTCAAACGGGAGAAATTCCTTCATCCTCTCAAAGAGGTAAGAAAAAGTGAGATAGGAAGCTGAGGTGTAATTTTTGATCCGATGTTAAGCAAGACATTTAAAAGAGGCTCGAACAGTTCAAAGCTTATTGAAGCTAAACCTAGATAAAGAAGTCAATTGTTAATTTATTTTAAGAAATTTTCTGTTGCAAGTTGTGACAAACATATCCTCTCCATTGTATTTTTTTCCTATTTGTAATACATGTGGAAATATTTTATGGACATATACTAGTATGTATATTTTTAAATGCATACATCATGAGATTTTTATATATTTTTAAAACTATTTCCTTAGCTAAGTCTTGGCTCTGCTATTTATAGGCTATTTAGTTAATTTGTTGGACATCTAAATTATTCCCAAATTTTCATTATTATAAGTAGCGATGCTAAGAATACTTTTGAATATAAAGCACTTTCTGTACTTCAAATTACTTTCTGAATCACTATATAAAATGTATAACACCATTATAGTTTTGTACTTATCAAATTCCTTTCCAAAGACTTATGCTATTATGAAGCTGATAAGCAATATATAAAATGGGCTTATAGTCAATAATATTCTAATGACTGTGCAGGGTGCCAAATGGGTACTAGATTTCTAGGGGGGGGGGTCACTCCATAAATTATGTGTCTAATCACGATGTGTACACCTGAAACACATATAAAATAATAGTGAATGTCAACTGCAATTTTAAAAAATTAAAAAATATTCTAAAAAACTCAGACTTTTCATGGGAAAGATTGAGTTATTCTCATGTACTCTGAAGTGCCTGCTAATCTGACCTCCCCACACTTAAGGCAGGTAACGTTTACATTTGCCGCAGTGGCTAAGTCCCTGGTCGTTCCTCATTCCTTCTACAGCTGTGAATTAAGAGAAAAGACTCTTTCTTGATCCAGATCTAATGATGACCACCGAGGTTTCCTCCGGTCTTTCCTTCAGGGTGCCCTGTGAAGGCTGTCTCTTCACTGTCTGAGGTATCCTCTATCTGATGGACGCTCACAACAACCCTGTGAGGTGGGCTGTGAAAATATTATCTCCAATCTACAGAGAAGCAAGCCAATGGTAGAGAAAGAAAAAAGAAGAGTTTTCTAATTCTTCTATACAGCTGGTGTATATGACATTGGGATGGAAGTAGAATGTATTTCTTCTGATGCCCAGTCCACGGGTTTTTCCATTATACAGATCCTTAATCTCTGGGAAAGAACCTGTCTTAACTCCCTTATCCTTTCATCAAAGCAGCACAATTTATTCAGGTGCTCCAGCTCAGATTCCTTCTCAGAATGTTTCAGTTCCATCTGTCTTACCCACTGGCTCTGTTCGTTTTTATTTCTAAAGTGTTCCCCCCTGCAGGAGCTGACTCTATTTCTCCCCAATTAACTTTTATGTGCAGATTCCTGAAGTAATGAAATTGCGTTTGTGAGTGTTCTCTCACCTGGTTTCTGGATCGTGCACCTGGCGGGAGAATGCGTTTCTGCGGTCTGACAGCTTCGTCTGTGCTGAGGGAGGAATTTGTAGGAACTGCCTTCCTGAAAGTAAACCTTTTTTAAATCGAACATTCTTTGGCTTAGGCACAACGTTGATATTTGCAGAGGTTACCACTTGTTGATAATTAAAATGCACTGGTTCGTGATATTGGCAGCTGAGCACTGTGGCAGGGTAGAAGAAACATGGACTTTGAAGCCAGACAAATAGGATTTGGATCTTGACTCTGCTATTTCCCGGGCAATTTAGTTAACTTGTTGGAGAAAAAAAAATCCCCTTTTTCACAATGGGGTCATATAGTAACGATATCTATCTCACAGATATGGTTACTGTGAGCATTAAGGATAAATAGCAGATATTTTTCTTAGGATGAACTGAGATAGCAGGAAAGTGCAGTCCTCTCCAGAGAAATCGGGTCAGATTTGTGTGGCGCCTCTTCTATGTCCCCTCCAGCTCCACTCTCCTTCCTGCCCCGCCCAAGGAGGCTTTCTGTCCTGAGGGGCTGACTGCTCTGTAGGCTCTGTTGCATTTTTGCAGTGGGGAGTCCCAGCAGGGATCAGGGGGAGGCAGCAGAATGAGATCCTGTTCATCTCTTTCCTTTCAGAGTTGTCCTAGGCTGTGTCCCAGAGAATAATCTCCATTTCCAAGGCAGTTCACTCTAAGACCCTCTGCTCTTAGGTGTTGGTTGGCCCATCCATTTTCTTTTTAAAAAAATATATTTTATTGATATTTTACAGAGAGGAAGGGAGAGAGATAGAGAGCTAGAAATGTGGATGAGAGAGAAACATCGACCAGCTGCCTCTTGCACACGCCCCACCGGGGATGTGCCCGCATCCAATGTACATGCCCTTGACCGGAATCGAACCTGGGACCTTTCAGTCCGCAGACCGACGTTCTACCACTGAGCCAAACCGGTTTTGGCCCATTCCTTTTCTTGTCCCTATAGCTTAGAGGTGGTAAGAACTGCATTATTACCTGTGCAAGAACAGCACCATCCTTTTCTCTGCTCATATCTTCTTCCTTTTTATAAAAAAAATATATTTTATTGATTTTTTACAGAGAGGAAGAGAGAGAGGAATTGACAGAAACATCGATGATAGAGAAACATCGATCAGCTGCCTCCTACACACCTACCACTGGGGATGTGCCCACAACCATAGTACATGCCATTGACAGGAATTGAACTCGGGACCTTTCAGTTCGCAGGCTGGGCGCTCTATCCACTGAGCCAAACCGGTTTCAGCCTGGTCATATATTCTTTTATAGTCTCTTTACTAAGCCCTCCTTTAATGACCCTAATATGAGCGGAGTGTCTTATTACTTCTGGGACCCTAACTGACACATTGTTTATTATTGTGTAGTTGAAAGTCTATTTGCTGTTAGAGCAGCATCCCCGCACACCAAGGTTGTGGGTTCGATCTCCAGTCAGGGCACATATAAGAATCAACTGAATGCATAATGCAACAACAATTGAAGTTTCTCTCTCCCTTCCTCTTTCACTCTTTCAGATCAATAATTAAATTTTAAAAGCATGAGAGTACATTTGCTTAAGTTTTTTATTTGAGGGAATTTGGCATGTATGCAAGTACATCTGCCTAAGTTTGTCTTATTTGAGGGAGTTTGGCACTTTTAGAAAAAAAATAAGAATGGGTGGTTGTGGTTGCTTGCCATTTGAAAGAAGAGAAGAGAAAGGTAGTAATGAAGGGTTGCGATGATACTACTTTATACACATTAAAACTCATTGAAACGAGGCAAGCAACAGCGTGAGTATTATTATCTCCCTTTTGCAGTTCTGGAGAAAGCTCAGAGAGCTTAAGCAACTTACCTACAGCGACACAGAATACAATTAAAGAGCTGTAGTTCTAACCTATGCCTATTTGGTTCCAAGGTCCACGCTGTTTTAGTGAGGCCCTGGTGCCTCTGGGTAGTTATAAAGGCTGAGAAGGGTCATCCCATCGGCTCTCATTTTTTTCCATTTAAGTCCATTTTTCCTCTTTCAGTTTCTTTATGTTACAGATTCCTGCAGGAAATTATCTACTAATGGTGGTCTTTAAATGATGTCAAGATACATTTGTTCAAAGTACGATTAATTTAGGAAAGCCTCAGGTCAAATCCATAATTTGTCTGATTTCACTTGTTAACTCAGAACCATGGCGTCTCTAGCCCACTCTCCTATGGTTGCCCCCAAGGGTACTCATTAAGTGCTAAATGGGTAATGAAATATTTTGAATGAGTTTTGCTTCGATAGTATGTAAGCTTTCCACAGCATTTAGAGGACTTCACCCTCCCCCGCCCCCCCCCGGGGATGGAAGATTTAGTTAGCTCACAGTTTATATTATTTCTGCCCACTTCTTAAATTGATCTAGGTGAGTAACATGATTTTACATTTTCTGAGAGCTTATAGCATGCCTGGCAGTTATTATCAGTAGAGGTGACTAAATTTCTAGAGGTACACCAGCTGAGAACTTCGTATTTATGGATCAGCTCTTCCCACAAATGAACAATGTATCCGTTAGGGTCCCAGGAGTAAACCCTACACCTTAAAAAAAAATCCATACACACTCAAAGAACCATATTTATCCTAGCAACTCCTGTTCACTGTGCATCTTTCTCTAACTTCAGGTAAGCATTCTCATTGACCCCAGAAGAAAGCGTTGTCCCTCACTGCCCTTTAGGGGCATTGCATCTAGGCATTTTTTTATGCGTCTTGGGGCATATTCTTAGCAATAATGAACTCGATTTCTCTAATTCTAGCTCTACTTTGCTGTTGTGGGGTCTTTGGCCTTTTAAAAAAATATATTTCCCTTTTATTTTTATAAGCCTTGAGGACTGCTTTCCTGTTCCAAACAAACCTTTGATCCTTGAGAGTGTGTCACTGTGATTGCTGGAGAGCTTGGGGCAGGTACTTCCCACGGGTGTGGAAACCACTGGGCTCTCCTGCTATGGAGCGTTGCCCTCCTCCAGGGGCCCCCAGAGATGCCGCATTCCATGGAGTCCTCCCTCCTTTTGGTGTGCATGCTTTTAAAAATACACTTTATTTTGTTTATTTTTTTGAATATATAACTCACACTGCTCTGCACTTTGATATTTTTCACCCATTTTACCAAAAACAAACTCCGCAGACCTTGATCATTGTTATTCTTTTCCATAAACCTCAGGCACAAAAACCACAGATGCTTAGAAGAAACCCAAGTGATAGAATGCATGCTGTTGTTAGAATCAGTCTGCCCTTAAGATATCTGCCCACATCTACGAAGTCAGAGTTTTGGTCAAGCATGTTTGCCTCATCTTTGTTCCCTTAGAGTGATTTCTTCCCTGAAAGGCACCTCAGCCCACATGCAAATATACCCTATGAATTTGTAAGTAATGTCCAAATATAGCTGAATATCAGAATGAGCATAGCACCATAGTCATTCTATTTGCTTTTTCTTCCTAATTAAAATTGAGAATTTCCTTCTCAGTATCTAGTGGAAAGTGTAGGTTAGGTAATGAGGCTTTTCTTGTCACTCAAGTGGCAACTGCTCTAGAATCTTCATTGAAAGTTAGTTATTGCTTAACTAGGTAAGAACTTCCTCCAAAACATTCCATATAATCTCTTTGAATCAAAATGACAGAGAACTCACTAAATTTACCTAAGAGCCACTGGGCTGGCTCACTGTACTAGATCATTGCTAATAAACCAGGAAGCCATGATGTAGTGGTCAGAGGGCTCTCAGATATAGACAAGAGTCCTCTGGCAGTGGACGAAGCTACCTTTGTGATCCAGTGGTGGACATTTGAGAGTCCCTAGCTGTACCAGTGAGAATTATCAAATGCCCGATATACTCTGTGTTTTCATTACATACATGTAACTTTAGGTTGTGACTACCATGTCTATTTTTTGTTTCAGCTACTAGAAAATGGAGGCTTGGCTATTTAATAGAAAACAGATGGGACTCGAAATCTCTAAACTTAAATTTAACAAAAGCTGTTTTGGAAATGTTGCTTGTGTGCACTTGACTGCTTTAAACACAGCATCCTTGTAGCCTGTTCTGATGATGAATGATTTAAGACTTGCTGTCCCACCCTAAGACAGTATTTCCAAGCACACATGTTAATCATATACTTGATTAAACATTTCCTTGCCTTTCTCTTCAGAATGCCAGTTGGCTTTTGAGTGGATAATTGTTGCAGTGCGAGCAGTGACGTTGGAAACAACCATTGCCTGTTTGAGTTACTTAAGACGCCACCATGCAAAGAAATACTTCTGATTTGCTTTCTCGGAACAAAAGTGTAAGTACCCTTCGTTTGCATTTCTTTTGTAAAAAAAAATGTGTACATGTAACTTTTTGCTGTTTGTATTTTAATACCGTGCTATCATAATCAGGCTTGGGAGCAACCTTTGGTTCACTTTCAGTTCTCAGACTGTGTTCAGCTTATGAACAAGTGAGGGTTTGTTCATCTATGTGACTTGGTTGACATTTGATGGGAATTCTCTCCCAGCCGTTTATATGCCTTACCATTCATTAGCCTACTGGCATGGTATTAGACACCCTGATTTCCAGATGCATGCAGAAATATGATTGAAATGGAAACCAAAGAGATTTATGTCTTGTATATCAAACTTTGTAGGTAAGACCAAAAAGAATAAATTGAATTTAACATGACTAGGTACTTCAATCAATCACATTCTGTGAGTTCATGTATACAGTGAATAATGCAAATACTTGGTCGGCGGGGCATAACTTTCAGGAGCTTTCTATCCTGGCATATGTCTTTAATCTCTCTCCTCCTTTAAAAAGCATTTTAAGTAAACATTCCCAGGGCCCCGAAGGAGATTAACCCTTATTTCCACTTACCAAGTGAGTGTTCTTAAGGCACCAAGTTAGTGATATGTTTTAGATTTCTATTAACTTATGAAAGAAAACATAAACAAATAGAGTGATTCAAACTTATACAAGGCAGGGATAAAAGCAGGCTGTTAATTTCCATCAGACAAGTCCTAAGAACATGTGCCTTTGTTCATTTACCCAAGGGGGAAAAGGCATCCAAACAGATGTAGCTGTGACGTAGGAACATTCATTTGAAGGCATCAGAAAAACCACAAATGCAAACACATTTCTCTAGTATGGAGATTCTTTGTGTTACAACAGTAATTCTGTTGTGATGCCCAAGACCATCTTTAATTCTTCCTGTAGCTACCGGCCAGCTTTTAAGGGTGTCTAAGGCAGAATTATGTGGAAAGGAAAGTATAGTGTGCCCAATAGGTTTTCTTAAAAAAAATGGGGATATATCCAGAAGTGTGCCAGTTCTTTGATTGAATACTAATTGTGCTTAATACCCAATCAAGGAAATTTAACAAACTCTGAGGGAATGTTCAAATTCATTTGTTTTATTGGTTGGTGTTTGGTTGTATGAATTGTTATATAAAATAGAGAGCTATGGCTCAGAGCCTGGGATTCTCTCTATTATTAAACAATTGCTCATTGGAAAAGGAGGTGACCTGCATACGAATTAAAAAACAACAACAACTACAAACACATCTTTTGGTTGCTGAGCTTTTCTTATTTAAGTTAAATATGAAAGCAAATCACTCACTTAGTTGTTTCTTCTTTTATTGAATTTCAGAGACATGTGATGTGAAAAAAGATCTGTAAAGGCAAAAGGGAGACTATTTTGGATAATTAAAAATCTATCATTAAGGATATCCCTGTTCTTGGAGGAAAACATTCTAAAAGCAAATGATTAACTGAAGCATGACTTTAAGGAACTGCAGGTACATAATGATGCTAGGGAGATTTGCTATTTAAACTTGCTTCATGCAAAAGTGTTCATCTTGGTGGAAAGGCTCACGCTGCCCAGATTAGGAGGAATGGAGCTGCCTACATTTATCCAAACGTAAACAGTAGAGCTGTCACCTCACTGCTTCTTAGCTTCTTGAAAATCCACTGGCATAAAGAGCATGCTTCCACTTAATTAAAAGACTCTAAGCAGGTGACTATCATTTATCAGAGAAAAGAATCCAATGTTTTGATTAGTTAGAAGTTGTTACCTTAGAGTTTCAAAAGTTTATTTTGCACTGGTCCAAAACTGTCAACCTCCCACCCCTTAAATCTTTGCCGGAATAAAAATCCAAAAATGTACACTTAAAAGTAGGTATTTTTTTGTGTTCAATGAGGAACGTTTAAAGAATTAATTTGATTTAGAATCTGAGAATGTTTTACTTTTGGCATTATGACATTTGAAAATCCAACGAAAATGTTCTGTTAGAACAGCGCCAGCTTCTCCCTGTGTCTTGTGTATCTTGTACCTGTCATTGTGCAAAGGCATACAAAGGAAGAGGAAAAGTGACTTCCTTTACATGATCATCTTGTATCCCTGAACACTTAGATTGATGTTCATATTTTTCTACTCACATTCAAGACCTGGTCCTGTGTCCCTTTTAGTGATTAATGCTCTGAATTCTTCCTTTATTTGGGAGGGGCCCATGAACCATTTTAGCTATAAAAATATAAACAAACCATTTTTTTAAAAGTTTAAAGTGACTTTTTGCTAGTTTGGGAAGATAATCTGTGGTTGCAGTGGGTAAAAAAGGGGAGGAACTGAGCCTGCGGGCATTACAAAAGTAAGGCATGGTCCCACGTCTATACACTTTTGGTCTGGTATGGGAGACAGATGTTCATCAAATCACACAAGCAAGTATAACCACAAGTCTTCACCATGTTGCCTTTCAACCTGTCCTCTTATGGAATGGCCTCTTTCCTCAGGCTAGAATATAAAGTGCCAGAGGACAGAATATACAGTGCTCCCTCTGGGGGAGTGCACTGACCACCAGGGGGAAGCTCCTGCGTTGACCGGTCGGTCATTCTGCCATTTGGTTGATTTGCATATCGGCCTTATATTATATAGGATGACCACTTGGGCTGCTTCCAAAATTTGGCTATTGTAAATAATGGTGCAGTGAACTTAGGGGTGCATATATCCTTTCAAATAAGTGTTTCAGATTTCTATGGATATAATCCCAGATGTTTTCACTTATATGTGGTATCAAATGAACAAATTAAACTAACAAAGTGGAGACAAACTTGTGGATACAGAGAACAGACTGACAGCTACCATAGGGGAAGGGGGTGGTGGCTGGGTGAGAAGAGTCAAGGGATTAATTAAGCAAAAAAAGAAAGAGAAAGAAAAAAACTCATAGACACAGACCACAGTATGGTGGTTGCCAGAGAGAAGGATTTTAGGGGCAGGTGGAAGAAAGTAAAGGTGGTGAGGGGGGGATAAAAGAAAGTAAAGGAGGAGATAAATGGTGATGGAAGGAGAGTTGGCTTGGCATGTCAATAACACAATATACAGATTATATATTATAGAATTATATACCTGAAACCTATATAATTTTATTAATCAATGTCACCCCAATAAATTAAATTAAGAAATAACTTATAAAGAATTAAGTTCAATATTTGGCTCTTTCAACTTTCCAGTTGTGGGACATTTGGTAAGTTACCAACTCCAGAATTCTAAAGGGTAATAAGAGAATGATAACAACACACAATGCTTGATACATTAAAGGTACCTAATCAGTTCTATCTTTAGCATTGCCCTAGACTCCATAGCTTATAAGTAAGATTCCCTGTGTTCTTTTCTCTTTCTAATTCCTAAAATGTAGTTAAAGCTGGGATTTTTTAAAAAAATTTCTTGCCCTCCTTAACCTCTTTTAAGTAAATAAAAAATGAGGGTTAAGGATGAATATGTGATACCTTAATCAATAAAGAAATTAAAAAACAAAACAAACAACAAACAAAATAAACATACCATTCTCAGGAGTGCTATCTCAATACATTGAGATTCTGCTTCCTGGTAATTGTTGACAGTTTGGCTCAAATAAACTCACAAAAATAAAAATAAAAAACAACAAAAAAACACCAATTGGAAACCATGTTGTCTAGATCAAGTCTATAAAAATTAGGACATTAAGAGAAAAATAAATGAAAACATGTCATAAAATTAAAAATGATGATTATTTAGATATAATCTGCTGCTTTAAAAACTGGATTTTCTGATTTAATAATAATTAGGGGGGGAGGAGAAAAGAAAAAACCTTGACCTAGTAGGTAACCTTTGCCTTGAAGTATTTATGAAGTGCCCCAGCAGAGACTCTCCCATCAGTTGTGTGGTATGAAGCTTTATTTCTTTTTAATGCTTTTAAGCCACCTCATATTGGACTGGCATTTTACTTTAACAGGTCTTATAAAAGGTTTTGTGTGACTGCTTGGGGTTTTACACCTTGGGGTGCTTCAGATCACATCCCCCCCCCTCTTCTTGATGCTGGTGTTTTGTTTATACTGAAAGAGCAGAGCAGGGATGGGTTTCTCTTGTGCTAACCTTTGGAAGTGTCTTTGCCTTCTGTGAAAGCTGAGGGCAATTCTTGCAGCTCTGACTTTTGCTTAAATGAGACTGAGCAAGTCTCATTTGTACAACAACAACAGATTTAACAATTTTTATATAAGATCATTCTATCTAAAAACTATGAGTGGTAAACTGAGGTTTGATAAGGGTTTGTAGCCAGAATAGGCCATGCAGATGGGATGCCTAATTTTTATCCACTATTGAGTTGTAATGACTCCACTGATTTTTCTATTTAAAGCTTACCTTTCACTACCAGCAATATGTTTTCATGAGGTCATTTCATTTAATTTAGAGGAGCATTTAGTTGTAAACATCTAATTTTTTTTCTACTTATATAGCATAGCACTTTAGAACGGAAAGAGGCAGGGTAATTCTATATAACAAAAGCCCAATATACAAATTGACTGAACAGTGAAATGATTGGTGGAATGACTGGTTGCTATGATGTGCCCTGACCACCAGGGACAGACGCTCAATGCAGGAGCTGCTACCAGCCTGCAGGCCCCAAGCCAGCCAAGGTGGATGCCAGCAAGGGGATCCCCATTGCCCTGCTGGTTGCCTTGCAGAGGGAAGCAACCAGAGGCAGAGGCAGCAGGGCAGAGCTTTCAAGCAGGCGGCACCAGGCCAGCCAAGGCAGGTGCCAGCAAGGGCCTCCCAATCATTCCACCGGTCGCCCCACAGATTGGCCCTAATCACCACCAGACCTAGGGACCTTACCCGTGCACGAATTTCATGCACTGAGCCTCCAATTAATATATAATATACCTTCTAAGACTGTTAGGCATTTTTATGAAAAAGTTTTATAGAAATAACTTTGCTTTTAATTAAAAAGTTTATTTTGCCATTAGTGGTCAAAACTTTACCCCAGCCCTTTAGCCATCTGTGTTAACTCTATTAGCTCTTATCAATCCACTGGTCCCAAAAGGAAAGGAGCCATTTAATAGTGACCCCAGCATAAAATTCATGTTTCAAGTTTTCCTTGACATTTCTTCAATGAAATATTGACATAGTATGACTTTTCTTAGGTTGAAGATTTTATTTTAGCAGCCTGCACTTCTGTTGAAAATAATTTTTTAAAACAACAGATTTACTGTTCTTGTATTAAGAATAATGATCACAATCTCCCAACATTAGACTCTGGCATTTTTTAATACTGTGATATGCTTTCACTGATCCAGTCCTTTACTAACTTCCTGGTATGAGAGAGCCAATGTGAGAAAGTGTAGCAGTCTCTAATGTGGACTTTAAATGGTGTATTAGGACTTTTTTCTGCAAAACACTTTATTGTTTCATTTGGTCCCATTCATGGGAGAGGGCTTCAGGGTGGTGAAATAACACCTATTAGTTTTGGGGAGAGATTAAGGTAAAAGCGGGACACCAGGGAAATGCAGAGGGGCCTCACAAAAGCCTCTGGGCTCCAACGACTCCCAGTGGTGCTTGAGGGTGAGCCTTTTGAAGAGATACTTGCCCAGGCCAGCCTAGGGGCCAGCCAGCCTGTGGAGGTGAGTCAGGTATCGCCCATTTTTTTGGATGAATTTCACCTCCTCACCCAGGAAGTGGTTCTGCAGGAAGTCACAGAGCTGAGGGTCTATGTGGGTAGACTCAGGGTCTGCAGCTCCAAAAGGGCCTGGGTCAGGTTCCTCTCCAAGGCCAGGGTGGCTTCTATTTGGTCCAAGGATGAACCAATGATGACTAAGTTTTGCCCACTCATCTTGGGATGGCTTCAGGACATCCTGGCAGAGAATGCGGCCACAGCACTGGTTTTGCACCTCTAAGAGATGCTCAGCACTCTCTCACTTCTTCTGCCTCAACTTGCAAAAAAAAAAAAGTGGCCCATGCCCTGGAGTGTCACATCCTCACCAGGGAGGTTGAATTAGAAGCCCAGAGAAAGGTAGATGTGGGCAGCCTGAAGATGCAGGTCGGCCAGGTGGTTGACCACAGACTCCCCCTTGGTGGAAAAATTTGGGAGCTCATGGTTGTTCGGCAATAAGGAGTTAAGATTAAAAAAAACAACAACAATGGCTTGCTGGCTGGTCCCAGAGGTGGTTCTGAAGGTGGTGACTGGATAAGATGCTGGAGAATGGCCGGAGGCTGGAAGGGGCCACCCTGGGTCTGTTCCATCCAAACACTGTTGAAGCAGGAGACAAACCCGGGACCGCCAAGGGCACTGCCAGGACTTTTACTTATATTTACTTTTAATGTCATTATTTTTCAAATTTCAGCATTTTGTATATATTTGATAAATATACAGTAGCACATGGATACAATAAATACATAAATTGGGAAATACATTCAAAATATTTTTACTGATGGGGTGCATAGTTAAAATAATGTATATGTCATTGGAGCAGTGAAAAGAGAATAGTTATTGAATTCAAGGACCTCGATTCAATCCTCAGAGTCATTTGTACTTTAAGATCCCCAGATCATATAAAAGATTCAGGCAAAAGATGGTGGTTAAACAAGGCAAGAGTTCTGTTTCCTACCAGTTATGAGTTTCTTGATTCTAGGTCATGTGTGTGTAAACTGAATTAAAAATCAGTTCCCGAATAAATATAAAATCAAAGCATTGAGTCAAAAGACTACATTAGCCATCTCAGGCTGTCATAACAAAATACTCAACTAGGTGGCTTAAACAACAGACATTTATTTTCTCAGAGTTCTGGAGGCTGGGAAGTTCAAGATCCAGGTGCTATCTTGTTTAAGTTCCTGAAGAGAGGTCTCTTCTAATCCTAATTATCCCCCCAAAAGCCCCATCTACAAATAGTATCATATTGTGGTACAGGGCTTTGACATATTAATTTGGGGGGAATACAAACATTCCATTTACAATAGAGAGTTTGATTCTTAACAAATGATTTTAATAAGTCATTGATATTTATGCCCAGAGAATGGTTACCAGTACTCTGAAGTCCTCATATTCTCTCAATCTGATAACACTGAAATTGGTCTGGTTAACATCTTTCTCTTCATTTCTATTTTCTAGATTTTATGTTAGGAGACTCAATGGTGATTTGCGAGGTACTAATTAATCATCTCTTTGTAGACCTAGGGCTAATTTGAATTTTAATCAAAAATATTTTCTCTTCTTTTATGATTCTTGATTTGCTTGTTTTATAATGTTTGTTCATGACATCCAGTCCAATGACATAGACCTATGACATTACCTGTCCTGCCAGTGGATTTATTAGTTAAGCTAATTTTCAGAGGTTTGCAAATTTCAGAGTTGACTATCTGAGTCATCCCATTGCCTCTAGCAATGCCACTGTTTTTATGCTAACAATGAGTGGGAAGTAAAGGTACAGGCAAGGGAAGAGGCACATAAAAATTTCTATAATTATGGTATGTATTTAAATTGGGAGTTATTTTAAAATATTTCAAAGCAACTTTCCTTATAATATCTCTGTTGATAGAGCTCATGAATTTTTATAAATCTTTTCATCTGAAGAATGAACTAGATAGATTTAAATTCTTCTTTATTAATCAATTCTAATTGAATTCTAAGATACCATTTGCTATTTTCCACTAAACTCTTAGTTTCCTAGTAGCCTGTACAATTTTCTTCCTTCCAGTTTGGGATGATTCAGGATATCTTCTGCTCAATTGGATTTGTTAGTTTCTTGATGAAATTGACCTCAGTTTGACTTAGGACTCTTTTGGATGTTCTACATTTGGGTAAGATTGTCACTCACCAGATGTCTTTTAATTGAGGTTCCCTGTTTTTCTATTTGTTTAGTGATTATTCAAAACTGGAAGCAAATCCTGGCTGTTGGGAAGGTGTAGACCAAGCATATCAAACTCAAAGGTTTAAGTTTATGTGGGCCACAAAAAAACCAAAAGCTTCAATTTTCATAGAAATGTAGGTTTATTTCCATAGATACATGCTGAATTCAAAGGGCTGGAATAAATGAGTAATCATTAACATAAAATAATAGAACATTTAAATAAAAATTAATATTTTTTCTTGAACATTAACTTACTAAACACTGAATAGCTGCACAAATTAATAAGCATAACACAAATAAACCTATTTTCCTTCTTCTCCGAAAGCAAAATATTTCCTGTTGTGCACATCAAACATGTCAGTCCACTGACGTGGCAATCGGCTGCTGAAATACTCGCTGCTAGTATTAGTGGAGAGAAATGGTGCGCCTGCGCATAAGGCGCATAAGGGAAATGAATGCAATATGGCTATAGTAATTAGTCATTAGCGAACGTTGTAGTTCATTATTAATAATTTTGTATGACAGGATATTGTAAAAATTAAGTTACAAATTTTTTGTTAAAACATTTCTTACATACTGTTATATTGGCTGGGCCGCAAAAATATACTTTGTGGGCCCCATGCGGCCTGCGGGCCATGAGTGAGATTGGCATGCTTGGTGTAGGCTGTCTGGAAAAGTATTTGTATACTGAATTTAAGGCCACCTAAATGGGCTGTTAGTTTTGAGTACAGGTGACAGGAGCCCATCTGGGAAACTGGCCCAGCAGGTGCCATAGAATTGCCTCTTTTCAGAGCAGACTTTAAAAATGTTGTCCAAAGCTTCTAGGCCAAATTTATCTTATTCTTAAAAAGATAAAGACATTCTAATTGTACTTTTACACTTCGAAATTGTTCTTTCAATGGTCGAGGGTGAGTAATTTAGGCCATTTTATTCCATCAGTGCCTATCTGGAAAAGGCAGACCAAGAAGCGATTTGGAAAGGATGATACACTTTGTATGACCCTGTAGAGATGTCTGCATTCACTGCTCCTCAAAATTACCCTGTAAGGATGATTATTTTGGGAGTTTTATGGTTAAATAAAAAGAATGGATCTTTTCCCAGACTGACCTCCTTTCTCTACTATATCAATTATCTCCCAAGATATAAGATTGGCAAAGTGGTCATAGTTTATAATCTTGATAAAGTGAAGTATATGGAAATTGGATTTTTCACTTGAGGTCACTTATTAGAGTCCAAAGAAAGTTAAAGGATATACTACAGGTAAATATGCTTTGAAAAGTGCAAAGTACAAAGAAAAAACCAAAATCATATTCTTATATCTTTATTAGTAAGAATTTGAATTGAGGATTTGTACTTTTAGAGGTTTTATGCCTTTGGTTATTATTCTTATCTTCTTTCTTGTGCCCCCCCCCCTTTTTTTAATGAAATTCAACAAATGTTTATTGAGTGACTACTGTGTATCAAGAATTATGCTAGGCTGTCAGTATCCATCCAGTTGTAAGATACATAGGGCCTCTATTGTTATAGAGCATACTTAAAAACTGTATGTATAATTTTTATTGTTATTATCCTCTGAACCCAGTCTGACCCTAACTAACCAAACCTATCCCATTTTAATCTTTAATTCATCCCAGAAGTCTCATGTCCCAATTCTCTCATACCTCTGTGAATACGTTCTTCACTGCATCATGGTTATCTTGTTTGGCAGAGATATTTTGATCTGTGAATAATGTGCCATAATTGTCAATTATGTTCATTGTTGCAGAAACATAGGCTTCTTTAGAGTGATTAAAAAGAAATGTTCTCATATAATCAGCAATAGTATAAGAATAAATGAGGGTATAAATAAATGTTAGTATAGAGGAAAGAGCTGAAAGAATAGGGAATGATCAGCAACCATTTGCTTTGAAATCAATCACAAGACAGCTTCAGTGGATAAGGCCAATCATTACATTGTTGCCTTAGAAAAATATTCACTTTTTTTCAATATTGTGATGTGTTTGCTATCTCATTTTTGGACAATTTCTAGTTGAAGTTTAATTGCAAATAATTATACCCAAGAAAAAATTGTATATGTTGCACTAAACAATGTAAACACCAAAGATATATACATAAAATGGATGGAAGAATTGATGATGAATATTAAAGAATGACTCCTAAGGTCAGAATTGTTCTATAACACAGTTAAGTTATGAAGAAAAGCTTAATAATTTGGTTTCCTATTAGTATTATTTTCCTCTAGAAAAAAATGCTTATAAAAGCTTATCATTTTTAACTGAAATCAAATGTCTATTTTAAAAATTTGGGTTAAATATAAATTTTTACTATTGAAACGGTAACTTATACGCAAGGGTATTTAAGATTAAAAATGGTTTCTGAGATAAGATCAGGCACATTCAGGGTTGTATGGCAGTAAACAAACATGATTTCAATTGAAATTATTGATATGTTTGCATGGTTTTCTCAGATAAATACTTTCAAGGGCAGCACGGGGGATAATAGTGAAGGTCCTGACTTTATAGACTTGCTTCTGCCATTTTGTATCTATGTTTTGGTGGAAGAAGAGGGTGAGAAAATCATAAATAATTTGGTTATTAACAAATTCTCCCAATGTCTACTATGACTGCTTCAAAGGTAAAACGAGAAACAGTAATGAAAGTACATTGCAAAATAAACTTAACAAGCAAAAAACCCCTCAAACTAATGTGAGACAATTTTTAATTATATTTTCTTCTTCTGTACCAAGTGATTTTTAAATCTTAGGGATCTTTAAAGAGAATAGAATGGATCCATTAATAGAGTACGGAAGAACCAGCTTTACTTGTATTGTTGGGACCTTGTCAGTTCTCATGTTCCCCTAAATTGTGCATATTAAAAGTCATGATGCCAGGGCCAAGAATACTTAATGGATATGTAGTTAAAGACATACTGACCCTGTTTTCCAATTCCTTCTGTCACCTGGGTTGGGTCCCAAACCATACACCCTGAATTGGCAGCATAGCCCCATGAATAGCATAAGGGATACATGAAGCTCTGATGATCATACCCACTTCCCGTTCTTACTATTATAGAAGTCTGGGCTTCTGTTTTGGCAATATTGCTTCTGTGTTAATCATTCGGGCATGTTTATATATCCCTTAACATCCTGAATTTAATCCAGTCAACAATATTTATTAAGCCCTCACCAAATATTGACTGCTCTACAGCAGTCGTATCCTATGGAGCTATGCACCAAATGGTATCCCAGAGGTTCAGAGAGTGAATACTTCACCAATTCATTTTCAGGTTTGGATTGGCAGAGAATTTGACTCACCGAGTGTTAAAAATGTAAAAACGTAAAATGCCAAATGTATTAAAACTATTGAAAACAAATTAGAGCACCACAGTGCCACAACAAAAACAATATCCACAAAGTCATTTGACATAAAAAAAAATTACAAGGTGTAGAGGTCTTCATCTCTGTTTAGTGCACAGGGGTTAAACTATTATTAAATAGCAAACTTGCATTTTTCTAGAAGAGGCCATTACTAGCATTAATTTACCAGAAAGCTTGCATTCCAACATAATATAAATCATACCATTAGAGACCTAGACATTGCTTATAAACAGTAATCTCAGAAGGATACTGAAAGATAAACAAGAGAACTTAGGAAAAGATGGAAGTTCACAGTATGCGTGTATATAAAGGCTAGAAAAGAAAAAAATTTTTTTATAAAATCATGCAGTAATTCAGAACAAGTACTAGTGTTTCCTCACTCAAAGTGAATGAAGTAATTGGCAGAGTAGTCAAGAGGAGCATATTCTCCAGTGGGTAGTGTCGTTGTCTATTCCGAAACATTTGCATGTTCTGATTTCCCAAAGCAAAGACCTTCCCAAAGACGCTAGAAAATATTAGAGTCAGTTCTCATTTCACTAAAAATATCCATAGGCACTGAATCATCGGTGAATCCAGTCATCATTTTTACCCTATCCCTATCACTTCTATTACTCCCAGAAGATAAACTTGATTTTTTGATTTTAGAATATTGATGAATTCTGGAGTGACCTATCTAGCCTCAGCATTAAGTTCGGAGATGTAGAGAGTTGCTAAATTAGAACATCATAATCGAACACACACACACACACACACACACACACACACACACACACACCCCATATTAAAATTGCTAAAATCCAAAGACAAAGAAAATCATACCCTGGCAGGTTTGGCTCAGTGGTTAGAGTGTCAACACTCAGACTGAGAGCTCATAGGTTTGGTTCCCAGTCAAAGGCATGCACCTCAGTTACAGATTTGATCCCCAAACCAGTTGGGACATGTGTGGGAGGCAACTGATTGATGTGATGTGTCTCTCTCACATAGATGTTTCTCTCTTTACCTATATCCTCCACTCTCTCTAAAAAAAATCAATGGAAAAAATATCCTCAAGTGAGAATTAGAAAGAAAGAAAGGAAGGAAGGAAGGAAGGAAGGAAGGAAGGAAGGAAGGAAGGAAGGAAGGAAGGAAGGAAGGAAGAAAGGAAGGAAGGAAATCCTGAAGGTAGTCAGAAGGGGTGGGGGATGGGGGGAGACAGATTAACACAGAGGAACAAAAGAATTACAGTAGATATCCCCAGAAGCTAATGCAAGCAAGAAAACAAATAAGTGGCATCTTTAAAATACTGAAAGAGAAAACTGTTAGCCCAGAATCCTATGTCCAATAAGACTGTGCTTAAAATGTAAAATAAAACTACTTTCTCAGAGTGAGATTTTTCACCTTCCTATCCTCTCTAATATCCCCAAAGTATCATGCATATATGTTCTCATTTTTACTTTCATTATTCAAGTCTGAGAGAATGAACATGTTCATTAATGGCAATTTCACTTATCTATTTTTATCTCTTTTTACCTGGATCTATGATCCAGTTGTCTTTGATACTGCGGCCACCCATATCTCTTTTGACAATTCTAGTACTCCTCTTCTCTTCCTGATGATTATTTCTGTATTTCCTTTCTGCTCTGCATGTCCCTCAGATTTTGTCCTTCAGATTCTGTCCTTGGCCCACATAATATTTTAAGATAATTTTATCTCCTTTCCTATCTTTAACTATATTTTATTTGACTATTTCTAAATCAATATGAACAGTATATTCTGGTGTTAGTCTCAGAAATGTATTGAGTTGCAGATTTGCCATTTATTCACACAGCATATCTCAGATTAATCTACTATTCTTTCTTTTCTCTAAACATTCTGCTGCTTTTTTGTTTTCTATTATATTTGCTATCCCAGCCATCAGTTAATGGCCTAAATCAGAGATCTGGAAGCTTCTCCAACCTTCTTGCTCATCAATCCTCCCAACATCTAAACAAGCAACAAATGTTATTGCATGCATTTGTATAGTACATCTTTCTGAGCCCTCCTCATACTAACTCTACTGACGGGGATCATGTTATTTATTTCTTACCAAGCTGGGTCTCATCAAAACATAATGAGTAGTGAGAAGTAGTAAAATTATATGTGTTGTCCGTGGAGGCTGCTAACATTTGTTATAGTATCTATTTCATGGCAAATCTTAGTTTTTCCTTTTAGCAGTATACTTAATCTTGTTTTAAATCTATAGCTTTTCACATTTGCTTTTGGTTAGAAGTTAAGCTAGCTCTTAAAGACTAAATTCACAACAAAGCAGAAGTTGATTTTATATGGATGTGTGTACATGTGTGTGTATAATTTTTATTACAGACATCATTCATAATTTGTCTCAAAATTTGTTGATTTTTAAGGAATAATTATTGTAAAGACTGATTATGCATTTAGGATTTTGTACATAAGCTGGTTACATTGAATGTTAGATTTTAATACCAGGTAGCAAATGGAATTAAGGACTAACATGTGTGATAATGTGACAAAAATAATAATCCTATAAAATAAAGAGGTAATATGCTAATTAGACTGGATGGCGGAATGACCTTCCGGAACAACCTTCTGGAATGACCTTCCAGAACTACCAGTGGGTGGGGGAAGGAGGAGTGGCAGTGCTGTGGGGCCGAGAGGCAGCCAAGGCTGCCAGGCAGCTGGGGCTGTGAGGGCCTAGTCTTGCATGAACTTTGTGCATCGGGCCTCTAGTAGTAGTAATAACAATAATATATAATTGCAAAATGCAATTAAATATTCCAACCCGACATTTTATTCAGTGTTTCTCACAAAAAATTAGAGGTAGGAAAGGAAATTATTTTTATCCTCATTTTACAAAGATTCAAAATAAGTCATAGTCAAATTGAGTAAGGCTCACACAGCTAGTAATGGAGAAGCCTAGATGTATTTTCAGATCTAAGTCCAAATTCCTTATTCTAATCACTACACCACTAACCCTTACATATGTAATTGTAGGCATCATTCATATGCTAATAAATCCTTACACCATATGTCTGCTGAGAATAAACTGTAGCATATCAATTAGAATCTGTATTTATAGCTATATATGCAGTTAAACTACAATATCATGCACTGCATAACAATGTCTCAGTCAATGACCATCTGCGTATATAATATATAATAAGATTACAATAGAACTGAAAAATTCCTATCACCTAGTGACATTGTAGCTTCATAGCCCAATACATTGATCACACTTTTGTGATGATGCTGGTATACACACCAACATACTGCACTGCCAGTTGTATAAAAGTGTAGCATTTTATACAGTACATAATACTTGATAATGTTAACCCAAAACTGTTATTTAATATACTATACTTTTAATTCCCGTTTTAAAGTGTATTCTTTCTACTTACAAAAAAAATGTTTGCTGTAAAACAGTATGCCTAGTGATGCTGGCAGCAGCCTCATACATAGCATATTAACCATGTTTATTGATAGCATCATATTCTCTTGTGCTTAATTTAATCTAGTGTTGTTTTGCACAATAACATGCTACACAGGTCAATAGGCTGTACCATGTACCCTAGGTGTGTAGGAGGCTACTCCACCTAGTCTTGTGTAAGTGCACTCTACTATGTTCACTCAATGATGAAATCACCTAATGATGTATTTCTCAGAATATATCCCCATTCTTAAGGTGCGTTGTTGCCTTATAAACTCCAAAGGCTTGTGTATTCTTTGATGTGACAAGAAATGGGGTGCTTTGATTAGGAAGACATTTAAACTGTGAATGGTGCCCAAGGAAGGTAAACTTGTTCGTATAAAAATGTATTAGAATTTTAAAAACCTGGATGCTCAAAAGAGAGAGTTTGGGAAGACACAGTGCTCTGGAACAATCAGGGAAGTACATAGATGTGAGAAAGCTTCAGCACAGAGCCATATGGCGGCAGGCTGGTCTTAGGAGAGGGACCACCAATAGTCCTCACAGCAGAGATGGCCTGGTTAAAGCCATTTTAGGAGTATTGAATTAATAGGTTTAAATGTTTTTTTTTGTTTTGTTTGTTTGTTTGTTTGTTTGTTTATTTATTTTTCTCAAGCATTCTTTTAAGTCATATGCAATTAGGACGCTAAGGTAACACCTTTGACCCAGGGTGTGAAGGAGGGTGAGGGCTATGTGCATACTTTAGAATGGTGCAGAAGAATGGAGCAGGGAGCACTGAGGAAGCAGGTATGGCTGTAGAACTCAGACAGCTGTTGAGAGGGAGCTCTGACAAATGTTGACTAGGTATAGGAAGTACTTTGCTTTGGGTATGCCCAGAAATACTGGGAAAGGCTGTGGATATCACATGGTTATCTGGGAAGAGGGCTTAGCTAATTTTATTTGCTTACAGCAGTCTGAATATTTGGGGACATTTAAGTATTTATATATATATATATATATATATATGTGTGTGTGTGTGTGTGTGTGTGTGTGTGTGTGTGTGTGTGTGCGTGCATATACATTCACTCTCTCATACATACACACACATACACACTCATATATATTTACACTAGAGGCCCAGTGCATAGATTTGTGCACTGGTGGGGTCCCTCAGTTTGGCCTGTGGGAATTGGGCTGAAACTGGCTCTCTGACATCCATTAAGGGGTCCTGGATTGTGAGAGGGCAGTTCGTGGGTGATGCACCCCAAAATAGGGCTCCCTCCTCTCTGGTTCCAGATGCGTCACCTGAGAACAGCTACTGCCAAGTGACCGCAGCGCGGCAGCTCCTGTGTTGAGCATCTGCCCCTGGTGGTCAGTGTGCAGTGGCCAGTCTGCCCGTCTGTCAGTCTGCCTGTCTGCCAGTTGGCCAGTCACTTAGGCTTTTGTATATATAGATATATACATACATATATGTGTATGTACTGGTACCCCAGTATTTGGTATAAGATGATATTTTATAAAATATTTTTGTGCCCTAACCAGTTTGGCTCAGTGGATAGAGCATTGGTCTGCAGACTCAAGGGTTCCTGGTTCAATTCTGGTCAAGGGCATGTACCTTGCTTATGAGCACATACCCAGTAGGGAGTATGCAGGAGGCAGCTGATTGATGTTTCTCTGTCATCGATGTTTCTAACTCTCTATCACTCTGCCTTCCTCTCTGTAAAAAACACACACACACATCAATCAATAAAATATATTAAAATATTTTAATATAATATTTTTGTAATCAAAATTTATTGAATGGCCACACAATACCAACATTTTATATATATATTGACTCTTCTTATTTGGTCCTGAAAATGATTCTATGATGTGAGTACTGTATTTGTCTCTATTTGATGGATGAACAAACTGAGGTACAAAAAGGAGCTGCTACTTGTGCTTAAAAGACATGAAACATAAATATTTTAAATAATGGCACAGAATATGATGAAAATGCCAAAAAATCCATGCTGATTTTAACCATAAAATGGAATAGTCGAGGTATTTTAGAACCTTGAGGTTATTATATGCATACCTCTTGATCTGAAGTGGATTTTAGACTTGCTGTCTGAATGTCAGGCTGAAAAATATCAAGTTATTCAGTTTCTTTCTTATAACTTTAAATAAATGGTAAGATGGTACCTAGGCAAATAGCAATTTCTCAAAGATAATTGGCTATATGGGCCACATGACCTTTTGAACATGCTTTCTCCAATGTTCCATTTCTAATTAGAGCATGGTCTTTCAGATTTGAGTGGTTTTGCTGAAGTTGCTGGATAGCTTTTCATCCTTCCTGTAAAAGCAATTTATAAAGCACATGTAAGCTTTGGAATAGCAAAGGTCACTCCCTGGATGACTGAAACCCTTCCTTCTACCCCAGATCAACAACAATTTTCATCAACATCACTCTTTGTAGGACCATTTCTCTTTATTGTTCTGCACAAGATATTTCAGGACTCAACTCTATGTACTTAGAAATTTATGTCTTTTTTGTTTGTTTATTTTTTTGCTCTAAAAACAATTGCTGTATCTTTGTATAGATTACTCCCTTGCAAAAAGAGCAACCAAGTTTCACTTGTATATACTACTTTTGCTTAACCTTTCCAACCAGTCAATGCATGCATCCACATGTGTGTCGAGTCCATCTTCATAGATGTACCATTTTTTTTTGTTCCAGATCGAACTGCATTTTAACTTTTGAAGGTAAAGTGATTTTGCAACTAGAAAATAGTTTATTTCACTGATCATGGCCCTCAAATGTGTTGGCAGGTACATGTTTTGATTCCAAAACTTGAAAATATTTCCATGATGAGATTATTGTATTTTCTATCCTTCATTACTTTCTGTTTTTCCATAAGCTTTCCTAATATTTTTCTTCCCTTTAAAACTAAACCACTGAATATTTTCTTTTATTATGTACATTATGGAATACAAGAAACCAAAGAGTCAGAGATAAATATATGTATTCTCAGAATTCAATAAACAGTTTATTATAATTTAGTAAAATATCTGTTATTTTATCTATTATGTCATTATGTATCATTTGTCATTACCTGTGTTTCTTTCCTTATTTTTCCTGAAGCATTTCAATTCTATTAGAAAGTGTTATTTGTGTGTGTGTGTACAGAGACATCACTGTGATAATTGCTAAGCCAAAATTTTATCTGGTGCTTTTCAGTTTATAAAGTGATTTCCACAAGCATTGCCCTATTTGAGATTCATAATGACCTTGTAAATTAGACTGTGCTATTATCATTTTTATGTGGATAAAACACTTTTATCAGGCAATGGGGAAAGCATTTGAACTGAAAACATTAAAATCCAAACCCTCAGATCTGTTCACTCTTCCTACCTTTTAAAAAATGTGTCCCCTTTCACTCTTAGTCCTTGAAATTATGTAGATCAGTGTTCAAAGGTAGCCTATCAAGTAACAGCCACTACTCCACTAAACTGAGCCTTAATTGAATCAACCCAAATAATGTAGATTTATAACTACATCAGAGGGTTGTTATGAAAGCTAAATGAGATAAGGCATGTTAAAATGTCTAGCACAACATCACCCTACCTCTAGTAGCTGCATCATAAATACTAGATTTCCTTTCTCCTAACTACTATTTAAACTTTATTTCTTCTGATTTTTAAATCAGGAACTAAAGTATCATTTTATTAAGAGGGAGCAGATTCCCTTGGTACCTGAGAACTCAAATTTGTTTCCTCAAGAAGTTCTCATTTTTTTCTCTGATATGTACTGCTTTATCCATTTGCCTGCATTGGTTTAAATTTATTATATTATGATAAATTGCACATAACATAAAATTTATCTTAACTATTTTTAAGTGTACAGTTCAGTGGTATTAAGTACATTCATATTGTTTTGCAACCATCACTATCATTCATCTTGTAAAACTAAAATTTTATAATTAAATGATCACTCACCATTTTCCCCTCCACTCCAGCTTCTGCCAACCATCTTAATTTTTTAAAAATTTTCACTCAAGAATATGTTTCCATTCATTTTGAGAGAGAGAGAGAGAGAGAGAGATTCATTTTTTGCCTCCCATATACAACCCAACCTGGGTATGTGCCCTGACTAGGGATTAGGAATTGAACCCACAAACTTTTGGTGTATGGGACAATATTCCAATCAACTGAGCCACCAAACCAAGGCTAAAAATTAGACTTAAAAAATTCATGCTTAGTATAAATTATATGGTAAAGATGCAAGAGCAAACAAACAAACAAACAACAACAATGAAAATTCTGAGCAATTTTCTGCAACACTAATGTGAATTCAGTTTCTTAGTCTTACATATTGGATAGTGAAAAATAAAAATAAATTGTAGGTTTACAAAAATTAAATGATATAAAATTATGCTAAAATCCAAAGGAATGAAAATTAATGAAATAGCTTATTTTATTCTTGATAGCGCAGTCTCTCAATTCCTTCAGAATCTGTCTCTCCATTAATAAAGAGGAACAGAGGGATAGGTGATAAGAAAATAATTTATTTGAATTTGAAATGTTTTTATGCTTATAGCTCAAACAATGTGGACATGCTTGATTTAATGGGGATTTAATGAAAAAATATCTTTGTTAACTGACTATTGGAATCAAAGAAGATGGAATTAGAAAGCTATTCAATTTCTTTATATCTTATCTTAATTCAGCTTTTCTCTTTCTCCATTCTACAATGATAATGGATTCTATCATATAGACTCAAAGACTCAGAATCTAATCCCCTAAAAAAATGTTCTTGTGTGTGTGTTTTTTTTGTGTGTGTGATGGAACAGGAAGTAGTATGGTAATTAAATGTTTCATTTGATAAAAGTCAAGCTAATTTACTAGTATTTAAGATTTTTTTGTATAAATCTATGATAAAAGTTAAGCAATAAGATCTTTTGTGTTATAATAATGTAATTGATCTTTTCCTTTATGGTATTCTCACTTTTGTATTCTGGTTGGCAAGACTTTTCTGCTCTAAGATTATAGGTTGTTTCACCCATGCTTTTCACCACTTGTAGCTTTTCATTTTTCCACCAAAGTTGACAAATTTATCTTCTTTCCAAATGTATTAGATGATGAAATGACTCTAAGATCCCCATGGACTAGTCATTTTGTGTGTGGTTTAATTTATGTTTTATTTATTTATTTTTTAAAAAATATATTTTATTGATATTTTACAGAGAGGAAGGGAGAGAGATTGAGAGTTAGAAACATCGATGAGAGAGAAACATCGACCAGCTGCCTCTTACACACCCCCTATCGGGGATGCGCCCACAACCAATGTACATGCCCTTGACCGGAATTGAACCTGGGACCTTTCAGTCCGCAGACCGATGCTCTACCACTGAGCCAAACCGGTCTCCGCTTATGTTTTATTTTTTGACGTGTAGGATTTTAGTCCCTTTCTAATCAGGGTACAGTATTTATGAGTAAGAAGTGATATAGACATGGAATCATCCCCCCCCCCCCCCAAATTGGCATCTTCTTAATTCTGCACCATTTATTGTGAATAATTTATCTTTTTAATGGAAGTGGAAGTTTTTTATAGAAAGGCAAAAAGGAAAATAATTAACTTTGAGATTTCACTAGCTTTTTTGCTTTTTTGTCACATAAGAACATTTCCACTCAGCCTCCTAAAAGATTCCAATTTTAAACTGACGTCAAAGTGCTAAACCTTGTCCCTGGGTGGTTTATCTCTGGGTAGCTTCTCTGTTGCTGTAAATAAAGGATTTCTTTTGAACATCTTGTTCTTTTGAACATGTAGTTTTATTCCTTATTTAATATTTACTACTATTATTTGTAATTTAGGAATACATTTATGGTTAATTTCTCTTAAACCCATTGCTTGGTTCATCTTCATATTAAATTTTATTGCATGATAATTTTCCTTAAAAACAAAGTATTACAAAAAGTGGGCTAAGAGGGTAAATTGGAGAATAAATAGTTATTTGGAAACTAAGGGGGTTTAAAGATACCTTTGAGGCATCTTTTGAGGTTAATATATTTACATAATGCATTCATTTTGAGAAAAACCTCCACCAACCAAGAGATCAGTCTTTACCAGCTGGTTGCAGCATGAATCCTTCGTCCTCTGATACTTTCTCCTTCTTTGCATTATGCACAGATTTCCAGTAAGGCAGTGGGGATGCCCTAGGAGTAGTCTTCCCATCTTCTGTTCTATTCAATGTCAATATTCTCTTTCCCAATCTCACCCCTCTTCAGCTTATCTCAAGTCTTGGGGAGGAGGTATACATTGTATACCCCCTTTTATTAAAGGTTGGAAGAAATAGCTTATAATCTTGATAGCACTAGTGATGGGCACACTCCATAAAAGAGGTGTCTTTGTACAGTCTCAATATGACCAGCTATTCTGCACTCCACCTGCGTCTCTTCCCAGAGCACGGCTATAGCTTAAACCCATGCTTCCCTGGAGTGAAGAGGACAATTTTATACTCATCAGAAGAAAATGGATACAGTATAGTTCGGGGTCACCCAGTTCTTTGTTCACCTTTTCTGTTTTAGTATCAGCCCCATGGGTTGCTCAGAGGAAATGAATGTTGTGTCTAGTGAGAAAACATGTAGAAGTGAGCTCAAGGAATTTCTCCAGAGGTAAAATACAGAGTAATAAATAGACAAGCCAGGAGGCATAGCAATGGGAAGGAACAGAGAGAATGATAATGATGGGAAGAAGAAGGGAGCACCCTTACATTTAAAATAACTGACCAAAGCAGTTAATGAAACCAAATAGCTAGCTCAGGACGTATGCCAGGCTTTCAATTAAAAAGAGATGCGTAATTCCAGATACCTCTTTTTTTTCGTCTTCTTTCAAAATGACCTTGAATTTGAGTTTAGTAGGTTTTGGTGCAGCTGTTATTTGATAATAACACATTGTGTTTTCCAATCTACTTGGATTGTTTAAAAAATAGATAACTGAAAACCATCTGTTTGTGTTTCTGTGTAATTTGTTCTTAGGACAGGGACTAGTAACAAATCATTGAAACTCCTGCTATGGAAGCCGCTCATTAATTTAAGGAGTTCTACAAACCCAGGCTGTAGTACCCAGTTGAAAAGGCTGCCAAGCGCTGGGCTTTCTCGGAAAAGCAGAAAATTAATTTCTTCCTTTGCCCTTTGTGTCTGGGTGGCATCTTTTTTTATCTTCCTGGCAGTGTCTCTCACAATTTAATGTGCACTTGAATCATCAGGAAAGCGTGCTTAAAATGCATTTTCTTGAAATTCACCTCTAGAGACTTTGACCAGTCTGTCCAGGAAGGGGCCAGGAGCCTCCACAGTGAAATAGTCCCAGGTGATTGGATGTAGGCAGTCTGAAGACCCTCCTTGGACTAACACTGTTTTTTAGAATGATAAGTAGATTTGGCAGGTAAATTCAGGACAGGACCAGTATTCTGGTATTCGGTAGCTCAACTATTTCTACTAAGGATTCAATATACACACAAACGCATACACATACGCATAACCCCAGCAAAACCCAAATAGCATAGCAACAAAGCAAAGGCTCAAAGCAAAGCAAAGCCAATAATGGATTTTAAATAGGTCCTTTGAGGTATAATGGAATCTGATCAAATTCAGCCGCTGAGACACAGAAGCCAACTCTAAGTTAATATGGAGGATAATGGAAAACCTTTCAGAGGACCATAGTTAATTTTAGTTATTGACACCAAGCTCTGTGCCCTGGAAAGCATTATCAGTTTTACACAGTATGTTCATCTGCCATCTATGTGGTATGCTGGGTAAATCTATTTTGTTAAAGTTCCTTTTGCAATACGGTGCTGTATTTTATTGGGTATATATTCTAATTTATTTTGTCTTAACTCAAGTTTCTAATCAAAAAATATGCTCCCCATTACTATCCCCCCTAACATCCTGAAGGATATAATACAACTTTTACTGCTTAAGAGTAAAACACTGGGAGGGTCTACCCATCAGCCAATGGTGATGGGTGTACCTTCCCAGCCATGGTGGATGCATTAGGCTGGAGCAGTGTTTCCCAAACTTCTCTCATGATGAGAATCACCTGGTAGTGTTGTTAAAATACAGATAACTAGCTCAGAGCACTAGTTAAGCATACAACTTTACCTATATGTTCCCAAAAATTCTAGTTTAGCACTTCTTAGTTGGGATTCGGGAATCTGTATTTTAACAACACCACCAGGTGATTCTCATCATGAGAGAAGTTTGGGAAACACTGGGCTGGAGAATATGCTCTTTCTCCAGGACATGGATTCTGCAACTGAAGGTATATGTGCTTTTCAGAAAAGTATTTAACCTCCTTGGGCCTCAGTTTCCTCCTCTGTAAAATGGGATCACTGGATAGTGGATGATTTCTTTGTTCTTCTCTAATGCTGAAGAGGATGAGAATGTGCTAAACTCCCATCTGTTCTCTCATGTAAACCTCGCTACAACCTTCATCTCTAATGAGAAAGAATTGCCATTAGAGATAAATCAAAAAGGAAGATGGATTTAACAGAATCTAAATTCATGCCACACTTGCAAGTGGCAGCGCCGAGCTCTAACCCATGGTCTTTACCACGGAACTCTTCTCCACGTTGGCCTTCAGAGTTCTTATTTGTGAGATTATTGTTGGGTTTTCAACCATGGGCTTGAAGCAAATGGCTGCTATTCCTCCTCTGGCCATTAGGTGGGGCAGTTGAAGAGTGGGAAGTAGCATTTTCAAATGAAGTAACTAAAAACTCCATGTTTTTCTCAGTCTGAAATTAAATGGTACGTGGTACCCTCCTTTTATAGAGTACAACATCTTACAGTGGTCAGACTCTTAGTTTCTTTTCTAGTTCTGTGCAATGAGGAAGAAGGGGCACACGGGTGATGCAGTTAATGTAACATACAGATTTTGACATTAACATGACATTTCCACTTAGGAATCAAAAGCCAAAAGGGTCTGTTAAGTAGGTGAAGTGCGTGAGGTTAGGAGAACAGAAGAGTAAGTTCATGGGCGGCCAGAGAGTGGGAAGGAGCCATGACAGTCAGGCAGCCCTCTCTCCCAGGCCTATCGATTTCCTTTTCCATCCAGGGCACGTCAGTATTTTCCTCTTTCCACTTTCTTTTAGGAGAGTACATACCAATTAATTTAGCTGACATCTTAATGGATAATTCATTAAGAAAATCTTTTGGGCCAAGCACATCTTGATGAATTTTGATCGCTAATGCTACCTGGGCTCTGCTTCACGGTGTTTTTATTGACCCACTCATGGATTCAAGATGTTTTCATAGAACGTAAAAAACAACTTACTGAAGCTGTAAGTCAGTCCTTTAAAGGATAGAAAACTTTCAGCTTTCATTTGTCAATGTCCACATTTAGAGCGGAGTCAGAGGCATGGAGAGGGTGGTAAGACAGGGGGCTAGGTAAGAGAAGTGTTCCTGGTTATTTGTGTTAGATCTCCTTAAAAATAAAATTCCCTGAAGCCTTAATAATGAAGAGCGTGGGGAAAATAATAGATTCTGCAAATTTCCATTGCATAGCAAAGAAACTTTTTTAGGAGATGAAGCATTGAGATTTGGTGGTTTGAAAAGGAAGGATTAATGAGGAAATCATCTCAATAAATACTTGAATAAATGAACGGTACTACCAAAATGTTTTCCCACATTTTTGTTAGTGCTTTTACATGAAATAGCTGAAAGGCCTTGAAACTCATATTTTTTTTATTAATTCCTGATTCCCAACACATTTTCATGAGCTTTTCAGAGGAATACAAAATAGAAGAATGATTAAAGCTGATAAAAATCTGTAGCATTTTAAGTTATTCTCATTTGCCCTCACACACACACACATAACTGCGAGCAAACTGGTTTAAGCACTGCTATAATTTAAATGGCAGCCAACTTCACAATCAAATTCTGATAGTTACCAAAACTGGTTTGGCTCAGTGGCGGAGCGTCGGTCTGCAGACTGAAGGGTCCTGGGTTCGATTCCGGTCAAGGGCATGTACATTGGTTGCCGGCACATCCCCAGTGGGGGGTGCGCAAGAGGCAGCTGGTGGATGTTTCTCTCTCATAGACATTTCTAGCTCTCTATCTCTCTCCCTTCCTCTCTGTAAAATATCAATAAAATATATTTTAAAAAAATTCTGATAGCTCATTCCTCTATTTCCAAGAAGCCAATGCAAGAGAAAGATGAGAATCAAATTTGGGCTGCTGTGCCCAATTTAGTTGTATATGGTGCTAATTAAGATAATATTAACATTTTTGAAACACTTAAGTGTTTAATATGTACTAGACTCCTACTTATGCATGTGACTAAGTCCTGTCATTCTCACAATAACCTATGAATGAGTTCAGTATTATTAATTAACACCATTTGTTTTCCTTCATAGCGTCGATTTCCAAACCATCTGGTTTTCATATATTCACAGAAAAACTGAACTTAGTCAAAATTAATCATTAATACCAGTTAGTTCTTCACAGATGTGTTGTGAAAACAGCAAAGCCAGTTTGCTGTGATTGTCAGTCAGGGTATACATATAGCTGAGTACACATTATCTGGGTATACATATAATGATATATCATGTTATTATTGACAGGAAAAAGCTAAGTGAGTTGGGAGCAGGGAAGTAAGTTTGGATGACTGGTAGTTAAGTATCATCATGCTTTCTGAGAAGAAAGAATACAAAATTTAGGAAACTTAAAAATTATATTGTTTACATAGTGTAATATACTATAGAATTTGATTATTTTTTGAATCACTATTTAATAGAGAAGTCTCCTATAAAGGGATTAACTCAGGAAACAAACAGAAAGTCACAAATACTTTTTAAAAATTTTATTACATTAAAGAACAGCCTTCTTAACCACTTGTCTGAAATAGCACTCCTTTCATTCTCAACTCTTCACCTTTTAAATTTTATTTTTCTGTAGTACTTTTTGCTACCTGACACATTTCATGGTAGTTTGTTTACGAACTGCTCCTCCCCACTAGCTTCATAAAGGCAGGAAATTTCTTTGCTCTGTTAATTGATGTTTCTCTAGAGCCTAGAACACTGCCTGGCACGTAGTAAATGTTTAATAAATGATTTTAAACAAATGTATAAATGAAATGAGGAAATGCATGTGGCTAATAAAAATTGAAAAATGATCTGCTTGCTAGAAACAAATATAAGTAAAACTAATTAAAAAAAAAACTATTAGTGATTCCATCCATCAATGTACAAAATATATACAAAAATATATATACCAAGTGCTCCGGAGAATGAAGTAAAACAGATATTCATCCTAAATGTAAAAACCATCTTCCTGGAAAGGACTTTGGAAATATGTGTCTTTAAAACCTTTTTTCCACCACACTTTAATTCTAGAATACTAGTATATTGAGGGAAAAATCCAAAATTGAAAAAAACAGCTTTTGTTACACAGACATTTTCAATTCTACTTACTTAGTGAAACAAGTTAAAGAATCTTAAATGGCCACACTCTCTCTGACTCTTCGTTCCGCTGCAGGGTTTCCTCTTTCTACTGCCTCCTCTGCCTTTTTTCTCATCCTCTCCTCGCTCCTCCCCTCTGCGGAGGGCCTCCACTGCTGCCCAGCTGGTGTAGGTGCTGCGCTTTTCCCTCTATGTCGTCCCCGCAGTTTATGGCCCTGGCCGCCTTGGGTATTTCTGCTCAAGGTAACCACATCCCTCTTTAAAAATCCCGCCAAAAAAGAGAAGACGCTTTACCCGACTCTGTGGGCCGTTATCTCACGGCGAACTTTCTGACCAAGTGTGCAACTACCCAGAAGGCCTAGGAGAAGTGCTGTGTAGAGCAGTTCGACTTCAACGCTGAGCCACCTTGGGCACCTAGCTGAGAATAGGGGGGTGGGGGGGTTCCACCTCCTAACTTGTCCATTTTGTTGCATATTCTAAGGACCCAGATATAAACATTGGTGGCCCGTCTCTTGTTTTTCCTGGTTTATGACTTTCGGCTTTGTGGAATATGGCTGAGATGAAAGGATTTATTGATGATGCAAACTACTTTGTTGGCCTGTTGGATGAAGGAACAAACCTTGGAGATGTTATTTTTAAAAAATATATATTTTATTGATTTTTTACAGAGAGAAAGAGAGGGATAGAAAGTTAGGAACATCGATGAGAGAGAATCATCGACCAGCTACCTCCTGCACACCCCCTATTGGGGATGTGCCCGCAACCAAGGTACATGCCCTTGACCGGAATCGAACCTGGGACCTTTCAGTCCGCAGGCCGATGCTCTATCCACTGAGTCAAACCGGTTTTGGCTGTTATTGATAACTATGTTAATGACAATATCCTGACAGTGCTTGCATTTTTTTGTGTGGGAGATCTTGGAAAGACTGTGAAGAAACACAGTCAGTGGCAGAACCTAGTGGCTCAGATCAAATCTTTCTACAAGGTAAAGTGCAACTCTACTCCAGCTGTGCTTGAGTTTATGGCGGCTCTTGGAACTGAATTTGCTTGTTCCAATAAAGCTGAAATGGCTTTAGTGCAGGAATTGGGTGTGTCTCCAGAAAACACCATTTACATAAGTCCTTGCAAGCAGGTGTCTCAGATAAAGTATGCAGCAAAAGTTGGAGTGAACATCATGACCTGTGACAGTGAAGTGGAATTGAAGAAAACTGCACGTAATCATCCAAATGCCAAGGTCTTACTTCATATTGCAACAGAAGATAATACTGGAGACGAAGAGGGTAACATGAAGTTTGGCGCTACCCTGAAGAGCTGTAGGCATATCTTGGAATGTGCTAAGGAAGTTGATGTCCAAATTATTGGGGTTAAATTTCATGTTTCAAGTGCTTGCAAAGAATCTTCAAGTATACGTACAAGCTCTCTCTCTCTGATGCCCGATGTGTGTTTGACATAGCTGGAGAATTTGGCTTCACAATGAACATCTTAGACATTGGAGGAGGCTTCACAGGAACTGAATTCCAATTGGAAGAGGTTAATCATGTTATCAGCCCTTTGTTGGATGTCTACTTTCCTGAAGGATCTGGCATTAAGATAATTTCAGAACCTGGAAGTTATTATGTGTCTTCTGCATTTACACTTGCAGTTAATATCATTGCAAAGAAAGTTGTTGAAAGTGATATATTTTTCTCTGGAGTAGAAAAAACCGGAAGTGATGAACCAGCTTTTGTGTATTATTTGAATGATGGTGTTTATGGTTCTTTTGCAAGTAAACTGTCAGAGGACTTGAATACCATTCCAGAGGTTCACAAGAAATACAACGACGACGATGAGCCTCTGTTTACAAGCAGCCATTGGGGTCCATCCTGGGATGAGCTTGATCACATTGTGGGAAAGTGTCTTCTTCCTGAGCTGAATGTGGGAGATTGGCTTATCTTTGATAACATGGGAGCAGATTCTTTGCATGAACCATCTGCTTTTAATGATTGTCAGAGGCCAGCTCTTTATTTCATGATGTCATGCAGTGATTGGTATGAGATGCAAGATGCTGGAATTACTTCAGACACGATGAAGAACTTCTTCTTTGTGCCTCCTTGCATCCAGCTGAGCCAAGAAGACAGTTTTTCCACTGAAGCTTAAGACAGGCATTAACACTTCTTTAGATCTGAAGTTGCAGGTTAAGCTTGTCTGGTCTACGTTCCAGTGTGGAAGAAATTCAATCTTATTCTGTTAATTCTCTTGGAAACAAACTACTAGTAATAACTATTTGGGACCAGGCAAAAACAGCTTTCATCTATAATTCATTGGGGGTTAATTGCAAGATTTAGATGATGTATCCAGATTTAAACTTACCAGTTTGTTCTGCCCCTTAAGCGTTTAAAATAAAATATGCAACGAAATGGATGACTTAGTGGAGATGGAAGCCCATTAATTGGGTTCCCCATTAAATCGTACATACAAGTACACAGTTTTTATACTAAGGATTCGTGTTTAAAGTCTTATAAAGTTAATGTCTTTCACCCAGATATATCAGATGTCAGTAGAAGACCAGTGTGACTTCATTAGATATGTTTAGTGTATTTAGAAAGTGCAAATTTGTGCTTTGAACTGTAGTTTAATAAATGTAAAATTGCATCATAATATTTGTTGTATTTGACCTAATGTAACCCTTGTATGATTGCAATAAAATTTTGTGTAGATTTTACTGTTTTTTCAGGCTAAAACTTTGGGAAAGGGCCTAGCTAGCAAAGGTAGTTTTGAAACAGATGTGTATATGGACAGTTTTGAAGGTTATTTTATTTTATAGCCCACTAAAATTTAGTTTGACTCATACATTTCAGTTAATTAACTAGTAATTTAAATAAAATGTTTCATTGTGAAGTTCAGATGCATCATGGAGAGTTGATGTGCAGTAAGCATGATGTTTAACAATTTTAACACCAAAACTGTTAATCCTGCAAAACCAATTGTAATAATAGGTGTTTCTGATAGAATGCATAGAGTAACTTAGTAAATCTTTGAATCACAAATCTTTTGGCTGAGATGGACAATTCTATTAAATGCTCTGATTAACAGGGGGGCGATGGGGGAGGAAAATAAAAATTGCAGAAAACTCTGCAGCACACTAAAACTTTAAAGAAGGGCTACATCTACATCCAGAAACCTGATACTCTTTTGCATTGAATATTATTTAATTTTCAGAGTTGTGAGGGACTTAGGGTGAGTCATACCTATTTCCATTTTCTCAGTTTGCAGTGATTTCAAACTTTAGGGGTTTGTTTTGTTATTTAGCCAATCGATTAGTTTTTTATTTCCCTATTTGTTCAGCATAGTTATTGCTTTGAATTCTTTTCATACTAAAATTTTATGGTGATTGAGGGGAAGGGAGTTAGGGTCACTTATCTGACAGTTGTTGTCAGGAATTTGCATTGTTCACTGCTAGTGTATTAGTAATCCTAGGTCTCAGAATCATAACAATAATAAACAAAAGGGGTCATATTTTCCTAACTTAAACTATGTTCAGATGTAGAATTTCTGTCTCCCAAGAGGAAATGTGACTTCACTTTGGTGCCAATGGACAGAAAATTCTACCTGTGCTACGTAGGAGAAGTTTAGAATGCACTTAAGAGCTGGTTTTTACGCTTTGATTTCAAGGTGGAAATAAATTGATCATGAATCTCAATAAATTTCACTTAAACCAGTAAGTGCTTAACATTTTTTGATTTGATTAATGCCCATTTGAATTTTATGGGTTCTACTAATAAAAAAATTTAGGACCCCAATCCATTGTCATCTTATACCTTGGACTTTACCAAGGTATAATATGGTGTTTTATGCAAAATTCCAAGCTACCATGTAACTTTTTTTTAACGGAAATAAGGAGGAGGAATTGTTCCCAACCCTTTTTACATATTGTGCTTTGGTTCAGAATTGCCAGATCTTTTAAAAGATGTTACAATTTTGAGTCTTTGGCTTGACTATACAACCTTGAGCTTCATGGCATGTCAATTGAGCTGTTCTATGTATGACAGCCCAAGAGTTGCAAAACCACATGTGAATGATATGGTAACTTTAAGAAATATCTGTATTGTATTTGAAGACTGTTTGCCATAAATCTGAAGTTTGAACTTATGCATTTCAATTTGTATGCTAAAAAGTACTAAATTAATGTAACAACCTTTTTTTAATTTACAATATTGTAATCTCGGTTCAGAATTTAACTGAATATAAAACCCAAATGATTTCTATATAGCAAATTGAACTGTAAAGGTTAACTCGTGTGTGATTTTGAATACACAGATAAAATGTCTTTTATTCCAAAAAAAAGAAAAAAAAGAATCTTAAATGCCTGCAGGTAAGGGAAGTAGTTAAATAAATTATGATGCATCACTGTAATGGTAGATTAAATACATTATAAGTTAGGTATACTCAGTGTTTAAACATGGAAAAACTGATGCTATGAATTTAAATTAATGTTAGAAATGTTGTGAACATTTGAATACATAATATTATTTTATTTTAAAACCAAACATATAAATAATTGGTACAAATTATGCCAAAATATTAACTCAGACCAGGCCAGGTAGGAGTATTTTATATTATAGTTGGTATATATCGGTGATATTGTATTATATTTTGCTATACTTTTATTTTCAATGTTTTCTAGATCGAAAGTTTTATGATCAAAAAATACTTTTAAAATATTTAAAAATAACTTTACATTAGACTGTTGATAATCTATAATTCATTATGTTTTATTGTATGGACTTTTGGCTTTACATGAAGAGATGATTATAGTCTAGTATTATTTTTCTTACATAAAAATGCACATGTAAATTATGAATTTCTAAGTAATATTAAATTTTAGCATATTCCTGGGTCTGCTAAGGGAGTGCTCACCATATGGGTAAGAAAACATAAACTTTAAGGGATTCTGATAGATGAAAAGAGAGGAGTGACTTGATTTAATAACTTTAAATATTATCCTCATTTAAGACTAATGTAATGGCCATTGAGTGAGCTTGGGAAGAGACTAGTAAAAAATATTTAATTTTGACAGAGGCCAGGGTGAGAGGCCTGAGCTGCATGGTTTTAGGAGGCAGGAGGACCACCCATGAAGTGGTGACAGCAACAATTTCTATAGTTCTGTCTCGTGGTTAGTCCAGCTTCCAGACAGAAAGCTTTTTCTGGCCTCTTTACTTATCATCTTTGAAGACTGGATTGTTAGACACATTTCCATTTGTGGCTCTGCCCCAGCATTTCTCGTACCTAAATTGATCAGCTTGAGCACACAAGTTCCTCATTCTCTCATGATCCGCATCCTTGACCAGACTCTGTGAGACTCAGCCAGCAAACTCAGACAGCAGGCCAAAGCACAACATTTAATAGGAAGCCCCCCCCCCATAAGTTGATTCATTTGATTCAAGGCTGTATGAGCTATTGGATTTGGTTCAAAAACGTCCTAATTCTTGCGCTGGTTTTCAGACCTACAGAAGTGGAAGGACCCTGACATTGATTGAACTCGAGTGTTGCAAAAGAGGAAAGATGCAATGAGAAAATTCATTCTACCTGAACTCCCACAGTTATAATCTACTGTCTAATAATTTTTGAGCCAAGGGTTTCAATGTTATGAGTCACTTCACACAGCGTAGCACAGTCTGGCATGTGGCAGACATTGATAAGTATTTATCAAGTGAATTTCCAACACTTTATCTTCTGTTTTTTTTTAACTCATTCATGTAATCGAGCCAAATATCCTTACACTAGTAATTTAAGAATGCAAAACTCACCCCAGACTTGCATCCGAAATATGCAAAGAACTACTATCTATAATAATAAAAGTGTAATATGCTAATTAGACCAGGCAGCTGAATGACCATCCAGACGGCCTTCCAGACAAAGCTGGAGCTGCTAGAGCCAGGTCCCTTGCATGAATTTCATGCATCGGGCCTCTAGTAAATAAATAAGAATTATTCAGATATCTCAATGGGAAAATGAGCAAATGACTTGACGGGGCACTTTACCAAAGAGGATGTTCATATGGTCAGTAAATGTATAAAAGGGGGTTCAATCTAATCATCAAGAGACAACAAAAACTGCAATTCAATATCACTACATACCCCCAAGAATCACTGAAATTAGAGAGACAGAAGATACCTGGAGTTGGCAGGAGTGCAAAGCAACCAGAACCTTCGGTCACTGTTTGTGAGAGTGTGAATTGGTACATTTGCTTTGAAAAACTGTTTGGGAGCATTTATTAAAGCTTAACACGTTTCTAGCCTTTGACACAGCAACTCTACTGCTGCGTACTTTGCAAACAGAATTGCACACAGATGTTCATCAAAAGACTACAAAAATGCTCATGGCAGCACTATTTGCAATAGAGAAAAGCTGGAAAGTTTTCAATTGTCCATCAAAAAAGAACCATGCCTAATTTGTAATGTATATACACAGTGCAATACTAATCAGCAATAAGAATGAATAAATAAATACTGATGAATCTCTCATATATAAGAAGTATGCATCTTGTCTCTTCCCCTTTAAATAAAGGGCAAAATATAGGCAAAACTATTGTTTTGGTACTAGAAATTAAGGTAGTGGTTATCCCTAGTGAGGGATGTAGCTAGTGGGGATATGGATGAATGTCAGGCGCTGATAATATTTTGTATTTTCATCTGGGTACTGACTATATGATGTAGTCTTTGTAAAAGTTTATTGAGCTCTACACATATGATTTGTGTATCTTTTGGCATGGATGTTATTAAACAAAAAGTTAAAAGAAGTCTTATCATTTTTTCAATTAACTAGCAAACTCTGCTATTGAACTTACAATGTGACCCTATAAAGTAGTCCCAGAATGTCTCCAACTGTGATCTCATGAAACCATGGCAAACAATAAGTCTTAGATTCTCTATTTTCTGTTCTCTAAGCCTGAATCATTTAGTACAATGGCTTAAAGTGGAGAATAAAGAGGTGCTTTTTTTTTTTTAACATAACAAGGGAGCCAAGGGAAATATATTGCTTTGAAGAGCGATTTTTGAATTTTTCTTCTTCTTCTTCTCTGAGTTTAATTAATGGCTAAGCTTCCTCAGTCACATAGGGATGGGAACTTACTACTATACTTCGTTAGAGGGAATGAAAACAACACCGTTATCAAATCAGTAGAGTGAGTTACCCCTAGATTGTACATTGATGACAATTTACTTTGTAAAAGATTAAGTAGGTTTTTTATAAAAGGTTTTAAGGTTAGAAACATAAGCCTTTATTTGTCAGTGTGACTACATTCCACAAAGTGTCTATATGGACCATTTCCAAGTTCCTGACAGTGAGAAGAGACTATGCTTCATGAAAGCAACAACAGTTTTACCTACATAGATAGCAATGACAAACTCACAAGGTTATTGCCTTTTATTGTGTATTCGTAGATATCCCACAGCTCAGGATTATGGTTGAAGAAGGTAGGAATGCATGGCCATGCTCTGAAGAAAGTGTGTGAGCTTTATTGATGAGACCAAGTCTTATACCTTTGTTTAGACGCAAGCTAGCAGTTAGGGATCTTGCCATATCTGTTTTCTGCAAAGTACCTTCTGTACTTGTCAAGATCAATAACTAGTTTTATAATGACAGAGAGCACAGAATTCAGCCCATAGAAATGACTGCTTATTTACCTTGTGGAAATACTTCTTCTGACACTCTCAGACCATTAAGTATAGATTTCTCTCTGAGAGCCCCTTTAAAAACCATCACCAATTTATCCTGTTACACAGCATTTCTGCCAAGTAGTCCATGCAATTTAATAATAATAATAGCAATAATGACACCTGAAAACCTTTTGTATTTTAATGGTTTACAAAGTTTTTTACACATTAATTGTTATGTTGGACAAAATTCTGTAAAGTGCATACATTATGCCATTTTGCAGAGGAGGAAACAGAATTGCAGACTGAGCTCAATTTGCACAGCAAGATGGATCAAGGCCAGGCTTTTCAACTCAGCCCCGAGCTCTTTGGGTTTTATTCCAGCCCTGTAAGATTCCTGGTTGTGTTTACCTTCCATGTACAACTATGGAATAAGAATTTTTGGTGTAGCGTATTAGTCAGTTGACTCCATGCATATGATGTGCTTTCCATGTGCCAAATATTGGGCTGGCTGTTGGAGATAAAAATGAATAAGATAGAAGAAGTCTTACCCTGACAGAGCTCATAGGGAGTTCAGACAAATAACTGAGCAATTAAAATAGGAACATATCACCTGTGTTTACCATCTTTTATGCACTATGCTAAGTACATGGGCACCATGGGAAAGCACGGGAAGGGAACATGTCCCTATGCTGGACTGTTACAAGCTTTCCCTCTGTATCTAATGTGTGTTAATAATGATATCAGAAAATACAACCTACTAGATATTTTAGATGACCAGTGGAGGAGGAAAATAATATTTGAGAAACATGCTAAAAATTACATGTAGTAGAAAAGGAAGATTATAAACTCAATGAAAGAAGCTGTTTGGCTGGTGATGAATGATCATGGGTCAGAGTCTGTATTTCAAAATGTCATCCTGGAAAAGGAAAGAAGGGGAACAGAAGCTTATAATAAAAGTAAACCTTACTGTCCACCATTTAACGTAGATAGCTCTCAGATATCATCAAATGCTTGTGGTGAAACACTGAATATTTGTTCATAAAGGCTCTCCATGGCAAATGTTCCCAGTCCCTCTTTACCTTGTCCTGAAAGAATCAGTGTGCCAAAAGGCTTCTTTATCTGCAGTGTAAAGAAGGGTTTTCCATCTTGGAGCATCTTCATGGCTGGCTCAGAAGATGGCCAGGCCCTTAGAGTTTCTGGTTAAAGCTGTCAGTCAGTGATTTAAAACTATATCCCACTGTAAGTTTCCAACAACAGCCATGTCCTTGATCTTAGCAATTGTAGGAAGAAGGTAACCACTGAGAGCAATGTGCTGAACCTGAGGTCTTTGGAAAGTTTTAAGAGAATCCTTGGATTCTGAGAGATGGTATGCAAAAATTTAATGGCTCATTTGTACAGTTTCTAAGGAGTACATCCATAGCTTTCAATAGAGGCCATTGCCTTCCCTTCAAAAAAAGACAGAGACTGCTGTTTGGTGGTGGGAAGCAATACAGTAGCCATTTGAACATCAGATTATTTGGGTACATCATAGACACTTGGCACCTAAGAAAACATTCTGTTATAGCCAGCTTCCAAGGTGGCCCTCAGGGCACTGCACCACAGTTTATCTCTGTGACAATTAGAATAAAGTGGAAGCTATAGTATGTCACTACTGAAATTAGATTATGAAAGACTGTGGCTTATGTCTTGGGTTTGCTCTCTCTCTCTCTCTCATCACTCACTTTGGGGGAAGCCAGTTGCCAGCTCATGAGGAACTTGGGCAGCCTATGAAGAAGCCCACAGGGTCAGGAACGGAGGCCTCTGACCAACAGCCAGTGTGTAAAGGAAGAGGCTTCACAAAATCCATGTAGGTGACTCTGAAAGGATTCTCCAGCTCTAGTTGAGCCTTGAGACGACTGTAGCCCAACTGGCCGCTAGACTGCAACCTCTCCAAAGGCCCTGAGCTGCAGCCATGTAGCAAAGCTGCTCCTGCTTTCATGATCCTTAGGAACTGTGTGAGAGGAAAGATGTTTGTTGCTTTAAGTTGCTGTATTTTGGGGTAACTTGTTACAGAACAAGAGATACCTAATGCACACGATCTTGACTAATCATCATGATACAATGCCAACTTTCCCTATTAATCTTGGGAAATTAGAACTGGAAGTGAGAATGTGCAAGTCACTGCTTTCCTCTTATTGGTAAATAGCACAGTGTAGCCCCTTCACGGCTGGTACCTGGTAACCATTGTGGTCCCACAGCAAGACACAACCTTGTGGCAGGGAAAAAAACAATCTTTTTAAGTGATTTCTCTGTTTCATTTTAAAAGGCACCGGCTTTCAAATGTGTCCTGGGGAAGTCTTTCTTATATTTCCTTCAAGCACAATCAGTTCAACAAAGAATTCATGTTTTGCCAGTGATCATGGGAGGTACTGATGTAATTTTCGTAAGCTGTAGGGCCTCCAGCAAGTTTCACAGCTGTTAGTTTGCTGTAGTCATGGCTAGCTTAAATGGTGGCACACCATGAAGGGTGCTTGTTCTGGTAGCTATCTGTGAAGAAGAAACTTCAGCTGGGAAAGAGGAAAGAGGACGAAAACAACTCAATTCTATAATTATTGGTCATAGCAAAGAAATAGAATAAAACACCTAGTAAAATATGCTCTGTTGCTTTTAGTGAAAGTAGCTGTGTAAAATGGAAGGATTTTCTAAATAGCACATCTGTTGTATTTTTCTTCTTTTGATTATTTTTCCTTTATATTTCCAGTTCTTGGGCTGCCAAGGGCTTTGTTCTGAGGCAGTATTTTAAAAGTGTGTAAGGGACTCTTTAGTGAAATGGCAACCAATCAGTTGATTCCAGCATATTTTTAAATAAAATAGAATAAGACATTTCAGAATAAAATGCATAATAAGGTAACTAGTTATTTTGTTTTAGCTCTATTTATATTTTTATGTCTTTGTGTACTACAGAGATATAAAACGATTTTTTGTTTGTTTGTTTTTGGTGTGTATTATAGTCAAATCACTTGAAAGGTACTGTTTTGCAGCATTTTAAAAATAAAAAATAAAATTCAGATTTTGAGAACTATGCCAGTAAGGAACTCTGTTGTGGTAGGAGAATGGTGACGTTACCTCATAGGGATGGAAATGTTTTCCTGAAGTGAATGCACATTTCACTCCCAAACATTTCAGAAAGTCTCTAACCCTCATGCTAAAACAGAGACCCGTTTTTGAAAAAGGATGGTATTTGTGGAGCCAGGGCTTTTTAAAAAAATTTTTTTATATTTTATTGATATTTTACAGAGAGAAAGGGAGAGAGATAGAGAGCTAGAAACGTCGATGAGAGAGAAATATCCACCAGCTGCCTCTTGCACACCCCCTACTGGGGATGTGCCCGCAACTAAGGTACATGCCCTTGACCGGAATCGAACCTGGGACCTTCCAGTCCGCAGACCGAAGCTCTACCACTGAGCCAAACCAGTTTCAGCTGGAGCCAGGGCTTTTAAAAAAATAATTTTATTCATTTTAGAGAGAATGGGAGAGACAGCTAGAAACATCAATGATGAGAATAATTGATTGACTGCCTCCTGCATGCCCCCTACTGGGGATCAAGCCTACAACCCAGGCATGTGCCCTTGATGGGAATCAAACCTGTGACCCTTCATTCCACAGGCCAACACTCTATCCACTGAGCCAAACCAGCTAGGGTGAGCATGGGGCTGTTTTCTTTCATTGGTGCCAGGAGGATCTGAGACTAGTCTGTGAGCAGGGAATGGGGCTGATGTGGTACCTGGCCATGAGGCTGTGCCCATGAGCAAGCAGAACCCACAATCCCCAGCAGCGGTAGCTGGTGAGGTTGCAATGCTTGCAAAGGCTGCACCCTCAAGGAGGCACGTGACAGGCCCCCTAGTAAGTGTAGAGAGAAATGGAGACTGACCTTTGGACAAAGGGAAGTGGTGTTCCCCCCCCATAAGTCTGAACAGAAAGCACTGGCAGGCAGACAGAGGAAGGGATTCATTCTCTCAGAAGTAACAAGGCCAAAGAACTGGAGGGAGTGATTCAGAGTCCACATGAGGCAGAATCCTAGAAAATACCAAGAAGGAACTGGCCGGTGAGTCATGGGGGCCAGGTTGAACCTGTAGAGAATAACTGTTGTTTAGCAAATGAACTCATGCTGGTTATCATGGAGTAAATGTTGGAGCTACACTCTCCTCTTGGAGGTAGGTCTCTGGCAGACTGCAGAGTATCAGAACACAGAAGGACTGAGGTGATTCTTTAGTTAGCATTGGATGCTGCAGACAACTAGAAAGAGAGGAGTGACTGACTGCCTTCTGTGGTCAGTCCTGGCTCATAGTCTTCATCACAACTAAAGTAAGTCCCTGAGCTTGTAATGTTATGTCATCCTCTGTCATTGAGTTGAGCATTATGTTTTATTTTAAACTATAAAAGACACATGAAGGGTAATATTAAATTTGTAATATACCTTTGTATTAATGAATGACAGATTATTTTTGAAAGTGAGTAGAGAATTAATGAGTACTTGGTGGAAAAGGGGAAAACGGTGAAGAAAACAGTCAATGAGGACATTCTTGGCCACTTGCAATTTTCTCAAGGGGTGGGCCTTGCCATATGTTCATGTGAATGGCTCTGTCTGATCTTGGACACTATAATGCATCCGGCAGGCTGTGCTTGAGGGATTGGAGATGTGGAAGATACAAGCACAAGGGAGAAAGTATGTATGATTTAGTAGTTAGTCAATCAACCACATACATTTATAAAACATCTCCTAGGGGCAAAGTTCTATAAACAACAAATAGTTTCTCCAAAATTTATAATCAAGTTGAAAGATAAGATTTTTGTAGCCAAAGTTACCCAGTAAGAAAAGGCAAGTGAACATCTTATCTACAAGATAGTTAATAGGTCTCAAATGATATTTTTCAGCCAAAAATCCTATGATGTTGCCATATTTTTTGGAGTCAAATGCCAAAATATCTCAAATTCTGACTTCAATTAATTCTGCCAGCAAAATGTAAATGCCATTCACTCATTCACTTACCCACTCCCCCCCCCCCAATTGTGCTGAATACTGCTATAAAAGCTCTGTGCTAGGTACTTTGGGAGACAGTAAAGCTTTAACAGGATGCTTGGAAACTGATACTCTCCATATCCCTCTTCGAGTTTTATGATGCTTTCAAGTAGGAACAAGGCTAATTTGGGTCAAACAAGATTCTTGAAGTGAAAGCAAAGCAATAGAGACCAAGCTAAAACTCCATGGATTTCAGTGGAAGCAATGCAGAAATGACCCTTAAGTAAATTAGAACTGGTGAGGACTTTGGTAATTAAAGTGTCCTCCCCATAGATCGCCAGCATTCAGGAAGTCAAGGGTACTTTGAACCAAGGTCTCATAAATAAACATGCAGCTTGTCAGTCCCTGGAGATGGAGAAGCCATTTTTTGAGTGTGCTACATGCAGGGCACAGAGATAAGTGATGACCCTCTTGTCACCCTCACAGAAAATATGTTAGCTTCTTTAAACCAAGAAATTAGTGATTGCGGTGGTACAATTATAAGAAGGGTCTACTGGGACTTGCATAAACCAAGCTCATTTAAATAATGTTTCAGGAAAGAACAGATGCTACTGTTAAAGATTCATGATAGAACAACTGTAATCCACAAGGTAAAGCTAGTTGAGAATATTCATGTTTGCTTTCAGATATGAGTCCATTATTTATGTGGAATAATCCAATGCCCCTAATTGATGTCCAATATCAGTTTCACATCCAAACTTAGTTATTTCAAGATGGGGAGAATTCCAGTTATGAATGAAGCCTTTGTTGATATTGATATTAACCCAGCTAATTTATTGATGAGATTGATAGAGTACCTGTGTGCAATTGGTGCTGCATGGTATGTGTATACATTTGGGCAAAGGCAGAATTTTTTTTAAAAACTTAATTAATTTATTTTTCTTTTCCAGCAATTTTTCTAAATTTCTTTATTAATTAGGGTTATTACATGTGTCCTTATTCCCCCAGTACCCCCTCTCCCAGTCCCCCAATTAATGCCCTTACCTCCCTGTTGTCTGTGTCCATTGGTTAGGCTTATATGCATGCATACAAGTCCTTTGGTTGATCTCTCCTCTTTACCCCCACCACCCCCTACCTTCCCTTAGGTTTGACGTTCTGATCAATGTTTCTCTGTCTCTGGATCTGTTTTTTGCTCATTAGTTTATGTTGTTTGTTTTCCATTAATGAGTGAGATCATGTGATATTTATCTTTCTCTGACTTAGCATAATGCTCTCCAGCTCCATCCATGTTGTTGCAAATGGTAAAAACTCCTTCTTTTTTACTGCAGTGTAGTATTCCATTGTATATATGTACCACAGTTTTTTAATCCACTCATCTGCTAATGGGCACTTAGGCTGTTTCCAAATCTTAGCTATTGTAAATTGTGCTGCTATGAGCATAGGGGTGCATATGTCCTTTCTGATTGTTGTTTCTAGTTTCTTGGAATATATTCCTAGAAGTGGCATCACTGGGTCAAATGGGACGTCCATTTTTAGTTTTTTTTGAGGAAACTCCATGCTGTTCTCCACAGTGGCTGCACCTGTCTGCATTCCCACCAGCAGTGCATGAGGGTTCCTTTTCCTCCCCATCCTTGCCAACACTTGTCATTTGTTGATTTGTTGATGATAGCCATTCTGACAAGTGTGAGATGGTACTGCATTGTTGTTTTGATTTGCATCTCTCAGATGATTAATGACTTTGAACTGGTTTTCATATGTCTCTTGGCCTTCCTCCTGTCTTCTTTAGAAAAAAATCTATTTAGGTCCATTGCCCATTTTTTGATTGGTTTGTTTATCTTCCTTTTGTTAAGTTGTATGCATTTCCTGTAGATGCTGGAGATTAAACCCTTATTGGCGATATCATTGGCAAATATGTTTTCCCATGCAGGGCTTTCTTGTTGTTTTGTTGATGGTTTCTTTTGCTGTGTAAAAAAGCCTTTTACTTTGATATAGTCCCATTTGTTTACTTTCACTCTAGTTTCCATTGCCCTAGGAGCAATATCAGTGAAGAAATTGCTTTGGCATATGTCTGAGATTTTGCTGCCTGTGGTTTTTATGGTTTCCCATCTTATGTTTAAGTCCTTTATCTATCTTGAGTTTATTTTTGTTTATGGTGTAAGTTGATGGTCTAGTTTTATTTTTTTGCATGTATCTGTCCAATTTTCCAATATCATTTATTGAAGAGAATGTCTTGAATCTATTTTACATTCATAAAAGGCAGAATTTTGTCTCTTGCAATGGTGAGGTCTAGTGAGGAAGAATGACAGGTGCAGAGGTATTCAACTCCAAAGCTGAGAGAGGAAAGGAAGAGTGATTTAACTTGGTGTGGACAAATGGGTAAGTGATGATTTGAACTGGGATTTGAGAAAAGGATAGACTTCCAATTGTGAACATTGGAGAGGAGGGCCCTTTATGGAAAAGTAATAAAATGAGCAATAGCCAGAGTCAAGCTAGAAAACAAAGCTTGTTAGTGGAATATTGGTGGGCAGTTCAGAAGAGACAGAGGTCACTGCATTGTAGTGCTCCCTAGAAATTTCCCATGGCCTTCATTGCTCACCTGGTCCTGTTCCCTCACAGCCCTGCCTGTTAGAGGAAGGGTGGATACTTTCTCATCAGCAGTGGTGAGCAATGGAAGGAAATGCTTTACTCTTCTTGGGCAACAGGTATATCAAATATTGGATTTGTGTTTTAAACGGAGTTAATTGGCACTTTAGTTAGTGTGTGAGAGGAGCAAAACGAGAGGTGAAAACAAGTAGACCTTTCAGCATTCCTCCAAATATGAAAAAACAGGGCCAATAGCCAACACTCCCTTTCCAGGCTTATTTAATATTAATGTGTACAAATTAAAGTGAGGGCAGCTGCCCTTGAGATGGTGAAGGGGAATTTCTGGGGTGAGATGTACATAACCCAACTTTTGTAGGGGGGTTGGGGAGAAGCAGAGGAGAACTTCCCCTCTATAATCTTTCAGAGGCTGCTGTTGAGGCAGAAGAATAACCAAAATGCTTCAGAAGTCATATTTCACATCTTTCTTGATTATCAATTTACTAGAGGCCAATGTACAAAATTTGTGCAAGGGCCTTGGCCCTGGCCCCCACCTGCTGCCACCATGACTGGGGGGCCTCTGCCACCTCTACCACAGCCTCGCCCACTATGGCTTTATCTGGAAGGAAGGAAGGACATCAGGAAGGATGTCTGGTCTAATTAGCATATTTGCTTTTTTATTATTATAGATTCTCCAAATTCTGACCACTCAACCCATCTAATCCTCCTTTTTAATTTTAATGTTTATTTTCTTTATTGATTAAGATATTACATATGTGTTCTTATCTCCACCTTGTCCTCCTACAAACGCACGCACACACACACACACACACACACACACACACACACACACACACCGCTCATGCTTTTTGATACAACTTTTCTCATAATAAATATATCTTATTTAATGTTAGGGCAAGACTGATTTGAATCATGTGTGTAAAATTTATGTAAGTGTAGCTGATAGGCCCTTTTGATGGAAAGACAAACTTCTTAATTATATTTAATATAAACAAATCTTTCTTTTTTCTTCATACTGCTCTGTTGTTCTCAACCCTGGCTTAACATCAGAACCACCTAGAGACTTCCAAACAAAATCCCAGTTCCCACGCTGCTCCCAGGGGTTAGGACTTAGGCACCAGCACACTTTAAAGCTCTATGGGTGATTTTAGTGTGTAGCTAGAGTTGACAATCCCTGTTCAAAATTTTTTTGAGGATGAATAATAAACCCAAACTGGTAGTGGGTGAAAATATATGTCTGTGTGGGGCGTTTCTCTCTTTTCCGTGCCCAGCATGGAAAAGGAAACAGGTCAGGTTCCTGAGTGGAGGAGCTGGAGATTAAGAAATAAAAGAAAGAAAGAGATGAGAGGCAGAAATAGAAATAAGCTGGGAGCTGGGTGGGATGCTGTCATTCTGATGGAGGGACAGTCACGCCTCAGCAGACATAGCACATTTATTTATATTCCAAAATACAAAGGGTTTCACCAAAAAAAAATTAGGATTAAAGAAGATTGGGAGGACCCAGGTCCTATTCATTCCTTTTTCCTGGTGCTAGACTGGATTTACATCTTAAAGCCCGCTCCCCTTGCTCCGACCTCCTGGACAAAGGTAAATCAGGACTGATAACACTCCCACTTCTGGGGTAGAGCGGGGAGTGTGTAACCAGAACAGGGCTCTGCAGTGCCCGGGATATCAGCTGACATCAATTTAAAGAATGTCCATGTGCCTTCTCAGAGTGCCCTCTACATATGTGTATCAAATATATAAATATCAAATTATTAACAGTCCTCAACAAATGCATTTCCATTTTTTAAAACAGTCTTTTAAAGAATGACCTTTATAAATTTGTTGTAGAATATTTTAGTGATGTCTCTGCTAGTTACATGAAGCATGTTACATAAAAAATTGTCTGGAGACTGTGGTGTTATTTGCAAACATGCCAGAGAATGCACCAGATTTTACAAAGGTTTATGAAAACAATATGCGTCATTTTTGTTAGTATAGAAACAGCTTCAAAATTAGCTTCCTGTTACACAGAAAGTCCAAAGAGTAGAAGAGAGAAGGGTCTGGTTTTTGTTCCCTCCTAGCCTATGGGAGACCTTTATTTTCAAAACACATGACATGTTTAGTTATTTTCTCTCCTGACCATCCAATCCAATGCAAGCTATGCTAAAACTAACATTTCCTTTTGCACCTTTAACATTTCTCCATTGCTGTGGCTATTATCCTAAATTACTCACTTACTATCTTTTGCTTTGGTGATTGTTATATGATGTCTACCCCAATTTTTCCTAGACATAGCCTTAGCCCTTTGCTCACCTTGGTGGTTCCCCACTGTCCACAGTATTATCATAACTCATTTGCCAGGCATTCAAGCTCCCCAATCCTTTATCTTCAGATTCCTTCCCTTCTCCGTAGTGCTGTGGAACTGATCTAGCTGCTCACACATGGCTATGTTTTTCTCTGCTCCCAGTACTCTCACTCATGTTGGTATTCCTGCCAATGCCCCAATCCTATTTAGTATGAAAGGCTCAAAATTGTATCTGCTTTACAAAACCTGAACCTCTCAGCTAAAAGCAATGTTTTCCTATGGTGATCCCATGACAACACTTTATCTAGACCACGTTTTAAATATTTCAAAAGTATCTTAATCCTTCAGAGTCTATTCACTTATTTGTAAAATGGGAATGATATCAACTTAAAAGATGGTTTATGAAGAGTAAATGAGATCATAGATGTGTAGATCCTAATTTAGAGTAGACAGATACTTTTAAAAACAATCTTTCCTTCTTTCTGCTTTCTCTCTCCCGCCTTCTGTCTGAAGGACTGGAACAGGTTATTGATGCTCCAAGAAGCTAGTGTGAACTCCTCTTTACTACTCCCTTCCTCCACCTAATTTTCTGAGCATTTTTACTTTTCTTGTGGCCAGTAGTTACCCTTTCCCAAGGGGTGTTTTGCCCTAAAGAAGTTAAATGCTTCCCTTGTTGGTGGTTATTTTCTGTAGTGGTGTACTCTTTAGAGACTCTCAATAATGTCAGTCCAGCAGAGTGTCTGCTTCTATAGTTGGCATTTAGAGAACCCGTCTTTTCTATTTTTTTTAAACATTGCTTGCCCTTGTCTATCACCTACAATACAAAAACAGGTTCTCTCTCTGAGGAACGTGGATTTGGGACACATTGATTCTACTCTCTCTTTCTTGGGGTTTGAAATTGGAGAGCCAACATACCTAGAAGGAAGAGAGTGAAACTGATGTGCCAGGCACAACTAGAGGAGAGATTGTGAACTCCAGGGGAAAAGAGACAGAGTAGCTGCTTTGATTCTTAAAAGCTTTCTAGTTGGGTCTAGTCCCTCAGGAGGCTTATCTGCCTCCCTGGCTTTGGGTTCCTTAAAATAATCTTATAAACTTGTAATAAATTTCTCCTTTCAGTTTAAGCTATCAGTAATGGGTTGTTTATTGCAGCTAAACAATCATCTGAGTTAATCATCTAGATTTTTAAACCAGTCACAAAATTCAAGTTTAATTTGCTTTTGCTCAAGCTATGTCACTAATCTATGCGTAGTCCCCATGATTATGTGCTTTATTAGAATCTATAGTGACCTCTATGATATTTAACCTGATTATTTATGAAGTTTAAAATTGTTTTTAAATGCTTTGGTTGCATAGCAAGCACATTTCACTTAATCTTTCATTTCTATAAGGGTACTACTGGGCCAACTCTTCTATTTTTGGTGCTTACATTCTCTCTCTCTCTCTCTCTCTCTCTCTCTCTCTCTCTCTCTCTCTCTTTCTCTCTCTCTCTCTCTCTCATCCCCTGATGACAAGAACCAGGAAGAAGAGCATAGAATTGGAAACTAGAAAGGCATCCTTAGTCCAACTTATTGAATAAATTGAGCTCAGTCACCTAGCCTCTTAGGGCCCTATCTTATGTAAAGTGAGGAGAGTATATCCAAGTCCCTTCTAGCATTAAAACCTTAAGATTGAATGATTCAGTTATCATTGTGGAATATACATGTAATAATAGAAATTACTGAAAATTTTGGAAAGAAAACACATTTTTCCTCAAACTTATTTGATCATAGAATACTTTTTAAGTGATTATGTATTGCTAAAACACCAGCAAGAGTTCATATAATATCCACTTAAAGAGGATAAAAAATTTATGACATATTAATTGATAGGAGAAATCACAGAAATCCATATTAAATTCATGACCAAAATTATAATACAAACTAAATAAATGAATTCATATTCATTTGTATTGGGAAATTTAAAAAAAAATAAAAACAATTGAAATAGGGCAGATTACATAGCAAAGAATAATGATTAGTGTATATAGTATAATTAGTGAGTAAATACTACTGAAATATAGCTATTTAGATTCTACCTTAAACATTTATGGTTCATGCAATTTCCTGAGTCTCAGTTTCCTCAGTGAAGATTTTTGCATGATAATCTATATATATAAAAGGCTAAGTGACTGATCATATGTCCATCTGACCGACCGACTGGCCGGTTGGTACCTATGATGTGCATTGGCAATTTAATAATGAACATTGACTCATACGAGCACGATACATATAAAACTCTTGCTGGTACCAATTGGATATATGTGCTTCACTCTGTCATTGTCAATCTTGACTTTGGTTGTTTTTGTTGACATTCTGAAGCTGAAAGAAGGCAGTATCCTTGGAATATGTCTGAAGACTAACTATTGGCACAGCATACCCCTAAAGTTGAAAGAAGCTGGCATCATTGACAGAATGTATCTAAAGACCATGTCATTAATTAAAACAGTGCAATCATCATGCTACTGAGAAATCTTAATATATATATATATATATATATATATATATATATATATATATATAATTTTATTGATTTTTTACAGAGAGGAAGAGAGAGGGATAGAGAGTTAGAAACAACAATGAGAGAGAATCATCAACCAGCTGCCTCTTGCACACCCCCTCCTGGGGATGTGCCCGCAACCAAGGTACATGCCCTTAACCGGAGTCAAACCTGGACCTTTCAGTCCTCAGGCCAACTCCCTATCCACTGAGCCAAACTGGTTTCAGCCTACTGAGAAATCTTAATAGTAAATGGGGTCTTTGTAATCATACTAGATTTATTAAAAGATTGTGACCTAACATAATCAAAACTGAAATATTAATAGGATCTGTGTAAGGAGAGATTGTTCTGATTTCAAGAATTGATGTGTCCCCGACTGACAGTGGCTTCCCATTTAGATTAATTTGAAGACAGTTTCCCGTGATGCCAGCATTTGCAATGACTATTAATAAATCGCAAGGACAAACTCTAGACAGAATAGGAATATGCCTACCTGAACCCATTTTTATGTTTCTTTCTCTTTAGTTTGAAGGGTATGTGACATTAAAGTTAAAGTTGTAAATACTTCATCACAAAGGAAATTAGTCAACCACTCTGAAAGTGTTTTTACTCTTAGTGTGGTATATAGGAAGATATTAGAATAAGTTTAATCAATTTATCAGCCATTGTTTTTTATATCATGTTTTATTGTTTTTAAATCATTTTTGTTGTTTTTATGTCTTTGTTGTTGTTATATCATGTTGTTATTGTTTATTTATTAATCAATTTATATATTATTGTCATATACATTTTACTAATTTTCTTTCATCTCTGACACTTCTATTATAGAGAAAGGGCAAATAGTGATATTAAAATATTTCTTCTCATTAATTTCCTTTCAATGTGCATGAATCCATGTACCGGGCCACTAGTAATTATATAAATGTGTTTAAATACATTAAATATATTTTATGATGAATAATATTGTTTAAAAAATTTTTCTTGGAATACCTCAACATCTTGCAGTTTGAGAAAAGCTGACCTATATACTTACAGGTTTCCAATGAATAGCCTATATTTCCCTTCCTCCTCCCTTCACTGCCCACGTGCCTGCATGTACAATTATTATATTGATTCATTTCCCAGGGGCTTTTGGATTCTGTGACATTACATATCTTTTGTAGCAGTGCCTGATACTGAATGAAAAGAGTTATAAATTGTACTTAATCATTGGTTTGTTGTTTCTCCCATATATTTTGAGGGGGCGAAAAACGATGACTATAGCCTTGTGATTTTGTGACTAATCCTTGATGTAATAAACCTAAGCTTCAATTATCTTGAATGAATTGATCTATTTAAGAAACCATTGGGCTTGGTGATGAACTGAATTTCCTACTCAAAGAACCAAATGTCATGAAGAAACTGCAGCATTGTATAACAATAACTTCATCATTTTGGAGTTTTAAACTTCCACCTTCATTCCTATAGCCACCAAGGCTTCCAAGATCCCTCTGCAAATACTTGGAGTGAGCAAAGTGGAGAAATTGCTAATTTTCAAAATGTGGAATTATTGAGTGAAAATATATGCCCTGGCTGGGTGGCTCAGTTGGTTAGAACACTATCCTGTACCCCAAAGCGTGCAGGTTTGTTTCATAGCCAGGGCATAGATCTTGGATGCTGGTTCCATCACCAGTAGAGAGGCAACCAATGGATGTTCTCTCTCATGTTGGTGTTTCTCTCTCTCTCTCTCTCTCTCTCTCTCTCTCTCTCTCTCTCTCTCTTTCTCTCTCTTCCCTGCACTATCTCTAAAATAAATAAAAACATATCCTCAGGTGAGAATTATAAAAATATATAATATATATACATTTAATATTGCATCCAACAATAAAGCCCCTTAATGGCACAATTTCACTATCCAGAGCACAATTTGCTTCATTACATGCAACAGTGTGAATGTTGATGCTAAAATTACAATGATGACTAATGATTAGAAATAGCTACTTATAGTACAAATCAATTTTTCTTACCATTTATATTAATTTTCATTATTGTGGTTTTAATCTTGGCTATAGAGAGTGCACAACATGGTTTGATGAAGTGTGACTCACATTTGAAGGCACTTCAGAAATACATCTTTGAGGATACACACACGTATATACACAGGCAACTTCAGTGAGAAAGTATTTAGTTCAAAGTAATATAATTAATGATTGAACATATGTGTTTGTGCCAGTGTTTGCCTGAGTGTTATATAGAGGAAATGAATCTTTATAATAAGTACAGATATTTTCAGTTTTCAAAAAAAAGAGAAAAAATAAAAATCAAGAAACCATAGCTATAGAATCACAGGACTACCAGCAATATAGATGTGGTGAAAAAAAATTTAGACTGGTTCTAGTTCAATGAAATTATATAGATACTAGAGGCCTGATGCATGAAATTCATGAAAGAATAGGCCTTTCTTCCACTGGCTGCCCCCACCGGGTCCCCTCTGGCACCCAGGACCCGGGCTTTTCTCCGGCCACTGGTAGGCACATGGAAGGAACCCAGGCTTCCCTTGCAGCCCAAGCTTTGTCTGGAAGGTTTTATGAAAGGACATCAGGAAGGATGTCCAGTCTAATTAGCATATTATGCTTTTATTATTATAGATGAGATGGGTTGAACAAATGTAACTCCAAAATATTAGATAAATCCTAATAAGTCACAATGAGCTCCCCTTGGTTATGTCCTGCTCAACACCTGGTAGAAGCCAAACATAGACTGAAGGAAGAGATAATGGAAGACACCATGGTTTGAAATGGAGTATGTAATCTTTTGCCACTTCTTTTAGAAAACACAGATATGTCTCAAAGTGCCTTTACCTGATTTAGTGCATTTTCTTTATAAAGATAAAGTTACTTTAAAAATATTTTAAATGTAACAAATAGTGAACTATCCAGTACTAAAACTTGTGCCTTTAATACACTTATGTTATTTATATTATTACCTAATAACTAAAGTCCTCATCAATTTTGTACCACTGCAAGTATCTCTCTAACATACTATTGTGAATTCCAAGCCTAATGCATGAATAACTGAGTGCAATAGCTTGGTTTGCTGGTTTTCTTTAATTTCTACTTAAATCCACCAAGTAATTTAGTATTTATAATCTTCTGATTCTATTTTTCAACTGAAATAGAATTATAATTAAATTTGCTACTTATTTATAATGAGGGAAGGAATTATCTAAATTACTTAAAAATCTAATAAATTTTTTTTGTTTTGTTTTTTCTCATGGGTTATCATGGGCAATAAGATGGCATCTGCTGCCCTGGCTGGTTGTTTAGTGGTTAGAGGTTGGCCTAGGGATTAAAGCACCACAATTTTGATTCTGATCAACCTGTTGCAGGGTGCATACTTCAGTTGCAGTTGAAATCCCTGGCCCTGATAGGTACGCATGTAGGAGACAACAGTTGATGTATATCTCTCACATTGATGTTTCTCTCTGTCTCTTTCCCTTCTTTCCATTCTCTCTAAAAAAAAAAAATACAAAAAAAAATCAATGGAAAAAACATCCTTGGGTGAGGATTAACCAAAAGAGAAAAATGTTGATGTCTGCTAGTAGGATTATTCAAGCTACATACTTATTAATAAGGTCTTTAGACAAGCCATAATCCAATGTATAGAAGTTTTGAGGTCAGTAGGACTGCTATCTCACTTTTCTTCAATTTCACAGCATTCTAAAGGAGGTAAATTGCCAAATTGGCTGACACACCAGGGTCCACCAGACACTGCAGAATTATTAAAACATCAATGCAGAAATACAGAAGGAAGTATGTCTCAACAAGAAATTGAATTTATTCAATATGAGGTCTAGCATAATCACTGATACTGTGGCTGCTGTTTGTTATCAGACAAAACAATAATTTTTACAATAAAGGACTTCCAAAATGACAAATGAGAAATTTTACATCAAGCAACCTTAATAAGTAGTCTGTAAAAAAGAGAAATATAGAAAATTTAGATGGACACTTGATCTAATTTATGTATCTTGGTCACCTTCTCCTAGCTTGCCTAATTGTTTATATACTTTATTAAAGTACATATTTTAAGTGTTAAAAATGTAACATGTAAATTCTTTATGGAATAGAATGATATAGTGCTAAGTAAGACATTTAAAGACTTTAAAAATAGATTTTATTTTTTAGAGCAGTTGTTGGTTCACATCAAAATTGAATAGATGTTACAGAGCTTTCCTGTATACTCCCCACCCCCCACTCAGGCATAGCTTGTCCGTTATCAACCTCATAGAAAATGGGCACCTTAAAAAACATTCTGTTATAGTTAGTCACCATGGTGGCCTCCAATGAGCCCACCTCCTGGTATTCTCACATTTGTGCCATCTCCCTTCACATTGCACCAGGATTGATATCTGTGACCAATAGAACTTGTCTTGAGAATTTCAATAACATTGTTCTCACCAAGGTACTGTTCTACTCTAAGCTTGACAATGTTTGGTAATCTCTCAAGTAGGTTCACTCTTGAATAAGTAATGCACACCATCCTGTTCTGTGCAGTCTAAGTTTAGGACTAATGATATTGCATTGTTTCGCTTCAGATAACTTTTCTTTCTAGCTATATTTTTTATCACCTATATAACATAATAAAAAGAAAGCCAGGAAACCAAAGATGTTATATGATTTTAGAGTCTTTATGGGTCAACATTGATTAATAGCCACAGTCAATATAAAAGCTCTTAACAGAAAAAAAAATATTTTTTTCACATTTGAAAAATCTTGACTTCAGATTTGTTATTTTGCACTAGAGACCCACTGCACGAAATTTGTGCATGGATAGGGTCCCTACGCCTGGCTGGCTATCAAGGCCAATCTGTGGATGACCAGTGGGGGGACCCCTGCTGGCACCTGCCTGGGCCAGCCTGATGCATCCCACTCACTGGCCCTGCCCCCCCACCACTGTCATCCCAGGCCCCATCTGTGGGGTAACCAGCAGGGCAATCTGGGAGCTCCCTCCTTCCCTGTCACCTGCCTTGGCTGGCCTTGGACCTTCAGGCTGGGGGCAGCTCCTGCACTGAGCGCCTGCCACCTGGTGGTCAGTGTGCATCATAGTAACTGATTGTTCCACCAGTCATTCCACCATTTGGTCGATTAACATATTAAGCTTTTATTATATAGGATTATTATTATTTTTTAAAAGACAGTTAAGTGGGCAGGCTCAGCTTCATGGCTATGCAATCTGTGCATTCACATAGGGTCCCACACTGAGAATGGGATTCTCAAATGATGTACTTGATCCTAGAGAAAAGAGAGAGTAAACTCAAATTGGGATTGTCGAATGACTGATCATATACTGAAATCAAGCCTTAAAAATGTTGATAAGCTAGAGAACATCTCAAATATGTTAGTAATACTTTCTCCCATGCATTCAGCATTTTTTGTTTCCTGTCTGCTCTCCACCTGAAGAACTCTTCGGGTTTTGTCACTGAGGCATCATTGCCTCTTTCTCCCCCAATCCAAAGACTTAAGAAAGAAGTTATGATAAAGAATATTTATATAAGTTTTTATTTGCTAAATATTCCCCAGCAGCTTTGCCAAGCTGTCTTTTGAACACTTGCATGCTGTTATATATACACATATTTTAAATAAATTTTGGGCTCTTTCAAAGCAAACAGTACATATTTAAAAAACATAGGGTTTTTCAATTTGAGATAACTACATTTTGCTTAATTACTACTTAAATCTCTGTAACACAATATTGATGACAAAATTAGCATTTGTTTTTTAATTAACTGTCAGTGGGAGGAATAGTTAAACCACACTCTTCTGCTAAGAGTGTAGTTTAAGTATAGTTTACTTCAAAAAAGTATTATTTTGGCCAGAGAAAGGAAGACTTTAAATTATTATATCTCTTTCAGATTTAAGGAAATATTTACTAGCAAAATAACTGTCTTTTGACTTTGAACATTATGTCTGTATCATAGAAACATGGTTCACTGGTGAATCAATGGGGCGAAAGGTGACTGTAGACTGTGAGATAAAAGCTGCCCATCTGAGTAGCTTCCAAAATGGTCAACTTCAGTGTGTCAGTTAGATTAACCAATACTAACTACAGTACAGATAAATCACCAAATTCCAGGTGCCACACAATTGAAGTTTATCTCTCATGCAGTCAAAGTTAGTTGTTATTTCTGATTAGTGGGCTGTCTTCCACTTGATCATTATGGCACTTGTGTTTTCTTCCTATGAATGTATAACTCCCTTCTCTCTCTCTCTCTCTCTCTCTCTCTCTCTCTCTCTCTCTCTCTGTGTGTGTGTGTGTGTGTGTGTGTGTGTGTGTGTGTCTTCTCTGTCTCTTTCTCTGTCTCTGTCTCTGTCTCTGTCTCTCTCTCTCTCTCTCTCTTTCTCTTCCCCTTCTCTTCTCAAGCTTCAAACTTCTCCCTCATTGCCAGGTGTGTGGGGAAATCAGAGATGTTTTCTCTGAGCAGACCCAGAAGTGATATATATTGCTTCCACTCATTTTACATTCCTAAATCCATGTATGTGAACTGTGTTCTAACTGTGGGCCCAGAAAAGAGGGCCTGAATTTTGCTGACTTTCTGCCATTCTCTGGCCAAATGACATGGTGCCGTATCTCAATGTTTCTTTCTATAATCCTTAAAATATGTTGCATTTACGTTATAATTTTAATATGTGCCCATTCATTTGGGGAAATAATATTCCTTAGATTTTATTCCAAGCTGGATTCTAGATCATCTTGGAATAAAATGTTCCCATCTCTCTTTTATCCTTTTTTCTTACTCTATACTTAATATGTCTCTGACTTTAATTATCACTTATATACCAAAAACTCACTAACTTATATACTCAGCCCATATTTACTTGTGCAGTTTAGACCTGTATATCCTACTGCTTTCTTATTATCTCCCACTTGGATCCTACCTTATAGCCAAAATATTCAAAATTGAAATTATTGTCTGCTTTCCATACCTGCTCATCATGCCAGGTTTTTCTCCTCTGGACCTTATATCTATGAAAATCAACATCTATCCAATGCATTAGCTCCATCCTACTCCCTTAATTGCTATAAGCATTCTGTCACTAGGACCTGTCAATTTTACCTTCCAGTTATTTGTTGAATTCTCTCTTCATCTTTTCTGGTGCTTGCATATCTGAATTGACATGATCTCTTCCCTGAACCACAGTTAATAGCTTCCTCAGTCCATTTCCTGGCATTCTGCTCTTGCCCTCTGTCAAATCTGTTTTCTGCATTGCAGTCATAGCCATCCTTTCAAAATACAAATTAAACCTTATCATGCGATAGACACCCTTGTTTTAAACTTGTTAATTATTTCCCTTTGTTCTTAAGATTATTCACATCTTCTCAAAGTAGTATTCCAGGTTGTCTCTAACCAGAATTACACCTGTCTCCAGCCCCCTGTCTGTCTGATCTGTTTGACCCATTCTCTGCTTCACTCTCTGAGCTCCATCACAGACTTTCCATGCTGTGCTTCAAGTTCTTTGCTCCTACTGTTCTCTTTCCCAGAAACGCCTGTTGCCATATTTCTTTTCTCTTTACTCAGTGAGTCCTCATCCTTCTCATCATAGAAAATTTTCTTCCCTATCAAATTCCCTTCCCTGAACTGCTAGATTGCTATCACAGAACTTTATATATTTCTTCTACTATAAAAAGTTGTGTTAACCGTATGCATGTGATGAAATAGTTAATATATCTTTTATCTACTGAAAATATATATCTTTATCTAGCTCCTGGTTATACATCAGTAGTGCCTAGAACAATGCCTATACCCAATAAACATTTCTCTCTCTTTTTTTAAACAGCTCCTTGGTTTTGAATCTAAGCCCTACCTATCACCTAGCACAGAGTGAGTCTACAATAAATATTCATTTAGCTGAACTGAATACTAATGGATATCATTTAAATATTTTATTTTAGTGGCATGCTTCACAAAACCACCCTGTTGGCCAGCCCAGTTTGATTCCTATTCAAAATGCAAGTCTGCCATTTTGTTTTAGATAGACATGTGAGGTTTCTATTTTGGAGCTAGGTTTTCACTTTTGGCTTTAGACTGCCTTGAAAATATCAAGTTAATTTATTCCCATTTCATCAACCATCTAGTTCTAAAAACAAAATAACAAGCACAGGGATTTGGTAAAAGGAGTAATAAATACTCAGACAAAATATTTGTGTAATTAAAGTTTAATGTAAGGCCCTGGCTAGGTAGCTCAGTTGGTTGGACATTGTCCTGATACACCAAGGTTTGAGGTTCAAACCCCAGTCAGGGCACAGATAAGAATCAGGCAATGAATGCATAGGTAAGTAGAAGAGTAGGTCTCTCTCCCTCTCTCTTTCTCTCTCTCTCTCTCTCTCTCTCTCTCTCTCTCTCTCTCTCTTTTTCTCACTCTCTGTCTCATCAATAAATAAAAATTTAAAAAATTGATGTAAGTTTTAGTGCTTATTATAAAAAATAAGAGTATTACAGAATAGAAGTAAAACTGTTTCTGTTGGCTATTTAGGGTATTGTTTTGGCATCTTTGACTTGTATTCCTGGCCTCAGGCTTAAATTTGGATTTAATTTTTCAAAAATGGCTAAATTTCAGACAGACAGTTATAAACTTTCTGTAGCAGAAACCAGGATGTCTATCTTCTCTGGCAAATGCATTTTCCTATTGGAGTCAAATGTTGAATATGTATTATAATTTAGGCCATACTTGATGCTTTATTAACTTAGGCATCTAATTTTCTGAAGCTAATGGAGAAGAAATTATAATCAAAAGCTAACTCAAAAGAACTATGTCCCCAGTATTTCTCTTTCTCAAACTGTTGCTTCCTTCAAGCTAGGACCTTTTAGCTAAAAATAGCAAAAAGCAAACCCTTATCGTTTTATTGAGAAGGATGGTCTTTGACGTTTAATTCTTAGCACTTCTTTTCCCTAAATAAAATTCCATTTCTCATTTGGTGATTGACAAGGATTACAAGATTAGGAGAGCATTGAAGGGCATAAACTAGATTATTCATTGATTCAATATATTTTAACTCCTACTATGTGTACAAAATCCTTCTAGGTACTGAGAATGTACCAGTGGGGGGTTGAAAATTTCTACCCTCACAGAGTTTAAATTATGAAAGGTAAGTAAGAGACTCTCTCTCTCTCTCTCTCTCTCTCTCTCTCTCTCTCTATCTATCTATATATATATATATATATCGTATTTGCCGGCGTATAAGACGATTTTTTGGCCCTGAAAAATACGTATTTGCCGGCGTATAAGATGACTGGGCATATAAGACGACCCCCTAACATTTCCACTAAAAATACAGAGTTTGTTATATACTCGCCATATAAGACTACCCCCCACTTGGAGGTATATTTTTCAGGGCCAAAGGGTCGTCTTATACGCCGGCAAATACGGTATATATATATATATATATATATATATATATATATATATATATATATATAGAGAGAGAGAGAGAGAGAGAGAGAGAGAGAGAGATAAGTACATATACACCTATATCTATCTCTATACTTATTTATCAAATTGCATCAACCTCTCCATAAATATTTATATTTGAAATATTTTAAGAACCCTGATATTTATATTTGAAATATTTTAAGAACCCTGAGAATACAGGTGGGCCTAGAGCAGAAAGATAAAAGAAAAGAATTATAGGAGGTTAGTCAGAGAGTTCATATAAGACTGAATAGATCAGTGGAGAGGAGTTGCTTTTATTGTGAATGAAATGGAAGACCATTGAAAGGTATTGTCCAAAGACAGGATGCAATCTGCCTGTAAGATTTATTAGGACCACATTGTACACTGTGTTGAGAAAAGAAAATGGCAATGAAAATGCAAAGCAGACCAGTTAAAAGGTATCTTACATTAGGTTTCATCGAAGCAGAGCCTGAGATGAAGGTTATTGTGCAAGTAATTTATTAAGGGCATGCTCTCAGAAGAAACCTACTAAGAAGTAAGGGAAGCGGGATAAGTGAAGAAGCAAGTAAAAAATATAGCTTAACTCAAATCGGAAGGAGACTTCTGGGGTGTGAATAGTAGTGCCACAGAATTATCCCACTTTGAGTTAAGGGCTGGATTTTGTATCCCTGTTTTCGTAAAGCATTGGCCTTTGTCAATTTTGGAGGGGGTCATAAATCACGGGCATCTCTGGAGAAGGCCCCTTGAAGTCTTCTGAAGCAATCTCTGGGGTTGCTGCTATTAGTTATTTAGCAGTCAATACAACATCTGGACGGTGAGTGCACTTGTCCAGTAAAGGGTATCTGGGCAGAGAACCAATAGCATTTTTAGAGATCACAAATACATTTTCCAGGTGGGAGATAATGATGAGTTGGACCAGGGTGGTAGCTGTGTTTGAGGTAAGACAGATAAGATAGAGATGTATTTTGTTGGTAGAGTTGACAATATTTGTTTCTGGATTGATGCCAGCTGCATAAATGAGAGAAATCAAAGGTGAGAGAACCTGCACAAATAAAGTTGCTATTTACTGAAATGGAAAAGAAGAGATCAGGACTTCTGTGTTAAATTTGTACATTTAAATTCAGACATATCAGTAGAAATAAGGAGTAGAAGCCGAGGTTCTTGTTCCAGCATTAAGAAGGGTTCAGCAATCTGGAGAAAGGCTGTGCATAGATTAAGTAAGAGTCCAAAGACAAAAGATAATTTTGAAAGGCATTGGGAGTCAGAGGTGCTTCAGCTAAAGGAGCTTAGTTCTCCTTGTAGATTAACATGTAGATTAAGATAATTTTGAAAGGCATTGGGAGTCAGAGATGCTTTAGCTAAAGGAGTTTAGTTCTCCTTGTAGATTAACATGTAGATTAAGATAATTTTGAAAGGCATTGGGGGTCAGAGGTGCTTTAGCTAAAGGAGCTTAGTTCTCCTTATCTCAGGACCCTTCCTTTTTATTAACACAGTTTATCCTAAGACTAGGTGGAGATAATACACTTCAAAAGATAGGGTACAGAAGCATTGTCAGAATGGGGAATAGCCTACAGCTGTTCAGATGTTTGGCCAACAGGAGGCAATAACATGTAGATTAAGATGCCCTGAGCTTTCTGGCAGCAAACAATCATCCTATTCAGGTTTGGGGAAAATCCCTTTCAGTCATTCGAACAGGTGACAACATATGTCACTCAACCCTTGTTGAGTCCCCAAGTTCTATCGACCTTTTGATGAAACTCTTGCAATTATGACATGCTGTAACTGGCTTCTGGCAAGTAGACAGTTGGTTTTATGGATCTGGATTTTAAGTTTTATATACAAATGTAATTTGAGTAATTATGATTTTAAAGTTAAGGAGTTACTGTAGATCAGCAATTTTCACTCTTTTTATCTCATGGCTCACATAAACTAATTGCTAGAATTCTGCAGCACACCAAAAAGTATATTTTTTGCTGACATGACAAAAATAGGTATAATTTTTATTGTTTTACAAAAAAAAAATTCCAAAGTGACTTTTTAAAAAATCAAGTGCCTATACTTGTACTTAAGTATTTAGGGTAATAAGAATTAACCAATCAGATGCAACCTTATTATGTGATGTGACAAATAAGATACAACTATATTATGACCTATGTAGTTATTGTTTATGACAGGACATTCACACTGGATAACTATTGTAATGTGGGTTGTTGTCATTTTCTATTTGCTAATCTAAAAGAGATCAGTGTCCCTGACTGGATAGTCAGGCATTAGATGTTTTAAACATGTTTTGTGCACACCAGTGTACTATGGCACACCAGTTAAAAATCACTGCTATACTAGATAAATAAGAGGAGCCAATACAAAGTGTTGGGGTTGGAATTACAAAAATGATACAAGAAAGAATATTGTTAAGGATCAGCTGGAAGTTAACCTATAATAAGGAAAGTCTTGGAAGTCAAGTGAAAACAGTATGTCAAAAGGAAAGAGTGATTGCTGAATGCTGCTGATTATTTGAGTGACAACTGGGAATTGACTGGTGGATTTAGCATTTTGGAGATCTTGGATGAACTTAAAAGCTATTTCAGTGAAATGCTGAAGACAAAAGCATGGTTGGAATGGTTGGAAAGCAAGAGCAAGAGAGAAGGTAGGAAGTGAAGATCATGAGTTTGGACAACTCTCTTGAGTAGTCTTATTCAAAACGAGTGAGAAAAATGATACAGATGGTAGTTGAGACCTAAATCAGATATATCACAGTGGAATTTCAGGTTGATATGAATAATTCAGAGAAGGAAAAATCACTTATGCAAGGAAGAGTGATTATGGAGAAATATTCTTAAGCAGATGGAAAGGAAGGAGGCTAGGTACATAAATAGAAAGTTTGGTAACTATGATGGAGAAAGCAGAGGAAATTATTTATATTTTGCTATTATTTTTTCAATGAAATAGGAATCGTTATTAACTGAACTGAGAGAAAGAATGAAACTGTTGAAAGTCTGAAGAGAGTTGTGAAATAATCACCTGAAGGTAGGAGAGTGAATGAACTAAGAAAATGTTAGTGAGATTTCCAGGCAGTTCTGAGGGCTTACAAATTCTAAAAAATAACCTCAGAAAGTCCTAAGAACTTGAGGTTGGATAAAAGCATTATATTAAAACAATCACAAAGAATATGAAAAAGGTTATGTCAAATTATCTATATTCACAGTATTAAACAAAAATAATTATAGGAAATTAAACTAAAAAGATTATGTACATTAGAATGTTTTTAAAAGAGACTTGGGCCAATTAGATTCAGTAATTACATTTTATGGTTCAGTGACATTAAAATTTTTTATAAACACATTGGATTAAAATGAGACTTTAAGAATCTGACCATTTGTGTTGAGATAGTAAATGATAATGTTTTAGTTTTAGTTTTTAATTACTAAAGTGGGAGATATCAATGTAGCATTATATTTTCTTGTGGTCACAGTTTAAAATTTAATTAAAATGCTATAGGTCTTTACCTTAGCCCAATTTTACTTTGCAATTCAAATGCTGGTATGACTTTAGAGTAAACTCAGAAAATTTTCATGGGACTTCAGAGTTTTCCTGCCATTTAATTAATCTACCTAAGAAAAATCTAGACAGCTCATTAAATGTCTAATACCTGTTCTTTTTTTTTCAGTGGTCACTAAACATCATGTGATACTTTTACAGAGGTGATTTTATGAGTTGGAAATCAACACTTGTCAAACATTTCCCTGCCTTTCCTGGCCTCTTTAAATGCAACTTTGTCTTCATTCCCCCAAAATTGGTAAAGGAAACCACATCGAAGGAATGACATGAGATTCGGACCATGTTTTAGGAAGAATCAGTTGACCATGTACTAGCACTTTTTGAACATTGAAAATATACATAGAACCTACCCTGGTGCTATTGTTCCCCAGCTGCAGCCAGAATATCCTGGGGAAGTTGGTTATACAGGATTGGGCAAAAGGAGGTTTACAGTTGTGAGTATGCGAAACACAGAGTTTATTCTCATTTTGTCATTTAGTAATTATTGTATTATTTTCCACATGAACAACTGTAAACCTGCCGTTGCCTACCCCTGTATATTATCCTGGGGTTTTATTTCAGTAGAGATGGGTTTAAAAGAAAATGTATTTTAGTAAACACCACATGAAAGATTCTGATGCAGATGATTGAGAAATACAGTTCCAGAGGCTATGAGATTAATATAGTGTCAGGTTAAAAAAAAAAGGCCTGAACTAGGAAGGTGGGAAAGTAAGAGGTAGAATTTTAATTCAGAATAGCTCCTGAAGCCAACATATTTTGCTCTCTCCCTCCCAGAATCTCACTGAACACACACACACACACACACACACACACACACACACACACACACACATTGCATTTAACCAGAAAAAGGAAATATTTCCAGGTAGGCTTTAAGAACTGTGAAGCATATCTGCTCTATGTAGTGTAGTGAGGACCAAGCTAAGGGAGGCAACCAAGCACAAATAGAAAGGCCTTCCAGAGAAGCAAGTGCCTGAGACTCCCTGAAAAACCTCACCAATTCTCAAAGATAGATTTGGAAGAACCAGAACAAGGGCAGCTATGCGGCAGTCAGTAAGCCTCCACCTTAATAAAGTCAGAAAGAATCAGAGGTCCCCAGAGCAGACTCCTTGGTATGTGGATTGACTATTTAACTGTTGCATATAGCTCTGTTGCAGTGGTCAGTCTGGAATAGGACTGCTAAAATCAAGAAAAGATAATTGATGACGGAAACATGTTTGAGTAATGCTCATTTTCAGGAAATGGGGAACAGATGGACAACAGAACTGATAGGAAACTTGACATTGATCCAGTGATCTGGAAGCAAAACATATCAGTGGTTTTCAAGAGAAACTGGTTAAATTGCCACAAGATATAGAAATTTTAAATAACATGTGGATTGAAAATAAATCAATGGTTTGGCAAGTTAGTGGTCATAGTCAACTTTGTGAATTTCCAACAGAGTGGTGTGGATATAGCCAAAATGAGGGTTGGAGTAAGGAATGAAGAAATGAAGTCATCAAGGATTGATTAGTAGCTATCATTTGTGAGTCTGGAAGCAAAAGGGAAGGAAAGAGGGTTGCTAGTGGCAAGAACAATGGGTATTTTTTATAGCTCTGGGGTCTTCTCTTAACAGCTGGGAGAGAACAGAAAGAGCCAGAGAGGTGAAAAAAGCAATATTCAAGATAGCAGGGAGGAAGGTGATAGTTGATGATGGATCATGTGTTGTGAGATCAGGGTCTCTTTGAGACTAATGTAAATCATGTTACAGGGCCATGAGGCAGAATATCCCATTAGATCTAATTATAATTCTTTAGTTCTATAAATATAAAGATACAATTATGATAGTTTCATATTTTTAGCATGTTGTTTAACAGGGACTTAATTATCAAATGTTGACAATATTATTTTTGAGATGGTAGGGTAAAAGATCAAGGAAATGAAACCTTACTGGTAGGACTGAAGTTACAAGGAATGTCTTTGTTGCAGACTTTGAAAGTATGTAGTGACCTGGGATATATTAAGTCTAAAGGTACCGCAAGAAAAAAGATGAGCTAGTAGGACTTGCAGAAGAAAGTGGGCTGATAACTCTTAAAGGTTAAGAGGGGGGAAAAGAAAGACCAATATTGCCATTCATACCGGAATCATCTGTTTTTTTTTGGGGGGAAATGTTAGTCACTGTAGCTCTGGTTGTCATAACAATATACTTAAGATGGGGTGGCTTAAAAACAGAAATTTATTTCTTGCAGTTTTGGAGGTCAGAAATCCAAGATCAGGGTGCCTGGATGGTCTGGTTCCAGTAAGAGTTCTCTTTTCTGGCTTCTGTTTTCTCATTAGATGGCAGAGAGAGAGGTCGTTGCTTTTTAGAGGGACACTGTTCCAGTCATGGGAGCCCCTTCTCATCTCATCTACACATAATTATCTCCCAAAGGCCCTAACTCCACATATTATCACATTGGGGGGTTAGAGCTTCAACTTATGAATTTTGGAAGAGCACTAACAGCAGTCCATCACAGTACCTCTTCAATAATTTAAAACCAAAACAAACCACAATGTCAAGAATATTGCATTACTGCTATTGCATCACTGCTATAGTTATAATTATTTAAAATTACTTATGCATATAGGTAAGGGTTGGAAGGCTATATGGTTGTTTTGTTAGGACTATATGATGTTGAGTAATGTGAAATTATTTTCTGCTATAACTATAATATTTTTGGGGAAAATCTCTTAAAAATATAGCCAGTATTAGTTCACACTTATAGCAAGCTAGATGTTTTATTCAGGTCTCCGAGTTCCGCATTTTTTGGGTGGGTTGCAAAGGGATTAATAAAAATATTGCTTGCTTTCTACCATCCTGCATAGGTAGTTGTGCTCATTGACATGATGGATGCAAACCCCTGTTCAGTTGATTACAGTATATGTAGTTCTTTTTGCATAACAGTTGTCATATTCCCTGGGCTCTGAGTTTGCAACTTTTCAATGTAATAATTTTTCTTGGGTGTGTGCTTTAATTTATGATACCTGTAAGGTCCTAGTTTTTCTTCCATTTAGCAGCAGTAACCAACTGTTTCCATGAAGTAAGATCTTATTAACCTAATTATTTTCTCACAAATAATTAACCCAATTATGGACTGTTTACTAGTTGCTGCATTATGAAATATTCATAAAACTGACAGAATTAAAAATGTGTTTTCCTCACTCCTCCCTATCCAGGACAACATATTGGTCAATTTCTGTACGAATGGCTTTGGAAAAAGTTGGGAGGCTTCCAAAGGATTGTGTTGTGCTGATGGCACTGTGTGGCATTTAGGAATGCCAATAAGCAGGGGGGAATTTCATTGTTAACATGTTTTAGACACTCAGAATTAAATGTATAGAATTTTTATGTGCTGTTGTTGTACCTGTGGAACTCTGAGTCTCAACCTTCTGTCTCTGGCCAAAACTTCACATATACAACACCATCTGGGCTAGTCACTGTTGCTTATAGCTGCTGCAGAAGTCAGAGAGATTGCGGGTTAGGTGCTATTCTTTAAGCTTTAACTTGAAGTTGTTGCTTGCCATCCCACTTAGTCTAGGGACTCTACTGTAAAGAAGGCCTATCCTGGAGATGGGTTAAAATATATAGACCAATAATTGTGGCAGGTGCCATTCTCTGTATTTCCAGGTTTTAAGTGATTTAAAATCCTCAATCTGAAATATGGAGACAAAACACACAAAGAACCGCGAGTTTGAATTCCAACTAACTGGCTCTTTGATTTGGGTAGATTTCACTTAAGCGTTATAGCATTCAGGATTCTCATTTAGAAATAGAATTGATACTCCTGTCATAGGTTATATCATGAATTATATAATACTAGAGGCCTAGTGTATGGATTTGTGCACATTGAAAGTAAATTAATTAGAAGGTGGCCAGTGGGGCAGGACTTGGTGAGATGGGCCAGATACGCCCTGAAGCCAAACTACCATAGTCCCTTCCCAGCTGGCTGTACCTAGGACAGCACCAGGGCTCAGATGGCATCTGTGGAGTGAGCAGAGTCCCTCCAGCAGGTAGAGTTCCTTGGCCTGGCCTGCGAGAATCAAGCAGAAATAGGCTGTCTGACATCCCTCAATGGGTCTTGGAGTGTGAGAGGGCCCTCTGCAAAGTTGTTTTCATTCAGCCGCTCCTGCATTGATCATCTGCCTCCCTGGTGGTCAGTGTGAGTCATAGATACCGGTTGGCTGGTTAGCTGGCTGCTTAGGCTTTTATATAGATAATGAATGTAAAGTGCTTTATCATTTGTTGTCTCCACTTTTTTAAGTTGTCAATTATAATTAAATTTAATTAATCCTTCATTAATGAGCTGTACCACTGAGAATGATCTTTGTTAGATTCCATCAGAGATTTCCTCCTATGGAGAGGGACCATGGTAGCTGCTCTTATTCTGGTGGTAATTCTGAATGTGGCAGTGATTCCTAACTATCCCAGTGTTGCTACCAACTGGAACAATCAAAGGATGGCTAAATACAAGGATGGCTACTTTCAGGTAGAAGTCTAGAAAATTAGTTCTATGCTAAGAGGTAGACCTATTGCAAGAAGAGAGGAACCCCGTTCTACTAGTATACTGGGAAAGTTTCTTCAAAATACTCTGGACTATTAGACTTTGTACCATCTGTCTTTCAATCTAGTGACCACTTTATCTTTTTTCTATAAGTAGCATTTTAGAAACTATTCTGAGTTCCTTCCTTCCTCTTTTCTTTCTCTTTCTCTTTCTAATATCTCTATCTCTGTCTATCTATCTATCTATCTATCTATCTATCTATCTATCTATCTATCTATTAGATACATATGTATAGTGTTAATATAGCCATCCATACAAATGTTTATATACACCCATATCAGTTTAAATATGGATTTAAAAGTGATAACTATATTGCATTACTTACTGTTTCTAATACACTGTGACTCTATTATTTCAATAGGATTTTAACAAGAAAACCGATAACAGAATGGAGTTACTTTGCAGCCTAGTGAGTTTTTATCTGTGTAAAGCAAAGCATTTTGGGGCGCCGTCAGAGATAAGTGTATGGAATTAATCATTTATTTTTCTTCAAAATACTCCATCTACTACTGAGAACCAGAATCAATAATTATGTTCTCTGGTTTATACTCATCATCATGTCTTAATCTCTAGCTCTGAGACAACAGATTTTGTGAGAGACGCTGATTGTGTTTGTAAAATTCTGCAGGGCCACGTAAATTGAGGATGTCATTGTTCTACATTTGGCTAATCTGGATTATGCAGCTTTAGCCCTTAAGACATTAAAAGGTGGATAATGACCAATCACAAATTCTTGAAATAGTGCTTTATATTTTCTAAGTGCCAATGCAGATATTTACTTACATTTAAAATCATGAATGTAATACCACATCAATTCTATGAAAAAAATCCAATTTGCCATCTTGTAAACATACATACCTGGCTGTATTCTACAAGCAATATCAGTTAATTGTGAACATCTATTGTGTACTGAGTCTATGACATGCTGATAGTCACTATAAGCATGATAGATTCAATGAGTCAGAGAATCGAGTTTATTACTCTCATAGATTACCCATTCTTTACATCATAGCTTCAGTTGTATAAGTTCATTTCAACAGACTTTTATCAAACCTCTTCATTGTGTGAGGCACTGTGCTTAGTCCTGCAGAAATAGAGCAGGCAGTCTAAATGCTTCCACAGTCCAGGAAATATTGCCATTATGTTCCAGAAGTGGTTTTGGACAGCCAGATGTATCCTTGGAGTTTAACTGTGTGAAGATGTTACTGGTGCTCTTCAAAACCCCAATAGACAGAGAAGCTTTGGACAGCCCCTAGAGATTACAGGGTCAAAGGAAAACGTTGTAGTTTTTGTTGAATACTATATGTTTAAATGCTTGTGCAAAGAGCTGGCTTAGAAGGAGAAGTGAAGACATGGTGAGAGTGAGAAACTGATTGTTGTGGCAAAGTTTCTGGGTAGGCAGAAATGAAGGAACCTCTAGTAAAATCACTGCCATGATTCATTCCTAAAGAGCAGCACAAGACATTAAGAGGAATGCAAGTAAGGTGTGGGCCTGGATGAGAGAAAGTGTATCTTACAGCTTCTTGAGATCAAAGTCTATTTTATGTTCACATTTGTTATATTTGTTGCATCCATCCCAATCTTGAATATGGATGGTGTTTTATATGTATAATGTATTTATTGTGTTCAAAAGAGATGGGAACATAGTTTTTAAGAAGAGAGATGATGGGGTGAAGGAGTAATAATTCAAATTTGACTCTTCTGTTAGGACTAGCTATTATTTTTTTTCAAAATGTATTTTTATTGATTTCAGAGAGGGAGGAAGAGGCAGAGAGAGAGGGAGAATCATTGATTGGCTGCCTCCTGCACACCCTCACTGTAGATCAAGCTTATAACCCAGGCATGTTGCTCCCTCTTACCTCCCCCTCATCCCCTATAGGTTGACACTCAACCACTGAACCATACTGGCTAGTCTGGCCTTTACTTTAAATAACTGATACAGTTACATCATTTACTGATTTATAACTCCTGATTATAAATACTCCTCCTGAGTATGGTTTTGAGAAAAAGGACCTAATGAGTTGATCTTATGATAAGACCTAAATAATTTTTTTTTGGACTTACTTCTTTGTTATAAGTTTAGTGTTAAGTTTGCTCTAAGTAAAATTTTCAAAATAATTAGATCAGGCAAATGTTATTTTGAATAAATAGAAAACACAATGAAAGTATTCATCAAGTTGTGACTTCGAAGTTCACATGGTCTTTATGGGACCAAGGTGAGCAAACATTATATAACAAATCAAAGGTGAGTCATGAAGTTTATCATATTACTCATATTTTTTTTCTAAATACAACTCCACAGAGCTCAAAACAATACTAATTTGCCCTGGCTGGTGTGGTTCAGTTAGCTGAGAGTTATCCCAGGCATCCGGAGGTGGAAAGTATGATTCCCAGTCAGCACTCATGCCCAGGTTGCTGCTAATCCCCAGTGGGGGACATGCAGGAGACAGCCCATCAGTGGTTCTCTCTCATCAATGCTCTCACTCGCTCTCTTTCTTTTTCTTTCTTTCTAAAATAAATGAAAAACATCTTTTATAAAAACAGTACTCTTTACTCACTCTAGGGGGAAAATGTCAAATGTAAAAAGAGCAATATATATTTTGGTTAAAATGTCTGAAACTGAGCACATCCATTTTCATTTTTATTAGTGGACAATTCATGTTTTAGAATTAAAGCAGACATGCTCTTTGAATTATTAGGCTTTTTAAAAAAAAAGAAAACTACCATTAATATGTCTTGATATAAAATATAAAGAAATTTGTGACTGAGCTCCTCTTCTATTAGCCACACCTCTTTGAGGCAGCTGGTTGATAAAAGGCCTAATCCTGTTCATTTGGATATCCCAGTAAAGTATGAAGAAACTGTGGGATCAGAGATTTCCTATAAATTAGATTGCCTTTAAAGTCATGTGATCAATATAGATATCATAAAGCTGAAATAATGTAAAAATATTTTATAATCAAATTAACATTAAATTTAAATTAAGTTTAACTAGCATTTGAATCATGGATTGAGCCTAGAGTTTTGGTAAAGAAAAAAAATCTCTATAAAAAATATAAGTAGTCTGAGTATAAAGCAATTATTTATTATTCCCAGAAGATGAAAAAAATAGCAATTTTATTAATTTTAGCTTTTTCACTATATTAAATAATATTATTGTTGTTATTTACTTTATCATAGGATATATTTTTCTTTATTACTATATGTCTTTATAGGAAATCTAGTAACATTCTTGTGTGACTGATAGATTAATTTTAGTCATGTCATTTTAGAAAAATAAATGCTCCTGTAAAATATGTGTATAATATATAAAATACATTTTGCAGTTCTTATGTTGATTAGTTAAATGCCAGGTTGAGGATTGGTGTTATGTCTAGAGAATTTGCTCTGACTATAACATTGAAGTGAAACACATTCCTACAGTATTGACTAAAAAATACTTATCTTTAAAATTGGATAATTACTCCCAAATATTCCCAAATAAAAACATTTTTAGCTAAGATGTTTGACAAATGCACACTATGTTTTTGTTTGTTTGTTTGTTTGTTTTGTTTGTTTGTTTGTTTTTACTAGGTGAATGCCCAAAATAATTTTCTGGGGTGCTTTGAGCTCAGTGCTTATAATATCATTAATATTATTGTTGACATTTAAAATATAATTTAAAGCATCCTGGTTCGATAGTTGTTTATTTTCTTCAAGTAATAGCTTTGGTATTTACTTTTTCCTCTTTTCATTTCAAGAAAACCAGCCAAGCATAATGAATAGATTTTAAGGAAATCCTATTTGGATATTCACCTTGAACACAGTCCAAAACTTTAAATTCTTGTTCCTTCCCCATTGAACACATTCCAAAAATTTTAATTCTTGTTCCTTCCCCATTTTACATAAAAAATATATATATATATTATTGATTTTTTACAGAGGGGAAGAGAGAGGGATAGAGAGCTAGAAATATCGATGAGAGAGAATCATCGATCAGCTGCCTCTTGCACACACCCCACTGGGGATGTGCCAGCAACCAAGGTACATGCCCTTGACCGGAATCGAATCTGGGACCTTTCAGTCCACAGGCTGATGCTCTATCCACTGAGCAAAACCAGTTTCGGCCCCATTTTACATTTTTATGTCACTTTTTACATCTTTTAATTTTATGTGTCCTTTAATTATTGTAGTTTTAGTTCACTTTATTACTTTTGTCTTTTAACCTTTATTGATCTACTACTTTTACTATTATATTTAGCTTTTTCTTAACTGGAAAACTTATTTTTTGGAGATTTAAAGCTCTAACAGGTAGGGGTGGGCAAAAATAAGTCAATAATGATAGTAATATGTGAAACAATAATTAATAAATAAATAATATAAGAGTACAGTATATTTCACATACTCACAACTATAAATCTACTTTTACTAACCCGTGTATTTATTTCTGAACCCACCTACTAGTGCAGAAAAATATTTACAAAGAGAAAAAATGTTTTTTCTTCAAAAATTTCCCAGTAAAACACACCCAACTGTTTTGATAGTGGTGATATTTTCTGTGACATGGTAAAATGCAAGCCATGGTAATATGTGAACCGTGTCATGTGCAATTTCTTATAAACCCAGGTTAGTTCTCCTCTAAAGTCTCCTCTTGTAGTTGTGCCTAATTCTATTGTAAGTTTTCATCTGAATCCATTGGGGAATGGGCCAGCTCTGCTTCTGGAAAATTCCTTTTATTTTGGTTTAATCCCTTCACCTTTTTCACCCAGGCTCCCTAACCCCTTCACCCTGATAGCTATCAATCTGTTTATCCATGAATCTGTTTCTCTTTTGTTAGTTAGCTTATGTCCATTAGATTCCACATATACTAGTAAGTGAAATAATATGCTACTTGTCTTTCTCTGACTGGCATATTTCACTTAGCATAATACTCTCCAGTCCCATCCATGTTGTCACAAAAGATAAGACCAAGTAGTATTCCGTTGTGTAAATGTACTTTTTTATCCACTCATCTACTGATGGACGCTTTGGCAACTTCCAAATCTTGGCTATTGTAAATGATGCTGCAATGAAGATAGGGGTGCAAATATGCTTTTAAATCAGTGTTTTAGGTTTATTGAGGTATATTCCCCAAAGCAGAATCACTGAGGTGTAATGCAGTTCCATTTTTAACTCTCTGAGGTAACTCCATACCGCTTACCACAGTGACTACACCAGTCTGCATTTCCACCAGCATTGCACGGGGGTTCCCTTTTCTCCACATCCTCACCAACACTTGTTTGTTGATTTATTGATGACAGATATTCTGACAGGTGTGAGGTGATATCGCCTTGTGGTTTTAATTTGCATTTCTCTGATGGTTAGTGATGTTGAGCATCTTTTCACATGTCTATTGGCCAACTCTATGTCCTTTTGGAGAAGTGTCTGTTCAGGTCTTTTGCCCATTTTTTTTGATTGTTTGCTTTTTTTGATGTTGAGTTTTATAAGTTTATTTTAAAGTTTGGATATTAACTCCTTCTCACAGTTGTCGCAAACTCATTAGTCAACAGAGCCAAATATCAACAGTTCAACTTTTGAAATTTCTTTTGAGAGCCAAAATTTTTAAACTTAAGCTTCTTCTAATGCAACTTCTTCAAAATAGACTTGCCCAGGCCATGGTATTTTGTTTAAGAGCCGCACTCAAGGGGCCAAAGAGTCACATGTAGCTTGCAAGCCGCAGTTTGCCATGGCCTTATCAGGTGTATCAATGGTGAATATGTTTTCCTATTCAGTGGTTTGTCTTTTCATTTTGTTGATGGTTCATTTTGCTGTGCAAAGATGTTTAGTTTGTTTATTTTTTATTTTTTCCCCTTTTCTGAAGAGATATGGAAAAAATATATTGCTGAGAGAAATGTCTGAGATTTTACTGACTGTTTTCTTCTAAGATTTTTATGATTTTGAGTATAAGTCTGTCATCTATTTTGAGTTTGTTCTCTGCATGGTTTAATAATGTGTTCTAGTTTCATTTTTTTTGCATGTACCTGTCCATTTTCCCAACATCATTTATTGACTAGACTATCTTTGCCCCATTGTGTGTTCTTGTCTCCTTTGTTAAATATTGATTGACCATAAAGATGTGGATTTATTTCTGGGCTCTCTATTCTGTTCCATTGATCTATATGTCTATTTTTATGACAGTATTATGTTATTTTGGTTAATTAATTTTTAGTTCTCTATAGTATAGTTTTATATCAGGCCTTGGCTTGTGCCCAAGCATATTGGTTATAAGATATATTGAATGTTACCCGTGATTGTGGACAGTCCTGTTTTTAGTAATCCTTAGAGCGGAGAAAGACTTCTGTCTGTATTCTGTTTCAGCCTTCTTGGTCCTCATCACTATATTTTCTTTTTTTGTTAGTTCTCTTTTTGTCCTCCATCAGTGTATCTGAAAATGGCGACTACTGATAAACTAATTCCATAGCTACTTCAGTTCTAGAGACTTAAGATTCCTCTGGAGGGTGCCAGACAATTTAAAATGTACTCTTACCAATTCAGTTAAAGCGCTGTGTTGTAAAAGAGTGTTATGCAACAGTATTCACCCACCCACCTCAAACTCCCTCCCCCACCTCTTTTACCCCTTTCTACCCCCACTTTCATTGCCAGCATTGGGAAGCTAGTGGGCTGTTTGAAGGATTTCTTTTCTTCAGGTTGAATTAAAAAACTCTGGTTTATAATCAGACTTCCAGTGATCTATTTCGCTGGTAAATTAAAAGCCATCTGGACTGCAGGGCCTGGTTAGATGATTTGCAGTGTATTGTGATTTTAAAAATTAATTATTTTTTAGTTCTCTGGTATGCTATCTAGATCAAGTTTCTAAAATGAATTGAAAGCACATCTGAATTTCAGTGACTACAAACACAGTTGAAACCATCTCTCAATTTTCTTGACTTGTGTATAGTTTAAAGAATTGTTTACTTTCATGCTTTGGCAAGACCCAGACAGAAGGCAGTTTCCAAAGTCATTGGCAGCAAAGAATACTAATAAATGTTAGTCATCCACAGTAAATTAAATATATAATAATAAAAGAAAATTAAACTTCACAGTGTTTGGGTATTTGCTCTATTACCATAAATTTACACTCTCATTTATTCTCTGAAAAAGAGTAGGTGTGGCAGGAAGCATTTGTGAAATTCTATTAGCATTTTTAGAGACAATTACTTCACTAAATGATTTAGGATTCAGCTCCTAGTTTCCAAGGTTCAGCTCAGGCATGAAAATATTCTGAGACTGTATGCACTTAGTACCCACTAGAATTCTTAAGACTGAAAGATTTGTTAATACCATGCCCAAATCTTATTTTTCAGTTGAGGAAATGTTAACAATTGGCCCAAGGTATCATACCTAGTTAGTAATGGCAAAGGGGTAGACTTTAATTTAATTAATTTAATTAAGTTGATTAAAATAACTTCAGAAAATATTTTAGACTAGACAATATTTTAGACTATATTTGCCTTGCTCTTGGTAGATAAATAAATAAATGTAAGATGTTGTACATCTTATAGGTGGATGCAAAGGTGCATACAACCAAATATTGAATTGCATTCCCCTAGCTTTGAATTCCATTTCTCCGGAAAGGTTGCCTTTCTCATTTTCTTCTAAATATTGATGTGTAGTAGATTCTATTATAGTGCAGATTGTCAAGATCCCATCCAGGAAAGATTCCCTGATTTTGGCTCATGCTGGGCAACCCAACTAACTAGCTATACTAATTTATGTCACTTCGTTATCCACCAACAATGCAATAGGTCTTTTAGAATCAACACTATTACCAATGATCTTAATCTCTTTGGAACATGATCACTTTGACAATTCGTACATGTTGGGTGTCTCTGCCAACTTCCAAATCACAAGAGGCTGTTAATTCCAAATTACCTTTTGCAAAAATACATTTCAAAGTCTCCTCACGAATTGCTTTGATTATTTATGTAGCTGGAAGTTTAACATACTTTTTCTTTTAATTGTTTTTATTACTAAAAAAAAAAACCAAACCACTTCATTTTTTTAATTGAACTTTCTGACTCTGTGTTTGTGCCTTCAGCAAAAGCATGCTTGATCCTGTCTTGGACACATTTAGCATGCATGGAACCACCACAGGCCCTAGGGACCTGTTTTCTCATTCTTAGATCACCTCATTAGAATTTCAGATCTCATAGCAAGAACTCCTTGAAGTTGACCTGGGCACATTCCACAGGTCTCAGCTTTGAATTAAAGCAGTGATTTTCAACCAGTGTTCTGCAAGAATTTTCAAAACATGCGATACCTGACTATTTAGTTGGGGGCACTGACTGATTTTTCCTTAGATTGTGGGGAAAACTAAATGACAACAGCTAGCACAGCAATAGTTTTTTGGTGTGAATGAATCAAAATTATACCTAATTTTTTTGTCAGGTAAACAAAAATATATAATACATGTTTTGGTGTGCCACAGAATGTTAGTAATTAGTTTATGTGTGTCATGAGATGAAAAGTGTTGAAAATAGCTCAGTTAAAGAAATGCATGCTTCAGTATGTATGTGTAAACATGTTTGCTAAAAGCTGATGTTTGTCCATGTTGTTTCACTGTAGGGCTGTAGATAAATGATTGAAGCATTTAATGCATCAACTCATATCACCTTCTTTTAGTAGAATCGCCAGTCTAGCTGTAATTTAGGTATTCTTTTGTATGAAAGAATGCAAGATGAAAGAACTTTGAAGAGTGATAGCTTCTGAAGGTTGGTATTTTCAGTTGTTGTTCCAGAGGTTATCTAATATCAAATGTCTGTGTGACTCATATAAAGAGTATAATCAATCAATAAGGATGGATAATGTAACCAAATGACTTAAGGCTAAAAGCAGAACTCTTTTCTTCTTTTTTTCTTCATTTCTCCCTCTCTTTCTCCTTTTTTCTCTTTCTACCCCAACTCTCTCCCTCTCTCTCCCCTCTCCCATCCTCCTTCCCTTCCCTTCTTCCTTCCATTTTAGCTTAATAAATAAATAGAGTTATTAATTTATTCCTTCATGTATTGCTCTTTATTTTATTGTTCTCTTTCTTGTTTTTAGTAAAAATGTGTGAGTCATTTTATTCTATTCTTTATATCAACACTAGAGGCCTGGTGCACAAAAATTATGCACTTGGTGGAGGGGGTCCCTCAGCCTGGCCTGCGCCCTCTCACAGTCTGGGAGCCCTTGGAGGATGTCCGACTGATGGGGAGGCGGCCTAAGCCATCAGTCATACATTCTTAGTGCTGCCTCAGAGGCGGGAAAGGTTCCCGCCACCGCCACTGTGCTCACCTGCCATGAGCCTGGGCTCAGGGCTTCTGGCTGAGTAGCGCTCCCCCTGTGGGAGCACACTGACTACCAAGGGGCAGCTTCTGCATTTAGCATCTGCCCCCTGGTGGTCAGTGCATATCATAGCAATCAGTCATTCTGCTGTTTGGTCAATTTGCATATTAGCCTTTTATTATATAGGGTAAGTACTAAAGGTTATTTATTTTCCTCCGAATGCTGCATTAGCTGTGTTCCATAGGCTATGTAGTATTTTTATTTTAGTTGTTTTCTAGAAAATTTGCAATTACAATTTTTTCTGCTATCTTGAATCTTTTGTCATTTATTTTTATGATAATTGCTGCTGTGTTATTTGGATATAAAATTTTATATGCAAATTTTATTAGCTCTTCATTGTAAATTGTAGACTTTGTCATTATAACTAGCCTATCTTCTTTATTGTCCCATGTAACTTTTTGTCCTGTACTCTACATTGTCAGATGGTAAGGTCACAACCTATTTCCTTTATTCATTTGTGTGGTATTTGCTCATCCTTTTATTTTTAATTTTTCATAAACACTATGCTTTCATGTATGCCTATATGTAGCATAGAGCTTACTATCTGAAAATCTTTTTACTATAATAGATGATTTAAACCCTTATCATTTATTGATATAACAAATGTTTGAACTTAGTTTTTTTCATATTATTTTATATTTTATATATTTACATATTGTTTATTTTAAAATATTGTGATTTATTTTCTTTGGTATGATGTTGATCTTTCAATGTACACAAAGCATTTTGTTTTATTTTGTTTTTCCCAGAGATTGATTCTTTTATATTTTGTGTTTATATGTTTTCTTTAGATATAATCTATTTTCTCTAAGTGAGCATTGATATAGTTAGTTGGTAACCTCTTCCTTGTTTTTCTCCTGCCTTATCTTGCTTAATATTTTCCTTTATAATCTCAAACTTTAAATAATATATTTTACTTCCAATTATTATACTTGAGTTAATCAACTATTATTCTTCCTTCTTTTTCCTTCCACTTTACTCAGTAGCATCATTTCCATATTATTAGGATATATTATATTTGTGTGTTGTTCTCTCAGTCTTATCCTCATTTTTTTCACAATTAAAATTTTCACAATTAAATTCAGTCAGTGTTCCTCATTTATATTTTCTCCCAAAATTTCTTTTCATCTTCTATCAGTTCTCTCAGAAATGGATCATAAGAACAATATCCCTTGTGTTTGTGGACAAAAACTTATGGATACATAAGTTTTATACTTGAAGAACAGCTTGACTTAAAATTTTGTTCCTTGAGTGCTTTTTAGGTATTGCTCCACTGTTTTCTGCTCTTAAAACTTTCTGTTACAAAGTCTGATGCAAAACTCATTTTATTTACTTTTTTATTAATGACTAGATAGTTTTGCTTATAGGCACAAAGGGTTCTTTTTTATTTTTAATATTTAATAACGTTAGCAGGATATCTTAGTGTTTACCATCTGAATCAATTTTTTAATGTATATAATGTGCCATTTAAATTTTTTTTGGTGGGGAGAAGGGGAATGCTTCCCTAAATTATAGATAAATAATTTCTAATCACCTTTGATTCCTTCTTCAGTGACTCGGAATAATATATATTATCTCCTTTGTTTTCTTTATCATTTTCCTTTGAATATTTTAAAATTATTTCTTTAGTCTTATTTATTTTTATTTTCTTAATTTCCCCTTCCATATCTGATGTGCTTTCTATTCTACCGTATTTCCCCGAAAATAAAACATCCTCCAAAAATAAGACCTACTTCATGGAAAAATACCACATCCCCTGAAAATAAGACCTAGTGCATGTTTGGGAGCAAAAATTAACATAAGACACTGTCTTATTTTTGGGGAAACAGGGTATTTTACCTTGTAGTCATTGTAATGGAATCTTTGTGTTTGTGTGTATGTGTGTATTTTTAATTAAAGATGGTTCTCCATTCTCACTTTCTTTAATTCTGTTAGTTTCATTTTACATCTTCCTGTTGTTTGGACATCACTTCATCTCCTTTTGACTGGAAAACATATGTACACATGTATGCATATGTTATATTCGTGCATATATATATATATATATATATATATATATATATTATGTGTGTGTATATCTATATTTTCACTTTTTTAGATTTATATTTGTTTCTATAACTTAAAAAATCATGTTTGAATATCAAGTTATACTTTTTATCTGCACTGTTGTAACATTTTCCTGGTTTGTTTCTTCATCTGCAATAAGGTCGGATATTTTCCTTTTTCTTTTTAATGGAGTCTTGGTGTGGATATGATCTTTTCTTAAAAAAAAACAAAACAAAAAAACCTTTGATTAGGATGAGTTGCATTTCCCTGCACCACCAATCTAAGGCGAATACTGTGGAAGAAGGGAATGGGAGGTACTAGGGTACTGCTCTCCCAGTTTCTTAGCCAAAGGGCTCCTCCCCCTTCTGCTTCTACATGGTGCTTTGTGCAGCCAGATGTGCTTTGGCTCTTATCACCAGGATCCTGAGCAGTCCTCATTCTTTCCCCTCCATAGCCTAGAACATTCAGCACTCTTCTCCTCACCCCTACCAATTTGGATGGTTTGGGGTGTTTGGGGTGCCCAACCCATGCTTACAAGTAATTTGGTATTTATGGTGATGGTGGATTCTCTCCTTTAATTTTGCTGTGTGTGTGTGTGTGTGTGTGTGTGTGTGTGTGTGTGTGTGTGTGTAGGCAGAAAGGTTGGTTTTCACTTTCTTTGTTGCTCTACTTAGTTTTAAAGAGAAGAATTGGAACTTAGTAACACTTCTCAAAGATATAAAATGCTGAGAGAGAAAGAAGAGAAAGAGCAAGATTCTTAATTCTCATTCCATTCTTGCCATCTCTTTTGCCAGATAAGTCCTGTTTTTCCATTCATATACCAGAAAGAAGCCCTCACATTTAAGTTCTATAGGAACCTATGGATTCTGTGATTCTATGAGGCAATTCCATAACATTTCAGTTTATGTTAGCCCTATTTTCTTCATCTCACAGAAGTTACTACTGACAAAGGCAAAGAATGGCTTGCTAATGGAATAATGTGGCATTCCACTGTAGTCAGAAAAAACAGAAGCCCTAGCTGAAAAACTCAGGCCTGATTCAGCCTACATGTGTAATTAACATTCTACTCAGCTTTCCATTAATTATTCAAAGACCAATCAAGCTCCCTCCTGTAGATTTGTTTGGTTTAGGCTTTATGTTAGTAGTTTTACTGAGAGATTGCCTACGGCAAGGAGTAAGTGAAAGTCAATCTTAATTCACCATGTCTGGCTGTGACCTGTGATAAAAGGTTTAAAGGGAAAAATTCAGTTTGGTTGGACATTCATTGGGTACTAGTTGCTGGAGATAGATTTAGAGCTAGATGAGAAACAGTTCAACTCTAATAAGCAAGTAAGCAGTGTTCCTTAAGTAAGTAACCTCATTTCACATGTGGTGAAGTTGAAATTCTTGACTTGAGAGTATTTTCTACTTTTCTTTTAACCCCATTAGTTTCTACAAACAGGTATATATTTGGTTTCCTTCTGGTTTTCAGAGTTCTCAAACTTCAGAATAGAGAACTTTTTCTGACTTGTTTATTACTGGATTCCTAATGGCCATCACAGCACCTGACACACACACACACACACCCACACACACACACACACACACACACACACAAACGCACACACACACCATTGAGTGAATACATTAACAAACAGAAGAGTTGCTATTAACTGATCTCTCAAATCAATTTATTATTCTGATAATTACGGTTTTTATGTATCTTGGGAAGTAAATAGACTATCAATCTTAAAGTATACACAAATATACATATTACTATGTCATCTCAAGCACTCAAATATAAAATATCTTATACCAAAATGGTAAGACTGAATTAACTCCAATAATTAGGTCATATTCTGAACAACGTAATCTAATGACCTTTTATTGAGAAGAAGTCCAAAAACAGTTTATAATACGTTTTTATTTAAATTGTATATGTGGTATATATTTTTTCAGATATGGATGGGAATTGGAATCAGAAAGACAAAACTTCATAGTCCAGTTCCCTGACTTGCTCTCTTTATTTGTCCTTTAGCAATAGACTTAATCTTTCCAAGCTTTTGTTATTATTTGTAAAGAAAGATATTTTACCTCACAGCATTCAATGAAACAGTATCTAACACATGGTTACCATGAAGCCCTAGTTTTCCTATCTCTCCTTTGTTTTTCTTCCATTCCCACTTTCCACTCTCCACCATTTTAGAACTCTATTCTGAAAGTTTTCAGAATAAGAGTATTACTGGGTCACATTCATTTTTAACCTAAACATATTACTTTCTATTTAGTTGAATCGAATATCAAGAGTTCACATCTCTGAAGCCCTGAAAATACATTGTCTTTTCAAAACCCGGTTGACAGGCATAGTAAGGGTCTCATTAAATGAAGAAATGCCCATTCTAATGATGTTTCCCAGGCACTAGCTGTTATTCTGAAAAGGAAAAAGAGAGTTGGTAAGGAGTTCTGAGCATGAGAAAAAAAGAATTAAATTTTTTCTTATAAACTAATGGCCCGGAAGCCATGTAATTAAATACCATCAAGGCTCAGAATTCCATTATTCCCTCATGGAAACAACACAATTGTCTCAGTCATTAGCTTTCAGAATTTCAGCCTCAACAAGCATATTTCTGGTCTCATTAAAACTATGCATTAGCATTCAGTGACTTGTAAAAGTATAACTTTCTTCTAGATAGTTTTGTGTGCCTGTCCTGTAAAATATTTCTAAATGAATATATGGCACGTGGACCACAATGTAAAGTTGCTTTCTCTCATCCTATATAGTCTTATTTATTTTTAATGCACAGTAAACTGGAGTCATAGAATAAATAATTTCTCTTTATAAAATTTGAAGTTTTGTTTTCTCCTTTTGAAAGAAAAGGAGTAGCATATTTAGAAATTCCTTCTATGAGGAACTGGGTTAAATAATTATTACAAATTCTACTTTGTAGTTTTTTTATTTTCTTGCTTCGTGCTAAGTATTTTCATAAATGCTAGATTTCTCATTGTGTATTTCTTCCATGAGATGAAGACAAATGACTAATTCTCATACAAAATCTAAGTTATTAAAAAAAATAAAGTAACTATTATTGTTCTCAGTTGCTGTAACAAAGTACGACTTGAGTGCACTCAACAAAAGAAATGTATTGTCTCAGATTAAGAAGCTAGAAGACTGAAATCAGGTATTGGCAGAGTTGGTTCCGTCTGAGGGCTGTGAGGGCAGGATTCATTCCAGGCCTCTCTTCTTGGGTTGTGGATGGTCATCTTCTCTCTTTGTCTCTTTACATCATCTTCTTGCTATGCATGTCTCTGTGTTCAAGTTTCCCCCTTTTATTATGAAGACATGAGTCATATTAGATCAGGGCCCATCTAAATGACCTCATTTAAGCTGATTACCTCTGTAAAGACCCTATCTCCAAATAAGGTTATATTCTAAGGTACTAGAGATTAAGGCTAAAATAGGTGAATGGTTTTTGTGGGGGGTGGACAATCCAATTCATAACAGTAATCATTGAAATATGAACATTCTTTTCCTTTCCATTTGAAGTCCCTCTATAATATATCTCAGTGTCTACTATTTCAAATTATATAAAACAGACTTTTATATCTTTGCTAATATTCAGGTTACTTTCAACATTTTTTGGATGTTTCATAAACTACCCTTTTAGGAACTGCCTTTAATCATTCACTCTTCACCATGACAGACCATTCCCTGAAATTCAGTGATGCATACTTTGAGACACATGATGGATGGAAATAACCTTGATAGATTAATACAGTTAATATGTGGCAAAGCTGAGATTAAAATATATATCTGATTGACTGAAGTTAATATTATTTGCATGGCCAACAATAGCCTATTTTAAAATGTTCATTTACTGTGTATCTTTTATTTATTTATTTTTAAAAAAATATATTTTATTGGTATTTTACAGAGAGAAAGGGAGAGAGATAGAGAGCTAGAAATGTCGATGAGAGAGAAACATCGACCAGCTGCCTCTTGCACACCCCCTACCGGGGATGTGCCCGCAACCAATGTACATGCCCTTGACCGGAATCGAACCCAGAACCCTTCAGTCTGCAGACCGACGCTCTACCGCTGAGCCAAACCGGTTTCAGCTACTATGTATCTTTTAAATAAAAATACTGATTTTCTTCATTATAAATATAGCATGTACTTACTGAAGAAAATTTAGGGGGGAAATTTCCAAAATTATAGTAATTAATATTAAAATCATCTATACTCTCACCATCCAGAAATAATTTTAATATGTTAACTTTCAGAATGCATGTACAAATATTTTTTATAGTTCAGTTTATGTATTTATATCTGCAGAACTCCATGGGTAATTCCACATGGTACTGGAAGTTGTTTGCAAACACATTTTCAAATCTTGAATCATTTGTCCAATTAAAAATCACTCAAATTTTGCTGAAGAATTATTTGTAAATTTTTTAAGATAACAATTATTTCCCTTTTTTTATTCTTCTGGAGAATAAAGCACAAGCCTGTAAAGTTGCACCTGGAATTTAACTTTCTGCTCTTGCTACTGCTGCAGAGTATGAAGGAATACTCATGCCCAAGACAGAATGAGGGAAGGAGCAACAGCCAGTACTTTTTTGATTTTCTATTTTACAGTTCATCTCAGAAGCCAGGACTTCTACGTAGGCATGAAGGTACTTGAATAATTAGCCTTGATAAAAACTGGAATATATCTGAGAAGAAGAGCCTTCCAAAAACTCTGAGGCAGAAACAAGAAGGAACCCTTTGGTTGCCCTCTTGAACACTAAAAGAAGAACCCAGAAGCATATAATGTCCATGGCAACCATATATAGATATTAGAAAAATTAGAGAACCCATTGAATTTTTTCAGAGGTTGACCGGGGGACCTAAATCATGTCAGATGTATAGCACCCAGCGCAGAACTGAGGACAGGACCTGGGTCCAATACATTCTTTTTGTTTGATCATAAGATCATTCCAACGACTCTCCAAGGAAATATCAAACCTGCCTCACTATCTTGTCTTTTCATGTTATGTCACTGACACACTTAACCCTGATGGTATCTTCTTCTAAGCACATTAGATCTGTCTGACATTTAATTATTCGTAATCTGGTGTTTTAGGTTTGATTCTGAAAGTTTTGGTGTGGTAAGTCTGGAATCAGTCCTGATGAAATGCTAGAATCAAGCAGGCTATCATTGGCTTGCCTGAACACAGTAGCTTAGTGGTTATAACACTCCCCTTACAGATGTGGGCGTTTACAATAGCCCCGGAGCCACTAAGGGCTCAGGCCCATGGATCTTGTTGTAAGGCTTGTAAATGGCCCTTGAGTCTATTCACATTAATGTGGCCTTGGAGGTGATAGGAGCTTGGTGGCTCACTTGTAGCCCTCACTGGAATGGAGTGAAAGAAACCTCACCGCCAGCAAGAGTGAGATAGATCTCTGTGGTGTTTCCTCTGCAATTGTTTAAGGTTGTTCTGTCGTACAAAGGTCCCAACTCTGTTCCTAGTGCCCACCCCCCCATGCACACTTGAGTCTGCAGTTGTGTGTCTGCATTAGGTGGCAGATGGAATCACTGTAGCTCATTTACTTTCTACCTCTTTGTCCCTATTCTACCTTCTGATCTTTTTTAAATCATGGTGACAAGTTTTCTACTCTTATGGAAGATTCCTTTCATGGTTAAAGCTTTTAGTAAGTGCTATGAAGCTCACTCACTTCTCTCTACTGAATGGAAATAATTATGTGCTGGTTCATAAAATGTACTCATGGTCTCGTTTAGTCATTAGAAAGGCTAGAATACAGATTCTTAAATGTGAAAGAAATCACAGGCAAAAGAGCCTTATTAAATAGTTCTTTCATTTCTGAAGCTCTTTGGAGAAACAGTAACAAATTGCTTAATAATCAAAGCAATGGTTTGTTGTTTGATTTTATATCAGAAAGCCTAGAGCTTTCTTTGAAAAATTAAGCTTCCATATATTCTGTCTTACTGGAAAACGTATCTGAGAAACTCTACCTTAGTTTTTCTATGGTTGCATGTGGAATCTTGAAGACTTTCTTAACATAAATTGTCAAAAACTTACAACAACACAGACAGACCTTGAGAACATTATGCTAAGCAAAATAAGTCAGTCGTACTTAGCTAAGAACTATATGATTTCACTCATATGTGGGATATAAAACTGATGAAACTCGGAGGTACAGACAACAGTATATGGAAACCAGAGGGAATGGGAGTGGGGAATAGTAAAGGGAAAAGGGGGCTAAATATATAATAATGGAAGAGGATTTGACTTTAGTAATGGGCACACTGCCATATACAGATCATGTGTCATAGAAATCTATACTTGAAGCCTATATGATCTTATTAACCAATGTTACCCTAACAAATGTAATTTTAAAATGTGTTTTTTTTCTAGTTTAACTAACCTTTAACTGATCATATGCATGCGTGTGTGTGTGTGTGTGTGTGTGTGTGTGTGTGTGTTGGCTATCATAATAAATGTGGCATTTATAAGCTGCAGAGTATATATTAAGTGTCCTCATGCCTTTTATTGTTAAGTAATTAGGAATTATTAGAGCATTTTATTTAAAAAGTGATCTCAGGTAGCTGTAAGGTTTGTTGTGCTAATATTGGCAAGCTCTCCCTTCTGGTTAGCATTTTGTATCCTGTCACAAATAATTCATTCTTCTCAGGACCCCTTGTTACGTAGATTTGGCCTCTAGCCTCACCCTCTTCATTAGTCAGGACTTTTTTGGTTGCAGGTGACAGAAATACAACTTAAAGCAGCTTAAGCTTTTGAAAATAAAAATAATAACGATGACAATGTATTAGTTATCTTAGCTGGGAGGATACCTGAAGGCTTAGAACTAGAAGAAATAATTGGAGAGCCAGAACCTCAGAGACTGATCTCATTATTAATGGGACGTTTTTCTCCATTAGTCTCCTACCTCTTAACATCATCCACACACAGGCTTTTTTTTTTTTTTTTCTACTGGAAAAGGAAGATGGCAGCACTGTCTGCTCTCAAAAGGAGCTTCTTTTTCCATCATCAATGTATCAACACGGGGAAGGATTCTGCTTGGCTCATTTTGGGTGGGAACATTGCTGTTCATAGGAAAATGAGATAATATGATTAGGCATTCCCGGAAGTTGGCGGAACAGAGATGGGAGCCTCAGAGGAAATGGGGGTGTGATGGTTTCCCAAAGGACATGAGGTTAAGCAATAAAAAAATCTCTGGCTGCACATCCCAAGGCTATATTCCCTTTCCCTTACCCTTTGCCCCAGTCTACCCAGAATATTCTCTTCCCCTCTCATTTCTTGCATCTCCATTTGGTCCTACAGATAGGATCAAGCTAGCTGCTTCATTTTGCTTCCAATTTCAAAGGACTAAAAATTGTACCTTGTGTTGCCTTTGTCCTCCCAGTAGATTATTACTCTTAGATCATCCTTAGGAGAAATGATCTGGACGAACTCAGAGGTTGTATTAAAACTATTTTATAGCACCTGTGTAAGGCATGGGCACTAAGCAAGCAGAATTGGTATTGATTTTCATGTTGACACCAGATCCTGGAGGCCCCTGCTGTAACCCAGGCTTTAGTTTCCCAGTTGCTGAGTGGTGACATCGTCCTGGGTATGCTGGGGGCTGGGGCAGTTAACAAAGTTAGGGATTTAGGGAAGCTCAAAGCAGCAACTAATTATCAACCAAAGAGTCTATTCTAATATATTTTTGCAATGATAAGGAGCCGCTGACTATTCAATCTGTGCTACCATGTACGCACGTAGGATTAACAGTTCTTTTGAGAATAAATTATGCATAACTGACATTAAGAGAATCAACTGTTTGGGACATCAACCAAAAATAATGCACCTTTGAAACAGTTGCTCTGTAGCTTGTTTTTGTTCATTTAGTTTGTTTGTTTTTTTTAACTTCAAATAGGTCACTGAACACCATGAAATCATATTGAAATTTTGATGGGTAAATGGTATATGTGTGACTCCCCCTCCCCTTCGCCCCACAAAAGACCAGTCACTTTTACCAAGTTCTCTAACAGACCTATTGATACACACACACACACACACACACACACACACACACACACACACACAATGTTAAGAATCACTGTCATAAAATGTAATATTTGTAATTTCTATAAATGGTAGGGAATACATCGAGATAATAAAAGAGTAGTGTCAAATAATTATAATTTTAAAAGGAGTGGGGTCATAGCACTTGCCAGTGGTACCTCACTGAAAATTTCTCTCTAATGGCTACGCCATTTTCATGTTTACTCTTGCAACCATATTAATGATCAAATAAGGGGTTTATTTATATCCATTTAGCCTAGTCCATTACCAATTCTAATCCACATGAACTCATGGGTAAAGGCTATTCATATTCTTGTATTGGTTCTCAATAATTTCTCCACAGGTGATTAAGATATGATACAGTGCTCAATATCAAAGATCATTGGGCCTAAAGCTTGTTTATTTCTTTTGTAGAACACTAAACCAAAAAGTCAAACATAAAAGTCTCACTTTGTAATTTATAATGACAAAAACTATCATAGACTTGAGAGAGAATGTGTAATAAGCCAAAAGATTGAAAACAAAGTGGGGTCAGTACTGTCTCTTTGACAAATAGTGGAGTCTAACCTTTTGCTCCTGTTAGGGTAGACCATACCTTAGGAGTTACTAAAGAGAAACAATTGGTAAGGAACAAGCCCATTATTAAGGCTAAACCTTAAACAGTTCTAAGGGTACTTCCTTAAACAGTTTTATGTGTGTTTATTTATTTTGACAGTTTTTAGGAAAAGCTACACAATTTGAAAGAGTATTCGTAGGGCTCAGGTAATAAATAAGGATTACACAAATTAGAGCCAATGATTCTATTTTGAAAAGTTAAGGAGAGGAGACTGTTTGGGTATTACATCTGGTCATGAATATCTAGTACTCAATATTTCATAATGTTTCCAATCTTCCTTGCTTATTACATCTGATGATGAAGCTCAGGTTTTCCCATATAAATTTATTGCACTGAGTTTGTTTTGAAAGAACATACAATTTTGTAGTTTCACTTTATTAAACTCATGAGTGGCTTCGTCTACTTTTTCCTTTTGTATGTTTCTATTCTAGTCTAGCCTACTTTTTTCTTTTGTGATGTTTTTGATATTCAACACAACTTGTTAAATGCACTAACCCCATATTTTGTATCTAAAATAACACAATTTATTGGTATGCAGTGAGGGAAAAATTTCTTTCCAAAGGTAGTTAAGGTGAAATTCTAAAAGTTACTGGGTTCATTCACTTATTCAACAAGCATTTATTGTACAATTGTAAGTGAGGTATTAGCTATATTAATAGCAGTCAACAAAATAGATCTGATATCCTCTCTTAGAATATTCATGGTTAAATGGAGGAGGCTGACATGAGTTAATCAGGCGAATACATAACCATACAATTACAAGCGTACATCAGCTAAAAAATATTCAGAGACCTTTAAAAAAGGCTACTTCAACTAGAGAGAGGATAAGATAGATGTTATAAAACACTTCCTTGGGAAGGACATATTTTTAGCTATGAGCTAAAGAATGAGAAGGTATAAGCAAAAATGGATGAAGGAAAATCTTAGTAGATGGAGCAGCATGTACAAAGGTCAACTGAGAAACTGCTGGAATCCAGCATGGCTGAAATGAGTGGGAGAGAGAATAGCATGAAATGAAGAAAGAGCATTGAGGTCATCCTAGTGCAGCTCACTGGGTATGTGACATTTTGCCTCTGTCTGGACACTAGGTCAGATTGTAATTCCTGGCTCCCTTGTTTGTGGGGCCATGCTGCCAGATCTGGCCAGTGAGTTGATGAATACAACTTTTTAGCCAATTCTTAAAAATAAGGCTAGTCATGGGTCAGATAACCTCTGCGGTGGACTGTGGCTTCCTAGCCATAAAAAAAATAGAGAAAAAATGGTATTGGGCACTACATGAGAAGAGCAGGGGTCAGGAAGGAGAGACAAAGATCTCTTACAGGTTTGAGGGGTCAAACCATTTTGTGTTACGTCAGAGTAGGTTCTGCTGTAGTGGGGAGGGGGAGGGGAGAAAACTTTTCCTCAAAGTGAAGAAGGAAGAAAAGGATGTGAAGTAATGGTGTTACCATTCTCAGACTCTAGTTGCCACATAGGAATAAAGAAATAAATAATAAAAAATAAAAGGAAAGTGTTAGTAACTTTCCCGGGTACTGAGACATTTCCCAGGGGCCAAAGGCCAGCCTATTGATCAGAACTAAAAATCTCGTGGCCCCATTGAGAAGGCAGGCGACCTCATCTTTCAGTGTTGGTCCAAGTCCACCTGGTGTGGAGCTGTTCCAGCGGCCCACCTGGGAATTAATATACCTTCTCCCATGAGTGCCTTTGGGAAGACTTAACATGTTGCATCCCCTTCCTAAAGCCAGACAGGAAACATTACATTGATCTGAAGTCTTCAAACTGGGCGTGAGGAGGCATTACAAAGGTTAACTTAGAGGGGACAATGTTGAGAACATAATTTTCAAACTCTAAGTTAACATGTGTTACCTTTCCTAAACAGATCTGTCTGAGAACCAGTCAAATGGAGTTGCAAGTTCTTCTTGCCCAATTTCCCTTTTCATAATTGTCTCTCTTCTACTTTACAAAGTAAAGGTTCACCTCTTCCCCACACATAATTTTATGATGGGGCATTGCCATGGAAAATCCATATTTTTTAAAGAGAAATGAAAGGAACAATTTAAAATTCTGTCTTGATGATGGTATTAAAATGCTGAATAACTGTAATGATTGAGTAACAATATTTTATGCAAGAAAAATGGTTATAAATTCTTTGCTGCTAACAAAATAAAATGAGGACGGATTTCAAGTCTATAGCTGAGAGACAGTTGAAATTTATTTTTTATATCACAGCATCACTGGGTTTGGGGGATGTTTTCTTGGAATGTATCAGAATTTCAAGGGATTTAATGTTATTCCCATAATGAAACTCCTCCCATTCCTGTATACTTGTTAATATGTGGCACTTGATTATAAAAGTGACATAAATTAGAGATCAAGAAAAAAAATCTAGACCTAAAGGTATATATATATATATATATATATATATATATATATATATATATATATCTTTAAAAATAATTAACAGCTGGGGGTGGAAGTGTGGTGGAAAAAAATGGGTGGATAACAAGAGTTCAGAGCACATTAAAGAGAGACCTTCTTCTCTCTCTCTCCCTTCCAATAAGGGCTGACAAGTTGTACTCCAATGAATGGGGTGTCCTTACAAGGTTAGCCATGTTTCTTTAATACAAGTAGTTAAGGCAGGGAAATGGCTGAGCTTGGCCCCAGGCAAGCAGTTATCATATATTTTAACACTGAGTTGAAAAGATTATTAAGATGGGATATTCCTGCCTACATAAGGCAAGGGATAGCTTGACAGGCTGGCATGGGAGAACAGGAGTTGTAGGACCTTGCATCACCTCTAAGATGCACCTTTTTTACAATGCCTTATTAGCCCACAGTAGTATTGGTTGTCCTTGCCCCCCAAAAAGGAAGGTCTTGGGGGAATAAAAGAATAGAACCTTTCTCTCTTCATTACTATTCCCAAAAGAAGCAGATCTGTGCCCTCCCACTTCTGATGCCCTTAACTGAAGAAGAGACTTCTCACATCATTCTGTCCACTGCAGTGAGTGGGAATCTGAATCTTAGTCCTGTCTGGGGCTCAGCATGTCCCCAAAGTGCATGCTGACCAGCTAGGGAAAGGAAGCCATTAGGAACCTGGCTGGGTTTGATGTGAAGGAAAGGGTCATTTGGGGGTCGGTCTCTCTCTCTCTCTCTCTCTCTCTCTCTCTCTCTCTCTCAAATATATTTTTATTGACTTTTACAGAGAGGAAAAGAGAAGGATAGAGAATTAGAAACATCGATGAGAAAGAATCATCAATTGGCTGCTTCCTGCACCCACCCCTTCCTCCCCCCCGCCACTGGGAATGTGCCCACAACCAAGGTACATGCCCTTGACTGGAATTGAACCCTGGACTCTTCAGTCCACAGGCCAACACTTTAATTAATTTATTTTATGAAGCCAATTTCTCTTCTAGTGGTCCTTAGTCATTCCCTGCAGCTGGAGTCACACACTGCCTATCAAAGCAAGGCTCCCCGCTTTCCTCATGCCCATAACCACCACTCCGGGAATGGGAATTCTCCTCACCCGTGGGCCCTGCAGATGCTGCTATTTCAAAGGCCACCGAGACCCTTGTCTTCTCCTATTGTGGTCTTTTGTCTAGGATGTTCAGTAGTGATGAATTAATTTTAGCTGAAGCATGGGTATGTATATGAAGTAACCTGAAAGCTTAAATCAGTTGCTTTAAAACTGACTGCAGATATGTCAAGGAATTTGATGTGGCTGTCTTTTAGTGAGTATTTCCTAAGTGGGATACCTGACAGTATCTTGTCAGATTCCTTCTATGCCTTTTCGTAGAGGTTCCGGCTTTGTGTGCCTCCTGTCACTTAGGTTTTCTGGCAATTTTTTTTTCCCCCTGGGAAGATCATTGTGCATTAAGACATGCATTTCTAGGAGCAGAGAAATGTCTGAGTGAACTAGACATTTAGAGAAGTTAAAATAAGAATGTGTGCTTTTTAGTAGCATGTCAGAGTAAACTATCAGGCAAAACTAGATGACATCGTTAATAAAAGTCTTTTCTCTAAATAAAGAAAAAGCAAAAGAACCCAATTACTTTAGTAGTACTATCTTACTATCTTTCAAGGAAAACTTTTAAAAGTTGGTGTTATGGTAAACATGTTCTAAAGAGCAAGCATTGATGTATTATTGTAAAATGTCACTATTTGAATATCAGTATCCCCAGGTCTCACAAAGCCTGTGAGACTACATTCACAGCAGTTACCTAATTGCAGTGTCTCAGCACCTCACCTGCCTGGCTGCAGCACCTCAGACCCTCTTGTCTTATCCATCTCCCTGCTCCTGTCCAGATTTCCTCCTGCTATGCAGTAAGTGAGATCCCCTGACGTTCTCTATGTGCTAAAGATAATTGTCTTCTTCAGCTCCTTGTCTTTGCTCATCCCAGCTCCTCTCCTTGCTGCCCTATAGGAGAGGGCTGTCCTTCTAGACAGGGCCACACTGGTGGGGCCCATCCCTCTCCGTCCCCACAGTGCTCTGTGGTCTCTAATGCCCCTATGTAGGAAAGGAATTGACCATTTCTCCAACTCCATGCTGTATTTTGTAACCGAGATCACGAAGCAGAACTGTTTTTGCTCAGGTGTTTTATGTTTTAGTTATTGTGTTTGTTTTGTTTTTAGATGAGTACAGTACTTCATCATGTAACTATAATCCCTCTTTCCATTTGGGCTAACATCTCAACTATTAAGTCAGGCTAGGAAGTAAGAAAGGTGGCAGATACCATGACATACTTCACACTCCTGCTGTGTTCATCCACTGAGGCTGCCTAGCAAAATTCCATAGAATGACTGGCCTAAATTATCAAAATTAATTCTCGTATAGTTCTGAAGGTTTGAAGTAGGAGATCCTGGTTTCTTCCGGTTCAGGTTTCTGGTGAGGTCTCTCTTCCTGGTTTTTGGATTGTTGCTTTCTTGTTGTGTCCTCATATGGGATAAAGTGAGGGCAGGGGAGGGAGAGAGAGAGAAGGCACACACTTTGGTCTCTCTTCCTTTTCTTTTGAGGAACCAGTCCTATTGGATTATGATCTATCTTCATGACTTCAATTAACTTTAATATTTCCTAAGGGCCCAACCTATCTCCAAATATATTCACATTGGGGGTTAGGACTTCAAAATGTGAATTTTTAAGAGGACACAATTCAGTTCACAGCACCCACTATTCTCTTGTCTCTTACTCCCCTCCCTTTAACACCACCAACTGTGAATCCTAAGAATAAAATTTCTTTCTATCTCACAAAATAGCAGTGGCTGTGCAAATTGTCTCAGACAAATTGGTGTCACTATAGCAGGTTCCCATGTTTCAAATTCCATTTTAAGCACAGCTAGGATAACTATGGATATAATAGGTATCACAGGATTTGTAACTTCTCTGTGACATTGAACACTTAGGTTCATTCTGAAATATTTCCTTGCCTACCTCAACAACCCTCACTCTAACCAATGGCTCTCTATCGTTATGGGGGAAGCCTTTATGCGTACAGTGAAGCCTACCGATACATCCTGGAATTGGAGAATGAGCACAAGTTTGCAAACTGCATTATTTACTACCTGCCAGACCTTGACAAATGATAGAACCTCTCCAACACTCTTATTTTTCAGTGAAAGAGAATGAATAATACTTATTTTCCCCCAGAACTGGTGAAAACTAGAGGTAATAATGTAACATGCATCCAGAATTATGCCCGGACCATGCATTAGTAACTTGATATATGATGCTTAGAAGAAGAAGAAGGATACATCTATTTAAGGGGTTACTTTGAAGGAATTCATGTAATCTTGTCAGACATCAAAAGAAACTCAACATCTTTAGAAGAAAGAGGTTTGGAAAACCATAACTAAATTAGTGAACAAGGTGCTAAAATTATCAAAATGTTGGATATTTTGCACTTCTCAAGACACAGTGGTATATACTTTCTCTCCTTGAGCTCATTTTAGGTTTTCTCAATTTGGGGCATGTTCTTACATTTATACCATTAATATAGTTGTTACTTTAAGACATAGAACAATTTATGAGCAAATTAAAGGAGAACTCTACTATGTCTTTCTTTCTGACATTCAAGAAAATAGACTGCACTTTCCTCCCTGTCTCTTTCCATACTAGTTTGTATTTGCAAAGCCACATACAAAGAAAGATCTGTTTCTGGGCTCATCCAATCTTATTTCCTACTCTCCTAGTCTGCTTCATAGTCTGCCACTATACTCATCATACCAGCAAAGGAGTTGCACTGGAGTATATTGGATAGCTCAGCATTTTTTCAGGCTTAAGGGTTTTGAGGTACATGACTAAGTAAAATGTAGTGTATATGAGTGAATGTATCAGATGTCAGAGAACAGAACCTAGTAATGTAAAAGATGTCAGAGAAGGCTGGCCTTTTATTGCCTTGTTTTTGAAATTTCTTTTTCCTCTTTTATTATGTTACTAGAGGTCCAGTGCACAAATTCATGCACCTTGAAAGGAACTGTGGGCTGCGAGGCTGAAGTAGGCACAGGGGTGGGTCTCAACACATCCTCCTTGCCCCCGCCCAGCCCCTCCCGCCATAGCCCCCGGTTCCCTGTCTGCCAGCAGCCCTGCTCCTGCCACTGCTGCTCAAATGCATGGAAGATTGGGGCAGTCTCCAGGCATCGCCAGTGGGTGTGAACAGCGGCTCCAGTGCCAGCAGAGGGTGAGAGTGGGGCCAACGCCGACAGCAGGTGCAAGCACCAGGCAGGACTGTGGCATGCAGGAGCAAATAATTTTCAGTAAGCACCAGAGGCTTGCCCCAATGACAGCAACTGGTGCCCTGCTTTGGTCTGGCACCCCCAATCACCTGCTCCACCATCCTGCCAAGGCCAGTGACCTCCATGTCTGTGCATGACCCCTGGTGGGCAGCACACGTTATAGCAACCGGTTGCTTGGTTGTTTCATTTGTTCCGCTGTTTGGTCTATTTGTATATTAGCCTTTTATTATATAGGATTGTCTGTGCTCACTGGAAAAGCATCAGAAACTACAGAGAAGCAGAATAATTTCTCTGGGGAAATTATAGATGGGTGACAGGTGACAGGTGACCGGTGATGACATGATCGTGTGACTAGAAAATGCTGTCTTGATTACTGAGCTCCCTGCCAGATGACAGAAAGAACACATGAATAGATAAAAGCACAACAATTTTCTTTTTCACCGGCTCTTTGGAGAAAACATATCAGCATAGATGGAAGCAAAGGAGATTAGTTAAAAGAAGGAACTTAAATGACATAGACCAACCCAGAATAATGATTACAAATGAGATGACTCACCTAATAAAAGCATAAACAAGAAAGTGTTGTTTCATCTTAAATTTTCTTGGTCATTTTTCTGAGGTGAGTTAGGCTTCAGGAAGGAGCCAGACATTACAAAATGAGACAAAGAGATGTAATATATGATTAGTTGAATTAAATGATTCTAGACCCCAAATTTAATATATTATTTCTATTTTCCAGGACAATTTGTCTACATTGTTCCAATGAAATGAGTTAGTTGTAAAAACTGTACTCGGTTATCAAGAAATCATATCCATGTACTAAATAGAGCTATTATGTAAGAATATATTGTGTATAAGGACATGTAATATTTTTTAAAGTATTGATAAAAAGTTTAAGGTGATGTAACCTACTCATATACTTAATTACCATAAGATATAATACAGAATGTGCCTATCCTATCTAATAAAAGAATAATATGCAAATTAACTATCACTCTGCTATACCCACAAGCCACATTCATAATCCAATCAGGAGTGAGTATGCAAATCAACCAAGATGGCTGCAGCCACAGAGAGAGCAGGAGGCTTGAGTTGCCCCCCTGCAATGGAGAAAGCCAACCTTCAGCAGCCATGGCCTGCCTTGGTCTTCACTCAAGGCTACAAAGTTTCAATTATAGAAAATAAATAATCCCAGATACCAGGGCCTTCGCTTGGGTCGCTACGGGGTGTGGCTGGCCTGCAAACCACTATAGGCCTCTTGCCCAGGCCACCCCTCACTCCAAGGGAACCCTCACCATGTTCCAGGACACCCTTCAGAGCAAACCAGCTGACCCCACCCATGCACCAGGCCTCTATCCTATCTAATAAAAGAGCAATATGCAAATTGACCATCACTTCAACACACAAGATGGCCGCCCCCTTGTGGATACAAGATGACCGCCACAAGATGGCCAGCAGGGGAGGATAATTGGGAGGGACCAGGCCTGCAAGGGAGGGAGTTGGGGACAATCAAGCCTGTAGCGGTGGGCAGTTAAGGGTGACCAGACTGGCAGAGGAGCGAATTTGGGGATGACCAGGCCTGCAGGGAAAGGCAGTTGAGGGGGACCCAGGCCTGCGGGGGAGGACAGATAGGGGTAACCAGGCCTGCAGAGGAGGGCAATTAGGGGCAAACAGGCTGGCAGTGGAGCAGTTAGGCATCAATCAGGCTGTCGGGAGTAGTTAGGGGGTGATGAGGCTGGCAAGCAGAAGCGATTAGGGGCAATCAGGAAGGCAGGCAGGCAAGCATTTGGGAGCCAGCAGTCCTGGATTGTGAGAGGGATGTCCTAGATTGAAGTGGGTTCAGGCTGGGCCTAGGGACACCCTCCCCCCATGCACAAATTTTGTGCCTCTAATAAAACATAAATTTCTTACATGAAAGAAATAGGACATACACATGCATGACTATATTTGCAGTAAACTAGCTATTAAGGAATCAGGATTAAGCTTAGATTCTATCTGACTTATTCAATTTGTTAATAATAGAATAAAGAGCTTCTTGGGAGAAAGAAGCTTATAACTCAAAACCTGCTTTCCTGAGATCCTTTGCATTGAGCAAAAAAAAAAAAAAAAAAAAGAAAAGAAAAAAAAGAAAAAGAAAGAAAGAAATAAAAATGGTCCAAAAGTTATAAGGTATGTATGTATTCAAGGTTTATTAGGAACACTTAACTATTCCTACTCTTATTGTAGTCACAGCCTTTCAGAATGATGGATAAGGTGCACAGACAGCAGTCACCAAATGCCCTTGCAAACTCAGGCAAATAGGCGACATTGCATTTCGTTATCTGACCCTGATGAGGCATGACATTTATATTGGGAGCAGAAATGCCAATATAATTGAAGGGTTTGGAAACGATCCTTTGACAAAAGGTGATGAATTATCCATTGCTTCAATCGGGGCATAAAGATGGAGGAATAATATAGGAGGGGTTTGATTTCATATGCCTGGTGTTCAGGAGAGAGCATGCTAACAGATTTTTAATGGCATGGTATCAGCTACCCATGGCTCAATGTTGGTAGCCAATATTAGAAATATTAAAGTGGAAGAGTAGAACACGAGAAGACTGCCAAGCAAGAAGGCTGCCTGTGCCTGTCATTAATGCTGCCTGGATTTCTTCTAATTGGAAATAGTACACAGAGAGCTCTGGTCATCGGTGCTTTGCAGTGAAAGGTAGTTGTGGGTAGTGCCCATAATCCTGGAGCTAGACACATTGGCTTCAAATGGCAGCTCCTCTCCTTAGCAGCTGCGTGGTCTTGAGCAAAGTATTTCACCTCTCTTCTGTTTGCATTTTTCTCATTCATAACATAGGCACAACAATAAAACTTTCCTTACAGTTTTGTTTCAAACATGAAATGAATCAGTATTGTTAAAGTATTTAGAGCATTTTTCTAGGACAAGGTAAGCCCTACCTAGATGACAGTTGTTGTGGACCTATATTTTTCCAAAATTAAAATAACTTTATTATTTTTTATCTGATTATGAAAGTGACATGTACTTATTATTTAGAAGATATATTTTTTAAAAGATAGAAGAGAAAAATTATTTGGAATAAATTTATCCTGAGATAACTACAATTAACATTTAGGTATTCTTCCAGACAGTGTTCTGTGTATAAAATCACATACGGTATAAAAGTACATCATGTACATATCTTACTGGGCCAATTCCCTGTTGATTCCTACTCCATCCCATTCCTAAAATAAAAATAAATTGACATGTGACTCCATCATCTGTCAAAACCAATGCTCTTTCAATCCCATTATTACTCTTCTACATATACATTTCTTGGGGCTTGTCCACCTTTGCTTCTTCATGCAACAGATATTTATTAAATATATTTTCTGAGTCAGGTACCATGTGGGGGGGGGTGTTACAGAGGTGAACAAAGAGGAACAGGGTGCCTACTTTGATAGAATTTAAATCTTTAGGGAGAATATAATGCACTAATGAAATAATCACATGTATGCATTTGGTACCTTTTATAAGGAATATCACAGAGTAATTTCTCTAATAAATTCATCTATATGGTGGATCATAAACAATTATAGGAACTAAGCTTACAGAGAAACTAATCATTTTGTAGACCTGGTCATTATAAGAATAATAGAAGAGAAGAATAGGAAGAAGGAAGAGGGTAAGAGATAATGTAAAAATGCTAGGATAGCCTTCTTTTTTCAGAGAGGATAATGTGTTATTGAAATTAAAATAGTTTGAAAAATAATCCCAATGCCTTAAAATGTTTTATAATCTTTTTTTAATCCTAGAAGGATCTTTTTCTAATACAAAAGTTACATAAAGATGAACGATTCTATCTTCAAGTTATTTTCATCTGTAAACATCAATTAAAATTAAATTTCATAATTTTAAATAAAAAGTAATATAAGCCCAAACCAGTTTGGCTCAGTGGATAGAGCGTTGACCTGCAGACTGGAAAGTCCCAGGTTCGATTCCAGTCAGAGGCACATATCTTGGTTGTGGTCACATTCCCAGTGGGAGTTGTGCAAGAGGCAGCTGATTGATGATTCTCTCTCATTGGTGTTTCTAACTCTCTATCCCTCTCTCTTCTCTATAAAAAAATCAATAATTTAAAAAAAAGTAATATAAATTTTTAGAAAAATATTTCTTTCATATCTATCACCTATCTATCTATTTATCTATTTATCATCTACCTATCTTTCCCAAACCATTTATTATAATACATTTCTAGAAAGATGTCTGGAATCATGTTTGCCTAATGTTTTATTTCTAGTAGTAAGATTATAAAATTGTTAATTTTGCTTGCATCATTATTCTTTCTTTTTTATGTCAATTTTTAAGGTAGTATATATCATTTTTTTTATAGAAAAATGGTTTTCTTAAGAGAGTTTGAGATTGAGGCAATTATGACAAAATGGTTATAACAAAAGCCCTCTTGAAAGTGGTATTTAAAATGTAAAATGATGTATGTAAGGTGCTGGCACGAAGCCTGACCTACAGAGAGTGCTTAAGTGAGGTAACTCACTGTGAGTTATTATTTTGATGGATAAAGAGTTTATATGAGCCTTCCATGGGGGTGATGGCTGACACAATTTGGAGCACTTAAACCTGAAAACCAAGATGGTAATGATATGGATGAAGAAGTTCAGAGAATAAGAACAAGGTTATAAAATATTTTAATGGAATGGGTATGAGAATGACAATGAAACAAAGAAAAATAATACATTAGGGAAAGCTTACTTATAATCAGCTTCCATAATTACTATGGTTTGTACCCCAGAAGGAAGGTATACTGTGCTATACTGCTTTGTATTCAGTGGTTTGCATATCATATTTTACTAATCTCCTCTCTTAAAAAGGTCTTTAACCCAAGGTCCTATAATATAATCTGTTTTTTTTTCTTTTAATTCATTTATAGATTTTTTTGTTTTACTCTTACTACTTTTGTAGGACTGGGATATTTTTAAAAAATGTATTTTATTGATTTTTTACAGAGAGGAAGAGAGAGGGATAGAGAGTTAGAAACATCAATGAGAGAGAATCATCGACCAGCTGCCTCTTGCACACCCCTCACTGGGGATGTGCCCGCAACCAATGTACATGCCCTTGACAGGAATCAAACCTGGGACCTTTCAGTCCGCAGGCCGTCATTCTATCCACTGAGCCAAACCGGTTTCAGCAGGACTGGGATATTTTATAAGTATATAGGTTTCAGGTGCACAATTCTACAACCACCTCACACCTATCAGAATGGCTATCATCAAATCAACAAACAAGTATTGCCAAGGATGTGTATTGCCAGTGCTGTCAGTGGGAATGCAGATTGGCACAGCCACTGTGAAAAGTAGTATGGAATTACCTAAAAAAAAAAAAAGAAAATAGATCCTACCCAGTTTTGCTCAGTAGATATAGCATTGGCCTGCGGACTGATGGGTCCAAAGCTTGATTTGGATCAAGGGTATGTACCTTGGTTGCAAGCTCTTCCCTGACCCGGAGCCCTGCTGTGGAGATTCATGCAGGAAGGCAACCAATCGATGTGTTTTCCTCACATCACTAATTTTCTCTCTCCCACTCTCTCTAAAAATCAATGGGAAAATATCCTCAGATGAAGATTAAATTTTTTTTGAAAATGGAACTGCCGTTTTGGGAATTTATCAGTGGGTATAGATTTGTGGGTTGTTGTTTTTTTTACATTTAAGTTTTAAATCCATCTATAATAGTGATCATGATTATGTAAAAAAGGATTATAGCTCTATTTTCTTCTAAATTGTTAACCAAATTTTTTATTGCCATGTTTTGAAATTTCACATTTGTTGTGGTAAGATTTCCATATCATTGTGGTAAGTTTCCATTATATGTGGGGTAGTTTTGACCAGTTTTCTGTTCTAGAATCAATTTGTCTAGTGTCTTGCCAGTATTACTATTGATTACTGCCAATTTATATAAATGTACATAGATCTGGTAATTAAAAAGATACCATAAATTAGATTTTTTTTAAAAGAAAGTAAAATTGGCACAACTCAGTGCTTGCTCATATGCTGACAGTGAGAAAGAGAGAAGAGTGAAGGATGACTCTCAAATAGAAACGTAATTTCTAGTTGGAGGGATGAGTGTCCCATCTAGAGAAAAAGAAACAGGAGGAATAGAGAAACTGGAGAAAGAGCTAGTCTGTGTGGGAGGATGGTTACTCAAACCTGAACACGCTGCATGTGAGGTTTCTCTAGGATATGTAGAGTTATGGAAGTTACAGCTGCAGATACACATCCAGGAGTCACCAGGCAGAAATTGTGCTTAAACTCGTAAGAATGATCGGAACGATTCCACCAGAGGGTGGAATAAAGCAGTGGCTGCAGTGGTCTTCAGTATGACACCTCACTCACATGGCTTCCTTTGGGAGTAGGTGCGGCTTTCCTTGTGGAGCCTTAGTTTCTTGATGCAACCTTTGCCCATTGCTGTGGGTCTTTGTAATCTCCAGGCTTGGGAAACTGTCTTATATAGTACTAGAGGCCTGGTGTACAAAATTTATGCACAGAAGAGGGAGTGTTCCTCAGCCCAGTCTGCACACTCTCCAATCGGGGACCTCTCAAGGGATGTCTGACTGCCCACCGGGAACAGGCCTAAACAGGCAGTCGGACATCCCTCTCACAATCCAGGACAACTGACTCCTAACTGCTCACCTGCCTACCTGCCTGATTTCCCCTAACAACTTCTGCCTGCTAGCCTGATCACCCCCTAACCACTCCCCTGCCAGCCTGATCAATGCCTAACTGCCCTCCCCTGCCAGCCTGGTCGCCCCTAACTGCCCTCCCATGCCAGCCGGAATGCCTCTAATTGCCCTTCCCTGCTGGCCTGGTCACACCAAACTGCCCTCCACTGCAGGCCTGGTCCACCCCAGTTGCCCTCCCCTCCAGGCCTGGTCCCTCCCAACTGTCCTCCCTTGCAGGCCTGGTCACCCCTAACTGCCCTCTTCTATGGTCCATCTTGTGATGGCAATCTTGTGTGTTGGAGTGACAGCAATCTGCATATTACCTCTTTATTAGATAGGGTTGCTTTTATAGCTTACCATCTTCAATTTTCTCCATTTTCTTATTCCAGGAATAATAGTTTGATGTAGGATCTCTTAGATGACTTTCCTATAATACTTTTTACTTTTCATCTTTAAAAAACTCTACTTCTAGGAACTTTTCTTATATTTATATTCTAACCCTTCCATATTACATTTTTTTTTGTTTTAGCAGTCTTATTTGTAATTTTATTAGTTCTATCTTATTTTCTAATTGTTACATTATCATGATATCTTTCTTGTTATATAGAAGCATTGCTTTCTTGAATCTCTCTTAATGTAATAATTAGAAGTATTAAAGTTCCTCCAAGTTAAGTTTTATTTGGGGTTATTTTATCTTGTTTATGCATCTTTGGCTGTGTCTTTCAAGGCAAGTTTTCTTCAGATGCCTGATGACCATGACCATCTTTTTATTCAAGTTCAAGGGATGAAAAGGTGAATGGGCTCTGACTTGTATTTTGCGATAGGGTAACAGGGCTGTCTGTCAATCGACAGTTTTGGGGGAAGATCAGAACATACCAGATTGTGGAGGTCTTTTGTCTGAAACTTACTATTTTCATTTTTAGTGGAGAGTCCTCAAATGTTTCCCCATGTCAGAGACACTTAACCACTGGGTGTACACTTTTCTACAAGGATGGATAGTGGCGATTTCTACTTCTAGAGAGTCTTACAGTTATAGCTCCTATTGTCCTATTGTCAGTTGCCCTCTTCACTCCTGTCCACTTTTCTGACTTTACTGTTCTTTGTGTATTAGAATTCTGAGCCTTTTTGATTGTGCAAGGCTCTCTCTCGCTCTCTCTTGCTCTCTCTCTCTCTTGCTCTCTCTCTCTGTCTCTTTCTCTCTCTTCTTCTCTTTCTTTCTTCTCTCTCCAGACACTTCAACCTGTGGTTTACTATATTTCATTGGTTATTACTTTTTATATGCTTTGATTCTTATACATTTGTTGAAATCTGTTTTCTGATGATTCTGTCCTAGTTCCTTACTGGCATGATTTGCACTTTTCTCCCCTTTAGTGGTAACTGAGATGGAAAAAGTAATACATACATATGGCCATATTAGTCACGGAAGCAGAAACCATTCTAGAAATTTCACAAAGGACAGTGTATTATAAAAACAATTAGAAGCTTCATAGTCATTCCAAGACCTTGGAGTTAGGGAATCAAGGAAATTGCTACTTGAATTCCAGAAAGGAGGAAATGCAAACATCACAGGCAGTTGCCACCAGTGTTCTCAGATGCCCATAGCACAAAGGTGGACAATTTTCAGCAAAAATTTTAGTGTTTCATGGGGTTTGTCAAATGCATAATATCATATATCTACCATTAGAGTATCATGCAGAATAGAGAAAGCACATTTTTATTGACTATGTATAAAACAATGCTCAAATAGAATTTTTTATTTCATTGATATTCTAGTTTCCTGAAGAGTCTAGAAGTAATGTACCCAAATGAGTGCCACCTATCAAAAAATAATTTATATATGTGTATACATATTTCCTCTATAATATAAAATTCTAATATACAAATTGACTGGAAGGTGGAATAACCGGTCGATATGATGTGCACTGATCACCAGGAAGCAGACGGTAAATGCAGAAGCTGCCCCCTGGTGACCAGTCACTCCCACAGCCGGGATTATGGCTGGCGAGCACAGTGGCAGAGGTGGGAGCCTCTCCTGCCTCCACGGATGTCCAACTGATGGCAAGGGCTCCCGGACTGTTGAGAGCGTGCTGGCCAGGCTGAGGCTGAGGGACACTACTCCCCCACCTCCCAGTGCACCAGGCCTCTAATATCTATCTATCTATCTATCTATATATATATATATATATATATATAGTATTTGCCAGTGTATAAGACGACCCTTTGGCCCTGAAAAATATGCCTCCAAGTGGGGGGTAGTCTTATACGGCGAGTATATAACAAACTCTGTATTTTTAGTGGAAATGTTAGGGGGTCATCTTATACGCCCAGTCTCTTATACGCTGGCAAATACGTATTTTTCAGGGCCAAAAAATCGTCTTATACGCCGGCAAATACGGTATGTGTGTGTGTGTGTGTGTGTATTTCATTATATATATATATAGATAGTGTCAATACCTAAAGTTCTAGAACAATATGTAACTATAATTTGAGATTTCTATTTCTTTATAAAAATGAACAAGGAGCCAAAACTGGTTTGGCTCAGTGGATAGAGCGTTGGCCTATGGACTGAAAGGTCCCAGGTTCGATTCCGGTCAAGGGCATGTACCTTGGTTGCGGGCACATCCCCAGTAGAGGGTGTGTAAGAGGCAGCTGATTGATGATTCTCTCTCATCGATGTTTCTAACTCTCTATCCCTCTCTCTTCCCTCTGTAAAAAATCATTATGTTTAAAAAAAATTAACAAGGAGCATTTTCATATTATGATATTAGTATATGGCATCTATTTTATGGATGACAATACTGCCTTTGCTTTTTTTTTAAAGTTTGCAATATAAACTGCCTTTTACTGTATTTTAACAGTTAACTTGTAGATGTTATTATGGGGATGTTCTAACTTTTGTGATCTTTGTTTATCTGTTCTCACGTAGGTTCATTTCATAAAAGAGTCTCTTTTAGAAATAGTTCTTAAAAATTCTTAAGTTTATTTCATCTTCCCTCCTCAGGAGACAAGTTAAGAATGTATATCATATTTCCTGGGGATATTACCTTCATTTAAACAAAAATATGTAGACTGAGAAGTATAATGATTCTTAAGCAGATGTTATCATCGAACTCTGAAGGCTTATGTTTTTTTCACTTTTCATTATTTTTGTTTGAGAGACCACTTATAGAACAGTATTCTCTTATCAAAACATAAAATCAACAAATCAAATGCAAAAACAAAACAAAAACACACACCCATAAAACAAAAAACAAACCCACAAAAATGCAAGGCCCAGAGTTTAGTACACTATTTATATCTTCATACTCAGGGACAATGTGATTCTAAGACTAAACGGGAATGGGAATAATAAACAAATCTCAAAATGCTCAATACTTTAGTATGTATTCAGGATGCTTTAAAATCTCACCATTGCCGAGACCGGTTTGGCTCAGTGGATGGAGTGGTGGCCTGCGGACTGGGGGGTCCTGAGTTCAATTCTGGTCAAGGGCACGTACCTTGGTTGTGGGCATGTCCCCAGTTGGGGGTGTGCAGGAGGCATCTGATTGATGATTCTCTCTCATTGATGTTTCTAGCTCTCTGTCTCTCTCCCTTCGTCTCTGTGAAAAATCAATAAAATATTAAATAATTTTTAAAAAATCTCACCATTGTTTTCAAGTGTCCTTTAAATATCAGTTTTTGGCATCTTGCTTTTCTATGAGTTTGGTTAACCTGAAGGTCAAATATAATTATTTTCTTGTCGTTTTTCTATATTTTCAAAAGAGCACTTAAAACCAGCAAACTATAAAGCAGCAGATTTGTTTATCTTATTAAGTTTTTCTCCAAAAATATTCATACTTGCACAAATATATTATATACAATTTTAAGAGTCCATCAACTGTTCTATATATAACCAAGGTTAAGTTCTTCTTCCTATTAACAGGATTGCACTCAGTTGTAATATTGTGTTCTAAACCTAAAGACAGGAATTATATAACTTGTCTAAATATGGCATCTATTTCCTTAAAATGAAAAATTGCTTCAGCCATAAGTACCTAGATCCCAATCTCATTTACATAGACTTTATATTAACAAAACACTAAAGACAGGAGGCCAGTATCATATTTATATTACTTAGCTATTTAACTCAGTATTTATGAAGTGCTAGACACTGTGTATATCAAATACTAGTAATGCATATTTTCTGCCCTCAAGGATCTGACAGCTAGCCAATGAGAGATACCAGCACAGGAATAAAAAAATAAGAGCAATACAGTATTTGGATAAGACACAGATGGTTCCACAAGGCTGGGAAGCACTAGAGATAAGGCTGAAAAAGTGAATGGAGAATAGCTTTTGAGAGGAGGCATTGCCAGACCTGTATTAAAATATGTGAAAGATATATTTTGGTTGATATGGAAAAATTTTTAAAAGGTCATAATTTTTTTATGGAGATTTGCAAAGAATGCATATTGAAATCACAGATATATTTAACTAAGGCCAGGTGTGTGGAGGAATCTAAGTATTTGTGTGGCTAAAACAAAACAATTGTGAGTCATGGAGTAAGAGAGATAAGACTGGAGGGATTGGCTGAGGAGGGTCAGATGAAAGAGAACATTCCCATAGGCAATTCTGAGGGTGGAGCTTCCTGTATTTGCAGTAAGGGTGGGACATGAATGTATGTGGGTTTTTCAAAGATCACCCTGTTGAATAGATTTCAAAGGCAAAGATTAACTAAAATGTTGTCTTAATAGCTAAGGTAACAGGTAAGAACCTGTAAGAATGAGAAGATAAATCAGATTAAAAATATAAGGTAAAAATCAGCATGACTTGGTAGATGTTTGGATGTGGAGAGTGAGAGAGGAACCAGGAATGATTTCTATTCTTCTAACTTGTTTTCCTGGATGGATGATCATATTTCAAGGGAGATAATGAAATAGGAAAAAGAGCCATTTGTAGGGAGAAGATATTAAGTTAAATTTGAACATGTTGCCTTTGAGGTTCTTAGAAGACACTGAGGTTGCAGAGACTCAGGGCTGGAGATTACCAGTTGCAGCTGGAGGTACATTTTTAGAAGTCATCAGATACAATTTGCTGTTGCACTTGTAAGAGTGAGTGACGTTATGAGGGTGGGATCCTGGCAACAATAAATTCTAATAGATGGGTGAGCAAAGAGTATTCCTGAGTAATGTTCCAGGTGCAAGAAGGTACCTTCCTGGTGTCACAGGATCATTTCGGAGAAATTTTGTTGCCAAGTTCTATTGGTCCGCATCACTCTTCTAAAACTTTTTTCATGACTAAATGGAACTTGCATAATTTAGGCCCCTAAGACCTATGAGCCTTCAGATGCCACATTGTAGATAACCTGTGTAAATTTATGTGAAGATAAGTATATCCTATCACTTATATTTTGTTACTTCTCAAGTTTTAAACCTAATGGGTATTTGCTGGATTGATTAGTGGTCTTTATTTCTATTTTACATAACATCTTCACTGATAATCCTGGCTTGATCTAGCTTTTACTTTATTATCTACATGTCTCTAAGTTTGCAATTTCTTCTGTGCAAAGACTTTGGTTTCATCAGATATAAGCTGGCACTTAATTACCTATATAAGTTATAAAATAACTTCTTTATTAACCTAAATATGTGGCTTAAATTCCAATTCTAAAGGAATTGTTGTTTTTATGTGAAAGCATTCCTTTCAGTTGATATTATTAGAAAAATGGAATAGGTTTCCTAGTAAGATGCTAATTGTGCTATCCAAGAAATCTTCAGGTCAGGTAAACACTGATCTTGAACAAAATTGGTATAATTCAACCAGAGATAGAAAGTGATAATTATATAAAGCTAGAACTTGGTGTGTGTGTGTGCATGTGTGTGTATGCATGTGCACACCCATGTTGGTTTATATGTGTGAAATGGTGATCACCAAAAGTACTTGTGAACAGAAGGAAAAAAAAGGCACAGTTTGCAGGTGATAAAAAGGACAGTTTATTTTAAAGATATGGAAACTCGGGCCCAGAAAAGCTAGATACAATTCTGCCCAAGATTGAGAGCCGAATCCAGAACTTGAGCATCTTGATTTTTCTTTTGAAATAAATCGTGCTTTCAAATTGCAGATATGAAATCATAGAACAATCCGAAACTGTGATTACCCAGAGTTTGTTTACAGCATCCTCCAAGTGCCCACCCCTCAAAACTAAAACCCTCTGCTGTCTCTTTTCCAGGGAAACTCCATTTTGCACAAAAACTGATTACTGTGGCTACCCATGCTTTTTCCACAGATTATGTTATTACTGCTGCTTCCCCCTTTCCTCTGTCACTCATTATGACAGACATCTGAAAAGAGTCTCTGTATAAACTTCCATTTGGGGTCAGATTCTCCATGCAGCCTGCAAGCCTCATTTGGACAAGATGTTCAGTACAGCACAGTGGTCTTCTGTATTTTAAGCTGATATACAAAATACTGTGATGGGTTCACTCAAGGGAGACCCGATATATTACTTACTATAAAGAAATCAGGCAATTTTTGCGGGAGAAGTGGGAGTATGATTCATGTGTAAATTGGTATTTTCTTTTATGAGTATTTTGATGTGGCAGTTACCCAAGTGTTATGCTGAGATGAGATGAAAAGTAATGAGCAGTTAGTGAAGGATTTCTCATTTCCCTGCAATTTCATTAGGAAAATCGTATATAACAAGGACATAGAAGTTCATGCTACTTCCTTCTTTTATGAGTATCTCTATATTATTTTTCTTCACTTTCTACCTTTCTCTTTCTCATCTCTCCACCCTTCTCCCCAACGTCTCTTGGTTTCTTGGTTAAGCTTTTCTCTTCTTCCCTTCAATTTCTTCTTGTGATTTTGCTTCTTACTGTTGCCATCCTATGCTATAAGACGAACACAGTATAGAGCATAGATTAACAGACCAGGTGCTGTAGTCAGACTTTCTGGCTTTGAATCCTGGTGCTGCCACTTACTAACTGGGTCACCTTTGATAAGTCACTTAGCTTCAAGGTTTTCAATTTTCTTATCTCCTATAGGATAATAGTATCTATCTTTTAGAGTTATTATGAGGATGAAATGAGTTAATATTTAAAGGTGCTTGGGACAAGTCATGTACCTAGTTATTTTTAATACATACATGCATATATATGAGAAGCCATGCCTGTGTATTATAATAATTATAATATATTATATGTGTAATTTACTTTATATATATATTTATTACATAATAATGTATTGTGTGATATATATGTATAAGATATCATATATAATACCTATTACATGTATATATATCATATATAATACTTATTATCGTATATTATACTTATAATACTTCTACTTTAGCCATTTAATACTAATGGAAAGAAGAAAGGGCTGGGTTGTTCTAAACCAGTTTTTAGAATTTTTTCATCTTGAATTTGAAGAAAGGCATGAGGAAATCATCCACAGAGACATGAGCATACTTTATAATTATAATTTAGCTACACTGAATTCCCCATGCCCCTCCTATGAAAATTTGTCGCTATTGCTGCAAAGTTGGAGCTTATATGAGGTAGTGGAGGGAAGAACCTGTGTGTCAACAGAGACTTCATTTGAAAAGTAATACATTTTTCTGTCATTTTGTAATTTTCTTCAGATGTTTAATTAAATGTAATAGATATTTGCAATCTATAGTTCAATGTAATGTAATCCTGCTAAATCAATAAGTATATTGCTTGGTCCCTGCCCTCAGGGAGCTGCCAATCTTCTGGGAATGTTGAGTGATAAGTGATTTAGATGTATGGCTATATTGGTTGATGCCATTGATCTTTGTGATGTCTTAAATGACCCTTTTTCTCCTTATTAATCTTTGATAATAACTTTACATGTATAATTACCTCTATATTTGTTGAGTTGTTTCTTGCGCTTTGTTTAATGCTGAATTATTACAGCATTCTAAACACTCTATTTATTACAATTTTGTTTTAATTTGTTTTGTTTCCTGCTGTGAGAAATATCCAGGCAAGAGAAGAGCATTTGCAATAGAGCAAAATAAGCTTATTTAGGAGAAAATACTTTAAATTGAGAAAGCAAATGAAGCTTTGATGAGCATTCACTAGTTTGTAATTCAGTTATTTTCAAATGTTAGTATTAAAGTTGTAATAAGTTTCTAATATTGTCCTGGCAAGACACAAATATTAGAAAAACTCCAAGAGGATTTTGCTTATACCCTAATAAAATGTGAAACTTGTGGTTGATGGAAGCTGCAGATAGATAAATGAGTCTAGAGTTTTTGTACTTGGGGAATTTAAATAATTCACTTCAAGAAATAAAAATCTATGCAACTTGAAAGAATTCACCTCAAGAAATAAAAACCTATGTAATTTGAATGCCAAACCCTCTCTCCAGCTTGGCGAGGGGAGAGGATTTGGCATTCAAAATCTATTTCTAAGCAAATGATAAAAAATATCTAACTTGCTGTATAATCAGAATTTTATTTCCTATAACAAATAGTATGTTTGAGAATGTTCAGTGGAGCAGCCTGAATGGCTATTGTGCTTTAACTAGTTATGTTTGTCATCTTCCAAAACAGAATGAAAGGAACCTTTATGCAATAGCAGAAGTTCCTTGTGGTGACTCTTTCCATTTTATTGCAGAGAAAGAACATCTATGAGGTTCTGGCAAACCTATAAAGCATCTTAAAAACCAGAAATTATAAATAAATATTTTGGTATTGATTAAACTAAAGACATAGAATTATGATTTTTAGGGCCACAGACAATTTAAACACAAATATTAAGAACCTTGTTTTTGAAAAATAGATGTGACTTGAAAAAAAAATAGAGCTAATTTTCCCCAATCCTCAAAATTATAGTGATATCAAGATATCATTTATATTTCATTTTGATTGTATGTTTACTTTTTAATATAAATTTTATTTTGTATAAATTTAATATGTAGAACACTAAAACAAAGAAGTCATCTTAAGCTCTTTTAATGTTAAAGTACTTTAAAAATAAAGTGCCAGAAGAAAATCTGTCCACTTATATTCCATATTTCAGTACCAGCTTGATTTCTTCAGCTAAAATATATTATACTTATGTGATTTCATAAAGTGCTATATATCTTATTTAATAACACTGTTTATTCAATTAATTTATCAATTATATTTGGAATCATTTCCCAATATCTGTCTTCTCTGCTTCGCTGAAAACTTCATGAGAATAGAGAGCATTTTCCCTCTGGTCCACCTTTGAATTTTTGAGACATATTATAGCTATTGGCACAGAGTACATACTCATAATGTTAACAGGTCAAATGAATGAGTAAGTCAATGAGTAAATGAGCCCAGACTAGAAAAGATATATTGCAAGTATTAGTGAGGGCCAATTATAAATTAATCTCTAACTTAAAACTGAAACATAATAGGGATAATTTATAAGTCTTAAAATTTTCTGTAAAGAACTAGTGCCTATAAAATGAAAATAACAGTGTCCATTCTTTATTTCTCCATTGGCATGGTTTGGAAAACATTTAGGTTAGCTTTTTAGTTCTGTACCATATACATTTATTCCAAATTAAATTATAGGTGCTAAACATTGTAAGTTATAATGCTTATAGTATTCTCTGATTTCCTAACGTTCAGGATTTTTTAATGGCCTACTTCCCATACTGCCTCTACATTCAAGGTAGTATCATCATATATTTATTTTTGCTTTGGTTTAGTGCTGTGATGGAGAAGTATATGCAACATCCTGTTTGAGTTAACCTAGCATGCAGTTAATTGAAATGCATGGGATTCTTCTGGTCTCTGATAACATCTCATAATAAATTACCATCCTTGCAGCCAGACATTAATGTTTATTATAAGAGATAATATTTAGAAAAATTATGCATTTTGGATTTTGTAACTATTTCATGTTTCCCTCTTCTATCCTTCCTTTGCCTCTACTCTCAAAGGCATGAAAAAAATTGTAAGACCATTTATAAACAAACACTATTTGGTTTGAGTAAAACCTATAGACCCTAAGTGCCCATGTCAGGGTTCATTTACTAGATGTAATGTTTTTCCCACAGAAGTAGGCACCCCGGCCTGAAAGAACATGAGACTAACTAGGCCTTTGTCAGGTCTGTTTGATAGGGAGGCAACTCCAACACTAATGATAAGTCATAAAGAGTACTCAAGACATGTTCAATTTGTTTTAACAAATTCTGTGTATTTTATGAATTCCCCAGTGTTTTGTAACACTATTTTGAAGGTATGAGTATATATGCCTTTTTGTTGTTGTTGTTGTCAGTCCTCACCCAAGGATATTTTCCCATTGATTTTTAGGGAGAGTGGAAGAGAGAGGGAAAGACAGAGAAAAACATAGATGTGAGAGAAACACATTGATTAGTTGTCTTCTGCATGTGCCCCAGCCAGGGCTCCGGGCAGGGAAAGAGCCTGCAACCAAAGTACATAGATACCCTTGACCAGAAATAAACCTCGGACCTTTTGTCTGCAAACTGACAGTCTATCCACTGAAATAAACTGGCTAGGGCTATATGCCTTTTTGGATATATTCATGGAAATTTGCAGAGAAAGTTGAATGAATGATTAGGTCAATGGCCTATGTAAATTTACTAGTACTGTTTTATTATCTCATTAGCCACCCTGTTCAAGCTATTGTGACTTACTGTGCTAATGAGTTCATATCCTTCTTTTTTAATATTGAAGTTATTATATTTCAGGAGGCAAGATGTTTCTAAAAATAAACAAAATTTCCTCCATTTAGACTCTGATTAGTGGGTTCTTACACCATCATGTGCTGTGTGTTTGTACAAGAGTGTGTGTCTGAATTGTAGCACATTTGTGCTTGAAATCAGTGATAACACATTATTTGAAATATTTTAAATTATGTTTATTTGTAAAACTATGAAAAAAACTATGGTTTTTCATAGTTTTACAAAAATAATTTTTTTCCCAGAAAACTAACAGAAATCTCTCAGGTTCACGTGAATAAATTAACGTGATGCATATCAAACAAAAATGAATATACTTCCAGGTAATTATGAAGGATTAGAACAGTAATATTTCTAGCCAGACTGTTTTGAAACTCATCAGTCAGTGTCTCATAGATACTTGGTGGCTATTAAATTCTATAGGCCTGAGAAAATTGACAAGGTGTAATTCATTTCACTGTTGTGAAACTTTAAAAATTATAGTTTGAATATCTGGGATGTAATAATGGTACTGGTAGAAAAGCCATGGTAGCAATATTAGCCAATGAAAGATTTTTTTCTGCCAAGCCTAATGCTCAGGAAGCCCACATATTATCCCTTAAAGTCCATTGAAATAAGCCTGTCTGGGCTCCTCCTAAGAATTAAATTAGTCATTTCAGATGATGGGACCCACTCTGTTGGGGAGCAGAGATGCTACACTGACTTCCCTCATAGAGGAAAGTCCCACTGCACTATTTCTACAAATCTAATACATAACATTTTATGGACTACCACCTTGGTTTGATGATCCTCCATATTGTATGGTTACTTTAGATTTTTTGAATAAGATTTGGTGTAACCCAAGGGAAGGAAAAGAGGGTTTATAGTCACATAGAATTTGGCTCCTGGCTTTCATGGTGAGTCTCAGTATGAACATGGGCAAGTCATTTAACTTCTCTCAGACTTACTCATAAAACAGAGGTAGCAATATTTTCCCAAGAAGGTTAAAGTAAGATTTAAATATGATAACAGATATTTAAAAAAATAAAAATAAAAACTAGCAGAAGGCCTGTCTCCAGCACGTGCTCAGTAAGCTACTGCCAAGGCTGATAATGCTATTAGTGTCCTCCAGTATCCAGAGCGTGACCTTCCAAACTGCTTTCCTGGGGCCATGCAAAACTCTCTCATTCAGCAAGGGAAGGGTTATGCAGCCCTGGTGAACAAGTTTTTAAATATTTTAAATATCATCCTTAATCATTCCCATCTTGCAGAGAGTGAGAAAGATGGTTATATAATGCATGTAAAGTGCCTACTGTAATGAATAACACTTAGTAATGATAGCTATTATCATAATTTTTATTATTGCCTGTGGTAGACTGGATAATGGCCACCCAAAGAGATTCACACCCTTATTCCTGGAACTTGTGAATGTATTATCTGATATGGCAAAAGAAACTCTGCAGATGTGATTAATTTAAGGATCTTGAGATCTGGAGATAATCCTCAATCATTCAGGTGGGGTCTAAATGTAATCATGAGAGGCCTTTTAAGAAGGAAGCAAAAAGGAATATACTGGACAAAGGCTGTGTGTCAGCAGAAGTAGCTATTGGTGTGATATGGCCATAACCTATAGAAGGTATGTTAGTAACCTCTAGAAGTTGGGAGAGGAAAAGAATGGATTACCTTTGGTACCTCCACCTCTCCCAGCATCTCCTGAAGGAACCAGCCTGTGCCATCTTGATGTGAGCACTGTATGTTTAATTTTGGACTTCTGACCCTCAGACCTGTAAGAGAATAAAGGCCTTGGGAAACTAATACATTTGCTATCTACAACCTTATTTCTAACAATAGATTGAACTCTCTACCTTTACCTGCATGGTTCTAGCTTGTGCATATATATTCTTCCTCTCCACTCCTCCCCACCTGCCACTTTATTGCCTTCTCACAGAACGTTTTCACTTATCCTCCGAGAGGGAGAATAAGAACTTGGAAGATACATTGTGCTAGTGAGGAAAGGGGTCCTAAACTCCTTTGATAACTTGCAGTTCTTTATCTATAAAATAAAAGCAAAACCAAAACAAAACCTTGTCGGTTTTTTTTTATCATGAAAAGGATTCTGAGATAACAGGATGTATTATTTTCATTTCATCCAAGAACGACACCCTAGAAATATTTTTTATTGGAGATAAATAAAACTATGAGTACACTGTTTTTCCCCTCTCATGCCAGTTCCCAACTTTGTCTTTGTGCTTCACTTTTACCACACTGATTCTGTAAATTGTATTGACAACTGTGATCTGACTCATCCAGATGGTTCCAAAATACCCCCTCCAAAAAGTCCATACCAGTTTGCAACATGCTAATGGGCAGAATCCTCGAGTCCTTAGGGTATCATGAAGTGCATGCAGAATGAAGGGCACATCTGGCTGTCAGGTGGGTGAAATTAATTAATACTGAAGTTAATGGCCTAGGATAACGGCAATTACTTGACTTCTACCAGTGAGATTGCACAGCTAGCTAAGTATCATTCTTTTTTTTTATGATGGTGAAAAATACACAACATAAAATTCATCATCTTATTCACTCTTTGAAAGTATATTTTGAATTCCTGGAGTACAATGGGATAGGAAAACCAATATGCCTTCCTTCTTGTGGAACCATCAACACTGGCTTTTAAAGAGAGGTTTGAAAAGCTTTCCTTTAGAATTCCTCCCGAAAGCTCTTCTAAAACCTGCAGTGATCATTTATTAGGTGGTCATTGGACACTGGAGATAAATTGCTAGGGACTTCTGTGTTTGGGTTCTCAGTCTGCAAGCCCCAAAAGGATTTTGACAGTGAAGGCAACACTTATAGTCTCTTAAGGAAAATTAGTGCCTTCCTAAAAACAGCACAGATGGAAGGTGAGATACTTTACCAGTGACATGCAGGTCTCAGTGAGTACAAACTCGATGAACAGTATGTTTGGAGAGAGACTGCGTGTAGCTCTGACACAGAAATTGATTTTTGCCAAGTCTGGAGATGATTTCTCATCACAATGGCTGCTTTCAGGAGCGTTAGATAATAATACATAGATTTTTATCCCATGGAATGAAGCCATACTAAGTTTTATGCTGACTTGTCTGCAAAGACATAAAGATTTTGCAAGAAGAAGAATTGTAGTTCTTCAAAATATGCAGTAGGGATAAAAGATGGTCTTTTTCTTTTGTGAGGCGTTCTGAAGAGGAACAAAATCTCTATTGCAGGTGTTTCATATATGTTAACTCACTTATCTATTATAGCTATCTTATTCAGGAAATTCACCCCCATTGGATAGTTAAAAGAACTGGCACAGAGAGATTTAGTGATGAACCTAGAAAAGGTAGGATTTGAACACATGTCTGTATTATTCCAAAGCGCACAAGGTATTTCATATAACACCAAAATAGCATATCATGGGAATGTGTATCTTTCCTGTGTAGAACAATTGAATATCTAAACTGTCTTACTCTTTTTCTAAATATATTATAAAATGGAGTGTTTTGAGGTCCTCCAGGATAAGTAAAAAAATAGTACTGTTATAAGAACATTATAGAAAAGTAGAAATTATGTAATTTTACAAAAGTAAAAAGCCTAAGTTATTCAGTGTGACTGTACACATTGGTCAAATGAGATGCATAAATGTCAGCTTACCAGTCTAAAGAGAAATAGATTCTCTCTAGCAAGTCATTAATTCTGTTGTTTATAATCTTCAAGAGTATCATTTTTTCTTAAATATAGCTTAATTTATAATAAGATGTTACTGTATTTCCCCCAAATCCTTCTATTTCTAAATTCCATTAAAAACATAATTTAGTCTCTCATAACCAGCTGATAATGAAGTGCTTTCTTATAGCCTCTCCAGATAACAGTCAGAAAATGAAGCTGCTTTTTATTATTCTTACTTAGGATTTGCTTCAACTTCACTGATAATCTATTGTACAATTTTTCTCTATATATAATTACATCAGCTTTTGACCATCTTGTCTGTAAGCTAAATAATTCCCATTTTATTACCCTGTAGTGAATGATAGGTCATTTCTTCTTCTCTCACATTGTAAAATATACCTTTTGCTTTTATTTATCTTCATTATAGGTCCAAATCTGGTATAATTTGGATTGGTGTTTAGTAGTCAAATGTTCTTCCCATATATATATCTTATAATTTTTGAATGTGTGATTTAAATAAAAAGCTTGGTGATTTAGCAGCAGATCCATAATTTTTTTTTCCCGTGAGGCAGGATTAGCTGACTGAATGAGAGAGAGAGAAGGAACATGTAAAGTATCCTGGGCTTCTCACTCCTGCAGTTCAGAAATTCTGCAGCAGCCTGAAGGCCTGCACCGATTTTTTGGCCCCTGTCTTTTCCCAGCTCTTGTTTTGATTTGCTCTACAATGTCAGGATGTGACGGCAACTGATGTGGGGGTGAAATAAAGGAAAACAAATAGCCCCTGTGATGTTTAATCCCTTTTACAATCTACTTGCCACATGGAAGACCTTTAAAGGTTTTGTTTATTTATTAATGTTTGTTAAATAAAAGTCCTCTAATTGATGGAATAGACTGGGTTTCTTTAATCGTGGGTAGTGGTCTTCTGTACCCCTTTCTGCATATAAATGTCAAAATATGCAGAAGATGTCACAGAAGATACATATCCCTGAATGTAACGAAATCTTGTCTTTTTCAGAAATAAAATGTGAATTTTATAAAATTCTTTTTCTGAATTGTCCACTGCATTTTCATGTGCCCCATTATTCTAGATTCCCTTTTTGGCAAAATACTACATTTTAAGATGCCACACTACCTATGAAGAAAATTATGTAGCTTGTAAAAGTTTAGTTTATGCTAACTTCAAAATGTGACTATATGTTTTTCATTTGAGTATAGGAATGTATATTTTGCTGGAAGTATCTGGTTTGGAGTTTTTTATTCTAATAATCCTGATTATTAACTAACTCTTTCAGCACAGTTTGGGCCACTATTATTGAGGGGAAGATGTGTGATTAGGGCTTTAGAATATGAGAAGTAGTTAGATCAGTTGCATTTGAATCCTGACCAATGCTTTAACCAAGCACTTCAAACATTAATGGGTAATGATCGGAAAGCTTATATAACCTACATTCATGGTATAAAAACTTCTTGGTACATATACCTGGCTTCATGAAGGATTTAAATTAGCCAAATATGGAATTATAATTCATTCACAGTTTGAGAAGTTTTGACATCACTGAGGATGATACTGGGACCTCCATACCACCATTGTCACATCCTTCCCATCACCAATTTATCTAGCACATCCTTCCATCACCATCACCACCACTGCCACAGATACTTCAACCTTATAATTTCAATCACCTCACCTTCAGTTTACCTAATTGGTACTATAGAAGAATTATTAAGGAATTAACAATAGTCCTATCCATTATGAACATTTCAATTTGGTGGGAAGGACAGCTATGCATCCAACACGTATTACTAGGAAGTAGATAGAGTATGTGCAATATACTAAAATAGAACTGTCAACTACCGTAGATTCTTAGAGGGTAAGCGTCATCTGGCTGGAGGAATTGGTAAAGATTTCATGGACAAGTTGCCATAGGCTTGACCTTGAAAAAAAGGCATGGGTTTATTTACTGGGCATACTCATCCAATCAATGTGTATAAAGGACCAAGAATGCAGGGATCATGGCAAGGATATACTGGACACACGTATTACTGAGAGCAAAAATCAGAGGTGAAACAAATACTGAAGCTATTTATATAGTGTTGAATCATGGAGAGTTCTGAATGCAAAAAAAGTTATTGAAGGAAAGTGGGTGGTTGAGGATTATAGACTATAAATACCTATCAAGGGCATTTCATGAGTGTGATCAGATTTATGTTGAGAGATTGGGATTAGTTTCTATAGTCATTGGCAACAGTGGAAGGTTCTGAGTTGGGGGATGAAATAAATAGAGCTACGTTTTAGAGATGCATAGATTAGACGTAGGGAACAATTATACTAAGGAAGACTAATTAGAAAAGCTTAAAGATAGTTTAGGCAAACGATGAGGGACTTTTAATTCGAGGTATTGACTATACAGACAAAGGGATCAATTTGAAGAATTTTAGCCAGGTGTTTATTGAAAGGAAGAGATGAAACGCAGACTATAGAAGAAAGAGGCAAAAATAATTTCTTGAAGGCTGTCATGCTTACAGAGATTAAGGAGCAGAGGAAAAGGGTTTAGCTCTGAGGAATGATGATGTTTGGGCAGTAGAGCATGAGAGATGAGAGAAATGTTTAAGGGTCCTCTGCTCAGAAATGAATGACAATTGAGGCCGTGATATTATCAGAGATGGAACACAGATCCCAGATCCTGTGAAGTTTCCAGTTCATTTCCATGCAGAGGAGACCAAAGTTATAACCCGGGTTATTTGGTAGCACAGTTTTAAGTAAAAGATTTCTTAATATCATGTGTTTTATTTAAAAAATATGTGTAGATTCTTCATTGTATTCTATGATCTAGTCACACTTAAATTTCTTCCTGATTTATTCATTGATAAGTTTATGCTATATTGAGATTTACCTATTTAAACAATAATGCTCTTCTGAGTGTGCAGCATATACTAGACATTAGGAATACAGCTGAGACAGAAACACACAAAGCCTATCTTGGAGCTTAATGTCTAGTGAGAGGCAGACAGACCACAGACAGATAATTCAATAAATGTAGTCAATTAAGCTTCTGAGTGACTAGAAGGACACAGTCCAGCCAAGAGCTGGTGACAAGTCACCTGGGCAAAGACAAACCATATGTGTAAAAACCTTTAGATGTGAGGAAGATACTGTGGATAACAAAAAGAAGGCTAGGGAATTATGGTACAGAATGAAGTTGAAAGAATTGAAGCATCCATCTTGTATGAAAACTTCTGTCTGAATTTTTAACCCTACTATTTGGCTTCTGTGGATTTAACCTTCCCCAGACAAGGTCATCAGTGCTGGCGCCAGGCCAGGCCTCTGGTTGAGGTCCCAAGGCCCCAGTATACACTGGCTCTTTAAGAACTTGCAAAAGGGGGCCGGAAACATTCCATATTTGGGAGACAAAGAGGGTAGGATCATATAAATAGGGAGAATTCCTGCATGTTGGGGCCCAGAATTTGAGATACATTTTCCTCTGGACCCACGCATAATAAATGTAACTCCATCTTTCTAAGTGTTGTTCTTCAGTTTTCTGTAACAGAATAAGCCAGGAACTGAATTTTATTTGAAATGACAAAGCACAGTAGGGAGGCCTTTACGCAAGGGGATAAATTATCTTATTTTAGATTTTTAAACGATTCTTCTCCCCGTGAGTGGAAAATGGGTTGCATGGAGCCTGAGGTAAAAACTGAGAAAATAGATGAAGGAAATGGATTCATGTTGGTTGTTGGGGAAAAGTAATGACCCCCTAAATTTTATTCATTGAATTTATCACTTTCATGTGTAACTGGACTGAACGAAAGACAGCTAATTGCATATATTGGGTTCAGCATGTCTTTCCCTCCCCGTCTTGGTGTTACCTTATTCTTAGGAAACAAATTCACAAGTACATGTGGGTACTCAGAAACTCATTTTTAACCACAGGAGCTGTGTATAGGGGAGTCCCACAGGAGGGCCAGACCAGAATTACAAATGGAAGGATGATGCCGTGTTGTCAGGCTGCTCTTGCCAAAAATTTTAATGAAGTCATCTACTGACTAAGTTGTTGACTCACTTGTCTATTATGGAGTGAACAAAGTGAATCTCTGGTCCACTGGTTAGTTTTATATACTCCTGTGAAAATATTCAGAAATGTCATTTTTAATTTGAAAAATGCGAATAATGATCTTTGTTTTATGACTAATGCTATACCTTTTTTTATTACATATAAATGAACTGAGCCTCAAACTACTCATATTCGAATATCTCTATCCAATTCTCAAGCTTCTATCCCATGTTACAATTTGTTGCACTCTATAAAAAGCATCACTATAATTTTACTTTGCAATTATTGAATGAGGGTATTCTGACTTAGGGTGGGAAAATCTGCTGCTAAAAAAAACAACAAAAAAAAAACATGGGATCCACAATTTGTTATAAGTGTGAACAACAAATTAACTCATAATATAAAGGTTCTTTTGTTTGTTTGTTTGTTATTTCCATGGATATAAACTACTTTATGTCTAAATCAGAAAACTAACCATGGGTACTATTTTTTGTTTTATCAAGAATACCTCTAGATGTCGAGGTAGTAGTGAAAGCTTTCTAAGTCTCTTTTCATTTGTTTAACACCCTGAGAAAAATCAAGAAAAAAAAACCAACCAAACTTTTGAAGCTGGTTGTTGGAAAACATGAACACTGTAAGGATAGGACCATGTCTGTTCTGTTCAGAGTAGCATACCTAGAATCTAGCATAGTGATGGACACAATAGACTAAAAAATATTTTCGGGTAAATTAATAAAGTCATTGGTTGCTGGAGTAGTCAGGGGCATAATGACTTTCATGCATTCTAGTGCTTCCAAAGGTTTGTTTAATATAGATTTGAGCCCAACATTTTTTTCATAGTTAATAACATGCTAACTAAAATGCTTAAATCTTGTGGGAAATTTCTTCACCAGTGTTACCTTCAAGTACTTTGACAAATAGCATTCCTGGACCGACTACATTATAAGTGTAGGTGACAAAGTGCTTATATCATTCATATCAGTGTTTTCCTCCTAATATTAGGTAAAAAAAAAAGAAAGAAAAAAAAAGAAAAACCACTAGAAAACAGTTTATCTTCAGATTCTCAACCGTTCAATGATGCTTGGCCTTGCAAAAAAAAATTATTCTTTATTATCTCAACTGCCTCTTTTGAATCAAAACAGATTCAACCTACCTAGCCATGCTGTGCTCCACCACCTTCCCACTCTCTCAGGAATCCTTCCTCCCATACAGATTCTGAAACTAACCTTGATGATGCTTTAAGCAATTTTTCTCTCTGCTTGTTTGATTGTGTTTTTGAAGCATTTCACATAGCCAAGATTTCTCTCTCTTGCTTTTTAACTTTCACACGGTTTTAAAAATGGGTTAAAATATTACATCTTTTAATGAGGCATAATATTTTCTCAAGGTTTTCTATGGATTGGAGCTCTTTTCTCAGGATTTTCAATTCAGTGGCTATCAAGTTAGTCTCATATCATCTTTATAGTGATTACACCATTTAGATCTTAAGTGAGCATTAAAACACACCTTGCAAATTTATAGCCACCTGCAGTGCTCACTTAGAGTTCCCCAGATGTGATTGGGGCCTGTGCTGTGGCCAAATTTTTTGTGATGCACCTTCTGCTTCAAGATGGTTCTGAATTATTTGTTAATCTTTTGCATTGTTGCCACATACAGGCAACAATGCTCTGAACAGTACTGTTTGTAAAGACTTCTAAATATTTTCAATTGAAACTATAATCTTACCTAATAATAGACAAACATGTACATTGACTGTATATCCAGTATGCCCACAGCCAATCAGAGTGAGTATGCAAATTAGAAGGCCAAACATGGCAGCTGCCCAGCTGCTCCAGGCAAGGAGTGGCCAAGGGAGCATGCCTTCTGCTATCAGAGGGATGTCAGGGGGTGAAGGGATCTACAGGAGCGGAGTGCTGCAGGTAAGACAAGACTGCAGACTCCGGAGTCTGCAACAAAGATGAAGATGGCAGACTCCAGCTGGAGTCTGCAGCAAAGAGGAAGAAGGCAGCCTCTGGCCAAAGCGAAGGCCTGGGTCCTGGGTGCTGGAGGCCAAGGGAAGGAAGGCCTATTGCATGAATCTTCATGCAATGGGCCTCTAGTTTTAAATAAATACATTTTGACACAATCGATAGTGACACTTTAGTTCTCTAAAGTTAGAATCTCTAGACTTGTTACTGTTTTCAGACTAACTTCAATGGGAAATGTAACTAAACATAGTTTTAAGTTTGTAAATAGAACATTTACATTTGTGGTAGGAAATTTAACCAATTTATGGGAGCCAATGGTCGTGTGTGTGTGTGTGTGTGTGTGTGTGTGTGTGTGTGTTCAATATAAAATTAAATTAAGGAAACACACTGGGTTGTTAAAAAACACACACTTGAATTTTCAAAAAATTACTCTTCTGGAGAAGTGCTAGTCCTAAAGCAGAGAGTTATTAGTTTCACCTGTGATCACATTGGTGCGTACATTCACTTTGATTCCCTTAAAGTGATAGTGACACTTGGTTCTCCAACAACTCTAAAGTACCACATTTTCCAATCACTCACTACATGTGGATATTTTCTCTTTAGGGGTTAAAAAATAAAATTTGTTGACCTAGTAGGATTTGACCTATATTTCCTAGACAGTAGGATTCTGCTTGTGTTTAAGAGCACGTTAGCCGAATAAATTAATACAATGAATGTCCAAGATACTCACACATACCTTGTTCTTCCGAAGGCTGTAGGTGTGCTTCTGCATACAGCCTTATGGGGCATCCCAGCATGAGCAGCAGAAATGCGGAGAGAGTAGAAGTAAACCTGAGAGAACACCTTGATTTAAGAATGGAGGGAAGGAATGGACCCAGAGAATCAGAAGAAAAAGTCTAAAAGATAACAGGAAAATCAGGAGCATCCAGAGTGATGCAGGTGAGGCAGAAAGAAAGGTTTACAATGAAAGCAGTGGTCTGTGGAGAGAACAGAAAAAAGTCTTTGGAGCTGAAGTCTAGAAAATTATCAGTATGGGGACTATAGCTGAAATTGCCAGAAGTTAATGAGTCAGGAAGCTATGAACACATTCATCAGTAAATAAACATCAGTAAAGGATTGGAATTGAAGTAATAATCACAAAAAGCACAGATGTTTAAGAACATTAAGAAAATAGTCGAGCCGAAACCAGTTTGGCTCAGTGGTAGAGCGTAGGTCTGCAGACTGAAAGATCCCGGGTTTGATTCCGGTCAAGGGCATGTACATTGGTTGCGGGCACATCCCCAGTAGGGGGTGTGCAGGAGGCAGCTGGTTGATGTTTCTCTCTCATCGACGTTTCTAGCTTTCTCTCTCCCTTCCTCTCTCTGTGAAAGATCAATAAAATATATTTTTTTAAAAAAAGAAAAGAAAATAGTCGAGGCAGAGACAGAATCTAAGGAGGGTTGAAGGTAGTAACAACTAACAATATTTGAGTGCTTGCTGTGTACCAGGCAGTGTTCTAAATGATTTAACTAATTTACTTTTCCTAAAGAACATATAAGTACTTCTTTTGTTATCCATATTTTAGAAGAGGAGACTAAGGCCCAGGGAGGTTATATAATCTGCTCAAGGTCATACGGACAAGTGAAGGTGCCAGAATTTAAACCCAGAAGGTTTAGCTCCCATGGCTGGCTTTTAGCTACTCCAACATACTACCTAGAAAGGGACAGTCCATGGAGCATTAATGTCTCTGAGCTGCTCACAGTTGGGATGAAATTACAGGTGTGTTAAGAAATCAATATCAGAAGGAGAAATGAGATGATGATGCATGAGAACATAATAGTTTTGTTTTGTTGTTTTTTTTGAAATGGAGAAGAGGGAAGCTATGACTAAGGGTTGCCACATGATACAGAAAGACATGCCTTACCAGCTAGAGGACCAGACCCAAGAAACAAAAAAGACACCTTAGGAAAATAGCATAAATTGGAATAATCTCTTTGGGGCATATGAGGGGAAGTCAACTAAGTCTGAAATAGGTAATAACCTAATAGGAAGGAAAAGAACATGTTTGTGTGGATTCTGTCAGCTTTGAGGCCATATGTGGAAAAGAAGGTAGATATCAGGATATAACTATGACTTCTTAAAAAGAGAGCTGGGTGCTCTCAGTAGCCTCACTTGCTGTGTCTGTCTTTAAAAGAAAGCAGTACCTGGCCAGTGTGGTTCAGTGGTTGAGCACTGACCTAGGAACTAGAAGGTCCCAGACAGAGCACATGCCCGTGTTGCAGGCTCAATCCTCAGTGTGTGGTTTGGACAAGGCAGCCAATCAATAATTCTTTCTCATTGTTGATGTTTCATTTCTCTCACTCTTTCTATTCCTCTCTAAAATAAAAAAAAAATATATAAAAAAGTTGTACGTATATCAGAAAGTTGCAGCCACAATTGTTTTGCACATTTTACAGTGGATTGTGATTAAAGGAAAGCATTTTCAGACCTTATCTAAAATACTGTAACATTCTTGAGTCTGGATACTCTCCATATCTTCAATAAATTTTCCATTTCTTCTATTGCAATATTTCTCATATTCTGGGAATTCAATAAACACTGTGACTTTATTTACTCAAGAATTACACAGTACAGGAGAGGGTAGGGATGGCAGAGGAGCTGGAAGAAACTTTTTATGCCATTTCCTAAGTTAAGTAAGTTTGGCAAAGAAGCTCTGTTTGAGGGAGCAAATGCAGCCACCAGAACCTCTCCCATTATTACCTTTCAGGCTGTTCTCTCCAGTCTTTAAATGTCTAAATGGAATGCTTTCACAACTCCACAGCTACAGGACAGCTGCCATTAACACAGCTCCAGGAGTAAATGGGGAGAGATATATGGTCCTATTAATTCTACAAAATTCCATATTCACTGCTAATATGTACTTCTTAACAATGAACTTGAAATGGTCCACCCTAAGACACATTAAAGAGTATCTACTCCTATTTTTGTTTGTTTGTTCATTTGTTTGTTTGTTTGTTTGTTTGTTTTTATTGAGGAAAGAAGGAGGAAGAATAGTAATGCCTAAACTTCCAGAAAGGTTAATAAAAAGCATACTTGCTATATGTTGTCTTCCTACATCTACCACAGAGCCCCAGAAAACTGACTTGAAATTTGACTTCAGCCTTTCATTCAGTATGTTAATAAAGATTTGCCCTCGTCACATAAATCAATGTACCCTCAAATGTGCTATTTTTCTGCACTGACAGATGGATCACATACTCAGAATTACAGTGAATTCTTATTCCGAGCAGCTTCGCCCAGCACTCTGCAGCCGCTCTTGTTGTTTGCCACATGTTCTAGCACTGCCTGTGCCCTGAGCCTGTGTCTCAAGGTAGCTGCAGCGTGACATTTTCCTTGAACAGAGATAGGCAAGGCTCAATTGACCTCATTATTGTTCATTTCTCAAATGCCTCTGTGGCTGTTTCCATTCATAAATGCTGTTCTCTTAAGCTGTATCCAATTATTATTGTTGCACTGTCCTTGAGTGGCTCGGTGACACCTGCAACAGCACTTCTTGCAATCCAATGAGTCCAATTCTGAATTTTTTGTGATTAAGAGACTCCAAGGGTCAATAGGACTTGTGTAAAAGGGCTGACCTTCCTTTCCCCCTTAGAGTATCTTTGGGTTTAGTTCCCTTTCTAATTTTTAAATAAATAGACCTTTAAATGAAAGCTGAAGCTATAAAATGTAAGAGCAGTTTATCTATTAAAAATTCAAAAAAATGTTTATTCTATAGAGGAAAGCGTGATCCCAAATAATTGGTTTGAATGAAAGTGAGGCTTTACTGATTGGAGACTGACATATTCCCAGTTATTGTCTGACCCTGGACTGCCCTCAGAGCTTCCCCTCTGAGGAAGATGAAGCTCATGCCTGGCCGGGAGAGAGAATGGCTGAAGTAAAGAAAATGTTTTCCTTACTCAGTGCTCTGTAATGAACCTCAAACATAGTGGCTGACAGTGATATTGAGGTTTTTTCCTCACAATTCGTTGGGCCAGATATTTGGACAGGGATTGTTTGGGTGATTCTTCTATTTCATTTGGTATCAATTTAGCTGATTCTGCCTCATGGCTTTGTTGTATGGTCTTTCTTCCTCTCTCTATGGTAATAAGGATTCTCCTGAAAAATAGAACTAATGAGGGAGGGAGGGAGGGAGGGAGAGAGAGAGAGAGAGAGAGAGAGAGAGAGAGAGAGAGAGAGAGATCAAAAGCTGGAGACCCAAGGAAGAGTTCAACCTTTTTATTAAGAGCTTTGACTAACTGGATGAGTCCCACCCAATTATGGAGGATGATCTGCTTTACTCAAAGTCTACTAAGTAACATTTAATCAAATGTTAATCTCATCTAAAATAGACCTTCACAGCAACATCCAGATGTGTTCGACCAAATATCTGGGTACTGTGGCCTAGCCCAGTTACCACATAGATTTCACCACTGAAGTCTCCATGTGGGGGAGAGTTCAGCCCAAGCCTCTCTATAGCATGAAGCTGGCCACCCAGAGAGAGGAAGTAGAATCTATCAGGCCTGTGCTGAGAAGTGCTGGACATCATTTTGTGTTGCATTCTATTAGTCAAAGCCAGTCATAGGTTTATTTCATAATCCAGGAGGAGAAAAATAGAACCTATTTTATGATGTGAGAAGCAGCATATATGGAAAGGTGGGGAGGAATGGTTGGTAACAAACATCACAGTCTTCCTTCTGGCCACAGCAATTCATGTCTCTCTTCTCTGAAAGTTCATCACATTTTAGCATTAGTTTTCAGGTTCTAATTTAGACCCAGGATCTTACCATCTAAGTTAGGTTTATCTGAAGTTGAAGATCTTCAGATATAGTTTCTCTTGATTCAGAAACTTGATCTCTTAAGAGATTAATATATTTTTTTATATCCCTCTCTTCAAATACATCATGACGAGACTAAGATTATTGTATCTCTGGCAATACACTTGGCCATTTAAAGGAAGGCAATAGGAAGCACATAGCAATCACTGTTTTCTAACAATTTTGAAGTCCAACTGGGAACATGCTACCAAGAGCCTCAAATCTAGGGGCAAGAAATGTTTCTTGAAAAGGCCCCAGTCTTTAAATGTGATTCTTCTATTCCATTGTTCTTGGCTGTGTCCTCTAAGTCATCCTTCCTTTTCCTTAAGAAACGGCCCATGTTTGTAGCTGAGTAGCTTTCTCAGCCAGTAAAATTTGGAAGTCTCTTTTCAAATTTTTTTTCCAGCTTCTCTCCCTTTTAGTGCAAGCTGGTACTTAAAACACACACACATTGTCGTTTTTTCCATGAATCCAATCATATTTCATTCCATTAAGTAAAATCAATCTACTTCCACAATCCCTTTAAGACAGACACCTTTCTACTTTAGACTGAGAGTCAAGATGCTGTGGAGCAATATCCTTAAGATTTTTAGAAGTTATTATCTTCTAGCTGAGTGGTTCTTATAAGGGCTTTAAAGGATATCTTACTGCCACGGTTTTTCATTTCATATTAATCTGAGGCCATGTTTTACTAGCAGCTCTTTGGTCTTAATCAGCGGTTATCTCTTACTCTGAGAACCTTTTTGCCTTTGGAGGGGCTGAGAATGAGAAATATTTTGTTTTCTAAGCCAGCAAGTCCCATGTTGGATTTTGTGCCTTAAGACAACAATTTATTATTTATTATGGACAGGAATTCCCTGAGTTAGATTAGGTCACACTCACTTGGCTACATTTTATCAGTAGCTAGTCTGGTCTTTGCTGGAAGGTTCAAGAAAGTTTCACTTGCATACCTGACATCTCTGTGCTCATCTACATGGTTTCTACATGCACTAAGGATGGGCTTTCGTACAGCAGGGCAGATGCAGACTTAACAGACTTTGTATATAGTAGCCATCTCCAGGAGCAGGTGTTTTAAACAAACAAGACCTTCCCAATGTGCAATTGGTTATCAAGCTTTTGCTAGTGTTATGTTTGCTTTCTGGTGTCCCGTTAGCCAAAAGAAGACCTATAGGTAAGACAGAATCAGCATGGGGGAGTCTGCATAAGGGTAAGAATAACAAGAGGCAGCATTTCTTGAGGGACATTCATGTAACAGTCTCCCATAGAGAATGATTTTTTGGCCAGACAGAAAAAGATTTGTTGCTTTCTTCTAACATGTATTAGTTGGATGGCTTAGGGAAAATTACTGTACTTTTGGGTTTCTGGCTTGCAACCTACAAAATGCAAAATTACTAGATTTTTTTGTGGGAATCATAAGCAGACATAGACACACACATGCGCACGCCCAGTACCGACAATAGTACTCAACAAATAGTTACTATATTCTAGTGGCGTCTTTGGCAGAACAGCAGTCAGATATTGGACAGACAGACTTGATTTCACCATGTCAGGACCAGGTTGTAAGTGGAAACCAGGGCTTGCATAACATGATTAAAGGTAAAAATGTAAAAAGGCAGGTAGACAAAAGGGAAGATTAGTTCTTGGCCACTATAGATGAGAGTTTGAAATTAGGCTTCAGGTTGGCAGGGAATGCACAATGATGATGAAGATTGGAGCCAGAAGTCAGGATTCTATGTGGCTCAAGAAAGTCAGGGTCAGGATATTCTTATGGACCCAAACCAGACATAAAATCTTATGAAGTCTGACAGAATTAGGGGACGTAGACCAGGAATTCAGGAAATCAAGAGTTAGAATACAGACTATATGTTTAGGCAAATACTCACAGGTTCCACAGGCAAGAGAGAAATTTGGTAGCTTGCAAAGTTAAGGTCAGAGACACTAAAACTTAATGTAGCCAAAAGTGGAAATTGGGATCAGCATATGGGCAAATCTTGATCGATATGTAGAAAAAGACATCTGGTTAGAATAGGGATGGGACAGATAGTTGGAGTCCTTTTACGTTTTTATAAAATGCCAATTGTCCTTTCAGTTATTTCAATTATCTAGTCTTATTCTGTTTGGGGAATATACTGCTTTCCTGAGAAGAGACCTCCCACACAGACACTATCAGACTCTAAAGCTGTCTAAGGCATCTGTAATAGCCAAATGGCTTTAAAAAGTAATCCTGTTTCTCCATCTTTTGTTTCAACTGCAGAATAGTCCATTCTTTGGTTACAGCAATGTTCTTCTTTAAATGTGTTGTCATCCAGAGGAAAATTGAAATTACCCATGCTCATTTCTAAGGCTCGGTTACAGAAGTCAAGAGTTTTCTGAGTCTTTCTGAACATCTTATCTTTCTTCCTGCTGATTAATAGTTCAGTTTGAAAGCTTATGCTAGGTTATAAAGTCACTTAGTACTTTCATTTTTCATTGAAATATTCTGAATAGAATAAAACAGAATCATGTAAAACATGTTTAGGCAAAGTAAGGTTTCTTCATTAAAAAAGAGAAATTTAGAGTGGCATTCTAAAGAAATATATATTGTTTAAAAAGATAGATGCTCACATTCATGCAGTTCCTGCTGGGAGGGTGGTTCTTTTCTTATCATTAGACACCTTACAAAAAGTCAATACTTCCTTTAAAGATTTTGATTATGAATACATCTTAGGTATTGGATAGGGGCTATTTTTAAGTGTTAATATGATATACTAGTGGCCCTAGTATATCATATTTGTGTACAAAATTTGTGTACAGCGGGGGGGGGGGATCCATCAGCCCAGCCTGCTCCCTCTCCAATCAGGGACTCTTTAGAGGACGTCTGACTGCCAGCTTAGGCCCAAATTAGCAGTCAGATATCCCTCTCACAATGTGGGACCACTGGTTCCTAACCGCTCAACTGCCTGCCTGCCTGATTGGCCCTAATTGCCCTCCCCTGCTGGCCTGATCTCACCCCCAACTGCTCTCCCCTGCCAGCCTGATCAACCCTAACTGTCTCTGCCTGCCTGAATGCCCCCAATGGCCCTCCCCTGCTGGCCTAATTGCTTCTAACTACCTCTGCCTTGGCCCCCACTACCATGGATTTGTCCAGAAGGAAGTTGGACATTCAGAAGATGGCTGATCAACCTGGTCTTTTTAGAATATTACCCTTTATTAGTATAGATAGATTATATAAGATAGGATTGCTTAAATGAGGGGGTAAAGGCAGTTTTCAGCAGGAGGAGATGCTCTTGCAGACAAAAATACATAATCCCTATATCTGGACTGATAGCCAATCATATGCACTATACTGCTAAACTGGTCATTAAAAAATTGAACTGCTTTCTTACACCTAACACCCATCAGCTGTTGCCCTTAAAAGCCCTCCTCAGCCCCCACCTTAGGTTCTGCCTTCGCAGTTCACCCAGATTAGGTTCTGATTGGTTAGTTTCTATGCCAGTCAGTGTCAGAAGCTCTGTCTTCTAGGCAGCCATTGGCCCTTGCAGTTCACCTAGATTTGGTTCTGATTGATTGGTTTCTATGCCAGTCAGCACGTCTGGGCCTATCTATGGGCCTAATCAGAGAGGCAGGGGTGATCAGCAGACTCCCCAGGCTGCTGGCAAGTGGGCTGAATTACTGACCTCTCATAGAGAGAGAGGGGCTCAGCTGCTGGCAAGGCCTGGAGAGATCAGCAGTTCAGATCATTCTCCAGTCCCCACCCACCCAAGCCCGCTGTGCGTGCAGCCTGGCATTTGGTCATCCCTTTGGTCATTTTGGACATTACAGACCCTGGATATTTGTATATGTATAGATATTTTAGATTCTTACATGAAAACCAACCATGAAGAATCAGTGATCTTGTCTTTGTCCTCCTCTCATCTCACTTCACTCTTTGGCTTTATTTCTAAATATAATTTTATTGATTTCAAAGATGAAGGGAGAGAGATAGAAACATCAATGATGAGAGAGAATAATTGATTAGCTGCCTCCTGCATGTCCCACACTGGGGATTGAGCCTATAACCTGGGTATTTGTCCTGGCCCAGAATTGAATGCTGATTCATAGGTTGAAGCTCAACAACTGAGCTATGCCAGCCAGGCCACTCATTATCTTTAAATTCATGGTCCCTATAGAGTGCTTAGCACCTGAAGGAAAAGGCCTTGGGGAATGCAAGGTGGCAGGTGCTAGAGAGGCAATTATATCTGGAGGGCTTTCCTGGAGCAGAGCAATTAGACCCAATCTGTGTGACTTAGAGCTAAACACAGGGAGATGATTATAGAGAAGAAAATTCCCACTAAATATATAGAATAATTTTATCATAGTGATCTAAGACTTACTGTATTTTATTCATTTTTGGTTCATCAGTACAGAGAAGCATTTCTGATACATTTTAGCACTCAGTGATTACTTACTGAATAAATGAAGTAAAACAGGTGTAAGTGGTGAATTCCATTCCAGGAAGTACTAGAATGTACTAGTAAGCTCTTTTTCCTCCCTTTATTGATTAAAGTATTACATATGTGTCCTTATCTCCCCATTCCCTCCCCTTGCCCACTCATGTCCTCACCCCCTCTGGTGTCTGTGTCCATTGATTAGGCTTATATGCATGCATACAATTCCTTTGGTTGATCTCTCCCGTTGATCCCCACCTTCCCCAAAGATCTTTGATCATTTCTTTACATGTGAATCCAATTACCTACATCTGTTCAGCCACATGGTTGATGCTCATGAAATATTTGCAGCTTCCATAATTGGAGGGGTATTCAAGGGTAGATTCATGGTCTATTTGTTAGTTCTATAAGAAAAATCAATTAGCTTTACACATGGAGTATCATGAAATAAGGGGAATATTGAACTCAGTGGCATTTAAAGTCACTTCCAATCCTGAGAGTCTATCAGAAAAGTGACATGGAATGAGAATATATATTTTATATAAAATATTAAAGTTAATAAAAGTAAAAATATGTAAGTGTAGTAATGAAACCAAAATGTGGATGTTTGTGTTATCTCTCAAAATTGAAGAATGAAGTGGCAGACAAAAATAGTTTGTGGAATCAAAGTTTATTGCCAGAAGCCAATCCTGGAAAAGGTGCAGCTGTGGTTCTAGGAGCAGGCTGGGGTCCAGAGCTTCCTTTCCATGTTACAGTCGGGAGTAGTTTATTATCCAAGCTAATTAAAGTCTATTAGTCCATGTGTGTAGGCCCACATAGCCATAAGCCATGTGGATGCAGTGGAACCCATCTCCTGCCATAGGAGCATCCAGTGCACTGGGGAGAGAAAGAGGAAACGTGTGCTTTTATATATGCTTGTTAGTTCCTGATTGGTCCTTTCAAATAATTTTCCCTTAGTAACATCCTTGGGATTGGTTTTTACACCTTGCTAACATGAGATTGTGATCCACAGATGCCTGTCTTAACAATATTCATTCATTTTAAAGTTCATGTCCTAGAGCACACCCTTCCTTCCCCATCCAGTTGGGGGGTACCTTTGTGACTCCACCTAGTTGGGTTCCCACTTCTATTTCCCTGTCCACATGGTCCCAATTCCTGATCTCTTCAGTAACAAACCTGAGAGGTGAAGTGTTTTAGACAAGTATGTATTTCTGATCTGGACTAGGAAATTTTGTTTATTTATTTATTTATTTATTTATTTATTTGAATCTTTTTATTGATTTTCCACAGAGAGGAAGGGAGAGGGATAGAGAGCTAGAAACGTCGATGACAGAGAAACATCGACCAGCTGCCTCCTACCAGGGATGTGCCCACAACTAAGGTACTTGCCCCTTAGTGGAATCAAACCTGGGACCTTCCAGTCCATAGGCCGATGCTCTATCCATTGAGCCAAACCAGTTTCGGCAGGAAAATTTTTTTTAATTGAAATAACCATTTGCTTAGGATTTTTCTGGTCTTTGACTATGTCTTATATTTCTTATATTCATATTGATGCCTGTATTTATTGTGCGTTTCAGCTGTTTTGTGCCAGCTTAGAAATGCTTAATCATTCTCTGATATTTTTAATCTCTTATCCATATTATCTTGAGGTTTGGGGTGATTTGTTATTCTATCCTTCAAGAAAACCAATGATAACAAATCAAACCACTGAGAACTGATTTCAATTTTCATTGTTTAGGGTGGTTAATGAAGGAGATAATGCTGAAAAAGAATTGTATAACTACAAGATAATATTTAGAGACCAAAATGTGGCAAAGGAACACAAATATCTAGTTTTTAAATCATTGTTGTAAAAATTCTATGCACCTTTTGTTATGAAGTGCTAGAAATTTTAGTATTCCAAAAAAAAGGAGAAATTATTTTATAACCTTGAGGATTAATTTAAAGCTCTGATTTTGAATGCCTGGGATGAATGTATTTAGAATGTCTTGAGGGGATGTATGATAACTATGAAAAACAATAGCTTATTAAATTTCAGAAAACTTTCAGTTTATTTGAGGGGAATATCGTAAATTGATTTTGCTAAATGTTATTTATAAGTGATAACATTTTCTTCCGAGTTTTTAGCTTCAGGACAAAGAAAGAAAAGCGGCACCTTATGCAGTGTTTCCCAAACCTCTCCCATGATGAGAATCACCTGGTGGAGTTGTTAAAATACAGATTCCTGAATCTCAACTAAGAAGTGCTAAAGTTTGGGAAACACTGGTTTAAAAGTTAGTGTATACCTAGTAGTGGGATTACATTTATAAACCATTGTTTTTACAGCATAGATAATGAAGAGTGGGAAAATTTCTGTCCAAGGGTGGCACCACATAACCTTAGGATCTTCCACCACCACCACCACCACCACCATCATCATCATCATTATCCTCATCATGTGTTAAATATACATAGCTAATATCACTGAGGAATGCTTAGTAACTTATAAATTGGAGGGTGAGGGATTGTTTGTTATGTTTTGTTTTACTTTTGACAGTTTGAGTATAGCCTGTCTCAGTGTAGACTTCTTTGAGTTTAAGTTACCTGGGGGTACTTTTTGTTCTTGGATTTGAATGTTCCTTTCCTTTCTCAGAATTGGGAAGATTTTAGTAATTATTTCTTCAGATATGTTCTTTGTTCCTTTTTTTCTCTTGCTTCTCTCTCTGGGACTTCCCTAATGCATAATATAGTCTATGTATTTTGTGATATTCCATAAGTTTCTTGGGTTTTCTTCAATTGTTTTTATATTCTTTTTCTCTTTGTTACTCTGATGTAGTAATTTCAAATGATCTGTCTTTGAGTTAGCAGATTCTTCTGTTTAATTATGTCCATTATTAAATCCCTCTAGTAAATATTTCAATTCAGTTTTTCAGTTCCCACAATTTGTGTTAATCTTTTTAATAGTATTTATTTATTTGTTGATATTCTTATTTTGTTTACATATTATTTTTCTGATTTTATTTCTTTGTCTAACTGTGTTCTCTTATAACACATTGAGCTTCTTTAAGACAATTATTTGTATTAATTTTTGGCCAGATCATTCAAAGACCTCTCTTTGTTCCTTCCTTTCATCTTTCCTTCCTTCCTTCTATTTCTTAAATCCTCACTGGAATATATGTTTGTTGATATTAGAGAGAGGAATGGAGAAAGAAAGAGGCGGGAACATTAATCAGTTGCCTCCCATATGTGTGCTCTGACCAGGGATTGAACCTGCAACCGAGGTGTATACTCTGACCAGTAATTGAAATTGCAACCTCTTGGTGAATGGGATGATGCTCCAACCAACTGAGCCATCTTGCCAGGGCTGGAGATCTTCATTTCTTTAATGTCAATTTCTGGAAATCTATTTTGTTCCTTTGAATGGGTCTTTTACCTTGTTTCTTCATGTGCCTTATTTTTTTTCTTCTGGAATTTGTATATTTGAAAAACAACTACTTCTGCAGGCTTTGTAAAAATAAGAACCTTCTTCAGCCAGCATAGCTAGAAATTCTGGGGGACCTCTCAATCCTTTCCTGAGGATGTATCTTCTCTGGACTTGTGCTTACAATTTCTCAATTAGTGGGGTTCACAAATTTCTTTTACAAGAGCTTATAACCTCTTGCTTTCTCTGGTGTTTGTCTACAGTACTGCAGATCCTCTAGCACTCTGGGCTCTCTTTTGTTCTCAGAGGCCCCTATACATCCAAAACAGTCTGGTTTCCTACCAGTGCTTGAGTCAGGTGAGGCAGAAACCAGTCTCTTGGGATATCCTGAAAATATGATATGTTGGATATATATTCTACTTTTCTATTTCCCTCCCCAGAGAAAACCCATGAATTGGACTTTAATGCCATTTTTGTCAAGCTGAGCTCTCAAAAGCTGTGCAATACTGCAACTTAACTGATTTTTGGAGTTCTCATATAGCCTTTGGGTACTGTTTGTTTCAGTTAAGTTTGTGTCTCTGTGGGGTTATTTCACCATCTTGCTGACATCACTCTATGGTTTACTTTTAAAATATTTATTGTTTTGTGGTATTTAATATTTTTATTCCACCTTACACGGTCTACTTTCCTCAACACTTATGTAATTTTTCTTCCTTATTAGTTGACAATATTTCCTTTAATACATATTAGATTCTCATACAAGAAATAATCAGCTCAACCAGTGTTTCGCAGTGGTTGAGCATTGACATATGAACCAAGAGGTCTGATTCTCAGGGTTCATGCCAGGGTTGCTGGCTCAGTCCTTGAAGGGGGCATGCAGGAAGCAAGCCAATTGATGTGTCTGTATCATTGATGTTTTATCTCTCTCCCTCTTCCTTCTTCTCTTTCTAAAATATCAATAAAAACATATTTTTTAAAAGAAATATTTAAAGGACTCTTTATTGTTCCACTGATCTCTCTTTGATTATTTTCTACTGTTTTGTTATTGTTTTATAGTACAATTTTATATGAATATGGCACAACCATCCTCATCTTATTTACTTAAAAAAAGTTTTATTCTCATCTATTTTTCTCCTTGTAGTTGAAGGCTTCTCTACCCTCAAAAATGAAAAAATGAGGGTTTTTGTTTTGTAATAACATTAAACATAAAAATAATTGCAATATCAGGCTTGCTTATGTGAATTTTGGGAATATAATAAATATAGTTCTCCCAATACAGGTTCCAACCATGTCTTTTTAAACTTACTCTTACATGTATTTTCTTATGAATTAGACATTTTTTCCTTGTAGTTTTAACCACCAGTGTTTGATTTTATAAAGGAAAATCTTTTGCATATTTCAACTTAAAACTGGACAAACCCAATTATTATTTCTTCAAATATTTTCCAATTGATTTTTTTTGTTTCTTACATTAAACAAGGTTTTTAATCAAATATCAATTTCTTTATCTTTTTCATAATTTTGTGCCTCTGATTTCTATCTCCCCCATTTCTAAATTGGCCAGTAGTTCTTGAAAAGTGGGGGCAATGCTGCATTTGGGTTCCAATTATGATCTGTGGTAAACCTAGTCAGCCAACCTTGCTTTACCACTTCCTAAGTGTCATTGTAATCTCCTTATAGTGGGAGTTAAGTGCCAAACTGACCTCCCAAAACCTCATTTTCCAAATCTGTAAAATGAGGATAACAACAGTTTTTCATGAGGCATAAGTAGCTACCTCTATAGCACATGTAACACAACAAATAATATTGATGATGCTAAATAAAGGAGTGAAGAGGAGCATTCTTGTATTATTATTTTAATAAGAATAAACATTGGGGAGACCGAAACAAGATGGTGGCCTACGTAGTCTCCTAAGCTGCCACCTCATCAACAATTTGGAAAAAAACAACAGCTAAAATCGAAAGGGATCACATCAGACCCACAGGAAACCTGGTGGAATGGGATGGCTATAACTAGAGACTAAGAAAGGCGCCGCTGCCACCATGTGGAGTTTAAAACTATGGTGGAACTGGACCCGCAGGAGCCGCTGCCATCGCTGCAAGTGAGGGAAGCCCACCGAGAGCAGAGCTCGCTCCGCCCAGGGTCCAGGGAGGGGGCTGCTTCGGAGCTTGGCCTCTGTGTCCACAGCTGTTCCATTCCTGCCCGGAATGTGGTCTCCCCACCCGCAGCCATCCCAGCCCGTCCACTGTGCTAGCAAGGAAGGGAAGAGAGGTGTGTGAACTAGAGGAGGAGTGGATTCCATTCGTGTGTCCTGAGATAGTCACCATAAAACAAACAGACTGTCAAACGACAGTGGGGAGGGGAAGGAGACCTGGGGGAGATAAGAGATCAACCGAAGGACTGGTATGCATGCATATAAGTACAACCAATGAACAGAGAACTCTGGGGAGGGAGGGCATGTATGGGAGGTAATGGAAAGCTATATAATACCTTAATAAATTTTTAAAAAATGAAAAAAAAATAATTAATTAACTTAAAAAAGAATAAACATTATGTTTCACTATCGACTATAACATGGAATTTAGACTTAATGATAATATTCTTTGATCCATAGTTTATCAGTTAAATACCATATGGCTATCTGAACATCAAAGCCAAGAGCAAAGTCATGATTTCTAGCTCCCTCTATTGAAAAGGGAATTTAGCATTACTTTGTCTCCTCTTTCCTCTCAGTTACTAGTTTGTTCTAGAATTACAGTCCTAGTTTATTGTTATAAATATACATTCTCTTAAATTATGGTTTTAGCTTTTGCTTTTATGTTTGTAAATATATTTTGATTGATGCTGGTATTTAAATAAAACTACAAAATGAAGATCATAGATCTTTGTATTTCCCCCTAATGTTGTGGTTTGGCACCTAATTAGTCAAGTGAGAGATTTTTCAAAACACAGAGAATAAGCCAGCTGTTTTAACCCAATCTTCTAGAAAAACATGATTTTTAGGGATCAAGCAAACAATGGAAGCTCCTATTTTTTTTAAACAGTGGTAATTCCATTACTGTATATTATTATAAAATAAATAATTGATAGAAGTCATGTTTTTTCCTTAAATCATTTTTTTCTTTCTTTGCTAATAAAATAGAAACTACTTCATTTTTCAAGGACACCTAGGAAAGCAACAGTGATATTAATAGAAAATTAATTAAATCCCACAGTTTCAGACAAACCTTCTTGATGAGATAGTATAATAGAATATTACTAAATGAGAACCTTTTCTATTTCCTTTATAAACTTTTTAGAAGTTTTGCTAAGTAAATTATAGAAAGTGGCTTTAGAGAAAGCAGTGATTTCTGTCCCTTCTAATCAGTTTGAAATCAGAGATGATATTGGAATTAAGTTACGTGTATATTTGAGAGCTATCTGCTATCTTTTTGTTAATCTGGAGTGGAAATTTTCATTTTCACTTGGAATTCATTTTTGCAAGAGTGCCTATTCTATATCATATACAAATATCAATTTGAAAATGGATTGTGTTAATTCAATTCAATGTCTATTTCAATATGAAAAGAATTTAAGTATTTATTTTTATTGCCTCGACTACTATGTTTCCTCAGATTATTTAGGCAACTATTGCATTGGATTTTAATACAAAACACATGTAATGAATAATGAGATACAGGGAAAATCATTTGGCATAAGGTTTAGAAGATCTTAAGGCAGATTTCCAATTATTGCTTTAGTATATTGTGAACAATTTCACAAAAAATATTAATACAGAGAAAATGTCTACTGTTGAAATATAGTACTTTTGGACTGTATTATTTCAATTCTTCGTAATAGCAACATACTAAGTTATATGCTGTATTTTAAAGAGTTAGTTCAGTTATCAGAAATTATCTTCTTTTTACTATATATGTCTTCTTTTTCCTATATACTAGTAAATAAAAGGAAAAATTTACTTTTTCAAAGGATAATTTTACAGAAAACTAATTACACAGAAAAAAGAAATGCAACATTGGAAGTGATAAAAACCTATTCTCAGCTCAGTCTTTCCTCTTCTTGAAAACCTATGCATAACTTAACAGGCTAACTTAATTTAATCTAACTTAACATGCTAACTTCTACAGTGTTCTGCATAGCATAAGCACTCTGAAAGCATTCAGTGCTTGAAATAATTTATTTTTATTAAGAAAAGTTAGGTGAAATATTATATATATATATATATATATATATATATATATATATTATATCTAATAAAAAAGTAATATGCAAATTGTCACTCCAACCACAAGATGGCTGCCCCCATGTGGTCAAAGATGGCCACCACAGGATTGCCAGCAGGGGAGGGCAGTTGGGAGGGATCAGGCCTGCAAGGGAGGGCAGTTAGGGGTGACCAGGCCTGCAGGGGAGGGCAGTTAGGGGCAATCAGACTGGCAGGGGAGCAGTTAGGCATCAATCAGGCTGGCATTCAGGGGGGTAGTTAAGGAGTGATCAGGTTGGCAGGCAGAAGCAGTTAGGGGCAGTCTAAATTATATGCTATATTTTAAAGAGTTAGTTCAGTTATCAGAAATTGTCTTCTTTTTACTATATATGTCTACTGTGTCCTCCTAAAGAGTCCTACGTCCTCTTACAGCTCTTTTCACACACTGGTGATTTTTTTTTTCCTCAAACGGACTATAAATAATGATGAGAAAGGCAGTGCAAAATTCATCTGAACTCAAAGAATAGAGATGTGACTGTGTATCTGATATAGCACTAGCTGCAACAAAGAAACCCTAAAATTTAGTGGTTTATGATAATGGAAAATTATTTATGGCTCATGTAGCCCAATTTGTTTTGTGTATTTTTTAATGTTCACCTGAGGATATGTTTTTATTGATTTTAGAGAGAAAAAGGGAAAGAGAGAGAGAGAGAGAAACATTGATGTGAGAGAGAAAGATTGATTGGTTGCTCCTATATACATCCTGAGTCCCCAATCAGGGCTCGAAACTACAATCTTTGTGGTATATGGTATGATTCTCCAACCAGTCAATTTTCTCTCTAACTGACAATGTATATACATTTCAAGACAATTCCTCTATAGAAAATTTCATTCTTATATACACATATGAAATAAATAACAAATGTGAGATTACCACCAACCAGAGCAATTTATTGCCACCAGTTGTAGTTATATCCTGGCACTCAAGCCTTGTTAAGTGGTTTGTTAATGACTTTGCGAGAATAAAAAAGAGAATAAAAGGATTCATTAAATACCTTACATACAAACTGAAATAAACAAAAAGAAAAATAACAATGATAGTAATGATAATAACATACTTAATGCTCATTCATTTTAACTGTCAGTTATTGTGCAATTACTTTGTTTAGGCAAATCCTTTAGAGGTATTTGTCCTAGCAGTGAAAAGAATGATATTAAAGTTATTTTTCTGGCAACTTCTTAAAATAATTTGGTTAATTATTAAAGCAAATTTATATTTTATTACAAGTTAACAGGCTTGTGTTAAACTCATTCAAATATTTTTCTCATTTCATATTTCATATCTAGAAATTAAATTAGAGATATTTCTGAGTCCCATCGATAGCAAGTTAATGTTCCATTTTATTAGTATTGTTTTTATTTTACTTTTTAATCTAAAAACAATCCACTTTCTCTTTTCATTTAATAGATTATATAGAAAATAGTAATAAGCAAAATATGAAAATCATTTATTATTGTCCAGAGAAAGTCATGTTAGAGAATTGGAATGTCATCCCAGAATCTTTCTATAAATATAATATGTTAGTTTTTTGTTTTGTTTCCTTTTGTAAAAATGAGATCACTTTGTAATCTGTTTTTTCACTCAACATTATATCATGAACATAATCACATATTCTTCTGCATTATTTTAACAACCTCATAGTATTTCATAATATGATGTATTAAAATTCATTAAGCAAATCCTTTAATACAACAAGTAGATTACATTCAGTTATTCATTATTTCAAGTAAACTGCAGCAAACATCTTTGTGGTTAAATCTTTGCCAGGCAATCTTATTGGACTATGTCTAAAATGTCAAAACCATTAGTCCCAAATGTTAGTATGCATCAGAATCATCCTGGTGACCTAACCACACTCCCAAGCCCTAATAATAGAGATTCTGATTAGGCAGATCTGGAGTACGGCTTGGGAGTCTGGCTTTTAGCAAGCACCTCCTGTGATTCTCATGCATGGGGTTTGAGAATCACATTTTGAGAAACAATGCCCTTTGAGATATTATAAGTATTATCTTTCCCTCAACTCCTTGCAGAAATGCCATTTTCCAGCAATAAAATAAGGCACATATTGCCTTGGTGTTCAGTTTTACATTTCTTTCCATAGTAAGGCTATTTAACATCCTGCCTTGTTCTTGCTAAAGTTGTTCTATTCATCTTTGAAATATAATTGGTACATATTGATCCGGAATTTTTTAAAAGCCACTTGTTATACAATTTTAATAGAAACATTAGGATACAGACATCTACTGCTTCATTCATTTTTATAATCCAGATAAAAAACACTATGCTTTGTTTTTAATACAGGTTTTCTGTCAAAAAATAGTTACTTTTTGAGGTGGTTTATCTAAAAGAGACTGTCAAAACATTGTTTTTTATTAGGTAACCTAGGTTATATAAAGTATTTCTGCAGTTGCAATGCTATCACCAGAGTGAGCAGCTAACTACTTAGATAAAAACTAGAGGCCCGATGCATGAAATTCATGGAAGAGTAGGCTTTCCTTCCTCCAGCTGCAGGCACCAGCTTCCCTCTGGCACCTGGGACCCAGATTTCCCTCACAGCCCCGGCTTCATCCAGAAGGACATCTGGAGGGATGACCAGTCTAATTAGCATATTACACTTTTATTATTATAGATGTTAACTTTTGGTCATCTATATTCAGTGCTCAAACTCTGCTAGACTCAACTTTTTTTCTTCTTTTTCATGTTTATCCTGAAGAAGGGCATCTATGCCCTTAAGTAATTAACTTCTCTGGAAAAATATGGGAAGTCAGTTATGACCTGATAGCAATCCTACAGTGTGGGTTCAGTTTGCAATTATGTCCTTAAATGAATACATGGAGCTTCACACACAGAGGCTCACTTTCTCAATCTAAAAGTTAAGAACATCACATGTGTATATTTTCTCTTTATTGTCTGTATTTTCCAGGTCACTAAATTTTTATTTTGCCATTGGCTATTGTAAAAAATCAGAGCATTTCAGAACTGGAACTGGTTTTAAGGTGCTTTTTTTTTTTTTTTTACAACCTCTTGATTTTATGTCTAAGGAAATTAAAACCCAGCAAGGGTAAATGACTTTTTAACACCACCTAAGTAATTAGTAATAGAGTTGGGCCTGAATATTTAACTCCTGATTCAATTAATCCTATATAATAAAAGACTAATATGAAAATCGACTGAACAGTGCTACAACTGGTTGCTATGACACACACTGACCACCAAGGGGCAGGCACTCAATGCAGGAAATGTCCCTGGAGGTCAGTGCGCTCCCACATGGGGAGCGCCACTCAGCCAAAAGCCAGGCTCATGGCTGGCAAGCACAGTGGAGGTTGCAGAATATTCTCCTCCCTCCATAGTAGCACTAAGGATATCGGACTGAAAACTTAGGCCTGCTTTCAGGGGGAGGAGGCCTAAGCCATCAGTCGGACATCCCCCAAGGGCTCTTGGACTGCAAGAGGGCATAGGCCAGGCTGAGGGGACCCCCCTCCCCAAGTGCACAAATTTCGTGCACCAGGCCTCTGATAAAGATTATAATTAATTCTCAATGTTATTGTAGCACTGTCCTGATCTCAGTTCTGCTATCTTTTAAGATGAAAATGTGAAGCTTATTAAGTTATGATTGATTAGTTATTCATACCCTGCCAGGGACCATACAATAGAGGTAGTATAGCATAAAAGGTTTTTAGCTTCAGCTTTAGCTCAAGCTGAGTTTTGATTTGAGACCTCAACTTATTGCTGGTAAACCATCCTATTTTGCTTAGGACTATTTTGCTTTCCCAGATATGGGACTTTCAGTGCAGAGATCAAAAAGTCCCAGGCAACTTGGAAGTTTTGGTCACTTTACTAACCATGTGGTTGTGTGACATGCTATTATATTTTTTACTAGAGGCCCAGTGCATGAAATTTGTGCACGGGGGAGAGGGTGTCCCTCAGCCAAGCCTGCACCCCCTCACTATCTGGGACCCTCAGGGAATCTCCTACTGCCAGTTTAGGCCTGATCCCAATTGGACCTAAAATAGCAGTAGAATATCCCTCTCACAATCTGCAACCACTGGCTCCTAACCGCTAGCCTGCTTGCCTGCCTGATCACCCATAACCGCTCACTTGCCTGATTGATTGTCCTTAACCACTCATCCTGCCTGCTTGATTGCCCCTAATTACTTGCCTGTCTGCCTGATCACCCCTAACTGCTCCTCTGCCTGCCTGATCACCCCTAATTGTCTCTGCCTTGGCCCCCGCCACCATGGTTTCATTCGGAAGGATGCCTGAAATTACGTCCAGAAGGTTGTTCAGCTGTCTGGTCTAATTAGCATATTATACTTTTATTATTATATATAGGTCTGTTTCTTTATGTGTAAAATTGGAAAAATAATAAGACCTAACTCAGAGGATTTCAGTGAAATTTAAATGAGATGGAATATGTAAAGCACAGCACCATTTAATAAGGATTCAATAAATGTATCCATTATTATTATTTAAAATTTGTTCCAGTTTATTGAGGTATAATTGACATATAGCCATGTATGTTTAAGGTGTATCAGCATAATGAGTTGCCTTACAAATATTTAAATTAAAATATTTTTTTCATCAAATATATAAAATAAAATACCCTTTCCTTGTGATAAAAGCAGCATTTACTTTCTTAACAACTTTTATTTTTTTATTTTTTAAAATATTTTTATTGATTTTAGAGAGAAAGGGAGAGGAATAAAGAAATAAAAACATCATTGATCAGCTGCCTCCTGCTCTCCCCTTACTGGAGGTCTACAAAATCACTACACTTTGGGAAAAGTACCTTGTCTCCCCAGGCTAGTATCTTTACTTGTAGAACTAAAATGGAAAGTAATTTCCATTTATGATTGCTTATCATAATGCATGCAGGTAATGAGCTATGCACATTACATGCATGATCTCATTTCATTCTTGTGGGTAAATATTATTTCCATTTTTATAATAAAGAAGCAGAAAACTTGGAGAGATTAAGAACACTCTAAGCACACTCTAGCAAAGTGGTAATGCAAGGATTCTAAAAGCCAGCATGTTATCTGATAAAACAGTTGGTGACTCAATCATTCTGAGTATATGGATGTAATAAATGTTACCAGAGTAGACTTTCCAACCACTTGGAAATAATTATTGCTCAGGTAGCAGTAAATGTTTTTCAACTAGAATCAAATTATCAAAATTTCTACTTTATTCTAAACTTCATTTGCATGTGAATAACGTGGATCAAATTTGAAAATTTTAGCTGTGATTTAAATAATGGTCTACTGGGTCCTCAGATAGTCTTTTCATGTCCTTTTTAAAAGTTCTCCTCACAAAATCTTATTGTAAACATTTGCAAAGAATATTCAAGTAACATGAGACATGTGAAAATATGTGTTACAGATATGGTCCTAAGCATGAAGAAAAAAAAAATAGGACTCATTTTTCCCCCTCTTGCTTCATAGACATGTATGCATGGACATGTGATGTGTGTGTGTGTGTGTGTGTGTGTGTGTGTGTATAATATATATTACTATGAATCTTTTTGCAACTGATTTTATGGAAGTTGAGTATATTTTTATTCTCTATTTTATAGAATTTATGCACAAAGCTTACATAATCTAATATTATTAAAGAGGTCAGTTAACTGCAACAACTTAGCCCCTCTAAATATACTGGTGAACACATTTACTATTTAAAAAAATCAATCTAGATTTCAGTTATTACTTCTAACCTGTTCACCAAATATTGTTCTGTTAATGTCACTGCCTTCCTTTTTAGCATTTAAAAAAAATGCATATGTTTCCTTCCATTTTTTTCTCCAAAAGTATAAAGCCATCAGATAAAGATAACTAACAGGACTTTTGTTGGTTACATATACTTTCTTGGACTTTTGCCTTAGGCCTCTGAGGAAACACTGCACTCCTGTAATGAAGAGGAAGACCCTTTGCGAGGCATGGAACCCTATCTTGTACGGAGACTCTCCTGCCGCAACGTGCAGCTGCCCCCTCTTGCCTTCAGGCAGTTGGAACAAGCTGACTTGAAAAGTGAATCAGAGAACCTTCAAAGACCCACCAGCCTCCCCCTGAAGATTCTGCCTCTGATCGCTATCACTTCTGCTGACTCCACTGGGTGAGTGCCCTTGGGCGACATTTCTCCATTTTATTCTTTGGATGTTGATTGCTTTTTGTGGTCTTTTGAGACTTTGTGGCTCATTGCTTGACTGGTGTGGGAAGAAGACAATGGGCTTTCTAGAGCCAAAGGAAAGAAGGGTGACTTCTCTCAGGTAAAGTCACTATCTCTGCAGGCATAGATGTTTTAGTTAAAATGTTCCATGAGGAGAAGAAAGATATTGGTGAAGGATAATAAGCATCTGGAAAAGAGGACTTGGACGTACAAAATTCACATTGGTCAGATATAATTTAATAGAAAATTCTTAACAAAGAGAACTCATGGACAAATTACCACAAAGGCGTACAATATCTGGAAACAGTAGGCAACTTTCATTGATACAAAGCAAATTTAGAATTAAGAATAGATTGTACTGTAATTAGAATCAAAGGAAATATGCAATTATATTCATGAACCTGGTAATTTGGCCTTTGACATTTTGAGGTGTTGGTTACCAGAATACTGTTTCAGTTCCCAGCGTACAGCAGTCGTATTTGGCATTAGCATATATAGAATAATCACACACAGTGATGTTACCATATGTATTTCCTACTTTGCAGAGTATTTGTGTTTTTATTCTTTTGGTTCTGTTTACCAATGAGGTTTTACTCAGGAATAGCAATGTCACTGGGTGAACAACTGTGAAAGAAGCTGAGGATAGTGGGCACGTACATTATTTGTTCTTTTGTCCAAAGAACATTTGCATTTTTAAGAAGCTTGGATAGAAAAGAAAGACGAGGAAGCCAGTAGACTATACTTGGACAGACGCTGGAACATTTGCTAAGACTATAAAAACAAAATAATTTATGTGTTGTAAATTCATTCCCTGCCAAGTTCAAGGCATGTCTAGAAAAGGTCTCTTTTGGATTTTCCTAAAAGTTGTTAGAAACGTTGTGATCAGAAGAAATTCGGGCAGTAACTGTTTTTTTAAGATACAGAATTTAGCTCTTTGAATTGTTACAGACCAGTTCAAAGGACCTATGTTATTAAAGGGTATAAGAAAATTACTTACTAGATAAATAAAGAGACAGCAAATTCTTACTTTGAAGCAATTCAAAGAGGAAATAAATGTTTAGGGTTTTGTTGTTCTTGTTGTTGTTGTTGTTGTTGCTGTTTTGGAAGAACCATGCACACAGAGAAGAGTGTCTACCTAGTGATCAGACATGCTAAATAAGTGGGGATTTTCTATGGAAGCTTGACCTGAATGTTCTTTGAAAAAATAGTCTAAAAACTCTGATTTCCCCTCTCTTGAGATCAACACCACTGCCATTCATCTGTGTGGAGGGCAGGATTCAGAGATACCAGGTATATCAGGAGTGGTCAGGACCACGCTGAGGCTCCATGGTTTGCTAGGAGAGCTCCCGGGATCCGGCTACTAGTTGTATTTATTGCTACGATTTACTACAGCAAAAGACAATGTGGAAGGTGAAATCTGGAAAGAAAAAGGCACATGGGGCAAAATCTGGAAGAAACCAGACACAAGCTTCCTAGAACCCCCTCTCCCAATGGAGTAAAAAAGGATGCGCTTGGTCCCTCTAGTAATCATTTGTGACAACACATGTGAAATGTGTCCACCAGGGAAACATTCAACCTGGGAAGTCTATTGCGGAATCAGTGCTTATAGGAATTACCTAAAATAGTTAAACACAGAAACAGAGAGTAGAATGGTGGTTGCCAGGGGCTGGGGGTAGGGGAGACAGGGGATTTCTATACAGTGGGCATATAGTTGCAACTATGGAGGATCAATAAGCTCTTAGAGATCTGCTATACAACACTACGCCTATAGTTAACATTAGTATATCGTTCACTTAAGAATTTTTCAAGAGGATAGACTTCATAACACAGTGAAAACTGTAAAAAAAATACAAAAAAGAAAAATAGATGCCATATAAAGGTCTACCTTTTAAACAGGCTTTTTTAAAGATAACAATCTCAGGCCTGGTGTTAGCTTTTCTGCACAGCAGGTTTAATCTTAGAATCATTACCTGCTTTTCTCTACATTCAAAGAAGAAATTATAACTAAAATAAGTAAAAAAACTAATTTAATCCTGTGATGAATTCAGTTAACTTTGGTATCTTAAAAAAAATGTGGTAGCTAAATATGATTTCTCACTTGCCCTTAAAAGAAAATGATGTAGTATATTTACTATAGCTCTATGTAACTGGGCAATGTGTATAATTAAAAATCTCAAGTAAAAGCTAAGCTTATTTAATTAGATTTAAATGTGTTGCTGAAAACAAATAAATAGTTTCCAAGTGCCAAGGAACTCAGAGCTTCAGAATTGTCTATATGATAGTACTTCTTTTAGTTCCAACTTTGTTTCCTACTCAATCAAGAATCTAATAATTGCCTGGCTGGTGTTGCTCAGTGGTTGAGCACCAACCCAAGAACCAAGAGGTCGTGGGTTTGATTCCCAGTAAGGGCACATACCAGGGTTTTGAGCTCAATCCAACACCCCCTTTGGAGATGTACAGGAGCCAGCCCATCAGTGGTTTCCTCTCAACATTGTCTCTATCCCCCTCCCTTCCTCTCTCTCTAAAAACTAATAAAAACATTTCTTTAAAATCTAAGAATCAAGAGTAAACAAAATTGTGTTTATCATTTACTAATTTAGTCAATATTTTGGAGGAGAGAACTTGTGTTTTAGAGATGAAACAAGAATACTTTTCTAGGCAGCCAGGAGAAATGTTGGGTGAGGTGGCCAATCAACAGAAAATAATGGCTCAGGATGTATTTAAAGGATTTCTATTATCTTAGAAAACAACAAAAAATTGTAAATTTAGTTTTTGATATAAAGAAAGTTTAGGAGTATCATTTTCTGGAATTCCTAAACTTTGAAAGGGAGACAGAAGGTGAAATTAGGGGTTATAGTCTATAGCCCTTTCACTTAACTAAGAACCTCAAATTCCTTCAAAGCTATCAGAAATAACTAGTGGGACATTTAGCTAGAATTGTCTACAGCCCAGATCCACATTATTAAAGGTTAGTGTGCCCCCAGGTCCCATTGCCCACCTACACAGAGACGGTGGCAATTGTAAATCTGTAATGGGAAGAGAGACTTTTCATGGTCTCTGGATTTATTTTTTCTTACTTTATTAACACCATAACTTTTTGCTCTTTCTCCTGGTGCCTCGGTACATCAGACACTAGCTCTCTCAAGTGTCACGCAGTGGTTTAGAGACTTGCGCCATCCCTCCAGGAAGCCTCGAAGTGGCCCCGATTGTAATTGGTTTCTGCAGGGAACTTTGGCCTGCAAAGATGAGTGTTATGAAAGGCAATTATTAGCTTCCTTATGAAATGCTTGGGTCAAGAGACTGAATTCAAGAGGGCTTTTTAAAACAGGCACTTCCATAATTATACGTAAAGTTTTTCCCAAGCAATATGAATGTGTTCAAATGTACACTATTCAGCAGTTCTCTTCGAATAGGAGTAAGGCCCTAAGTTGTGTGTGTTGTGGTTTGGCAACCTTTAGAAACATTCAGTGATCACAAAACAGAGCTGTAAGGGTTGGGGTGCTGAGAACCTTCAATTCATGTGGCCAGTTAGCTTTCCATGGAGAGTAAGATCACTCAAGCTTTATGGCCTTTATTGACTCTCACTGAGGTAAGAGGGACAGCCATGAACTGCATTAAATGTTATGAACTTGGCAGTGAAGTAATTTGGAATGCATTTACATAAAAAACCTTTTTTATGAAGGTATAATTTGCAAGCAGCAAAATCTGCAGATTTTAAGTATGCACCTAGATCAATGTTTATACACTCATGTAATTAATTGCCACCTGCTCGCCTAACTTCTATCACTAAAGATTAGTTTTGCCTCCTTTCGGACATTATATAAATGGAATCAGAGAAATATGTGGTCTTTTTGTCTGGCTTCTATTATGCAGAATGTTTTTAGATATTTATTCATGTTGAGCTATGTATCAGTTGCTTGTTCTTTTTTATTATAGCGTAGTATTCCATTGGATGAATATATCATAATTTATTTCCCCATGCTCTCTTATTAATGGATATTTGGGTTGTTTTTAGTTTGGGGCTATTATGAATAATGAATAAAGTCACTGCACACATTGCTCTACATGTCTTTTTGTGGATATATACACTCATGTATCTTGGTTATATTCTTAGAAGTGTAATTTCTGATTCAAAGGTAAGAAAATATTTATTTTTATTACTGCTCAACAATTTTGTGTCAGAGTTATAGTTGTTCTGTACCCTCACACAACACTGGGCATTCTCAGTCTTTTTCATTTTAGCTATTCTGGTGACTGTATGGTGGTATCTTACTATGGTTTTAAGTTGTATTATCCTGATGGGTAGTGATGTTGTTTATCTTCTAATGTGCTTATTAAACATTTGCATATCTTCTTTTGTGCTATACCATTTAAATATTTGTCCACTTTTTCTTTTATTATTGATTTATGGGAGTTTTTATATGTTCTCTTTGTTAGATATATGCACTGTAAAATTAATATATTCTCTCAGAACATGACTGGCTTTTTACTTCGTTTACTTTTAATATGGTGGTAATCCCAGCCACGCTCGGTGTGTGTGTATGTGTGTGTGTGTGTGTGTGTGTGTGTGTGTGTGTAAGGAAATGTGTCAGAGTGAAAGGTCAGAGAAAGAAATGAGAGAGGATAAGAGAATGGCAATAAAATTAGGTGGTAGAAAAGAGAAGGATAAGCAGAGAGGGGGGAACAGTGAAAAGAAAAGAGTAAAGTGTTCAGGTGGAGAAAAAAATAGAAAGGGTATAAATAGACACAGCTTAATTAAAGGAAAAAGAGGTGACAAGAATGACACTCAACCTACAGGACAATTTTACTTTGAGCAAGGACAATTGATATGTTGAATATTGAATGGTGTCAAATAGAACTACTTGGTACTAAGGGGAATTACAAAGAAAAGCTGAGAAGGAAAGGATAATATGTTCATGGGCAGATAGCAGAGTGCAAGGATGTTAAGAGTGGGGACTCTGAATTTGAGTGCTGCCTCACCACTTACTGGCTACATGACCTAGGGAAAGTTACTTAACCATCCTCAGTTCCTAATTCTTCAAGGGCTAAAATAGGGAAAATGGGAGTATCCACTTTTACCTCATGGATTTGTTGGGAAGATAAAGCACTTGGCTCTGTTTTGGACATACTGTAGGTACTTAATATATAATAACCACAACCACTTTAATACAGTCCTATCAGGAAAAATACTGCAACAAATTATGTTTTTTATTGAATTTATTAGTTTCCTAATGGGCATCATCTTCAGAGATCATCTACTGACTCTAAATCTATCTCTAGTAGATTAGGAGTCAACCCAAAATTTGTTCCTGGATCAGAAATCTAAGGTTATTATGGACTTGTCACATTTGTGTTAAAAAGTCTGTATCTCACTTTGACTTCTGTCCACAGACATCCCCTGCTTTCATGTGTTGTTCCGTTACGTTTAGAATGAGAATGGAGGACCTCACTACTCCTTACTCCCTCCCGCCTTGCTCTACTTCTGTTAACAGCCCTTTGTTGGGATTCTACTTAGTTCCCTTTCAGAATCCTGAGGAGGAATTAGTACCTCCTTTTTGTACCAACTCTAACATAGCTTACTTTCCTTAGGTGGTCCATGTACTAGTATGTACCCCAGGATATTCTGAGGAGGGTTTCACTTGCCACACATATGGAAATTGCTCCCTGCACACAAGTAGGAAGTTGTGGGAGGAAAGAGAGGGTAAGAGGCGGGTGATATGGAATCTCTCTAGCTGGGTTTCATTCCTGTATCAGCGATCATGAAATGATAGCCAATGAGCAAGGAAGTCCCCTCATGAGATGATGACACACCTCTGGGTGGATGTACATTCAATGGTCTGTGTGAGTGGTGAATATTGTAAGTACTTTCCCATCACTAGTGTCCTATTACTTGTCTGAGGATTGCACAGTGTTCATTTGTGTTACTATGTCCTATAAAAAAGTAAAATGAAAAGAATTTAAAGGGAGAAATAGTCACTCTTGGGAATAAAATAACTTCCAAACAGGGGGAAGGATTACTTTAGTCAAATCAGACTCCATTTTACAAGAATCTTCCAGGAATATTTCCTTGAGTTGTATGTCATTCTCAGAGGAGCTGGTCCCTGCTGCCAGTTAGACATTAATACTATATTTCCTGATCAACCACCCATTACCTAGTGTTCTTCAGTATACACAGTATACTAGAGTGAACATAAAAGTGATGATTTTCAACATTATGTTACCAAATAAAAATCCAAACAGAATATAAAAGAAAGGAAAACAAAAGTTTCACTAAAGCAGACATGCCTATTCTTTCAAATTTGATTTTTTAACTTAAACTATTAACAGTATTTGAATATTTCATAATTGAAATATTTTGTATATAAGGATTTATGAAGCTAAAGCATTATATTTCACAGTGTACCCATGGGGCTTGCACCTTCATATTGGGTATGTGCTCAAGTTTCAAGAGATTTATCGGATAAGTTATTATAGAAAAGCATGCGGAAGGTCTATAAGCCACTATGCAAAGCTTTCCAAATTGGAAATGGGCAAACAGAATTGTGATTGTGAAATAGTATTCTTGAACTAGATTTGCCTTTTAAAATAATAACTGTGAAGAAACTGGAAAGAAATACTTCCAATAATCTTGTAGATACATGCTACATATAAGAAACTGGATTTCTCTAACTTGGCTCATTTAAATGCAATTTATTGACATAGTGTTTGTTGAAACTTCCCCACAAAAATTGTAAAACTTTTGTTTCTAAAGCTTTTACTCTGACTTCATCAATCTAGTTTTATTTTTTGCTTTGAAATTTGTGACTTTTAAGATCAAAATCAGACTCCAGGAGTAATGGAACACTTTATCTTTGCTATGTGTTCTCTTAACATATGACATCTTATTTCCAGAATTCATGAAACCAATATAAACAGCTAAATAATTCTGTCTGCTTTATGATATTTATCATGCCCTAAATTTCCAAAAGAATAAGGTACTTATTAAACTCCAATTTCTTTTTTCAGACAACTGTAGTTTCTTTTCATTTTTGGAGTACTTTCTGACATCTTAATTAAGAATATCCCAAATGGACTGATATAATATTGCAGTATTTTACTCTCTGTCTGTGTGTCAGTAAAGTAACACCAGGCTCCATGTTCTTAAAAACATTAACAAGAGTGGCAGCTTGTACATTTACCACACCAGAGCATCTGGTACTTGTTTCCAAATCTTTCTTATGCCAGCGTTTTTTGCTTAATAGTATATATTAGTTGGGGAGCTCATATTTTCTAAAAACGAACCTTCTGAAACATTTATTTTGCTATGAAAAGGGATCAAAGAACACGATGCCATGGCTTAGTGCAGAGCTGAAAAAAAAACTTTAATTATTTCCATCAGGAAGTCATAATTTTTTAGCTCTCCAGGTAGCTTCACCTGCCCTCTCCTCCCCGCCCCGCCCCCGCCCCACTCCCGTCCCCCTTACCCCCCCCCCCACTCCGGCCATCCAATGGCTACCTTGTTTGACCACTCTTATGTAACCCAGCATTACTCATCACTGCAGTGTATAGGGACAGTTTACATTTATTTAAAAGTCATGTTCTTCTGTTTTGCAATAATATTGTGTTTATAAAAAAAAGATGAAATTATTTTGATGGAATTGCTTTTATTTAATTAATATGTGCTACATAAATACATATGCTGATTCAAACTTAATATTGACCAAAGTCTATTACGTAGAGAAATCTGAAACAAGAAAATTGTGTTCAGCTAAAATTCAGGAAAGAATGAAGTTATCAAACTCCCCCACCCCTCTCAAATAAGCACTGCAGAAAGGCAAAGAGATTTCTTTAACATAAAACTATACACAGAAAAGGATGTATAGAAAAAAATGTATAACTTCCTGTGTGACACATTTTTATTTTTTTTGCTCTTGCTAAAAATCCTGGCTAGTTGATTAGATTCTTTTATTAAATTTATCAGACCTATTTATCTCATTTGTCTAGACTCTTCAGTCCACTTGAAGAATTAGATGGAGCCAGGCATTTTTAGACCTGTCCTATTCTGTGGAATGTATTCAAAATAGTATGCTCTATAGTTGCTTTATGCCATTCATTTAACATATCTGAATTGAGTTGATTGATTGATTTTTTTATAACCAATATGTGAGGCTTTGGAATATTCTGCAGTAGTGTGAGCAGCCAAGGCACAGGCACCAAGAAATGTGATCGATCCCAAATTGGAAAGTCAGGGTACAAGGTAAGAAAAATTGGAAAAGAGATTTGGTAACATAGTAAAAGGAGTGATGAACTGTGGCAATGAAGCTTGGTATGAAAATTAGTGAATATAAAAAGGTACAGACATAGAACGGGCTCAAGGTCTTTAGAAATCTCTATGCTGTCAAACAAGTGAGAGTAGAATAGCTGAAACACTGAAAGATAGGAGGGCATACTTGGAGGAGAGAACAGGAGCAGCGCCCCAGCCAGTGCACTGCAGGAAAGGGAGGTTCCCAACAAAGAGCCAAGTGTGAAAGAGTGTGAGATGTAGGGTGACTGTTCAGTGTCCAGACTGAGGATGAATGCAAGTCCATTTACCATGGAACAAGTGTTGCAGAAGACTTAACTGAAAAATGTCAGAGGGATGACAGGGCAGAGATATCATACAACAATATCGAGATAAGGAACCAGAAGACAGAAGAGAGGGATAACTATCACAGGAGGTTTTCTGAGGTCTAATCATTATAGCTGCATTCCAAAACATTTTCAAGAATTGGTCTACCTGTGCTCTCAGAGGGAAGTGGAACCTAGTTAGTAGGTTTTTCACAAAGGCCGTGAGGGTTGCCCTAGTCCAAATAAATAGATCCACAATGGTATTCTTTGGTTCTTAGCACTTCCATCATCTATTGGAAACAGCAGCAGCTTCTAGTGTTTGGTGAATTTTGTATCTTTTAAGTTCCTCAGCTGTGTCCTAAATTTATTAAAGGCTGTGGACTATGGGGAAGGATCTGATGTTTTATAAAATCCATTATTTTTCAGTCAGAGCATCATTCTATTTTAAATAACTTCTTTTGTTTTTAACTCTAATATTTTGCCAATTGTAATAACAACTTAGCTATTTTAAATTAGCATATGTAGATTTTTAAAAGAATCTCCTTTATTAGAAACGATCATTATCTTAATCATACTTTCTTGAATATTCTTACATACAATTTCTGGGATTCAAATGTTAACCCAGTTTATCATGCTCCAATTGTAGCTGTAAAGTCTTGAATGAAACTGAATTCTATGTAGACAAATTCTATTTGTAGAAACCTTTCTTCCATAATTGGGCTACTAATGTGGCCTTAGGGCACATGATCTTAAGGCATATGATTATGGTTTTTTACTTAACTTGAATGTAGCATATTATTTGCAGACTTTATCTTACAGAAAATCATGTTCATGCTAATTTTAAGTTAAAATTATTTGATATAGTTGCAGATATTTGACCTGAGACTAAAATTTTTCATATGATAACTGAAAACATAATTTTTAAATTCTGGTAATTTCTATGACTTTGTGGGGATCATTATGTTTTGTTTTGCTTTAATCATCACTATCTGAACTAAATATTTGTGACTAGAATTTAGAAACTGTGGAGTATATCATATTTGTAAAATGCCTTGGCAAAGTTATTAGTTATATTCTTCTGAGACCCAAGTAGAGAGAGCTTCATTTGTGTTAAGAAGAAATGCAACATTTAATTGATTTTCAAAGGATTACTACAACAAATAAAGACCAGAACTCAAATCTTATTTTGATTTATAATATCTGATATGTTTTGTTCAATATCCACTGGAAGAAAACTGAGGTGAGGGCTAATGATTTTAGTTTTATTAAGTATTTCTATAAAATTTACCCCGAAGTAAAAGACACGCTTTTCAGTTGGCAAACAGTGAATGGATGATAATGAAAATTCACATTCATGGACCATTATGGAGTCATTAAGATGATCATTATGATAACTACATGGAAATACTAAAGTACTTTCAAACCTTTTGGGAAGAAAAGCAAAATCCATGAGTATATCCATATTAAAGCGATAGCACTGCAAAAATATATGCCTGCATGTGGCTAAGAACTGGAAAACAATATGAAAATAATTAGATTTTTTCATAATCGTTTTGTGCTTATTTTTTCCTCTCATCTTGATTTCTATTAACTAGGATATGTTTGTCCAATCAGTAAAATTGCATAAAAATTACAGTTATGACTTACTTTTGAGTTTCACTCATTCGGGTATATGTTGAGCTTTTGGAATATGATAGACAATGTTTTAGGTGCTGAGAGTATATTTATTAATAGGTAAAAATAAAACTAGCAGTATTTTGTTTATCACATGTAATTCAATAGAAATTGTGTGAGGGGGAGTACTTGGGTCGTTCAGGGTCCTGATCATCTTGGGTGACTATGCCTCGTTGGCAATGGACTTCTCCAAGAACCTATTGATCAAGCAACTATAAATATTAGTTTCACTGAATAAAGAACACCACTTTTAAACTTAGAAAATTTCGCCGAAACCGGTTTGGCTCAGTGGTAGAGCGTCGGTCTGCGGACTGAAATGTCCCAGGTTCGATTCCGGTCAAGGGCATGTATATTGGTTGCAGGCACATCTCCTGTAGGGGGTGTGCAAGAGGCAGCTGGTCGATGTTTCTCTCTCATCGACGTTTCTAGCTCTCTATCTCTCTCCCTTCCTCTCTGTAAAATATCAATAAAATATATATTTTTAAAAACTTAGAAAATTTCATAAGTAGGAAGTAAAGAAAATTTATTAATAAGGTTGTAGAACCTGATCGTGCTAGATACAAAAAATGGTTTGGATTGAGAAGAATTTAAGGACCTAGTAGCTTCGCATTAATGGAGTCTTAAAGTGAAGTAAGGGTCTTAAGGCAAGCCTTGATGAACATGCCGTTAGTCAGTTTGTTTGGTTGGTCAGGATGCAGCACTCTTCTGTTTTGGAGGAATCTCTGGGTAGGAAAGAGAGAGGGTTCAGCTCTCCACCATGAAAGCCAGAGGGGACAGATATCCCCTTCCCACATCTTCTGTCAGTTAGATGCTTCTAACTAGGACCTTGATCAATCCGATGCTTCCAGCTAGGACCTTGAATCTGGAGGGGATGGCTCAGACCCACCATCACATGGGTCACTATTGACTGGAAATGTTAGTGGCATGATAGATGCGGCTGCTGACAGTGTGACCAGGGAGGGTACCTGCCCACATGGTGAGCAGCAGGGCCCTAGGCAGACTGGTCTGTGGTTACCTGCTGGCTCCTCATGCCTCCATGGGATCCTGCTCAAGTCTGGTTCTTCAAGCTCTCTGTCCAATGACTTGTATCTGACATTCTTTTGACCAATTCTACTTCCTCATTAAGCCCATAAGTGTTTATTTCTGTTGTTTGTATAAGTACACAGCCCTTAAGGAATTTGGTGTGAGGCTCTACCATTCTAGAAAGCAAAGTCAGGAAGGCCCCTGACTGTTTAAGAACTTAAATTGTAAAATAAGTAGTAAAATTTAGTAGGGAGGAACCAAAAAGAAAAATTGAATTCATTTCAGTGGATTCTTTTCGCATAAAAGGTTAACAAAGAGGAAAGTGGTGGAGATTAGTCTCTTGAGATGTCCCTGGCAAAGTTTGTCAAGCTCCTAGGAAGGAGGCGAGGTCTGGGCTTCCTTGTAATTACTTCCTTTTGACTGTTCAAGCATTACAACGGAATCCTAATGAGAATGGTTCCCAGGGCTATTAATTAAGTGTATTTTAATTATAAAACCCATATCTTTTTTCTCTGGAGAATATTCTTCCTTTATAAGTACTATTTTATTTCTGTATTTCTCTCTTCTTTTCCTCCCTCCCATCTCCCCTCACCCTCTCTTTTAAAGTAAGTTTGTGGTTTTTTTTTTTCCCTGAAGGAAAATTAACTCTGATTGTTGTTAGTTTACTGAGAAAGACCTCCCTTTGAATAGGGAAACATATGTCTATCTAAATCTTCCTTACATCTAGTATTCACTTTGTCAGAGTAGTTTCTGATATAAAATTTTGAAAACAATTGTGAAGAAAGATGAGAAAATGTTGATTAAATGTATGTTATAGATGTCCTTGTCCTTTAGAAGTTATTTATTTTTGTTGTTGTTGTTGTGTGTGTGTGAGAACATGTATGCAATGTAGTTCAGAAGAAGTATTTCATGAGCATAATTTCCAAAACCTACTCAATATGCAAGGTCAATTCCTGGCAGAGAGGACACAAACATGTCACCTCAGCATTCTCAGAATCCCCTGAGTATACTGATTGTCTTCTTAGTACCCTCTTCTACTTAATACACAAATTTATATTCATAACTTTTAACTTCATTTGTAAGTATATACTTCAGAATTTGTATTCTTTCCTCATATTCTCTTCTATAAAATATCTGTCCTTTATGCAGTCTCTTCTAGTCAGGTAGAAAGGATTTAATAAGGCCATTCTTTACAAGACAGGAATCATTTCAATTAACTTAATGCTTTTTCCAATGTAAATAGTGGAATTGTGAGGAATGACTAAATATTTGAATTTCCACAGTTCTTAAGAATACCAAACAGATTTCAGTACTATTTCTTATAGTTGAGAAAAAAATTGATTGGTTTAACAAAAAAAATTGTAATTGAAATAGTTTAGAAACAGATTCTAGTATTGCCAATAACAATGTTGAGGAAATTATATATTAAAGATGGTGTGTTTTTTCCCAGCTTTTTTTTTTCTTGCTGGAACATGTTATCTTCCATCTCAAAATTATGATATTAAAGTTGAAGGATAAAGAATAATATACTACCACATGCCAGACCCTATACTAGCATTGGATATGTTTTATTTTTTTATACAACATCCATGCCATTATTAATACCATTATTAATTTTCTTTTATGGATGAAAAAACAATCAAGCCTGGAGAAGGTAAATACTTTCCCTAAGAATTTGCTTTCACTGAGAATCAATATATAAACCAAGATCTGAATATGCTTGGTCTTAACCAAGATATGGCAGAATATCAAATCTGAGACTCGCTATATTTCTATATTTTATCTAAATTTTCACAACTGCCAACGATAGATAAAAACTGTCCTATAACTTCGGTCTTTCATTGAGAACACCTTAACTTTCTTTGACATCTGTCCAAAGTCACTCCCCTGTTTGTGAAGAAGGTCCTACTAACATCTACAATTATCTGAAACAATGACATGAGGTGAAGATTATTATGTCAAAATAACCTTTACCTGGTATGGAAGAGATTTGAGGTAACTAGGCTTCCTGGGGCATTTGAGATCCTGAGAAAACTCCAGGTCAGCTCTCCATAAAGATCCCCCACATCTGGAACGTAGTTTATCTATAGAAATTATATCTTTAGTGCTAGATGGTCCTAGGTTTTTTTGGTCTGAAGGAGTTAATGCACGTTTAACAAATATAAAAGATCTGTCCAAGGAACAGCTTAAACATGGTCAAAACCAGCCTTAACAATGGTCAGCTAGATTTCATTGTTATAAATTACCACTGTTAACTGAAACCCTTTCCCATTCAAAATAATGTATCGTCATGTGACACCAAGATCTGTTATTAAACTGCCACAGATCATTGCTTCAACAAATTAAAAACTATTATTTTTAGTGAAGCTACTTTTTATAATACCTTATTAGAGTCTATTAATTAATGGAAAACCAAAATCAAATGACACTGGCAAAATATAAAATTAGGATTAATTGAAATATTTGTGCCATTTATTTTATTTAAAGGACATTTTTATCCTGGAAAATAACTGACTACTTTTATTACCATCACATCAAAAATAATGTTGTTTTTGGATGACTTTAATTTGCATTTAAATTATCCCATGGCAGCATTTTTAAGCATAAGCAAACAAATATTTTTTGAGTGACATAAATCTGTACACCTGAAGGAGAAACATATCATCTGTAAAATTAAAAAAAATATGGATTTTAGTAAAACACCTCTACAAAGAAATTATAAGGATTAATATCTTTTTCCTCCTGAGTTTATTTTTCTAATAATGCTCCAGAAAAATAAAAATCCTAATATACTTTCTTTGGAGGGGACATGGGACAATGATGCCACTTGAGGAATACTGGAGGTAAAAACTAGGTGATGTCCTCAAGTAGAGAGACTTTCTTTTTCTGTTCTTTATCTTTACTGTTGGCTATAACTGTCTTTCTAAAATAGTTTTATGCAGTAAGCTGGAAGTGACCTTAAGGTGCAATGGAGAGGTAGGAGTAATGGGTGGGTAATCAAGGAACCTGTGAGACAATGGGTAGGGCTAAGCCTACATACCTGAACAGGTGTATCTTTTTTGTTTCTTCTTTGGTTTTCATGTTCTTCTGCTGAGAAGATGAGTTAAGATTCAGAAAAAACAACTTAGACCAAGAGTTGGCACATTACAGTCAGATCCTGCCTGCCACTTGTTTTGGAAGTAAAATTTTCTTACATATGAGTAACATGTCAGGGCCTGGTGTGTGTGTGTCTGTGTGTGTGTGTGTGTGTGTGTGTGTGTGTGTATGGATTAATTGTTATATACACCTGGCTTAACTAACTTAACACTTCGTCACTGAGGTTCTCATTAAAGTGTTAGAATATGAATTTTAAATCATCTTTATTAATGCTAGCATTTTATGTAAAATCTCCTTCAAATTAAAATATATTAAGTGTGTTAATTTGATTTACTCTTCTTCATTAATTCAGTTGTTGAGCAATCCAAGAGCCAATTCATCATTTCTATTTGAAATCGATCTCTTGCTTTTAATAAATTACCACATTTGAGATGATCTGAAAAAAAATTCTTACAATTTGCAGCTTGATAGCTGAATAATATCTATTGATTCAATCATTCAGTCTTATTGAATTTTTTATATTCCAATAACTGCGTTAGAAAGTTTATCTGTATTTATTCATTCCTTAGTTCTTTAAATCAAATGTTAAGGGTTATAACAAAATATCTTTCATATATGTACAAATCAGAAGTCAGTGATTTCTCAACTGTTGTTAAAACATTCAAAACATCTTTGCAAATTCTTTACTTGATATTGTATGAATTTTTTCTTTTACAAAGTTTACAAAAGCATAGGTCTAAACAAACAAACACATTTCCAGGCTTCACTCAGAACCTCGGAAGGTGTTTATGTCAGCACGGAGCCCTCAGCTTAAGCTTCAATACTTTCACCTGAAACCCACCTAGCCCCCCCTCTTTCTCTCCAACACCTCTCCAAGACACACAATCATACACTCCCATGCTTTTGCTTGGTGTGTGTATGTGTGTGTGTGTGTGTGTGTTTCCATCTGTTTAAGTGAACTGAGCGGGTATGATAGTGTTATTGAAAGATTTTATAACACGTTACTCTAAAACAGTGGTTCTCAACCTTTCTAATGCCATGCCCCTTTAATACAGTTCCTCATGTTGTGGTGGTTCCCAACCATAAAATTATTTTCGTTGCTACTTCATAACTGTAACTTTGCTACTGATAATGAATCGTAATGTAAATATCTGTGTTTTCTGATGGTCTCGGGCTCTACAGCAGCGGTGGGAGAACCTAAGGCCATCAGAAAAACAGATATTTACATTACAATTAATAACAGTAGCATAATTACAGTTATGAAGTAGCAACAAAATAATTTTATGATTGGGGGTCACCACAACATGAGGAAGTGTATTAAGGGTGGTGGCATTAGAAAGGTTGAGAACCACTGCTCTAAAACAAAGCCTCTGCCATGGTTGTGGCACAGCCCCAGCCACATTGTCTTCAGCACTGGACTGATAGGCTCTGGGAGGAGCAGGCAGGGAACTGGAGTGTTTGGTGAGGAAGGGCAAGGGACAGAGCTAGTTTCCAAGTGGTCAGGGCCACAGACCGGTCCTATAGACCATAGGCTATTGACTAATTGAAGCACAGGGCACCGTGGTTCCTTGTGCCCACCCAGAACTCATTTTCTCACATTAGTCAACATCCTATTGAGGTTGTGACCTCCGGGTTTATTACTCAGTGTTTCTGCTATCTGTGTCCTGGACCCCACACCTAGATTTGAAACTCTTGCTTTTGCACCCTTGTGTGATTCAGAATTGAATCCATTATTTCTCCACCTTCATCTGTGGGATCTCCAAGTATAGAGATCTTAGAAGTGATCTCTTATTCGTTCTTCCAGACAGTCTTAGGAAACTTTGTCCATGCTACAGTGAAGCACAACTTCCCCTGATTGCAACACAAAAAGAACTTTGGGAGTAAGAACATTCAATTACTCCTTTTAGTAAGAAGCAGCAAAGAGGACCTGTTGGTCTTGTTTGGTGGTAAATTTTCCAATAGAGAAGGGATATCAAAATGAAAGGACCTCTGGGAAGGATGGTTGTAAAGGAAGGAGGTGGTCTGTGTAGTGGAGTACCTTCTCCTGCAGGAGGAAGAGAAGGATGGTTGCACTAGAAAGAGGAATGCTATGAGAAATAGCCTCGCCTGCTGCAGAGAGGCAGTCCTCATAGTTGGCTCTTGTTGTGGATAAAATGCCTGAGACAGAATAGTAAGCAGGAAAGTGCCCTCAGCTATATTGAGTGGAATCCTTAGGCTTGGACGAGAGCTGAGTCATCTCTGCAGTGTCCTGAAAGCCGGAAGCCTGAGCAGATTCAGGCTAATTTCTGTGGTGTCCCCAGGGATTCCCTTCCTATTCTGATCAGAGGAATGGACTTAGATGGGCCAGCATGTTCCTGCAAATTGGCAGGCACCCCTTAACAGAATAGCTGATTGCTACTTGGGCTGCACATGCCAATTGAACTGCCAAGCAGACGTTGCCAAGGGAAATACCTGCTAAAATGGAAATGATCACTAGCTAGATGGATTGGACACTTAATAATGTCATCTATCATACATAGTGTTTTAATTTAAAAAAAAAACATGATGTGCAGATAGTAGAAAATTTAAGCAAGAGGAATATGTACTAGAGCAGGCATGTCAAACTCGCAGCCCACGGGCCACATGACTTGTTTGTTCATCAGGCCCGTGTTAGCCTTTGAGTTGGACATGCTTGCTCTGTCCTTTTCCTACTGCCCTGGTCCCTAGTGCCCTGGTCCCTCCTCTGAGGCACAAGCACCATAGAGTCTATACATACACTAGCATGTTTAACTACTTTCAATTATTAAAGACATTGATGCTTTTAGAGTAAGCAAATAAAAGTTAATTTAATTGTAATAATTGCAATAACTTTAATGTTCTTGTTAGGAAATACATTTTTATTCCATAGCAAGGCAAATAAACTTTGAGTGAAAATAAGATAATACATCGTAAAAAAGGAATGCAAAATAGTTTATAGCAGTCTTTTCAAATTTTCCCTCTTTGTGAGCTTTATGATGTTTATAGTATAAGTATTACTAAAAAATCAATTTAAGAATACAAAAAGACGAAGTCAGTTGTTGGAGCATTGGTCTGCGGACTGATTTCCTGGTTCAATTCCAGTCAGGGGAATGTACATTGGTTGCGGGAACATCCCCGGTGGGTGTGTGCAGGAGGCAGCTGGTGGATATTTCTCTCTCATCAATGTTTCTAGCTCTCTGTCCCTCTCCCTTTCTCTCTGTAAAAAAAAATCAATAAAATATTAAAAAAAATACAAAATTATTCACATACTTTTTGGCTAAAAAATTTTTGGAAATGTATAGAAATTTAAATGGAGAAACTATATAAGGTATAACTTAGCAAAATCTTCAAATTTTTAAAAGTTCCAAAATTAACCCAGTTCCAATGTTTCCCTGTAATTTTACAAATTTAGATATGGGGATTAGGTTATTTCATCTGTACCTGATGGGTACTAACTATTAATAATTTTAGCTTTCTAAATTTTCCCTCTTTTTGTTGAATTTATTAGGGTGACAAAATTATACAGGTTTCAGATGCACAGTTCTACAACACATCATCTATACTAGCATATTTAATTACTTTTAATTGTTAAATACTTACATTGATGCATTTAGAGTAGGCAAATAAATGTATGGTGTGTTCACCACCCCAAGTCAAGTCTCCTTCCATCACCATTTATAGAGAGACCACATTTTCTTTCCCCATGCATCTGTCCATGGATACTTAGGTTGTTTCCATCTTGACTACTCTGAGTAATGTTGCTATGACCTAGGAGTACAGATATCTCTTTAGGAAAATGATTTCATTTCCTTCTGATCTATGTACTGTCCAGACATAAGATTGCTGGATCTGATGGTAGCCCTGTTGTTCACTTTTTGAGGAGCCTCCATAATGTTTGCCATAGTGGCTCTTTGTACATTCCCACCAGCAATGTACAAGGGTTCTTTTTACTCCACACCCACACCAGCATTTTTCTCTTGTCATTTTGACAACGAACATCCCAAGTTTAATGGGTTTAATAGAACTAATGTTATGACTCCCAGATATATGGTACATCATTTCTGATAGGAGATTTAGATTAAATAACTACTTTTGTTCACTAACTGTATTCCAGGCATTGTCCTGTGGACCATTCACATGTATAGACTTACTTAATGCAAGTATTCACTAGGCTTCACTATGGGAACCACCAAGAAAAGGGCTTGGGGCACATCCTTCTGACTCTGTCTAAAAAGTGATCTCTTTTCTGGCGCCATAGTAAAATCTGGGGAAGATGTAGAGGGCACCTTAAGGGCAGTGGCATTTTGCAGCTGGGGCTTCGGGGGAAAAAAGAATGAATTCTGACTCCATATGCCAGTGTCAGAGTCAAGGCTAAAATACCCTCAGACATGTCATCTCTAATAAGAGCCGTTTCTGACTAATTCTTAGTTTGTCATGCTTTCTCCCATTTCCCCTGGGTCTGAATCTCCCACAAGAATACATCCCTTCATGCTGAAGGCTGCCTAAACATTAATTCAGTAATCCTGACTCAGGAAATTGGCTTCATATGCTAACATCATGTTTGGAAAGGTCTCCTTTTTGCAAATTCCTGGTTCTTCCTAAACCCATGATAGTAAAAATCCTCACCATGTAATTTCTTGCTAGTCCTCTCTATCCTTAAATAAGGAATTTGTATAACTTTGAAGGAATTGAGCATTTAGTGAGATCTTCATTCAGTGTGGCTGTTGAGTATGCCTGTCTCTAGTACTTCCCATACTCTACAATATGTACAGTTTAAATTGTGTATGTAAAGTGAGTGAGAAAGTATTGCCTCCTTTGCAGTTATCATTTACATAGATGTGTTATGTAATATTACAAATGTTCACAATATCCCTTGTAAGTTGTAATATTGTGAGCAAATTAAATAATTTGATAGGCACTAGGCCAGCTCAGCTATTGTAATATCTTGCCAAGAATAGATTGAGAACTGCAAAATTATGTTAGGAAGTGCAGATTTTCAAGCTTATTTAAAAAGATATTCCATAACATTAAGGGTTGCTTTCATGATCAAATTAAAGTTCATTCTTTTTTCCAATTTTATCAAGAGAATGTTAATTAGAAATTTAGTTAGTTTCAGCAAAGTTATCATTCATTTTCTTGTAAAAATATGAACTAAATTTAAAATGATAGTCTAGCTGCTTTATTTTTAGGGTTTAAAGTTTTACAGAATATAAATATTTTTAAAATAAATAGTTTTAATGTATTTAATCACCAAAATATAATTTACACTTACATAGCTCCTCTGCAATAATTCCAAATCACATGTTTCTGTTATAAGCATCAGAACATTTCTTCAAGACTTATAAACATTGCCATACAAGTGGCTAGAACAAATATACATTATGGTTATGTAAGACCAACACTTATTTGGTGAATATTTTTCAAAGCAGTTTAACAAAGAAGATGCTGAAACATTACCTGCCCACTTTCTTAACCTTCCCAAAGGGAAGATACAAGTAATAATAGATGGTAATGGAGCTCCTTTCTAAGAAGATATATTACTTATGTACTTCTTCATACCAAAACACCCCAAAGCTTAGTGACTTAAAGCAAAACAGTATTTTATTAACTCTTGGTTTCTGTGAATCATGAAATTAAACAAGGTAGAGTGAAGAGGGCAGGTCTCTGCTCCATGAGGAACATGTAAGGCTTTAGCTGAAGACTCTAAAGGCCTGGGAGCTGGAACCACCATCTCAAAGACCATTCACTCACATGTCTGGTGGTTGATGCAGAGTCTGGGTTAGTGGCTTTAGTTCCTCTCCGTGAATTTTCTCCCTCAGGGCTAGTTTGAGCTTCCTCATGGCATAGTAGCTGGAATCTAAGGAGAGAGAGAGAGAGAGAGAGAGAGAGAGAGAGAGAGAGAGAGAGAGAGAGAGAGAGAGAGAGAACCTTTAAGAAACACTACCCTTTTTCTGACTTAGCCTTGGAAACTACAGAGAATCACTTCAATAATGCTTTATTGATCATATCAGCCATAAGCTTTCTCCAAGATTCATAGTACCTGCCTTTCTGTAGTCCCAACATCAGTTAGCATAAGATCTATGTATCCACATTTGAATAATCAATCTGCTCTGAACAGGTGGGGGTAGGTATAGCTAATGACAGAATAGGGTTTTATTTAGTGGGACATGACTGTTTAGAGCCAGAAGTGATTAGAGGAGGTGGTTGTGTAAGAACTTTGTGGATTGTGAATATAAAGCGGGTGGGGAGAGAAAGAAGGTAAGGCATATGGCATTCAGAAATGAACTTTGAGGGAAGAACAGAGGTGTTTTAGGGCATTTTTATGAAGTAAATATGGGCCTATTATGTAACGTGAAGTAAAATTGTTTTTCTGTATTCTTATAATCTTTAGAGAAAATAATATCCAAATGAGTTAGAGTTGGATTTATTTTTTTTAAAGATGCAATAAGTTCCTGAATATAGCCTCAGTGTACATATGAGGAAAAAGCAGAGGCCTGCCAAATCTAGGTTACATCTGCTTTCAAAAAAATTTACTCATAAATGTGATTGTCATGGCCTCATAATGTTTGGTGGTTCTCAAATGCCAGTAAAAGACTAGTGCCAGTCAATGGTAAAATTTCCATTGGCAGGCTCTGAAATCAGAAAATAGACAACATCATGAATCTTTCACAAAGGCAAATTTACTCAGTTGAAGGAAATGACCTAGATTATGTAATTACATCCTTCCAACATTTTTTTGTTTCAAATAGTCTTTTTTTTAAATGAAATGATGGTGATAGTAGATGGTACTTGTATTTTGGAATTTTACTGTCCATTCTTGGAAAAATAAAAATTAGCTTCTAAAACACTTAAAAATGCTCTTCTAAATTGCAAATATGTTTGGTATAAAGTATTTCAATTGTTTTGCACTTTATTTTTTACTTATGTTGGATGTAAAAATGATCATAATTTATCTAAATGCATGAAAAAGACTTTCTTTACTTCTTATAATCCCAAAGGATTATTTTCTTCTATCTACTAACAATAGCTACTACTAAAGCTGAGGCTACATGAAAATATGAAGAGCACAGTATTAATCTTTCTCAAATGGCTTGTTATAAGAATTATAAAAGTTAATATTAATAAAGAACTTAGAATCAGGCCTGGAACATAGTATAAACTCAAAAATGTTGCTGCTGAAGATATTGGTAATGATTCTTTTGAAATTGCTCTTTTGTTGAACCAACCAATTTATGCTATGGTTTAAGTGTTTTGAGCCAGACACAATATTGCTTTATTCAGACGTAAGCAGGATTAACTCTTGTTTCTTAAATAATAACTGGTGCAATATTACTTTACCTATTTAATTTCATTGTTATTTTAAATTACATCTTATTTTTATTATTGATATTATTACAGATGTTCTCCACTTTCTTCCCCTTTGTCCCCTTCCACCCAGACTCTGCCCTTCCTTCCCCTGAACCCTCACCACATTATTGTCCGTGTCCATGGTTACCTATTTAATTTTAAATTACCATAAAATAAAGCAAAATAAAAATATGGGAAAAATATATCAATTACTAAATAAAGCTTGTTTATATAAAAAGTAATGACAAAATAAACTTTAACTAAACAGAGGTATTGATAGAGAAGGAAGAATATTAACCTTACAGTCTAGATGAGTACAATCAAGAGAAAGGACAGCCCTGGTTATGCTAATTGATATACTGAACTTCATTTCTTTATTCAAATGGTGTGTCCTTTACCATAATTAGATGCTCACCTGTCTATTCATCAGTTTATTATTTCAACAAAAAAGTAAGGATCTGTGTTCCTCAAACACAAAGACAAATAAGATATTCACATCCAGTCCAGGAAAAATAGATACTAGCATCTATCTTAAAACAATCATAAATATTTATTGAGAAACAACTTATAAAATAAATCATAAATGAAAATGAAAATTTTCTTAATTGGGTTTATATAATCATGTATATCAGCAAATGAAAATTCTCTCATATTTTTATCTGCCATTGTCCCCAAAATGGTAGAGCTAACTACCCAGATATGAGGCTGAAGATATTAAATTAGATTAGTAGTCTTAGATCAGATATTTGTTTCTTTTATCAAGAGATACTGTGAAATATGCAGAGCAAAAAGTAGAAAAGTATTATCTTTAAAATGAGTTATGGAAAAAGAACCAAATTTTTCAAAATTTATTAATACAAATAACATTTAAGTTAGATGCCATTAGACCAGTACTGTACTCTGCTTAAACCATTTTGAAAATCTTACCTAAAGTTTAGAGCCAGTTTAACTCTGATATTTGACACTGCCAGTACAAATGAAAACAAGTTAAAATGCTTATTAATCATGTATAAACACATAGCTTTTGTGCTATCATATTTAAGTTTATATATCTATGTTTATCCTTAAAGTAATATAAAGCAAGCAAAAAAATTACTAAATGTTTTATGCCATGTCTACAACATATAGCATGAGGTAACAAAAATTCCTCTAACTTAGATCTATATACAAACAAGTGTGCTGAATTTAGTGAGTGGATAATTCATGTCATCTCAAATAAAAAAAATATATCAGGTAACTTTCTATGGTAAAGTTAATATATATATATATATATATATATATATATATATATATATATATCCTTAACATGGTCATATTTTAAAAATTTGAACTGAAAAATCAGGTCACATAGAGATAGGCTCAAGGAATGGGTTCTCCATTGGGATATGAACAGAACCTTGCCATGTCTCATAACTTGTCCAGATAGTTGCTAATTTCTATATGTTAATTCCTTTATGTGTATGATGTCATATATCATGTAATACAACCCCCAAACCCCATCAGACATTTGTTCTCTCTCTTTCTCCCCCATGCCCAGCCCACACACATACACACACCATTCTGATTTGCTCCGACCTTCTCTTGTTTGTGAATGTAAGATTGAGTCCTCTACCACATAATAGCAGTGTAATCCTGGACAAGTTAACTTCAACTTGTTTTGCTTTAGTTTACCTATCAGTAAAATGGGGACCAATAATATAATATTACCTACTTCATAGGTTGGTTTTGAGGATGAAATGAGTAAATATGTGTTAGATGCCTCTTATACATCGTAAACATTCAATAAACGTTACCTATAAATTGGTGAGAAAATTGAAACCCAGTGAGATCATGACCTGCTCAAGGTAACTAAAGTAGACCATGGCTAATCCCTATTAGAATTGGTATATGATTCCCAACCCAATGTTCTTTTCTTTACATTAAGCTGTCTCAGTAATTGGCAGTTAATGTACATTTGTGTATATCTTTTGTATTTGTGTGTCTTGCCTCTCCAAGTAAATTATGAGTCCCAAAGGCTAAAGACATGGGTTAATGATTTTATCATCAACCACAGGCTTTAGTGCTATTTGGGGGTTCAGTATTCAATTGTTAATTATGAACTTTTCCTGCAGTACATACAATCTGAAATTATTTGATTCATTTTATATTTCTCATTTCTCCTTCAGTAGTTCAGTATATAATATCAATCAGCCATTACAAAATTAGAATTGCACAGTACACAATCACCAACTCCTTCCTCTGCAATTCCCCAGAGAAGAGCATGCAGTTTCCTATTACATTTTTGCAATGTGAAGGAAATAATATAATTCATCTATGCTTTGGTCTCTCCATATATAGAATTTGTATACAATATTACTCAATCACAAAAGAAATCCATTATAATTTAACTTATTGTTATGTAAATTCATGCATAATCCAGGCTACAATGCGATCATCCCAAGAATATAACATGTGCCCATAGGAAAAACTGGTAGAACATTTCAACAGTGGGTATTATTTTTAGGTTTGTATAACCATTCTTATATAAAGTAGCTTCAAACACAATGCATTTTTGGCACTATAACTACACTTACTAGTAAGCTAGTGTTTCAGTTATATTTTGTATATCTATATTAGTGTCTGAAGCATTACAAAATAGCACTTTGATTACATTTGGAGTCACTCTTAAACAAGCATCTCAAACTCACGACCCTTGGGCCTCATGCCTTGTTTATTTAGCCTCTGTTAGCTTTTGAGTTTGACATGCTTGCTCTTAAGTGTCAAACATATCAGTAGCCTAAATAATGTTCTTTTTAAACATGGCTTTGGAAGATTTAAATTCCTCTTCATCAATACTTGCATATCACATTTCAGGAACTTATAAGATTTCAGCAGCTTGTCTGAGCCTCAGCAATTGGAGGGCAGGGTGACAGAAATATGTAAATTGGCAACAATGAGCTTTATCAACCATAATGCTGCCCCATGCCCACTCTGGAACCACCTACATGAGGAAGGCAGCTCAGCTCTGAGTCTGTTTGTCCAAGTGATCACACATTAAAGGCTGCTAAGCTGTTCCTCATCACTTTCACTTGAAAAAGAGAGGTGGCTATTTTGTGAGCCCATCAATCTCAGATTTTAATTTTGCAGTGATTGGGTGGTCAAACTGCTCTCTACCCTACCGACTGCTCATGGCTATTAGTGCTACAAAATTGCACACAAAGAGTTTACATGAGCAAATGGCCCCACCAAACCAGCTTTGGGTCATTCCAGTAAGCTTGCAAGAAAGGAGCCCAAGAATCAGTCTGTCCAGAGCCTCCAAATGATTTATTACAGCTCTCCTCACGGCTATGTGTTCACCTTGCCCCTGAGAATCATTGGCATTAGGCTTTGGGACATGGTTCCCACATGGAAGACTCTCTTATGTTTTATTTGGGTCACTATCATAGCCCATTGTGTGAAAATGTTAGAAAGGAGAATGAAAGCAACACTTGGTAAAGAGATCCTGGAGTAAGAAGAGAAATTGAAAGGTGACTTTTCCATACTCAATTTTATGTTGAAATATAATATGTATATTGTTCATATCTTTGTCTCAGTCACTATCCAGAAGTGAAGTATCTTCAGATTACAGGATCTTAGATCTTCATTGGATCCTCCCCTCCTTAGGCTGGGCCTCTATGAAAAATAGCACAAACTCCAAACAGTCATTCAAGTTCTGAAATAAAAGGTTAATCTGTGCTACAAAGTATTTTCAATATTTTGTGGTAGACTTTTAGCGATTTTTCATGAAAAGCACTTGATTCAAATGTTATTTTACCTATTAATGTTTTAGTCAATAGTAAGTGATATTCTCTTCTGATACACTCCTCTCAAAGTGGTAGAAGTTTGTGGCAAATTGCCATTTCAGCCATTTATTCTGCTCCAGTAATGCAGTGTTGAAGATATAGGAACTGGGAGATGTTATATTAACTAAACTATTCCTAAACACTTTCAAAAGCAGTCATTAAAAAACTTGGCAAATTAATACTAGTGTTATATATTGCTTCTCAATATTCTAATATTTCAGAATATTTCAGAAAATTTTGCAGTTTAACATTTTGATAGACTAGACTGCATATATTAAATAAAAAAATATCCTTATAGTCTAGGGTGGTTTTATATATATATATATATATATATATATATATATATATATATATATATATATATGGAATTTTGTGTCAAACATGCCTGGGTTCAAATTCTAAGAAAACTGCATATAAAAAGTTAAGGTGGGGGGAAGGAGGAAAAAAGGGAGAAAGAAAAGGAGAATGGATGGAGAGATCAAAGGAAAGAGGATATGTAGAAAAGGGATGGGAAAGAGGAAGAAGAAATGGGTCAAATCTACAAAGCGTTATCTTACAAGTGGAATTGAAGGGTACCTTTATCTCAGGAGGGAATTGCAAGGTAATCAAACTAGAAGTATGCTTAGATTCAATCTTAATGCAATAATTTCCTGAAATGACCAAATATTAAAAACTGGAAAAAATAGGAGAGGGAGTTTGTAAAATCTTTCCAAAGAAATTTAAAAATAGCTCAGACATGGACTCAAAACAAGAAGTGGACACATTGTAGGAAATGGACCTCTGTGATCCATCTCCAGCATGATTGGTTTTTGATGGAGTTTATTGAATTTTCCAAAGGCAAACAGAATGTAGAGAGGAGGGAAGAGGAACAGAGGACTGTGCACGTGGGCCAGCATCATGGTGGAAATCCCCAAGATGCCTTCCTCAGCTAGACAGGGAAGGTGGAGACAGCTAGAAAGGCCTCAGCCCAATTTTTTAAGTGGCCCAATGGGAGACAGCAAGACCTGGGTGACACATGAGGAACCAGAGGGGGAATTAAATAAATAACCTATGCTTGCTGCATCAGCTGTGCCTGTGACCAAAGACAGCCATTCTCAAGACCCTATTGTTAAAAGTCTCGTTTTTTGCCATATTTTCTGTCTCCAAGTCCGTTCTTGAATTCAGATAGGTGAACATTTTCTCACAAGATAGCTCTTTCTAATTTTTCATACTTGACCTCACTGTACTAAGTTAACATTCCTCTAGTTTCCTGAGTCTTTGGGAAGAAGGTATGTGTTCTCTGGGCACTTTCGGGATCTGCCTGGGCTGTGCCCAAGAGGTGCAGGTTTTTAAAGTCTCTTCCACAGATATATTCATATATTAATGCATCATCTGGCTCCAAGTGGGCTTTCCTCTGTGCATTTCCTCATCTGGCATTCATTTTTTTTTTACTTCCCTTATTCCTCTATAATAGTCCCTGGGGTACAGCATAAGTGCTTCTAGCTCCTAACTGTTGTTGTTACTGTATGATTAAGATATTTGGCTGTAATAAATGATAATGCCTGGAATTCTGCAGCATCATTCCTTAGGGATAGTGGGCAATCAGAACACCTGAGACAGAATCAGAGTTTAGAATCAGATCCAGCCAAAAGTCCCGTTTTCATTTGTGCTGGACCATTTTTCTGTGCTGCATGTATGAACCTTATATGGATCCTCAAGAGGAAAAAATGTTTGCCAGATGGCAGAGGCCAAATGGCTACAAATAGACCTTAAAAGGATTGGAGCCTGAACTCTAGGCGAAACTCTTCTTCCCTAAATGATATACTCGGCCTTAATAATAAGTTAAAACCGTGTTTCAGTAAAGAAAATCAGGTCAGGGGTAAGAGTAGAGCTTTCACAATGCAGGTAGGAGAAACCCCTTAATATTAGTTTTGTGTCTGTTGCTGATGCTATTGGCATTATGGCAGGACTAAGAGCTCTTATAGCTAATGCCTGAGAGCATAAGCCGAAGGATGAATCTGGGCTCTCCCATTTACTGATTTCCTCACCTGAGACAGAACAGTTATCCTCTCAGAGACTCGGTATCCTCTTCCATAACAAAGGATAATAATAATTCTCTGTCTTCTGTACTTGCGACGTCTTTCTCTCAACTAGATACTTTCCATGAGACCCAGACATATTCAAAGATCTTCTGTGATTAAAACAAAGACAGAAACACAAGCCAAAGAATCCAAAAACCACACGTTCATTCACTTTTTCCTCCATGTTAGAGTTTCTCTCAACATCTTGCACTAAATAATGCATTAATGTGGAGGAGATGTCTGGTGCACTCTAGGATGTTTAGCAGCATCTCAGGGCCATTACTGATAAGAATACTCCCCACACCCCAACCTGTGGCAATCAAACGTGTATCCAGACATTGCCAATTATCACCCTCTATCGAGAGAACCACCGCTTATTATTCGCCCCTTTTCTCTTCTCGGCAAAACCACACTTTCCCACAGTGTGGCCTCTTTTCAGTATCTCTATTTCCTCACTTTCCTATCACCCATGAAACTATTCTACTCTGTCTCTTATCACCATTTCACTACCCTGTTTCCCCGAAAATAAGACAGTGTCTTATATTAATTTTTGCTCCCAAAGATGCGCTAGGTCTTATTTTCAGGGGATGTATTACGTTTCCATGAAGTAGGTCTTATTTTCAGAGGATGTCTTATTTTCTGGGAAACACGGTAATAAAATGGTCTTATCCAGATGAATAAGAACTTCGATACCTTTAAATATAATGAACTTTCCAATCCTCTTAATCTCTCAGCAGAATCCCTGCCTTGAAATGTTCTGATCTCCTGGCTTTTTCTAACAGCACTCTCTCTTGGCCTGATATGTGTGGTTTGAGACACCTCTGATAGCTGGAACCTCTCTCTCCATGTGGACTCACCAAGAAGCTAGTTCATGCTCGTTCTGATGGTGGCAAAAGGGCTGCCGATATCAAGAGAGGGAAAGATTCATATAGCAAGCACTTTTCAAACGTCTGTTTACCTCATATTTGCTAGAAATCTCTTGGGCAACGTCCAAAATCAGTGTTGTTATTGCCTATGCAAGATGGAGATATAAGGAGGGGACCAACTTCTGGTATGGCAGCTTGAGGAGATCCATCCAAAGACCTCCCCTCCACCCCAGTGAAGCTGGTGAAAACTGTAAAAAATGTTAGAGTCTCTGGAAGTGGTCCTAAGGACAAACAGCAAATGAAGAAACATCTCCTTAAGGACAACTATAAAAATTCAGTTAAGAAGGTGAGAGTCTGTGGCATTGAAACAAGACAGTTCCCTCTCACCCCCTTCCCTGTTCAATGAGGTAGAGGATCCACTGCAGATTGGTACTGTTACAGAATTTACCAAGTGGCCAAAAATTACACAGGAGCACTGGGAGATACAGGAAAAAAACAAAAACACACATTTATTTTCAGATGTTTCACATGTTCTAGGACAGTGACTCAGGGGGGTCAGTTCTTCAAATCCTAAATAAGTCAATATGAAGAAAGCTTTCTCTTTATACTCTTTGGTTTCTCTGTCCCCCAGATATGGATCAGACTTCTGGACCTATGGGTGCTGTGAGACCACACCTACTAGTAAAGGCCTGGTCTGGCGCCAGTGCTGATAACCCCCTCCAGGGGTTGTGTATTGTTCATGGCTTATGGCCTTTGTAAAAATATATTTTGTTAAACAAGTCTTGCAAGACCAGATAATTAAGGAAGGGGCAGTGACTAGACTATAGGCTATTAAAAATGTGCATTAGGTTACTGGCACAGATTCAGATTGCTAACCCCTCCCCCAATGTTTGTTTGTTTGTTGTTTGTTTTTTTTTCTATCAGTACAACCAAAAACACAGGGCTCCCTTTCCCCACAGCTCTCGGCCACAGGGATCTCTTCCAGGGAGGAGCAGATCTTCAGTGTTTTTCTTCCTGACCCTGTTGCCTATTGCTAAGGCTAACCACTGGGTGAGTGCAGTTGAGAGGTAGGAGGCTCCGTTTTCCATCTTGTCTCAATCGTGGAATGGAGACACTACCTTGGGCATAGCAGGCCAGAATGTTGAGGTCTTCATCACCTTTGCCTGAGCCCCTGAAGTGGTGGTTCTTGATTCCAGGAGAAAAAAGTCCAGAGGACCCCAGGCTGTTGCCCCCACCTCCCATAAGCTCAGCCTCTAACGTGGGGATGTCACTCAGTCACTCTGAAAGAAGCTTGCATTGTCCTCACCCCCATCTTCAGAGCTCTGGTTTCGAGATTTTGCTGAGGAGAAGAAGCTGTCCATAAAATAAAAGTGCTTAAATCTTCCCAAAAGAACTAACTTAATTTGCAACAGAGCATGGAGAAGTTCAGCCTAGGAGTATTTTGAAGGACAGTGAAGGATGTGGTGAAACTGGGGGGGAGAATCAAGATACAAGCTACACTGCAGGCTAATTTTGAGGAGAGATCCGGGGAATGATAGCTGAGAGGCTCCCTGATGGGGTGAGAACAAATATTGAATACTGAGACTGTTCTTTCAAAGGAGCCACAATTTGATTGTATTTGTCTGCGGAGCAGTTTATATCCCAGGCCCTCTCTCTTCCTCCACCACCAGCACTCTAGTCCAATCTGTCATTCACTCTCCTGTGGACTATGGCAAAATCCTTCTAACTGGTGCCCAAATTAGCAGCACCCTCCCAACTAGTGTACAATCCAATCTCTACAGAGTAGCCAAAAAGATCCTTGAAATTCAAATAATCATGCTGTATGCTCCCCCTCTACAGAGACCATAAGAAATAAGCCAGCTGTTTCCAAATCTTAGCTATGGCAAATTGTGCTGCTATGAACATAGGGGTGCATATATCCTTTCTGATTCGTGTTTCTAGTTTCTTGGGATCTAGTCCTGGTAGTGGGATCACTGATCACTGGGTCAAATGGGTGTTTCATTTTTTAGTTTTTTGAGGAAACACCATGCTGTTCTCCACAGTGTCTGCACCAGTCTGCATTCCCACCAGCAGTGCACGAGGGTTCCTTTTTCTCCGCATCCTCACCAGCACTTGTCGTTTGTTGATGATAGCCAGTCTGACCGGTGTGAGATGGTACTGCATTGTTTTGAGGGGGTAAGGGGAAAAGATCAACCAAAGGACTTATATGCATGCATATAAGCCTAATCAATGGACACAGGCAACAAGGGGGTGAGGGCATGTGTGGGGAAATAAAGACAGTATATAATATCTTAATCAATAAAAATAATAATAATTTTTTAAAAAGAAATAAACCTGTACCTCCAGTGATGTTTTATTTGTGCTGACAATCTCTTGGCCTGATATGTGTGGTCTGGGACACCTGGGACAGCTGGGACCTCTCTCTCCACGTGGGTTCACCATCTTCTAAGAGACTAGTTCAAGCTCATTCTAATGGTGGTAAAGGTATTGTCCTGCCTGTGTCTGTCACTTTCTTTAATATATATATATTTGTATTGATTTAAGAGAGGAAGGGAGAGATAGAAACATCATTGATGAGAGAGAATCATTGATTGGCTTCCTCCTGCACACCCATCACTGGGAATTGAGCCTTGACCTCCTGGCTCAACCACTGAGCCATGCTGGCTAGGCTGTCACTTTCTTCAATACCACAATAAAACACAGTCCCTCTTCGTCCTCACCCACCCCAAACACACACTCACTCTGACTGCCTCTTTCAAAATTCTGTGCCAGAAAGGTGCCAATGGAGGGAATTCTTCATGAGATGCCTATTCATTCTGCTCTGTCCCTTAGCTCTGGACCTTCTCCCAGAGGGCTGTCCTCTCACTTGACTTCGTAGACTCCTCACCTTTGTGAGTAACACATCTTTATTTGATTACACTAAAATAATAGCATCATACATTTTGACATGAGAATTTAACCAATGTAACCTTGGGAGAGAATATCCTACATCACAGTGAGGATGCCATGATACCCTCCTACCTTATGCTAGGATACCCTACCTTACCATCTGAATATTTCTCCATGGCATCTGTTTCATTTACTTTTTTGACAAAGCCTACAATCTTTAGCTTGTCCTACAAAGTATGGTCCATCCCCATCTCTCTGATTTCTTTGCTTACATCACATTATCCATGCTTCCCACTGCCCCACTTCCCCCCTAAGGACAAAAATACTGCTGCACCCCCTGCCTGAAATACCATTTTTCCTGCTCACTCCTGCTTTTCTTTACCTAGTTTTACCCTTAATTAGTCTGCTTAAAAATTAACTAATTAATTCAGCTTAAAAAATCACTTTCCCCGAAAGGCTCTCCCTGACTACTCACTGCAGTCCTCTCAACTAAAGAAGATGTGCTTTTCCTTTATAGACCTGATTTTGGTTTCAACTTCATATTTGTCCGTGTAATTGCTTGATGAACATTTATCTCCTTCACTAGACCATGATCACCATATGGCCAATGATTTTCGATGTCTTGCTCATCATTGTGTCCTCCCTGCCTAGGCCACTGGATGGCCCACAGTATGTGCTATGATAAATATTTACTGTGTCTGAAGGGTCTTAGCACCATAATATACATGTCATCTCAAAGCAGAAATATAATATATTCGTTGTAATAACCTAGGTTCTGTTATAATGACAACCTTTCCCTCTAACCCATCTGCCCCACCCACAAAGCCGCATACACTCACAAAGTTCAGAAGCTTGAATCAGAACAGTGTTCTCATTCATTCAGCATTCCCTTGTGCTTTTAACAGTGTACTCTGCTCCATTTCATCTTTATTCTGGGCCCAAGGCTGATGGAGGCTACCACTTAGAACATTGTCTAGTTAAGGGAAAGAGAGACAATAATGATTTTACGCTGGTAATTAAATACTCCAGCCCTTGCTGACACATTTCATCTCTATATTTAATCAATTAGCCAAAATTAGCCTCATGGCCCTGCTTGTCAATAAAGGAGTCAGGAAAATGTCATTCTTTCACGCACCAAAAGGAAGACCCAGGGATGCATGACCATCAAAAGTCTACCCACTGTCATATTAGTATAGAGCTGTGTATGATTAAAATTCAAATTGAATTTGAAGGAATTATAGAAAAACTCAAGAGGATATCACTGAACTGGGCTAAAAAAATGATATTTGAATAGTCTGGGTGAGGAAGTGTTTACAAGTATAGGAAATAGCATGAACATAATGAAAAAGGTACGCATAAGTAGGTGTGTAGGTCACAGTGAAGAGTGATCACCCTTACTGAAGTTGAGAGTGTATGATGAGAGATCACGGGAGATAAGACCGTAGTGACAGTTTTGACCATTAGCATACTAGTATACATGCTCCTCTCTTAATTATTTTTATCATCATGTGAAAACTAGAGGCCTAGAGCACAAAATTCATGCACTCATGGGTGGAGGGCAATACCTCTGCCCAGCCTATGCCCTTTTGCAGTCCAGGAGCTCTCGGGGGATGTCCAACTGACAGCTTAAGCCCATTCCTCGTGGACCTAAGCTGGCAGTCAGACATCCTTAGCACTACCGCAGAGGCAAGAGAGGCTCCCAACACCACCAATGCACTCACCAGCCATGAGCCCGGCTTCTGGCTGAGCAGTGCTTGCCCTGTGGGAGCACACTGACCACCAGGGCGCAGCTTCTGCATTGAGCGTCTGTCCCCTGGTGATCAGTGTGCATTATAGTGACAGGTTGTTCCGTTGTTTGCCCAGATGCATATTAGCCTTTTATTATATAGGATATCCTCAGAGCAAAAAAAAAATAGTATATGGTATATGGCTTTCAACATCTCAGTCACCTGGACTCAGTTGTACTTTATTTATAAAATTCCAGATCATCTGCTGCTTCTCTCCCTGGCTCTCAGCACAGCAGTCCAGAAAGAACTGGACCTGACTTAATCCCTCTTTTCAATCTCACTTGCAAACCATGAGAAGCAAACACCAATGCCCTTGCCAGGTTGTGAGTTGAGTGCTTTTAATCTCGCCTTTAATTGGTACTTGCATGTCTTAACTGAGTGAAGAGACCCATAACAATGATACAAAGGAAAGGCTAATGTAGAATAATAGGTTTTATGAAAACCTGGATGCAACTGAAGGATGTCAATCTGTCCCTAGAAGCTAATAACAGTCAATACAGTTTAACTTATTTTTCTCTCACCTTACATTTATTAGCTGTACTGGCTTTGAAAAAGAAAAAGGAAAGCCCTGCTGTTATAGTGCCACTAACAGGAAACAGATTATTTGGGGGAAATTATATTTGAATAAAACTGTTTGTTAACCAAAAGTGACAATAGAGTATTGACCACAAAGCAACCAGTAATGGGGAGAACTATGTCATGCTTAATATGCCTCTGTTTATTGATCCTTAGAACATCGTATAGTGGCTGAGTGTGGTACCCAGAGCCAGCCTGCCAAGATTTAAATCGAAATTCCACCATTCACCAGTGGGTGACCTTGATAAAATGATTTAATCATGCTCATATGGTGACTCATCACGGCTATGGACTAAGTTGTGTTCCCTGAAACATTTATATTGAGACCCTAACCTCCAATGTGACTATATTTAGGGATAGGGCTTTTTTGAGGTAATTAAGGTTAAATGAAACCATAAAGTTAAGGTCCAATTTTGGTAGGATTGGTGGCCTTATAAGAAGAAGAGGGAGTGCTCTCTTTTTCCTTACGTGCACACACCCAGAAAGGCTGTGTGAGCACACAAGAGAACTGCTGTCTGAGTAGCCAGGAAGAGAGCTCTCACCCACACTGACCATGCTGGCACCATGATCTCAGGTTTCCTGCCTCCAAAACTTTGAGAAAATACATGTCTGTTGTCTCAATCACCCAGTCTATAGTGTTTTGTTATGGCAACCTGAGCTGACTAATACACTCACCTATAAAACAGGATAATAATATGCCTATCTGATAGTGTGTGAGGACTGAATGTATTCATATATGCTGAGCTTTTGAAATTATGCTTGGCATATAATTGGTACCTACTGTAATATAGCTATTGTTTATATTTTCCTTCCTGACCGTTCATTAGATAGTATCAGACTTAAGAATTCTTTTCCTAGTCAGACAAATCTGGGTTGGACTCTCAGCTCTGCCTTTTGTAAGCTGTATGGTGTTGTCCATGCTATTAATTTCTCTATGCCTAAGTTTTTCTATAAATGGGGCTAATAGTAGTGCTGCTGCCTCCCTCTTAAGGTTTTGTGAGGGTTAAAGGAAACATGCATGTACATATGTCTGGACACAGGAGTCATTCCATGTGTGCTGTTTACTGTCACCAGTGGAAGTTTGCAGAGCTTTATCTTTTGCATTAAGGAAGAATTTGCCTTCTAAAGAAGACCTTGAGCTACTTGGAGGAGCTAGTAATAGCAGTTTCTCCTCGAACTTAGAACTCTGAAAATGTCCTTGCCAAGTCATTCTTATCTTTATTTTGTCATTTCAAGCTATTTGCTTTGTGCATTTCTGCTTTTGTTTAATGCATGCCCTTAGTGTCCCTCTCTCCATTATTTATTTAAGTCACAGAGTTAGGACTGAAAGAGACTACTGCTTTTGCAAAGAAACTGAAGCCTTGGGAGTGAGATGTTCTTACAGCTCTTGAGTAGTAGCCTTGAGGATTAATACTACTCTCACAGCCTAGTTAGTACCTCACAATGTGAAGTGAGGAACCTATAAGCATATTGTGGAATATATAGTGTTGACATATACCCCCCCTAAGCTGATGCATAGACAAGCTAGTATTAAAGCATAGTACCTCTTCTCAAAGTTTAATGAATGAATCAACTGAGGTGCATGTTATCATGCAGGTTCTGGTTCAGAAAGTCTAGGATGGGACCCGGAATCCTGCATTTCTAACAAGCTCCCAGATGATTCTGAGTCTGCTGATCCTCAGACCACTCTTTGTGTAGCAAGGATGTAGATGATTTTTGCAACAGTGATTTTGAAGATTATTTGTGTGTGTTTTGTTGTTGTTTTGGGTGTCTATTATTGTATTTACTCAAATGCACTCTGGATGGAAGATTTTTTAAAAAATACAAATGGGCCGAAACCAGTTTGGCTCAGTGGTAGAGCATCGGTCTGCGGACTGAAAGGTCCCAGGTTCGATTCCGGTCAAGGGCATGTACATTGGTTGTGGGCACATCCCCGGTAGGGGGTGTGCAAGAGGCAGCTGGTCGATGTTTCTCTCTCATCGACGTTTCTAGCTCTCTATCTCTCTCCCTTCCTCTCTGTAAAATATCAATAAAATATATTTTAAAAAAATAAAAAATACAAATGGAAGCCCAAACCAGTTTGGCTCAGTGGATAGAGCATCGGACTGGAAACTGAAAGGTCCCAGGTTTGATTTCGGTCAAGGGCATGTACCTTGGTTACAGGCTCATCCCCAGTAGGAAGTGTGCAAGAGGCAGCTGATCGATGATTCTCTCTCATCGATGTTTCTAACTCTCTATCCCTCTCTCTTCCTCTCTGTAAAAAATCAATAAAATATATTTTTAAAAAATACAAATGGAAAAAATGGAAAAGCCACTTGTTAAGACATTAATTGCAGACATTTTAAATTTAAATTATTTGATTTGCTTCTCCATATGTTGTATATTCCTAAATCATTCACAATGGTTTTTCTTTGGAAATTAGTGCTCCTTTAAGTTTATTGCCTAGCCTGTATCCTCCATACCACAGTAATCACCTTATCCTTCCTGCTTTTCTGATCTACACTCTCCTGAATTTTCAGTTCTCACCAGCTAATCATGCCTGAATCCTGTTCCCCAGCATCTTTTCATTTCTTGTACTCTCTAATTCAGAACTCCATCCACTGCCTCCGAGTCAATCATGAATTCACACTTTTGGACTCCCTCCTCGATCAATATCTTTCATCCTGAAGGCTTTGCCAAGTGTTACTCTTACATGGTCAATGCGTTAGATGTTAAGACTTGCCAGCCCTTCAAACTCAACATGTTTAAAAACCAAGTCCTCACATTTCCTACCTTTAGACATCAGGTCACCTGACAATAGCCACCAGGTTATTTTACTGTCTTTGTCAACACTTGATCTCATTGTTTACTGTGGAAGAAATATCTAACTCCCTATTCTGACATTGCAACTACTCCTTATAATCTCAATCTTTATTTTTCTACCAGTATCTTCTATTGCTTTTAAGTATGTGGTTGACTTAAATTAGTCAGAATCTTCCTGTTTCCAGAGTATGCACTGGCATTTTCAAGCTTCGTGCCATTTTTGCTCTGAGGTAAAAGCCCTTCCATCAATCTTTGCCTTTCAAAATGCTATATATCTCTCAAAGTCTACAGGAAATGCTACTTTCTTTGTGGTATATTCTGTATTCCCCAACCTGAAAGGAATTCCTTCCCCTCTGCACTGCTACAATACTTGTTCTGTGAAATTTAGATGACACTTCACGCTGTGCTGTGTAATAGAGATAATAAAATATCTGCCATTTGGATGTGCCACCTCCTCCAGCTTTTTGCTATCACTTCTTTTTTTAATATCCAAACAATATGGTTCAAGTCCCATCCGTTGGAATGACAGAATCTGACCATCCTCCTTGCTTTACAGGCGCATATTCCTCTGCTGCATGTAGGGAAAGGATTTCCACATATCTGTTCCGAGCCATTTTACTTGCAATTCCATTCTCTTCACTCACCCACATCCTGGCAGCTGCTTCTAGCTCTGCCTTGGGTCTCTGCTTTTGTTCTGTTGGCCACCATCTAAAACTGCAAGACTCAGCCTCTTCTCTTTCATTACCCAAAACATCACTAACAGCAGGCTACTGTCAGTAAAAGATTTGTACTGAAAAGTTTGAGGTAATGCAGGTTAATTATAGCATAAGCAGGAATTCCTGGGAATTTGAAGGACAGAATCAGTTTTAACCATTTATTGGACACTCCCTAATGGAGCCCATCTGTGGACATGGGGCTCCCCATCCCTGGACCATTTCTCTCCCATCTCTTCTGCTAGGGTCATAAGCTCTCCCAAAATGTCAGAGTTTAACTTCTTTTACTTCATGCGGAATGTTGCACCATGTTTGTTGTTGTTTAAACCTTGCCTGACTAGGTTATACATAAAAGAATTGCATCATTCGTAATACAATAGGTTTTTAAGTGTTTTCCACTTAATAGCGGTTCTTGATAGCAGTTTTGTTTCTTAGGGGGATTCTGTAGTCCTGAGGTTGTCTTGAGTCAACCAATTCAAAGTAAATTAATTTTTATTACCATAGTACCATGAGACTGGGCAAAATTATTATCCACTTTTTTTTTGTAGATGTCTCAGTTAATTTCCATCTAGGTTGAAAACATATTTGAGAAAAGACCATAGTTTCAAACATTTCATCCATCACAAAAATAAGAGTTCACATTTTTAATCCACTGTGTTTGAGGTTTATGACTTTGGACAAATCATTTTCCTTGGGGGGATCCCCAGATTCCTATAACATAAGAATGATAATATTTACCTCAATGTGAGGATTTAGATACTTTCTGTAAAATCATTTAGAGTCCAGGCACATGGTAGGAGCCCTGCTCTTAGTACACATTTAAAACATTCATCGAATGCAAAAAAAGTTTACTGCAGAGAGCTTTTATTGACACTGAAATTGGGTACAGTGTTTATTGCAGGATCGCAAGAGCTATTTGATTCTCTGATTTTCCCTTCCCAATATCATCATGTTTACTCTGAAGTCATTTCCATAGAGCTCTACCCTTAATTGAGGAGACAGGAAATCGGGACTTTAAAATGTTCAGTGTTACAAGTAAATGACACATTAGTTTGGAGACATATAAGTAATTAAAGAAGTATCTTCTCCATTGTGATGTTTTCCTCTGCCTTAGTGCTGGCGATCAAAACCACTGAATTAATCTGAGCAGGGTCTGAGGAAAATCACTGGAATTTGAGGCATTATGTGTGCAGCATGAGCTGTTCCAGTTACAAATTCTCTGAATCCTGTGTGAGAGCAGTGGTGCAGGGACGTAAACCTCAGACCTGAGTCCCATCAAGTTTGAGCAGGTCTCCAGAGGTCTGATCTATGCTCAGAAAGAGGAAATCTCATTGTTTCAAGATGGGTTAGCCACTCTTAGAAGGTAAGAGATAGTTGCTGAAAATTGGGATGTGGAAATTTCCATGATGCCCTGAAATTGCACAAAATCCTTCTGCAAGAAGGGCTCAGTAGAAATTTCCCAATCATGTTCACTGATCTCTTTAGCTGAGATTCTTTTTTTCTCCATGTATGAGATTTCTCTCTGTCTTTTGAAATCCATTGCAGAAGCAGCTTGGTACCTATGCCTTGTCAGATTCCCCCCAAGCGGGTGCAAATCACCATTTCCTCCTCTGTATTTCTAGAGCATCAAAATAAAAGCACTTACCAGAATTTTACTGATTACTGATCATGGTGGGGAAGTCAGAACAGTGTTGTGCCTTAAAGCTTGAAATTGTAAGTCAGATTTCCCCTCAGCTGTTTGACCCTGGACAGGGTTAACCCCACTCTGCATCAGTTTTCTCACCTAGAAAATGGGCATATTAACAGTAGCAGTTTTTGGATGTTTTGGTAGGGTTAAATGTGATTATGCCCATACCATTCTTAAACAGGACCTGCTATGTAGTAAATAATCAGCAAATGTTAGCTGTCTCTCTGGCCCATTGTGGGAAACATTCCTTTTTAGCAGTAGCCATTACATGTTTGTTGTTGTTTTAGACAAGACCAACTAGTTATCTGCTGAATTCCACATTATTTTTGACAGAAGACAGCTGTGGCTTTTTAAAATCCTTCTTTCTATTTATATTATCATAAAAGTAATGATGACTATGCTTTTAATATGCAATTTACTTGAATGTGGATGCTTTATTAAAGTAAAATAGCTTTTAATGCTACAACTTAAATATATAGCTATATCAGAGAAGTATGTAAATCAGATTACTCAATGTAAACATATATTTTATTTTACTTTTTTTTACCTAGCAAAATAAAGCTAAATAAACATTATTTTTAAAATATATGGAAATGATTACTAAGATCTCCATATATAAAGTTTGTTATATACAAACAAGTCATCAAACAAAATAGGAAAGGTAAGCAAATATCTTGTAAATTCCCTCTTTTTAAAAAAGTATTACATAGATTAAAATTTATATTTCCCCAATAATGTCCACTTTGTAAATATGAGAGATTTTATGTAAGTGCAATATTTTTAATTTTCTTCTGACAGCTTTAAAAATAGAGGGACAAAATTAGGCATCCCTGAAGAATTCTATCACATTTTTCAATTTTTGATCCTGAATAAAGTTTTTCTTTTTTTCTTTTAATTTGCTTCTCTTGCCTGGAACCTAAAACTGCCAGTCCTTTAACATAAAGATGAAGGTTTGTTCAGTTATATTTCTGTACATTGTTGTCCAAAAATGATCATGTCTTTCAGTTAATCTAAATTAAAAAAAAACAACAAAAAAACCTGCTTCTGAGTACAGCAATAGCATCCTCTCCCCAGGCCCTGGTGTATCTGTTCTGCCTGGTTTTCTCTGCTTTCCCCAGCACAGATGTCATTGGAAGAGTTCAGACCCAGAATTAACTTGGCTCTATATTAGTTTTCTAAGGCAGCTGTAACAAATCACCACAATTTGAATGACTTAAACCAACTAATATGTATTCTCTCTCAATTCTGGAGGCGAGAAGCATGCAATCAAAGTGTGGGGAGGGAATGTTAGTTCTGGAGGCGCTAGGGGAGATTCCATTCTTTGCCTCTCTTCTGACATCCCCTAGCTCCAGGCATTCTTTGGCTTGTGGAAGAATAACCCAATTTTCTGCCTCTGTCTTCATATGGCCTATTCTCCGTGTGTTTCTCCTCTTTTCTTCTAGGGAAACTCAGCATTGCATTTAGTATTTCCTCATCAAGGATAATATCTCAGGATCTTTAACTTAATCACATCTGCAAAGATCCCTTTTCCAAATACGTTTACATTCACAGGTTCTAGGTGGACATTCATGGCATCAATTTTCAATCCACTACAGGTTCCTTTGGACTAAGGCTAAGTATATTCCAGTCAGGGATGTACCAGGCACAAAGACTGTATTTGCAGGAAGCCAACCTTCTTTAGCACTATTGGACTGCATGGCTCCAATTTATATTGTGGCTTCCAAAGAGATAGCCAGAACTTCCTTATTCATTAACATTGGCAAGACCGTTTTCCCAGAGAGAAGGTGTCCTATCCTTTTGTGGCCTTTTTTGTGAGTTGGGCCTGGCTTGTGTAGTAACTATGCCTAGAGTCAAGTCCACTGATATCCCATCAAGATGCTGTGTTAGAGAAATTATCTCTAAATACAATGGGAATAAATACATAAAGGAAGCATTCCATAGGTAAATGCATGTCCATATTATTAACCAAGTGCCCATGCGCTTACCTAAATCTTTTTACATCTTCAGAGACACCTAAACCCTTTTATGTTTTTATACACTTAATATATCAGGTCAAAGAATATTACAGATAATATAGTTTATAACTTTTAGGATTCTTTGGGGGCAGAAGCAAACCAATTTTGAATATAGAAAAAACTATAGATACAATATCCTTAAACTGTTTAAAAATTTTGTACCAAGGGCTGTTCTTAACAGCTAAATCAAAGAAGAATGTGCATGAAGATGGTATGTTTTGAGAATCAGAAGAATTGACTTAAAGGTAGGACTAAATCGCTAGGAAGAAGAGAGTATAAATGAGGTTCCAGAGAGATTGCCAAAACCACTGTTATAACTTACCTGAGAACAGCGGAGGGCACAGTTTAAACTTTTTCAAGAATATAATTTTCTGGCCTGTACTAAGCTAAGCTGGTATGAAAAACTCATAGTAAGTGTTTTAAAACAAGATGAATTTTTATATGAGTACATATAAAATTAGCACATTTGAAGATCATAAAAATTCAAAATTCTATGTAAAATTTAACATATACATAGATATAGCCAAAACCAGTTTGGCAGAGTGGATAGAGTGTCAGCCTGCAGACTGAGGGGTCCTAGGTTTGATTCTGGTGAAGGGCATGTACCTTGGTTGTGGGCACATCCCCAGTAGGGGTTGTGCAAGAGGCAGCTGATCAATGATTCTCTCTCATCAATGTTTCTAACTCTCTATCCTTCTCTCTTCCTCTCTGTAAAAAAACAATTATATATATATATATATATATATATATATATATATATATATATTATATATCTCTTTAACACACCTGTCTTTTCATGCCCCAGAAGAGAATCCTTATTTAAGCTCTTTTACTGTAGCCAAAAGATTTTTATCTACTAAATTATTTTACTTCACTCTGCTCTGAGTTGGGACTGATAATTGCAAAAGTGAGCAAGGATATTTGATCTAATAAACGGAGATGAAGTGTTTTAAGACCCAAACTATTGAAGGTGTCAAATGTCATATGAAAAGATAAAGAAAGAGGCGGAAGTAGGATGGAAGATCTGTGGCCAGATGCCAATCTCATTCATATGAGTTGTATGTCATGCTTTTGCAGGGCAAAACAGATTTCAAAGGAATAGGGAAGATGATCAGAAAGCTGCTTCCACTTTATTTTTCATCTTGTATCCCTTCCTATAGTTCAAAAACTCAAAAGTTGTAAAATTTCTCTCCATCAAAATCCTGCATATTTAAAAAACTGTCCTTGGCAGGAGAATTTCTTATCAGTCTCTTCATTTTTAATTTGTGCTCTTACTAAGTCCCCTGGATGGACTTCCGGGTCAGCTGAGCATACCTATCAGCCCAGGAAATGTGGTGCTGAGCCCTCCACACGTTTCCCTTGGTCAGATCCCACAGTGGTGCAGCCACATTCACTTACGCACACTCACGCCATACAGCTTGACGACGCTGTCAGCTGATTCAAATCCACTGAGCATTATTCAGTCTGAAAATTTACTTTTATACCAAGCACATAAACAAAATGAAATACAATTTAAGAAACCAGCTCCTAACATTTACAATTAAATTCATTAATCAAGGCAGTTTATGGAAATGCCACATGCGAACTATAAACTTCATAAATATTCAAGCAGTGAACAAGGAGACAATCACATTTCTTAGTAATAAATGCTTCTTCTTGGCGGCTTTATTTCAGTCTGACGGACTTAAAACATCCTAATTCAACAGCTTGTGTTCTGACTTTGAAACTTTTTAAGTCATGCATATCATCAAAACAACCTTTGTTTTGGTGACATTTCTATCTCCATATGTTCTCTATTTACCTTCCTATGTAGAGGTAGGTGTCTTGATACTAATTAGTACCTGCACCTGAATCAGGGAGCAACACTTGAATCAAACCAAGTCAAGCTGTCTGTGAAGGGAAAAAAATAGGACCAAGTTCTAAGATTTTTAGCAAAAAGGTATGAAAAATATACTTTGTTTATGTGTTTTCTTAGAATACAAGAATGTATGCATATTCTCTTGGTATTTATAAATATTAAAACCACACTGGCAGCTTCAAATATACGGCAATGTACTTTGGTTTCCCATTTACATTCCAGCATAAGAACATCATTGAACAAATGCAGAATGGTATTTGCCACATTCACATGTTATGTTTAGGGATTAGTTTCACTAACTAAGTTTTGGAATAATGAGAAATTAAAGGAGCCCTGGACAGTTAAGTGAAGCTTTACATTTGAAGGGGCATCTCAACTGGATCTAGAACAGCCATGGGCAAACTATGGCCCTAGGGCTGGATCCAGCCTGTTCTGCTGTTCTATCTGGCCCGCGGAGCCGTAAGAGCGGAGGGTTCTCTTGCTCTCCCCTCTGCTCCTTCACCAGCAGCCCAAGATGAGAGTGCCAGCATGATCAGGTTGCTTTTGTTCCAGCCCTCCGGTCCAATTTAAGAACCCATTGTGGCCCTCGAGTCAAAAAGTTTGCCCACCCCTGGTCTAGAAGGATGATTTAAGAGATCAAAGAAAGAAAGTAGACAAGGAGGAGGTTAGATAGGAATGAAAGGGAAAAATGTGTTGTGGAGTAGGGCACTGTATGGAGGGGAGGGTAATTACAGGCAGGGGCACCACAGCTCAAATGCAGAATATCATCAAACCATCAAACGTCACTCATCCTTCAATAACAAGTGTTTCCAGCTCTGTGTAAACTGGAGCTTCCTTCTTCTATACTGCCATATTCACTTCTAGCAATTACCTGTGTATTTTCTAATGGTTGCAAATCTGTCTTCCATCCCAACAGTTGAAGGCAGAGTCTGTGGTTTTCATGACTCACCCTCTAGTATTTCTATACTGAAGGCCAGCCCGCCTCTCTTTGAATACTTCCAATGACTCATTACTTCATCAAGCAGCCTTCCCCACCGTTAAAGGACACTGATTGTTATGTGATCTTTCTGTCCCATTCATCTGCCTCTGAGCAATGTCCCACAATTGGTACTAATGCTCCTTTCTGGAATAACAGCAGCCTTCTTTCTCCAGCTGCTCATCAGGTTCCATGAATGCATAAAAGAACAACTATAATTCCTATTCCTGATAATTTCCTTCTTCAATATGTACACCCTTAACGTCTCCTTTATTTTCATATTTTCTACTTCTTCTGAATCTTCCTTCTTTTTATTAAACCATCAAATACCTATGCAAGAAACAAGCATTTAGAACCAGTAAACCCCAGTCACAGTGTGCATATTTTTATTATCCTTCCAAATTTGGGGTTTTGATATCCTGGCTGTCCATAGTTTTCTAAAATTAAAGGATAAATTAGAAATAACCATAATAACTCAGATATAGTGTGACTAATACCGAGCACAGGAAAGTACCATTTATCTAATTTAAGTGCTTCTTCTCTCTTTAAATGCCACCCAAGATGGCCCAACTACTTATCATTGCAGAATACTCTAATTTATATCATGTAGTGGTCAGCATTTTTCCTATCAAATGCTGATGGCAAGATTTCTCTCTTCTTATGGCTTTTAAAATTTTTCTTTTTAACTAAATGTTGAACTGTTGACCCTTGAACCAAGAAGTCACTGGATTGATTCCCAGCAAGGGGAAAATCCCTGGTAGAAGGGAGTGTAGGAAGCAGCCAATTGATGTTTCTCTCGTTGATTTTTCTATTTCTCTATCTCTCTCCCTTCCTCTAGAATCAATAAAAACATATTTTAAAAAGCAAGCATATAAGATTGAAATCTTGAATTTTTATTAGAGTCATGTTTCCAAGTTGGTCCCAAGCTATTTAGTAATGCTATCTGAACACAACAGCAACCAGCAATTAATTAACCTAAGAGCACTATCACTTTCATCACATTTTATAAGTTTATTCATAAGGATGTCATGGAAGGCTGTCAGGACCATAATGAAATCAATATATCTTAAAACTTCCCTGAAACTACAAGTTTATCAAAAAAAGGGATTGAGCTTAACATGACATGTTCCAAGTATTATCTTGTGTTTATACATACTCTTGTAAATTATATCAATATGGTTAATAACCTATGTTTTTCTTCCAGAAATCAGTGTCATATATTTGAGACTCTATTCTCCAAACCTACACCATTTCCTATTGTTGAAATTCACAATAACCTCAAGTTTTTATTATAATAGTTGGGCCTTATGTTTAATGAGAATGAATACCATTATTAATATTATATGGATAGTCATTATTGTCTTCTTCCCTGTAGAGAAACAAGTTCATATATTTGAAAAAATATGTTAATTTTGTGCCTAGAATTTTGAACATGAAACAATATCTTGAAGGTTTTTTATACATGAAATAATGTCTGTAATTTATAAAGAAGATGTTTGGGGCCTTGGGAGAGTTTTTTGTAAGAGAAAAATATGTGATAAATGTTTGAAATTATGATCCGTTGTACCAAAAACCACTATGAAACTAACCTCTCTTTAAACTTTCTTTTAAATATTATTAATACTTTCTCAACAGTATAGACTTTAGTTATTTCACCTTGAAATAGTTCAAACTAGATCTTACTGAGAGCTCAGAAGAGTGGTACAGTGTAAGCATTTTATGATTATAATGGGAAAAAGTACTCATAAATTCAGAAAGTGCAGTTCTATGTAATTTAGTATACTTAGTTTCCTTGAGGGTTTGAATTTTTATTAATATTGATAACATGTCCATGAAATAGAATATACCTTTTTTGGAAGATAAAAAGTAAGCTCATATTAAAATCTCAGTTTTTATTTTTCTCTCAAAAATATGTCAAAATGCTTTAAGAAGGATTACTTAAAAGTGTGGTTTGATAACATTAAACTATTTTTAAAATTTTCTCTGTGTTTCTGTAGGCTCTAATATTTTTTTCATTTATCCAAGATCTTTTTCAGGAAATTAGTCTTCTCCTTGTCCATTACCATTTTCCTTATCCTTCATGGTCTTGTTTTAACTTATCTTTGTTTTTGTTGTTTTGGGTTTTCCAATATGGCTTCAATGCCTTTTTCTAAATATTAATGTTTGTAATAAAATCACTTCTCAGATTATCAATAAGATATATTATCCATTTTAAATCTTTATACTTTCAGTATCTCTAATAATGTTAATGTTTCAATTATTACATTGATATGCTGCCCATTTTGAAATGTTGACATCAGAGGAGACTAAGTATGGGATGGAATATTAATAGTAGCCATTGTTCAGTGGGGGTTTTTGATATGGTAGCATTATACACCCATTACTTTAATTAAGATTCTCACCAATCCTGTGAGATAGGCACTTCAGTTGTCCTTTACACACGAAGAAACGAAAACCTCAGAGAAGTTAAGTAACTTACCAAAAGTCAAACAGCTAGTAAGTGGTGGACTCAGGATTCAAACTTCAGTAATATGACTCCAAGGGCTATGCCTTAACCACTATTCCGTAATGAAGTCTGTCTTCCAACTTTAGATGTTACACATTGATGTTCAAAACCAGGGAGATTAAAAAACAAACAAACAAACAAAGAAACAAAAGACCTCCCTATTTTAGCTAAAGAAGTTGTTCCAGGATCTTTTTTCGTGTGTGTGGCAAATATAAAATACCTCAACATAGTTCATATACATTAAAGGAGAACTATATACCCAGTGCTTTAACATTTCCATGGGGTAGAAGAATAATACATAGAAACAAAAATAGTGGTGTGATATAAATGTAGTTATTTTTCTTCAACCTATGGGCTTAGAAATAGGCAGAAATAATTTTTGTTTGTTTATAATAAGTTAATCCATTTTGTTATTAGTTATTGTCGAGGGGAATATACAGGTTTTAAACTGACATAGGATATTGGAGCCGATTCCAGGGTTATAAGTAGATGAGAACCAAGACAAAAGTGACACATCTCTTTATGCTCCTGATCAATGCCCCAGCATAGATTGTTGACACTAACACAATATTAAGATTTTGTCTGAATTTTATTTATGGATTCAGTGCATGTTTCTGGCACTTAAAAAAATAAATGTTTAATTTTTTATAATCTCAATTCATTTAGTTTTATTGGTATCTTTTGTGATCAGAGACTGTTAATTAAAATTCACCAGCTGCAATGCAGAAATAGCTATATGCTTCATTTAATAAAGGGGAAATATTGTTACAGAAAACATCTGCTCTATCATCAAAGAGACGAATACATTTACAAAGTAATCTTTACCAGATGACAACCTGGGTGCTGTGGGGTTAAAATGTGTAGAACCATTTTGAAAAAAATAAGGTTCCTAAATGCTCATTAGGTGTGGACTCCCTGCCAAGAACTGAGCTGAGGGAAGAAGAAAAGGAGGCAAGGTCTCTCCCTGAAGAAGTAGAGCATTAAATGCCTGATTACCAGGTGCAGTGATTTCTATTGAATGCTCTTCAAGTACAGATGAAAAAAATACTAAATTAGACTAGACAGAATAATTCCAGTGATGGCTTTCAAAGGATGTGGACCTGATCTAAATTTAACAATGAGAAGTATGAGAAAGGGTATTTGTTAGTAAGGCATAGTTATAATTAATCCTATTTGTTTGATAATCGGGATTTGGCAAATTTAATAATAATAAAAAAATAACCTCCTAGAAAGTTCATGCAGATTATGTGGTATAGATTTTAACTGGTTCCCTAGGGAAGAGTAGTATTAGAGGAAGGAAAGTGAAAATTGAGTAATATAACCTTGCTCCAGGGTTCAGAATACTTCTACAGCCTTACTTTAAATACACAACTGAAAGCCAAGCTGAAACTCATAGACTGATATTGGCAATTGGCTGTTTCATGCATATAAACTAAGCCCGTTGCTGATGCTATCCCATCAGCTTAGGAAGTAGTGTGTGGAATCTATATAGCTTGAAACAATTAGGGAGTAATTTTTTTTTACTTGAATTCAATGAGTTTTTCAAAGAGTGTGTTGTTCTTATTACTGTACTTCCTCAAATATTCCATGTTAGTTTTCTGTTGCTATGTAGCAAATTGTCAGCCAGGCCTGAGTTCTTATCTGGAGGCTTGACTGGGACTGGATGCACTTCTGAGCTCACTCATCTTATTGGATATTTCTGCAGCTATGAAAATGAGGGTCCTGGCTTCCTGGTGGCTGGAAATCAGAGGCTGCTCTCTGCTTCTAGCAGTCATACTCATTTCTGAGCTAGATCATCCTCTCCATACAACATAGCAGCTCATTTCTTCAAAACAAAGAAGGACGTTTGCTTGCATGCCTGTGTCTCATATAATGTAAGCAAACACAAAAGAGACAGCCCATCACCTTTTCCATATTCTACGTTAGAAGCAATTCACAGTTCCTGCCCACACTTAGGATGGAAGGAGTTATGCAAAGCTGTGATTATGATTGAGGCTACTTTATATATAAAAATATATATAAGATATATATTTTTAAAAATTACTATATTCCCAATATGTTTGTGGTGATTCTTTAAAATGTTTATTTAATGTCTGCCTGCCACATTCCTAATAAGAAAATCTATTCTAGTCTCAAGCATTTTTAAAAGGTTTTCATGTAAGAGGATAATTGATTTAAGTGATTGTTCAAATGATATTTAACTGATGCAAAATCTTGTGTCTTTATAAAATATAATGTACATAAACATATATATTTTAAACCCAAGACAAAAAAGTATGTAATTCATTTGACTATAAAGGTTTTATTCCTAACTGGTGGAACAACCAGTCACTATGATGCGCACTGACCACCAGGGGGCAGATGCTCAATGAAGGAGCTACCCCAGCCTGCAGGCTTCAAGGCAGCTAAGGTGGGTGCCAATGGGGGCCCTCCCTGCCCAGCATCCCCAGCATCCCGCTGGTCATTCCACAGAGGGAAGTGACCAGTGGCAGCAGTGGAGATCAGAGCTGGTGAGTGGGTGGCATCAGGCTGGCCAAGGCTTGTGTCAGTGGGGCCCCCTCACCCCAAATGCCCTGCCAGTTGCCCCAAAGATCAGCCCTGATCGAAGGCCAGGCCTACGGTCTCTAGTAATTTATAAATGCACTGGGTCTCTAGTAATTAGTAAGTGAGGGCATTAAGAGCCATAGATTTTAATTTATATACTTCAGGTCTCAAATTCAGGGACCCTAGAATTGGGAATGGAACTCACACATTCTATATCAAAGTTTAATGCCATGTGCTGCCTTGTGTGGCTCCTAAGTAATGAATTGCCCTTCATTTCTTAGAGAAGGTGATTAATGAACTGCTTGCTATAAGGAGGCAGAACCCTTTAAACTTGTTTTTCCGGAACTAGCTGCATGATCCACACAAACTCTCAGGCCTGGTCCCCACTGAGACCAGCTTTGCTGTGAGTCAGCTGGCGATGGTTAGAGCGCAGTGTGGAAACACGAAACAGAATGAGTTTAATTGACATATTTCAAAATCAAGCCTGGCCTCATTAGCACCAAGCTCTACTGAAGCATGCTAGCATGTCATAGATAGATGTCAATGTAGAATTCAGTCTCTACACTGCTTTTTCCCCTTCTCATTTGACCTTCACCTATTCTGCTTAACAGGGTGTAATAAAAGACATCTTTAAGAAATAATTCATTTAGTCTCATAAATTTACAAAAATTACTATATTCCCAATATGTTTGTGGTGATTCTTTAAAATGTTTATTATATACTAGTAATATCCATAGCCATCTTTTATAAAGATTTCAAATATAATATCAGTGTTAAGAATTCAGTTAAACAACACTTCGATTAATGGTTTTAAAACTGAATTGCATGTATATTTGATTGGCTTGTCAAATTTCAGTCAATAAATTCATTAAGTTCGTACTGGAAAAACTCCATTTCCTCGAAGTTTGCCTTTTTGTTTTCAATCATTTGCCTTCCATACACACCAGGACCTGAGATCAAACCTGCAATCTAGGTATGTGCCCTGACCAGGAATTGAAAAAATAACTTTTTGGTAAATGGGATAATGCTCCAACCAATTGAACCACCTGGACCTCACAGTTTACCTTTTGACAAGTGCATTTGGCATGTGTTATTTTGACCACAGTTACTTTATATTTCTTATTTTCACTGTATGGATTGGATTTTTAAAAATTTTGCATGAAATTGGTAAATTTTGCATAAAGTAAAAATTCCTCATATTAAAAAAGTGAAGATAAAATTATAATAAAAGCAGAATAACTCATTCTTTTGATTCCTTTGGTTTGTTTTCTTGTTGTGCAGCTTGCCAATTAGTATTTCTTAGTTACTGTGGGAATTTTTTTGCCTAGAATAATTTTAATTTAGCTTAAGTCTTCATGTATCAGGCAGGGTTTCCAGGACAGGTCCTACCATTATCCTTTCTACCCAAAATATAAAAATTCAAAAAAAGCTCTCACATAGATTATACTCTGTGGTTGACTATACATATTTTGGTGGCAGTGTGGGGGGATGAGCAGAGGTAAAGAACAGAAAAAAGAAACTGTTTACAGAGAGTTCAGGATAGTAGAAAATTAAAGAAAGAAGGTATGGGGAGAAATTATATACATAAAAGTATTTCAGATAAATAGCATTATGTGTTTCAGATTTAGATCAGTGTGATGAAGAAAATACACTTTATTATTCTGAAGTGATAATATTCCAGATAATTCACATCACCAAAAAGAGATTAGTGCTATAAAAACAAATGAAAATTACCTTCAGAGAAAGATCTTCTGTTCTCATATTTCCTGGTAAGAATAACTCACACAACTATGAAGGGGAAAATCAATATAATCATAGCACAATGCAGTGCTATATAGTTCCTCATGAGGTACAATGTGTGAGTCAATGTTCAATCTCAAATTATTGTGAGGAAAACAGCAAGAACAATGCTAATTATTTGTATTGCATCCCAGAAAGCACATATAATTGTCTTCCTGTCCCCAAAACTGTATGTCAAAAAAAACTTCAGGCCTAAATCAAGCAATACTCAGGCAAACCATTTTCCTTCCTAAGGTCTTCTAAAGCCGGAAGCTGCTGCAAAGCTTATTCCCTGTGCTCTCAAAGTATAGACTCAGCAAGCTATTGGGTCCTTTGCAAGCAACTACCTTGTGTCAGTTACTAAGAACACGTTTCAAAATAACCTTATGTTTAATTGGATTATCCATTCCCTTGGTTTCCAGGATGATTTTTTTATTCCTCTTCCTGTGCACTGGCCTTTCCCCATTGTCCTTTTCTGGTTCTTCCTAATCTGTCCAATTTAGCCTCCAGACTTTTCCCTGTCTCTAGTCTTCCCCTAGCTGGTTGTCCATTGACTGTCAATTCACAAATGTATTTCTCCAGCCCCAACTATGAATGGAGTCAAGATGTCAATTCTGACTCAGAATTTCTACAGTTATATATACTGTATATCATATATATATATATGATATACAGTATATATCTAGACACCATAGATAAACATAAGTGAACTATACCTTCTATATTCCTCTTAGAAGCCTAATGGTGTCTCAAACTTAATCTGCCCTAAAATAAACTCCGGATTTATAACCCCAAAATCGGCTGTCCCCTCAATCCCCAGCCTCACTAAACAGCAGCACCACAATCCCAGTAGCTAAGACCAAATGGGGTTGACTTCTTTTCTTTTCTCTCTTGACATACTACATACATCCAGCAAATATACCTAACCCTTGGCTATACTTACCTTCTTTTTCTTCCCTTATACTTCTTCCACCTGGTCTAAGTTACCTCTCAGGTAAATGATTAGACATTCCACAGTCTGTTTTCAACATGCAGCCAGAGGGTGATCCTCTTAAGCTGTAGTTGAGACCGTGTCATTCTTCTTCTCAAAAGCTGTCAAAGGCTTCCATCTCATTCTGAGTCAAAGGCAAAATTTCTCCCCCAACACATACACAGCCCTTCCCCCAACTTTATTTCCTCTGGTTTCTCATTCACTCAACCCATTCCAATCACACATGCCTTTTTACAGCTCTGCCCTGCCATACTCTGCCCTGCTCAGCGACTTTGTACTGACAGTGGTATCTACCTATAATGTTTTTTCCTAGTTTTTCTCAGCTCTCTGTTCAAATACCACCTTGTCATAGAGGACTTTCCTGACCAGATTATATAAAACTGCATGTTCCGTTCTCCTACAGTCCTTATTCCCCACATCTTTATTTTTAGAATATAGGTTTACTTGCTATTTGTATATTTCAAGAATGAAAGAATTTTGTTATGTTTATGTCATATTCTAGTACCTAGGACATATAGTGATTATATTTATTCAATAAATAAGTTATTGAATTAAGTAATTTGTGTAGCTGATTTTCACAAGTGGAAGTCACTAAGTCAATTCTAACTAGGAATTTCCATAGAGAAAGGTATACATTGTATCCAAGATAGCCTAACCTATCCTTAAACTATATTTAAGAAAGATGTGACAGAAATATTATTTAATGGCTTATTATTATACTGCAGGCCCAGTGCATGAAATTTGTGCATGGGAGTGGGGGAGGTCCTTCAGCCTGACTTGCACTCTCTCCAATCCAGGAGCCCTGAGGGGATGTCCTACTGATGGCTGATGTCCTACTGGCTGTCCTAAGCCTCAATCTGGCCTCCCTCTGCAGGAGGCAACCAAGCTGATCAGGGGAAGGTACCACCCCAGTACCCCACTACTGCTGCCACTGCTGGCTGCCACAGCTGCCAAGGGTGTTTTCATCAACATGGACTCCAATCCCTTCACCAGGAAAAAATGACAACTTTCTTTAGGCATTTTCAAGATTTCTCTTTCATAGGATATGAAATTTCTTTCTTTCTTTCCTTCTTTCTTTTTATCCTCACCTAAGGATATTTTTCCTTTTATTTTTAAAGAACGTGGAAGAGAGAGGGAAAGACAGAGAGAAACATCAGTGAGAGGCACACTTTGATTGATTGCCTCCTGCATGAGCCCTGACCAGGGCCCGGCCAGAGAGTTGACTATAACCTAGGTACATGCCCTTGAACAGAATCGAACCCAGAACCTGCGGTCATCAGGCTGAGGTTTTATCCACTGAGCCAAACTGGCTAGGGCAGGATATGACATTTCTTAGCCTCTCCAGCAGTGGACCTTAGTTTTTCCCTCCAGGAATGAGGTGGAAAAACTCTAAATCACCTTCTTGGATTCTTATTACCCAAGTTACCAAAAACACTGAGAGAGGCATACAGAGAGCTTAGCCAATGAGTGGTAAGGAAAGGAGTTTCCTCTACAGCTCACAGGCAGAGGCAGTACTGCTGACGTGTGCGGCCTGGAAGGCCCTGTTTTCTCTGGGCCTGCACCATCTATGGCTTGCCTCACCACACGTGCAGTCCCCTCCCACCCACCTGTGTGCACAGCTTCCTCCTGAGCAGTCATGACATTATGGTGTCCTGGCTAATTTGCATATTACCTCTTTATATATTATATAGGTGATTTCTTTTACAAGGATATAATAGAGGACAAATTATGTCTCTTAAAAGCTACTACTTCATGACAAAACATCCTGACATTACTATTATCATCCTTTAAGGCTATTATTGTTCTTTATCCCAGCATTAACACTTTATATTTGTTTCACTAAATTTTATATTCTTTGATATATTAAGTATTTAAAGCAAACTAAGCTATTTCTTATAGCTGATTTGCACAAGTGGGAGTCAATATATCAATTATAACTCAGAATCTCTATAGAGAAATATACACATAATACCTCAGGTAGATAAACACACGTGTACCATGTTTGTTACACTTTCTTAGAAAACACAAATGCTGTATGAATTAATTACCTAACTTGTTTCCACAATAGCTCTCATGTTTATAATTAAGATTTTGGACTACAGGAAAGAAAATAAGCTTTACTTTACTTTTATGTATTGCATTTTTATGTCTTTGGGATTTCCCCCCTCTCTCCAATGGAAGTCTATTAATACAAAATTCAAACATGTTTGTCTGGCTCTCTCACACACATGGATGAAGCCATGCTTGGCGTTTCTAAACATAGAATATTATACTAACTGCCACATCTGCAGCCTCATGGGGTCAGAAGTGCAGCCACTCAGGCTTGGGGATTTCCTATGACAGGACTTGAAAAACACAGTGTCTCATCAAGAGTTCATTTGGGACTAACAGAAACATCTTAACCACTAATATTTTTTTTTAATTCTTCTTTTAGTAGAAAATGATCCTTGGCAATTATCTCCTCCAACACCTTTCGTATAACAATAAGAAAAATTGAAATATCCCTCACACCCTTGAATAATTGCTAGTTTCATTTACTCTCTTCTGCAGTGGCTTGATGTCTGTTTATTAAAACTGTCCAAGCCCTTTTTCAGAGCTGCCGTAGGTATCTAGTTGTTCCCTCTATGTTTATTCTTCTCTGCTGTTTGTATCCCTGGTTCCTTCTTGTCATTTTTGTCTCAGCTTAAAGGTCACTTACTCAGAGAGGTCTTCCCTGGCAACCCAATCTAAAGCAGACTTCAGTCACCTGCTAGCATATCCATTATGTAGAATTCTCAGAGTAGTGTGCCTCACTGTCTTCTTTCTGGAGTGTTTGCTTTTATATTTATTACGTGTTTATTGTTCATCTCACTACATTACAGCCTTGATTGTGTTGTTCACTGCTATATCCCCAGTGACTAAAACATTTCCTGGCAGTTAGTTGGTACTCAATAATTATTTGTTGGATGAATATAATCCCTGTTACTTCTCATATTTGTATAAATGATTAAAAACCAAGAGGGACCTAAGAATGTAGAACCCAACAAATACGGGCTCCCCTCCAGACTCCTCATGGGTCATTAAACAAACACCAGGTTACCTGACCTGATCTTCAGAGGCCGTTGGGGTAACAAGCCCAGGTGTTCTGTGTCTTGTTAGACTTACTCGGTGATAAACATGTTAATCAAAATATGTTTTCTAGTTTGTTGCTGATATGTACCTCCCATCACCAAGTACCATCTTGCTTTCCTACATGTGAAAAGGAAAAGACTGGCCCTAACCGGTTTGGCTCAGTGGATAAAGCGTCGGCCTGTAGACTCAAGGGTCCCAGTTTCGATTCCAGTCAAGGGCATGTACCTTGGTTGGGGGCACATAGCCAGGAGGGAGTGTGCAGGAGGCAACTGATCGATGTTTCTCTCTCATAGATGTTTCTAACTCTCTATCTCTCTCCCTTCCTCTCTATAAAAAAATCAATAAAAAATATTTTTTTAAAAAGGAAAAGACTGGTTTCTTGATGTTTTCCTTTTAATGAAATATTTTACTCAAGTATTTTACATGAGTTATGTTAAAATATAGAAAATCAATTTTTCTTGTCAGTAACACAGATTAATTATATTATTTCAATGAATTATATATTTTTTGAGCACCTATTATATGCATCAGGCTCTTTTCTCATTGAGTTTGGGGAGAAGCAGACAATAAATAGCTATGTGTATGGCAAGTGATGTGTCAATCCATTCACGTGTTATTATATCCTTATTACAGTTCTTTGATAAAGGAATTATTCCTTTTAAAATAACATCTTAGAGAAATTACTTCAGTAGAGTGAAGACAGCATACCCAGATTCACACTGGTAGTGGCAGAGTTGAAATTTGAACATAAATTTTTATTACTCCCAAGTCTCCCTTTGTACTTTATTGCTTGGGGGGAAAGTCTATGAAAAGTTTAATAATGATTAAAAAAAAACTGTGAGCCTTAATAAAGCTTTAAGATATTTACAATTTATTTTAAAAAGCACACAAATTACCCATTCAAATAGAGAATTTGGCTACATGGTCATAGAAAATAATTACATATACATTACTGTTATACATTAAATACATAATATATTTAAACATCTAAAAATGGATTGTATTATAAGTTAGACCTCATCAAATGGCCATGCAGATATAAAGTTTATCAGTTATTGTCATAGAATTATGAAGATAGCTCTAATTGTTTTAAAGTGTTTAGATTCTGATGGATAAGCCAGTCCTAGTGTCCATCAATGCCACTATGGTAATCCTCCAGCTATCTTGCTCTCTAGACCCCAGCAGATGCTGAGGACCCAAGCTCTGTCTCAGGATTCCACTACATTGTGAAATCCAACTTTGTGTTTTGAACATGGAAATCTTTTGGAGGCAAGGAGATAATGGTAAGTATCATGGATATAAGTGCGTCCAATGGGGAATTTGTGATTTGTGGTTACATGGGAGTCACTTAAGTACATTACCAGCATCTCTTGGGGTCTTGAGAATAACTAAGAAATGAGGCATTTTGTGATTGTGTGAGTAGGTATAACATGGACAGAATGAAGCTTTAGACTTCAAGTTCTACAGCCCCGTTTAACAGTCCAGCAAGAACTTTATACAGTATTTGAACCAAACTGCTGATGCTTCTATTACTAGTATTTTGTTAATTTGGGGTTAATTCAGTTGTCATGAATAACTCTTTGGCATATGAAAATGAGAGAGGTGAAATCTCATAAAATATGGGAGTCTCTTAATGCTGAGTATATTCAATTCCAAAACAATTAACTGAATCAGCCATGTAACTGATTAAATCATAGGAGTCTTAGTCAATTTTTTATTCATTTAGTCATTTCAAAAACATTCATTGTTTTTAGGTATATTGGAAAACACAGTTAGATACACAGTATTTTTACCTTCATAAATTTCATGATCAAGGTGTACAAATGAGACATGCATACTCACATTAAAATTTAAATGACAATTCAAGAGGCAGCACAAGCAGTCTATGATTAAGTATCATAAGAATAGTATGAACAATAAATGAAATGAGCTTATAAAGACCAAGAACTCACTGTGGAAAAACTTGTAATTGATTTGTTTTGGATTGAATTATGAATGAGATAGAATTGTGGAGGCTGTTCCAAGCTAGGAGCAAGGGGTGGTTCAAAATTGATCTGAATACATGAAACTAGGAATTAGTTCATATCTTTTGGAGGTGGTGGGGAACTGTAAAGGAGTCCTGACCATATTGAGCAGATCCTTGATTGCCAGGTTAAGACATTTGGACTTTGTTCTGAGAATGATAGAGAATCATGGATGGGTTTCTATAGGGAGGTAGAAGAAGAAGGACAGTATGCTAGAATGATTACTCTGATAAAAATGTGCATGGTTTCTTGAAACTAGAGAGAGATGAGAAAGAAAGAAAGCAGTTTGAAACCTGGTTCTTAAACTTTAATGTCCTTAAGAATCCACTGAAGTAACTTGTTAAAATTGCAGATTCCTGGACCTTACCCCAAAGTTTTTATTGAGAAGGTTTTTACTTCTAGGTTCTAGCTTATTCATTAAGCTATCAGAAATGGTACTGATGCGCCAAAACCGGTTTGGCTCAGTGGATAGAGTGTTGGCCTGCGGACTGGAGAGGGCCCTTAATCTCCATTTTAACAAGTTTCAATGTGATTCTGATTTAAGTGGTTTTTCCAACCACATTTTGAATAATGCTAAATTAGAAGTCTATCACAACAATCTAGGAGTGAAGTGGTGAAGGTTTGTACTATAATTCTGGAAGTAGCAAGAAAAAATAAGTAATGATTGTAGGGGATATAGTTAAGGAAGAGTTGGTAAGACTCAGAAACGTTTAGATATAAGAAATCAAAGGGAAGAAATAGTCTAGGCTGTTATCAATGTATTTAATTCAACATATTTGGTAATTTTTGTTTGTACAAGTTCATTTCCTACTCAATTAATTAACTTAAAAGAGTCAGCACAAAAAGATAATGCCCAAATGTTAATTAAGGATAAAATGCAATGAGAATTAATTAGTATGATTATACATGTAGATAAAGAAGAAATACAGGAAAAATCCACCACTTTGTATGATATTTAAATATATTCTAATGATTATTTTCTGCATCGTGGAGTGAACAAATTCTTAGTCAAGGTTCCCAAATAATTTTTTGAAAATAGATGTTGATTTTTTATCTTTATTGTTGAAATTATTCATAATATGTACATATTATGCTGCATACCTGAAACTAATATAATGATATTTATCTCAATAACAAATAATAATAGCTTTTATTTCCTAGAGACCTGTCAGAGTATGAACTCCAATTCTTAGTTTGGACAATGTAGTTACTGTGTTTACAGTTCACAGTGAGTAAAGTACATAATCATGAACCATATTTCAGGTAGTTTCCAGGACAAACCCAGAAGAAAATCTTGAGAAGGTTTTTACTTTTAGGTTCTTGCTTATTCATTAAGCTATCAGAAATGGTACTGATGCGCCAAAACCGGTTTGGCTCAGTGGATAGAGTGTTGGCCTGCGGACTGAAAGGTCCCAGGTTCGATTCCGGTCAAGGGCATGTACCTTGGGTTGCGGGCACATCCCCAGTAGGGGGTGTGCAAAAGGCAGCTGATCGATGATTCTCTCTCATCGATGTTTCTAACTCTCTATCCCTCTCTCTTCCTCTCTGTAAAAAAAAAAATATATATATATATATATATATATATATATATATATATATTAAAAAAAAGAAATGGTACTGATGAAAGATAGGAAGAAAATTAAAATTTAAGTAGAAATTATAATAATTACCAGAAGTGTTTCAGATTTGTGTTGATGCAAATTTTAGTGTCATTGTTCTTCCACTGAAACAGTAACCAATAATCAAAAAGCATCATTTTCAAAAGTAAGTCTATCTTTCCTTTAAAAAATGTTGAGTTTTGTTATTTCATACCTTTATTTACACACTTGAACAAATTATTTGGCCTTTTGGTTAATATCATCTAAGTATGTTTATAGATTACCTTCAGAGTTACTATGAGGTATAATGTGGCATGAGATAATGGAAATGTTTCTTTCACATGGGTATATACTAAAAGTACATACATTTCAAAGTTGTTAGTTTCACCAACAGAAGAAAAGAGAAAGAAAGGGACAGAGAGAGAGAGAGAGAGAGAGAGAGAGAGAGAGAGAGAGAGAAAGAAAGAGAAAGTTAATTTTTGAAAAGTTAAAATATGTAAATAAATCCGTTTCAGTGAAGGGCAAGTGATAATCATATTCTTTAACACTTTGCAAGGTTGTTTGGTTTGAAGGTGGGAAGGCTTTGATCTCTAAAAGGGTTGGGGAAAATCCAGTAAAGAATGAGGACCTGGAGAGCATTATGCTAAGTGAAAAAATCCTCCAGAGAGAGATAAATATCATATGATCCACTTATTTGTGGAATATGATGAAGAGAATAAACTGATGAACAAAAACAGATCCAGAGATAGAAAAGCATTAGTCAGACCATCAAACCTCAGAGGGAGGGTAAGGGAGGGTGGGAGTAAGGGGGAGAGATCAGCCAAAAGACTTGTATGCATGCATACAACTCTAACCAATGGACAGACACCAAAGGGGTGAGGGCATGAGTGGGGATTTGGAGGGGGGGAGTTACTGGGGGAATATGGACACATATGTAATACATTAATCAATGAAGAAAAAGAAAAAAGAATGAGGGCTTGGGAGAAGTTTTTGCTCAGGGAAAAAGGGTGTAGCAAGGAAAGTCTGACAAAAGGGGAGCAGTGTCTTCATTTGTGCTGGGCAGTTGGGCATTGTAGAAGAATAGCTCTTCCTTTTGGGTCAGCCCAAATCAGAAATATGCCCTTGGTTTCACACAGCCTGTAATCCCCTATGTCTCTTCTGGGCTGACTTGGAAGCTACTAAAATCATCTTCTGGTACCTGCCTTACTATTGCCCAACCACAACAGGGAGTATTTCCTCATAGAGAGAAAATTAGAAATGGTGGTTTGTTAGTGACACAACTTTTCATCTAGTGTTTTTAAAATGTTATTAATAGTCATCCAACTGCTTCTATATAGAATCAGTAAATACAAGTTGGTAAAGGCAATACAGATGCAATACAAATAACATATTAATCAATACTAATTCAAGAATAAACTGTGTCCTATGTGCTCACACCTGTAAACCTACTTTTGTCCACCCCTGCATTTTAGACTTTGTAGACTATACAGTCTCTGTCATAGCCACTCAGCTCTGCCATTGCAACCTGGGAACATTCATAGACAATAAGTAAATGACTGGATGTGCCCCAATAAAACTCAATTTACAAAAACAGGGGGTAAGCTGGATGTGTCTTGCAGCCATAGTTTGCCAACCTCTGTTTTATTGCAATATATGGTGTTTTTATTATGAATTAATAGGCTGGTTTAGAAAAATACCACTTTTTCTGGCTAATGAGCTAGCTAGTTTCGCTGGCACAGTTCCCTAAAGAAATAGGTACTAAATTAAAAACAGATAGGAACCTGACCTATCTGTCAGGTAATCTTTAAATTCCTTTAAAATATCAAAGAAGTTGATAAATAAGGAGTAGAATTTGCATTGTAATATTTCCAGTTGTGTAAAAGTTTGGCCCATGGTTTAGGACACCTCTTTCTCATCTAATAAGTAGGACTAATAATACCTACCTAATAAAAGGCCCCGGCTATCAATTGCTGAGCATAAGTGAAATGCCTATTAGAACAACATGTCAGTAGGTCCTCAGTAAATCTTAGTTTTCTTCCTTCTTTTCCATATGCCAAAAAAACACCTACAGAGCAGAAATAAAGGTAGAAACAAAGCAGAGTAAAAGGCAGAACTAGTTTCAGTTTTAATGTATAGCAGGTATTTTCTTGCTAAAATACTCATTGCTGGCTTAAAGGCACAGTCCTATTACTACTTGGGTGTAGCTCATAATTTTTAAGTGTTGAGCACCTAACATGATACCGTGATGGGTTTGGGTTCTTTATTTTCCTCATTTCCTAAATTATATATAAATTATATAAAATGTATCTGCCTACATCTGCATATATCCATATGTAAAATAATGTATATATGTGCATATAGTTATATATACATGTATTACTTATGTGCCAGATTCTATGCCGAGCATTTTGCATCTTTTATCTCATTTAATCCTAACAGTAACTTCACAAAGTTGCTTCTATCATCATCCCTAGGTTATAGGTGAAAACTGGCACTTAGAAAAGTTGATGTCATACATGTAAAGTCTTAGAACTAGAACTGAAACTCGGGACTTTCTGGTGGTCTGCCCATCCTCTTAACAATGATGATGAATGGCATACTTTTTAAAATAAAAACATTATTTCGATGCAATACGTTATTGGTTTGACCATTTTGACTGAATGCCTTCATCATTTATGGGTTACTCGACCAACATCAAAGAACTGTGTTACTAAGTCCAGGGCATGGTTTATAATTGGTCAGTTAGTCCACATATTTGAACCTGCATGGTGGCCATTGCCAATAAATCTAGACCTACATTTGCCTTATGTGCCAAAGCTTTCTGATCAATTTATTGTGTTCATAAGATGATGTTTCCATTGTTTACCATAAAGAAAATATGCTGTTTTCCATGCACCGAGCTGGGGTGGGGAGTGGAAAGAGAGATTACTCAGCCTTAGTAATATTGGACCACGAATTTTCCATTTATTTTAAAATGGTGGTGTCAAGCTGAGGAAAATGATGGTTCATCTCCTTCTCTTCTCCCTCCAAATACTATGTCAAAACTACATTGTTTAAAATAAGTAAAATCCCATGTCATTGGGAAGTAGAATAAGCAAGCAAATACATTAAAACCATTAATAACATGTTGCAGAGCCTGCCTATAATTATGAACTGTATTTTTTTTCTTCACCTGGTTCTTACTTTCTTCTAGTCCATTTTTACAATCTATCAAAAGAAATGGAAATCTTCTCCCCAAATGTTAATGCGTTATTTCATTTGTTTTGCATTCACAAGGAAAGGGGATAGCTGGATTGCAATTCAGGTTAGCTTGTGAGCATGCTCCCCATGGAAGGAACATGAATTCCTTGAGGACAGATTAGGAAACTAGACTTCCCTCAACACCAGGAGCCTCTCTGAAGTCTTGTTTACTTCAGGTCTGAAGAGTCATTTGTGATGTTACTGGAAAAACAATGCATTAGTTATCACTTGAGAAAAAGCCATTTCATTTCATAAGTTTGAACTTATTCATCTTTCAATTAATATCAGCCATAGCTACAGAGGGCTCTGGATTTGGTGGTCTTGGATAATTATCTGAAAGTACCTTCAGACCCCTTGGAGACTAATGAATTCAATTTGAACAGTCAGTTCCTAGAATGGCTTTATTCCGTCAAAGTGGGAGCAATTTCCCCTTCCCTTATCCATTGCAGGTTTCTATTTTGGGCACCTGAGAGTTGGGTGCCTGCTGGAGTTTCTTTCACTGTGTTTCCACACTTAATTGCTTTTTGATTCAGGGAGATAAAGGAGGAAGAAAGCAATAAAAAGAAAATGTGTGTGCGTGTGTGTGTGTGTGTGTGTGTGTGTGTGTGTGTGTAAATGCACAGTATTTTGTGCAAGATCCTGAGTAAAGACAAACCTGGAGTTAAATTTATAATCTCATTTATCATCATCATCATCATCATCATCGCAACAATAACAGGAGCAGCAAATTCTAATGAGTGAATAAAATGACAGGCCTTGGATTGAATGCTGGATTCACATTATTTAATTCTTACAAAATGCTATGGTGTATATTTTGTCACTATTGTATTTTACAGGTGAGAAAACTAGGGCTTAGCAAAAATGTCAAAAAAAACTCACCCCCAAATCACACAACTTTGGGAGATTCAAATTAATTGATTTCTTTACATATCCTATTAACCACATGTTCTATTTTATTTATGAGGAAATTGGACATGGGAATAGCGGATAAGTCCTGGGACTTCAGAGGCAGCAGGAGCGCTGGTTTAGAACAGGAGACCTGAAGCTGCAGTGTGAATTGTAACCCTGGCTTCACCCGTGATACATTTGTGGCCTTGGACAAGTTACTATGTTCTGTGTGCCTCCGTTTCCTTATATGCACAGTGGGGATCATCCACTAAATCCTGAAAAGCAGGGAGGACTACGATTGGCTCACAGTAAACTACAAAAGTGTCAGTTGTCATTGAAATTGAAGTATTCTGCCTTTTATTGCCTTCTAATCTCACCTCTTAGAGCAATTAGACATTAAGTGGCCTGATTCTGCAATGTATTGCAATTTTTTATACACCAAAAATAGTTCGGAGAATAATGAGAAGATAGAACATCTTTTTCTAGGTCCCTAACCATCCTTTATTTTAAACAATTTAAACCTGCTCTCTTTTCTGCTATCTTCACTTCCTGATCTTTAGACAGCTATCCTGAGTTATTGGTTGTTACCAATCCCTGCTGTGATGTTTGCTAATGGCTGAAATAATAAATGATGAGGAGCATTGTATTTTAATGGCAGATATTTGAACTATTAAAACCCTTCCTGTGCTGAGGTCGGTTTGGCTCAGTGGTAGAGCATCGGTCTGCAGACTGAAAGGTCCCGGGTTCGATTCCAGTCAAGGGCATGTACCCTGGTTGCGGGCACATCCCTGGTGGGGGGTGTGCAAGAGGCAGCTGGTCCATGTTTCTCTCTCATCGACGATTCTAGCTCTCTATCTCTCTCCCTTCCTCTCTGTAAAATATACATATATATATACCGTATTTGCCGGCGTATAAGATGATTTTTGGCCCTAAAAAATACGTATTTGCCGGTGTATAAGACGACTGGGCATATAAGACGACCCCCTAACATCTCCACTAAAAATACAGAGTTTGTTATATACTCGCCGTATAAGACTACCCCCCACTTGGAGGCATATTTTTCAAGGCCAAAGGGTCATCTTATACGCTGGCAAATACGGTATATATATATATATATTTAAACCTTCCTGGTCCCAGGAAAGAAACTTTCTGGAAATGAAAATACGGGGTGTAAATACAGGGTGTCCCCCCAAAATTTATACACACACTTTGAATAATTATAAAGGTAGTGTTCACTAAAATACATTTCATTTTCAGCTGATAGCTGTTAAAGTGCTTGTGCCTTTTGGGGGGCACCCTGTATTTATGAAAGTATGTGTGTTGAGAAAGGACAAATCATAGAAAAAGTATAGGGCAGGTTCACCTTGCATTTGAAGCTACACATACCTTTTCACAAAAATGTTTATCCAAATTCAGTGTTAATTCAAAAGCTGACCTTTGAATGAGGATCAATTGTTTTCTAAAGAAGTTTGCAATTATTTTTATCTCAGAACTCTATTTGGATTCCCCATATTTCTTATGCTGCCACAGATTTAAGAGTTTGTCTAGGGAATTAATTTGGGGAGCTGACAAATACAGAGCGTTTACAAATGGCCTGCAGCTTTCTCTTCTGCACATGGGATATTTGTTCCACATGCCCACTGCTTGTTCCTACCCCCCTCAGTTTTATCTGTTCTGCTGGTCATAATGTAAATTCATTGCCTGTGGATGTTTGTGTTTTTATTATACCATATTCAATATATACAAAATAATCTTTGTAGTGGTTATAGAGCTTATTATTTATGAACCACAATCTTATCAACGCATTGCATCTACCTCTGAGCTTCTTCCTTCTCCTATTGACCACTTTTCCTTCCCTGCTTACCAAGTAACAACCTAAATCTTGTGATTTTTATAACAATCGGTTTTTAAAAACTTCATGAAATGTCACACATGCATGTATCCTCTAAAACCTTGCAACATACGTGTGGCCTGTAGACCTGTAGTATTGGGAGCTTACTAGACATACAGAACCTCAGCCCTGCTCCTCCCCCCCCCCCCCCCGCCCCATCAGATCTACTTAACCAGAATCTGCATTTCAATAAAATCCCCTATAAATTTATAGGCACTTTAGTTGGGTGAGCACTGCTCCAAATATATTATTTTGTTATTCTTGCTGTTTTTACTTTATTGTTATTATTGACACTATTAGAGACGTCCCCATCCCTCTTCGCCCCCTTCCTTCTGGCCATCAGCATACTGTTGTCTGTGTCTACGGGCTCTGCATGTATGTCTTTTGGCTATTCCCTTCCCCTTCTTTCATCCATTCTCCCCTCTCCCTTCCCCTCTGACAGCTGTCAGTCTGTTTCATTTATTCATGCCACTTTTTTGTGTATGAGTTTATTTTAGTTCATTAGATTTATTTTCTTATTTGTTTCTTGTTTATTAGCTTAATAAGAATGGTATAGTGGCCGAAACTGGTTTGGCTCAGTGGTAGAGCATCAATCTACGGACCAAAAGGCCCCAGGTTCGATTCAGGTCAAGGGCATATACATTAGTTGTGGGCACATCCCCAGTAGGGGGTGTGCAAGAGGCAGCTGATCAATGTTTCTCTCTCATCGACTTTCTAGCTCTCTATCTCTCTCCCTTCCTCTCTGTAAAATATCAATAAAATATATATATATTTTAAAAAAGAATGGTATAGTGTTTGTCATCTGCCTGTTGCTTCATTGACTCAACAAGGTATTTATAAGATTCCTCCAAGTTGCCTAGCATAGTTGTTCATGACTGCATGGTATATTTGTGACAATATCCCAGAATCTATCTTTTCTTTTATTGTTAAACATTGAGATTATCTCCAGCTTTTTTTGTAGTGCATAATCCTGCTACAAGCATTCAGGTACATGTTTCCTGATGTGTATGTTAGGAGTCCTCTATATCAAATACCCAGGAGTGAAATCGTGAAGGATAATGTTTGTGAATAGTCACATTTACCAAGTAATGAAAATAGTTTTCCCATGATCAGTGTATGAGTTCCCATTCACCTAACTCAGAGGCGGGGAACGTCCGGCCTGCAGGCTGAAATCATTTGGTCTGGTCCTGTCAAGGCATTAGGGGTGAGATAATTAAAAGTTTGACCAGCAGAAACCAGTTTGGCTCAGTGGATAGAGCGTCGGCCTGCAAACTGAAAGGTCCCAGGTTCAATTCGGGTCAAGGGCATGTACCTTGGTTGCGGTCACATCCCCAGTAGGGGGTGTGCAAGAAGCAGCTGACTGATGTTTCTCTCACATCGATGTTTCTAACTCTCTATCCTTCTCCCTTCTTCTCTGTAAAAAAAAAATCAATAAAATATTTATTTTTTAAAATGTTTGACCAAATATAGTAGGCTAATTTTTAAGTTGATAATTTAGTATGGCCCACTAATGAGGTTATGAATATCCAAATGGCCTTTGGCAAAAAAAGGATTCCCTACCCCTGATCTACATCTTTACCAACATACAGTATCCTCAGAATTCTTTTTCTTTTCTTTTCTTTCTTTCTTTCTTTCTTTCTTTCTTTCTTTCTTTCTTTCTTTCTTTCTTTCTTTCTTTTTTTTTGCCAACCTAGCAGATATTACATTCCCTTTCTATGGTCTGTACTTGCATTTTTCTGATTACTAAGATTAATCAATTATTTTATAAATCACCATTCTACTTTCCTTTTCTTTGAAATACCTTTTGTGTGTGTGTGTTTTGCCTATTTTCTATTATTTTTTTCTTAATGATTTATAGGTGTACTTATTTTTTAAAGTAGTCCTTTGAGAGTTACATGTGTTGCAACATTTCCCCCCACTTTATGACTTCTATCACTTTTAATGATCACTGTTGATGAATGGAAGTTCTAAATGTTAAAGTACTTTATCAATCTTTTCTTTCCCTGTTAGTGCCTTTTGTGAGTTTAAAAAAAGAAATTCTCCCTGTAGAAATATCACAATACTACTCTGCAACACTTCTTTCAAAAAATTTAAATACATGCTTTCACTTTTAAATAATACAACTAAAATTGAGTTCTGTTTTTATGTGATGTGGGAGTTAAGATTTGTTTTTTATCCACTATTTCAGCACTATTCTTTGAATAATTGTTCCTTTCACAATAGTGGGCAATGTCATCTCTCTAAAATGCCAGGTTTTCACATATTATAGAAGTATAGTATATTTGGACTTTTTTAATATACTTCATTGAACATTTTATGCATCCTGTGCTAATACTTTACTGTTTCAATTACTATAGATTTATAAACATGAACAATTAGTTGGGAAAGTACCCTCACCTATTTGTTCTTTTTTATATAAAATTTTTCTAAGCATCTAAAGTTTCTTAAAATATCCTGTTGGAATTTTGATGAGAATATCATTGAACCTAAGAGATAATTTTATGAAAAAATTTTCTTCATCACATTGATTATTCCTATTCATGAATATGGTATCTCTCTCTACTTATTTGGGTCTTTAAAAAGCAATTTAAAGTTTAAAAGTTTTTCTCTATAGAGCTCTTAGATACCATTTATTTTGTTTCTTACTAAGAATATATATGTGTATTTATGTGTGTGTAGATATGTATGACATTTATTAGTTTCTGATAAATGGAAAAACAATCGATTCTTGTAAATTAGCAATGTCTTCTAGGATCTACAGTTTACTTTCATTAGAAGTATTAATAATGAGCATTTAAATATTATCCATTAGTATTTCTAATATTTTAATTAATATTTTTCAGCTTTCTAATTCATATTAAACCAACCCATTCACTGATATCATTAATCAACTCATCCATTGACATTTTAATTTCAAAAGATCTATGTTTAGTTTCTCCCTTTGTCATCCAGGCAAGAAGACAGGTTTTAGACTCAGTTTGGCCAAGGCTCAAATCCATGCTTTTACAACAAGCATCCGATGTTAGGCAAATAACTGTTTTTATTCGCTTTTCACTTCTGCATATGCAAAATGGAGTTAATACAACACACACACAAAAACAAACAAAACAAAACAAAACCTATTTTTTTAAAAAACCCTTATAATAATCAACTCCATTTAATAGGAACTTTATAAAATGATAAATGTTACTTTGAATTTACATTTTATTAAGTAAATGAAAAATGCATACATTTTGCTATACCAAGGTCTACCATATTACTTTTCAGTATCTCAAGGTATAAGATTAAGTCTCCTTCACATTCAGAATCTAAAGATTTTTAACTATTTTTGGCCTTTGGTAGTTAGGCCTAATTTCATAAAAACAGACTACTTCTTATAAAGTATTTTGCATCTTTGAAATTGAGAGTGAGATTTCAAGGTATATTAAGTTCTTAAACTTAATTATCAAACACTAGGAGTTTAGTATCCTCTCTTAAAAGTTGGCTGGAAAGTTTGACAGACAGATATTTAGCACCCCAGTAATCATCCTTCAGTTCCCAAGAATCAGCCCAGCTAGCATGGCTCAGTGGTGGAGTGTTGATCTATGAACCAGGAGGGCCTATGTCAGGGTTGCCTACCAGATCCCCAGTGTGGGGCATTCAGAAGTCAGCCAATGATGATTGTCTCTCATCACTGATGTTTCTATCGCTCTCCCTCTCCTTTCCTTTCTGAAATTAATAAAAATATAATATTAAAAATTAATAAAAAATAAAAATAAAATAATAAAAATTTATATATTATTTTATAATTTCCAAGAATCAGTCACTTTGAAAGTTCTTCAAAATCCCTTCAGATGATCCCTGGCCCATTTTGTTCAGTGGATAGAGCATGGGCCTGCAGACTCAAGAGTCCCAGGTTCAATTCTAGTGTATGGCATGTACCTTGATTCTGGGCACATCCCTGGTAGGGGGTGTGCAAGAGGCAGTTGATTGATGTTCCTCTCTCATCGATGTTTCTGGCTCTATATCCCTCTCCCTTCAAAAAAAAAAAAATATATATATATATATATATATATATATATATATATATCCCTTCAGATGCATTTGATAATATCTACTCATTTTAAGTGTATTACTCCTGTCTGATTGGCCACAAGTTGGTAGTTATCTCAATGATAAAACAATATACATCTTAAGAACTTATGAATATATTGTTGCTTTATAATAAAATATAGAAGTATAAAATTTCAACTTGAAAGAAATACCTTCTTCACTTAGAGTAAATCTTTGTCTCCAGGCATATTTTCATTTTTTTACATATACAATAACATATCTCTTCAGTGAGGTGTTATACTATAGTCTTATGAAGAAATTTTAAGTTCATAAGGCATCTAAATATAATATATTTAAGTCTAAAATTCAGCTATATATACACTCTATGAATACAAGGAACAAATTCAAACTCCTTACCATGGCCAACTTGGCCCTCCTTTATCTTTCTTGTTTCCAAATAGCCTCCACCTTATTTCACCCCAGGCCACTGGTAGGCTTGGTAGTCCTCAAATATAACTAGCTTAATGCTATGCCAGTGTCCTTGTACTTGCCTTTTCCATAGCCTAAAATGCTGGCTCATTCCCTTACTTTCTTCACGTTTCTTGTCCTGTGCTAGCCTATCAATGAAGCCTATTTTCCCATCCTATACTGTCACACATCATACTTTTCTCAATACATTTTATAATTTTTAACTACAGCTGATATGTTTATACATGTATTTGAGTGTGTATTTTCTCTCTTCCAACTAGAACAGGGGAGCCAGAGCATTTCAGTTTTATTCATCGTTTCCCTCCATGATTAAATGGTTGGCATGCATTAAGTGTTCAATAATATTTGAATGAATTAACCAATGTTGAGACAATCAGGAAACGGGCATTTTGTATGCAGAGTTAAGGTCACATAGTCTATATTCAACACCCGCAGGAGACTGGCACAGTCCTTTCAGTCTCTGTTAAAAGGCTCATTATGATTTTCAAAATGTTAAAGTGTGAATAAAGAAATGCACTGTTGCAAGAATTAAATAAAATAATGTAGAAAAAGTGTTCAGCAGAATGCCAAAAGTTGAGTGTTCAGTAAATGCAGTTAACATCCGTCTGTATTCATCTTTTCCCTCTTTTCCTCTGTTACAGCAGAATTGTTGGTTTTTGTTTAGATAAGCATGAATCTTTCCATCCATATCTTAGAGTTCAATCCATCCTCTCCTTCTTAGGGGCAGCACACTATTTATACTTCTCCTTTTTCTTCTCATATCCTTGACTTATTCTCTCTTTGCATCCTACCTTACTTAAAACATGATCTACCCAGAAGAGGGCTATTTTGGTAATTTACCCATAGTCACCAACTGTGTTGACGAATCACTTTATAAGGGGTGATTGCCATTATCAGATGATAGCATACTTTCCCATTTGTCCTTCTCACAGATTTATGAGATACTTGACATTTTCTGAATATTCAACACCCCATCTGTAAGGTGTGTTTCTTTGTTTGTTTGTTTGTTTTGGTGCCAATTTATTCCCAGAATGTCTTTACCCTTTGATGCACCCCAAGACACAGTCAAGCATATATCTTAATCCAAAATATTAGCTAATTTCAACTTGTACTTGAACTCTTAGCCTCAGTTTAGATGCCACTCTCTCTTTGTGAAGTCTCACTGAGGTTTAAGAATGAATGGTTTTCCTGTGTTTACATAGCAGAAAAGACACATCTCTACCAACACCATACTGCTCACTGGAGCTCTCTCTCTCTCTCTCTCTCTGAATTATAATTGATTACTTATGTTTTATTTATGTTTATTTTCCTTTCAACACACTAAGCTCATTGAGAATAAGTTCTTGTTCATGTTTCTCAATGAAATACCAAAGTCTTCATGGAAATTGACATATAATTAGTGATTTTCAACCTTTTATTTCATGGCATACATAAAATAATTACTAAAATTCTGTGGCACACCAAAAAAATATAGTCTTTGCTTATCTGACAAAAAAAAGTTTCATTTTCATTTATTCATATACGGTGGCTATTGGTTGTGGTGGCTACTTCCATTTTTTTTATTTGAAAATCTAAGGGAAAACAGGTCAATGCCCTTTATTAAATAGTCAGGTATTGCAAGTTTTAAAAATTCTTCTAGCACACCAGTTGAAAATCACTGATATAGTGAATAAACATTATTTTATAGCGTGAATTGAGAGTAGAGTCATTATAAAGTTACAGAATTGGTCTCTGGTAGTAACCAAACCCATAGTGCCAAACAACCAGTTGCTGCTGGATTTACATCAATGCGCTATTCAAAGGCAAATATGTTCAAATGAATCAATTCTTAGTTTAACATTTATTGCTTTCTGCTGTTTCTTTTATATTAGAGGAAAAAATGCTGGGAAAAATGACCTAGTATATTGGAAACGATTTAGTATTGGTACTTATAGTGGTAAGATTGACAATATTACCTAATATATATCTATTTTTTCTACAAGTTTATGAGCTCTTCATATATCTTAAGGGGGAAAACCTTAGCCTGTATCTACAAATTGGACCTGCATGAAATATAAGAATTTTTATGGATCTTTTGGCTATTTCTAATAGGCAGAAATTTGGTCTTGTATAATACAATATCTGACAATGAAAATTTCCAACTTCATATTGATTGTTTGGCATCGAATTGATGCATCCTAACATATAAGATAACACATGTGTGTTTGAATATACGAAAGAAAGTTTCACTTAAATCTTCCTCCCATCACCTAATAAGAAATGGACCCTTAGTTATCATAACTTGTGCTTGCTTTTTCTTAGCTTTAAAATGAATTCATTTCTGGCAGAACTATCATTATTGACAGGAATGTTCTTCCTTATTAATTGCCCAGCAGTACATGGAGAGATTGATTGGATCATCAGGGCAGATTTGAAATTTGTTGGCAGAAAAGAGTGGTGGTGCTGGTATATGATAATCTCTGTCTCATGTTAATGGCACCAATTAATTGCTTACTTAGGTTTGTTCAGAGAAAATGTTCAGACTATTTACCCAAATTTTTCACTTTTTATCCAGTTGTGCTGATGGTCAATAGGAAAAACTTTCAAGGATGCCTCATATGAACCCAGTCCTAATATATAAAAAGACAGGGGCTGCCATGACCAAAACAACCAGACAGAAGACCAAACAGCAGGCTGTGTGGGGCAACCACTGCAGGGGGGTGAAGGGGGGACAGGTGGAGGTGACCAGAATGGCAGAAGGGGCAGTTGGAGGCTACCGGGCTGGCAGGGAGGGCAGTTGGGGCAATCAGGCCAGCAGGGGGGCAGTTGGGGGCAACCAAGTCAGTACGGGGGTAGTTGGAAGAGACCATGTAAGTATGAAAAACCAAGGGGTCAAAACTCATTTCATTAAGTTGAAAACTTGAGAGTACTTAAATTTTTATACTAAAAAAATTTATTTTATCATTAAAGGAACTAGAGTAACAATTCAAGTGTATATTTTCATGAGACCTGGCCTCTTGAACTGTTTTGGGGTTTTTCCCCCAGAAAGTATTTGAGTCACAATTCAACTGAGAGTACCTGAAATGTTTTTGCAAGCACAAAATGAGGGAGTAGGCCTGAATCTGTGGTTACTGACATATTGAAATTACCTAAGGATTTTTTTAAATGATGCTGAAGTATTTCCCCCCAGAAATACTGATTTCATTTGTCTAGACAGGGCAATAGTTTTAAAACTTTAGTCTGAAGCAGAATCACCTTGTAAACTAGTCCAAACCCTATCCTACCTAAAAGTCTTTGAGTTCTTGACTTGTTTTCCAGGTGATTCTGATAACATCAGAATTTGAAATCACTGATCTAGGGTTCAGCATCACAAATTTTTAAAGTTTTCTTGGGGATACTCCTTAGGTGCATTAGGAACGACTACTTAAAATAATATTCAGGATTCTTCCACATCTGGCAGGAATAATTAAAACTGGTAACTATTCTTAAACTTGTATTGAGTATATGGCATTGTAATAAGTATTACTTCATTATTGTAATCACAACACTCTGTGAAGTAGGCAATAACAACACTACTTTGCATGCAGGAGAGTAATTTACCTAAGGTCATATGAATTGGAAGTGGTAGATTGGAACCTAACCTATCTTACCTCAAAGGCCACATAATAACTGACTAATATCAATATTGTTTTGGGGACTATAAAAGAATGAAAAACTCTTTTAAAAAATATATTTTATTGATATTTTACAGAGAGGAAGGGAGAGAGAGAGAGAGCTAGAAACGTCAATGAGCGAGAAACATTGACCAGCTGCCTCTTGCACACCCCCCACTGGGGATGTGCCTGCAACCAATGTACATGCCCCCGACCGGAATCGAACCCGGGACCTTTCAGTCTGCAGACCAACGCTCTACCACTGAGCCAAACCGGTTTGGGCAAGAATGAAAAACTCTTAATGATGACAACATGTCAGAAATAATCAAATTATTGTATTATATTTAAAAATGCACCTATGTGCACTCCTTGTTCATTACAGTCTGATTTACAATTATTAAGCTCTGGAAACAGTTCAAGCATTGATGAGTAGATGAATGGATTAAAAAAAAAGCTGTGTTTATTACATTTACACCATGGAATACTATGCAACTGTAAAAAAGAATAATCTCTTACTATTAAAAGAATAATCTCTTGCCGAAACTGGTCTAGCTCAGTGGATAGAGCATCGGTCTGCGGACTAAAAGGTCCCAGGTTTGATTCCGGTCAAGGGCATGTACATTGGTTGCGGGCACATCCCCAGTAGGGGGTGTGCAGGAGGCAACTAGTCGTTGTTTCTTTCTCATTGACGTTTCTAGCTCTCTATCCCTCTACCTTCCTCTCTGTGGAAAATCAATAAAATACATATTAAAAAAAAGAATAATCTCTTACTGAGACAGCATAGATAGTCCTGGAGAATATTATGAAATAAGCCAGTCAGAGAAAGGCAAGTCTCAGTGATCTCACTGATGTGTAGAATTTAATGAACAAAACAAACTGATGAACAAAGTAGATCCAGAGACATAGAAGCATGAAACAGACTGACAAATCTCAGAAGGAAGGGGTGGGGGTTGAGGGTGAGAGATTAACCGGGGAGTTTACATGCATATATGCACAGCCCAGGGGCACAGACAGTGGTGCGGTGCAGGCCTGGGAGGCGGTCAATTGGGGGAAACGGGGGGCATCTGTAATACTTTCAGTAATAAAGGTAAATTTTTTAAAAAATGTAAATGACTTATAATTACATAATAAAAACAAAGCCATCTTTTTAAAATAGATGGAAATTATTGGGGGGGAAATGTTCATGAATGAAAAGGAAGCAGAGAACTGACAGTGAGAAGGAGATTTGGTTTGAATTGTTCTATTTATTCTGGGAGAAAAGATCATACAGTGCTTATACTGTTAGTGTTTGAGAAGTGAAAAGAGTTTCAGATAGAGGTATTTTGCCATAGTTATATTGAGAGGAAAAGTGCAAGCACTTCAGAGGAAAGAAGACATTTGTGTGCTTCTTTTAAAATGGTCCTAAATGTTAATAATACAATGAGTTAAAAAGATGTTTTAAAAGCAGTTTACACTGTATAACACTTCATTTTCTCTTCTTTCATGTTTGAAAGATACCAGCTCAGTGCCTTTCCAAGCATGAAAAATGCCCTGGCCACTGCCATTAGTCACCCTCGTGTCTGTGAAGGGGAACGTGCCTTAGTCAAGCATGTGTTCGGTTCTACACACCCAGGATTGTGCTTGGGAGACTGCTTTGTTCCCCTCCAGACATGGCCTTTTTCAGGTTTTGTTCATGGGCCACAAATTTCAGTAGAGTGCCACTACGGAAATTTGGAGAAAAGGAGGTTTTCTACTATAAAAAAGAAGAAACCATAAACAGACGCCAAGGGTCTTTTTTCCACAATATTAAATGTAATTGCTCCCACTTAGAGGAGACACTTGTGCATTTCACGGACTGTTCTTGCTAATGAACAAAGTGAACATTTATTTTCAATGATGTTATTTGCCAAATGGTATCGATACTGAGCACTCACTCTATTAAGAGCATTAGAATCCTAGCACTCTGGACAGTTCCAGAGATGGTTCCTGGTTCTTGCACTCTAGTGTGCATCATATGATGTACATAAAATGCACATATCCAATTATCTCAACATTGATTGTGCACAAAGAATAGAATAATCACACTGCCAACAAGCTATTGAGAGTCCAAAATGTATTTCTATTCCAAATACTAAAAGGTACCGTGGTAACTCCCGCAAAGTCTACTTCTAGAATTATTTTTAACAGTAAGTGACATTTGATCTTTTTGCAGTGTGATAATACAAAAAGGTACAGGAAACATCTGTACATGTATCGCTCTGAAATTCTCTGGGCTTCTTAAATACATTCAACATGGAGGGGACAATACTAATAAAAGAAGGCAAATAAAAATTACATTGGGATTTCAGTATCCAACACGACTCCACTTTCTGTGGAATAGGAACGGTACAGCATGTTTTGAAACACTTTGGTAATTGAGCCGTGTTCTTCAGCTGGGAGTGGAAGGAAGGCAAAATTGCAGGAAGTCGCTGGCAGTAGAAACCCCTGAAGCTGACTCCTAGATGTCTGTGACAGAAAAGGCGCCCTCATCTTAACCGTGACCCGCTGGCTTCAACCCTGGGGAAGGCTCCCCTTGATTCCCAGCGGGGACCACTCCTGGGGACCTGAATCACGGGACGCAGCAAAAAGGATATACTGGCTGAAGGAAAACCACCCAGAAGAAACGTCGGGCGGTCTCCCTAGTATGGGCAAGACCCACGCAACATTTAATTCTATGTCAGGGCAAGAGACCAAAACGAATCCTAACCTTGGACCTGCGCCAAGATCCCGTTTTTCAGCGCTGCGCACACGCTCCATTCCAGGCAACTTTGCCAGGTGACATCTCTTATCTTGGGAAGCCCCGGCTCGGGGCTCATCCTCGACAAGCTCTGCAAACCTGCCAGGAACCACCGAGCTGCATCTCTCCGCGAGGACGGAGGCCAGCGCAGGTGAAGAGGAAACCTCGGGGGCAGTTGGGGGGAGGGCGGGGGGGGTGCAGGCAGAGAGAGAGAGAGGGCAGAGGGGAGGGAGGCGGGGGCAGGATCCGGAGGAGGACAGGTCTGACTCCTGACTGGCTGCGGCGGTTTTGGAGAAAGTCACAGCTGCAGCTCGCCAGTAGGGAGCTGTCCAACTTTTCAGCAGCTCCGGGATCAGAGCGGCGGCGCCTCGCACCGAGGCGGGCGGGCGGGCGGATACCCGGGCCCCGGGCAAGCAGCAGCCGCTGCTGCTGCCGCTGCTGCTGCTTCTCCATCCCCAGCTGCTAACCATTCCAGCTCTCCCCGCCGGCGCCCGGAGGAGGAAGAAAGGGAAGAAGAGGAGGAGGAGGCAGGTGGGACCCACCACCGTTGGGAGGAAAACCCGGGCACCGCACGCCCTACTCTTGGTGACTTGGAGCAAGAACCCCGGAGCGGAGCGTGCGCCTGCCACAAGCCACCGGGTGCAGGGAGCCCTGCCGCCCTCGGCGACCCCTCCCGCTAGCGGAGCCCCCGCCCGGTTGGTTGCCGGGAGCGTCGGGTGGCTTCGAGGAGGAGGAAGCTGAGCCCAGCCTCGCTGCTCGGCTCAGAAGCAGCGGCGGCCGCGGCGGCAGCAAAGGGAGGCAGGCGCTCGGGCGGGCGGACCCGGCCGGGCAGCAGCAGGGCGCGACGCCCCGGGCCAGGATGGAGGCAGAGGGGAGCAGCGTGCCCGCCCGGGCCGGCCCCGGCGAGGGCAGCGACGGCGCCGGCGGCGGCGGGGCCGCGCTCAAAGCCCCCAAGCACCTCTGGAGGCACGAGCAACACCACCAGTACCCGCTCCGGCAGCCCCAGTTCCGCCTCCTGCACCCCCACCATCACCTGCCGCCACCTCCGCCGCCGCCCTCGCCCCAGCCCCAGCCCCAGTGCCCGCTGCAGCCGCCGCCGCCGCCCCTGCCGCCGCCGCCGCCGCCGCCGCCCGGGTCCGCCCGCGGGCGCTACGCCGCCAGCGGGGCCACCGGCCGCGTCCGGCACCGCGGCTACTCGGACACCGAGCGCTACCTGTGCTGTGGCGCCATGGACCGCACCTCCTACGCCGTGGAGACCGGCCACCGGCCCGGCCTGAAGAAATCCAGGATGTCCTGGCCCTCGTCGTTCCAGGGACTCAGACGGTGAGTGGACAGCGCCCCCTCCCCCGGCCAGGCCAGGGGTCACCTCCCCGGGTGTCCACTCCTCCGCTGGGGGTCACCGGGAATCCTGCACCCGGGGTCAGAGTCCGCTCTGGGCACTGGGAGGGCGAGCAGGGGCGTGTCTGCCCTTGTTAGAGAGGCTAGTGTCCAGGTGTGTGTGTGTGAGAGAGAGAGAGAGAGATCCTGAAAGTGGAGCTTAAATGGGTGTGAGTGTGTGCGTGTGTGTGTGTGTGTGTGTGTGTGTGAGAGAGAGAGAGAGAGAGAGAGAGAGAGAGAGAGAGAGGCTGAGCGAGTCCGTTATCTATACCGCCCACCACCCCCTCCCCACCCACTGCCATTCCGCTCTGGGAGTGGGATAAACAGACGGATTCAGTTTGCTCTGGAGGAGGAGGAGGAAAAACGGGGCGGGGGGCTGGTGGAGCCAGAGACATGCTCGGTAATCTGTGCACACACACACACACACACACACCCTCCAGACGGGGTTTGGCGGGGCGGAACTGATTGGGGTGGGGGTTGGGGTGGGGTGGGGGTGAGACCCTTTGATCCCGGGATTGCAGCCTGAAAGCCTGAGAACAACTGCTGGAGTTTCTCTTTGTCAAGTCAGGAAGTAAATTGAGCAGCGAAAGGGGAGGACAAACACGTGGGTGACTTGGAGAGTTTGGCGCAAATGTTGAGCATCCTTACGGGAAGGAACCAGGGCGCGGTGGGAGTTAACACCGTGTCAGTGTGCGATGTGTGGTGTGCGGTGTGTGGTGTGTATGGAGTCTCTCTGCAAAGTCCCGGGAAGAAAGCACCTCCTTGCAGCCGGCAAGAAGCAGAGATTTGATTACAGTGACTTCCCCTTAACGTAAAGGGCTCCGGAAGACGGCCAAGGAAGCAGCTTGTAACCCAGGAGTTTATAGATGCCGAACGCTCCTTTTTCCAGGAAAATGAGTATGTAAAGGAGCAATTACAGCTGCAGCTTCTTAACTCTGGCATGGAGGTGGAAGTTGGGCCCACATTAGGTCCCTTTCCTGGAAACCCAGATCCTCCAACCCAAGAATCCCCTCCCCCACGCAGGTGCTTGAGCTCGCTGCGCGTGCACGTGATCATCACCCTGCTCCGCCCCCCCCCCCCCACACACACACACACACACAGATTTCAGGAGCTGCTGATCTTGGTATGCCTAATGGCAAAGTAGAGCTGTCATCATCTAAGCTTAGATGTGGGCAAGCATTGATGGGATACATGTTCAAGTCATATATTTGGAGGATGGGTACTTGTACATTGTAAATCAGGATTGGGTATGGAAGCAAAAAAACCTTGCACTGAGATTGTCCACCTCTAATTGTTAATAGGTTGGATTTATCATAAAATAATAGTATTCAAATGTCTTTCTTTTTCCTTTCTTATATGAGCTTGTGTGTGTGTGTGTGTGTGTGTGTGTGTGTGTGTGTGTGTGTGTATGCTGTAGACACTGGTCAAAGGAAATCCATCCAAATAGAATATCCTAACCCTGATGTACACACATGATCCCATGATCCTCACATCCTTTGCCTCCCTCACACCCCTACTTACTGGACATTTTTTTTTGTGCTGATGTCATTATATCTGTCAGATACAAAGAATGATAACTGTAGTTAATATCAATTCAGATTAATTGAAGATTGGTGTGATTTGCAAACATTCATGAATCAATATGCAAATTTCATTTTTACAACTCATAGTGCTAACACCTACATCCAGTTTTACTCTTTGTTCGAAGAGGTGGGTTGAGTATTATGCGTGTGGTTGGAAAAAAAGGCAAGTGTGACACTTTGTGTATTTAACCTATTAATAGAAAACTTTTGTAAAACCGAGCCCTTAATGAACATTAAGTAAGAACAAGAGCTCTAGCTTAATTTGTGGGTTGATTTACTTCATAGTCTCTTAATTAAGTTCATATTTTAATGAAATAGAGTATGTCTGGATGAGTGGAGGGGGAAAATAAGCTAATTGGAATAAAGGTATCGCATCATTGATTTGAAATTATTTTTTGCTGTGAGCTCCACACTGGATAATTGTTCCCTTTGAAATTTGTTACTTGAATGGTTCTTAGAAAACTAAGATGTAGCGTATGCCCATATAGCTTCTACTGTGGTTCATCAAATAAGTTGTAGTTATTCCATATAAGTATACTTGGATCTAAATTTTGTTACATCATTTATGTATTTCCCAAACACTTCTAGATTGCATCTCAAGCTTTTCCTTAAGAGAGTTGCCTTTGCAAGTAAATTATTTTTCAAGGAGGGCATGCATATTTCTTTTATTCTTTATTTAAAAAAATATATTTTATTGATTTTACACAGAGAGGAATTGAGAGGGATAGAGAGTTAGAAACATCGATGCAAGAGAAACATCGACCAGCTGCCTCTTGCACCTCCCCACTGGGGATGTGCCCACAACCAAGGTACTTGCCCCTGACTGGAATCGAACCTGGGACTTTTCAGTCTGCAGGCCGATGCTCTATCCACTGTGCCAAACTGCTTTCGGCTCTTTAATTCTTTAAAGAGAAAAGTAACAATGCTGTAAAATTATGTATTTTTAAAAACCCACCACGTTTACTAACTTATTTGAAACCATTAGCAACACTGAGATGAAATGGTATTATCTCCATTTTACAGAGAAGAACACTGAGGCCTAGAGAATGAATGGGAGTCACTTGTTCAGTAGCCCATCAACTGTGAGGGGCAGAGCTGGCACTGAAGGCCAGGTCTTCTGCTTAGCAAAGGCAGTGGGTGTTCCCGAAATAAATGCATGCAGAGTCTGAGCATGTTGACAGCATCAAGAAATATATAAAACCAAGCATGAAGTTTATATTGATTGATACTACAGGACGTGAAGTCCAAACAAACAAAAAAAATGAGATATGGTTTAAATCCATTTTTTTTTAAAAAAATGACACATAGCCTAGGCTCTGAATGCAATAAGAGACTTTAACTTTTATTTTTAACTTTTGAAATCCTAGCTGTTACACTAGTGTTAATGGTCACCATGGAAGCAAACCAGTGTATTTGCTGAATTTGTACAATGCCTATAATAATAAACATAACACAAAAAGTGTTCAGAAAATTAGAGCTAACCAAAACACTGCAGTTTGTTTTTAGTGATCTTTTTAAAATTAAGATGTGAAACATATACAAAGTGTATGTGTATATGTGCACATCCAAAAAGGCTTAACTTGTCTTCTAAGTTAATATCTCCAACAAAACAAACACACACACACACACACACACACACACACACACACACATAAAAACAACAACAACAAACAACAAAAACCACACATGGATGGATAAATAAATGATTCCTTGTATATTATCAAGGAAAACATGTCTTTAAAAAGGCTATTTTTAACATAAATATTAGCATTTTCAGATATTATCTTAACTGAAATTTTAAGAATTAGTTACAGTATGTGAAGCAGTGGGAAAGGTGTACTTGATTTAATGAAAAAAAATCTGCATAAAAAGAAAGGAGACAATCCTCAGACATTTCATAGTCAGGTCTTTTGAATCCATAAAAAATGTAGGTTTGTTAAATACATTTTGTATTAAATTAAATCTAACAAGATAGATTTATCTTTCAATCTCAACATAGAAGAAATTTGAAATAACAAAATTATGAGGGGAATGAGTCTCTATGTTACCAAGAGAACCAAATGAAGTATTTTAAAAAGTTAAAACCATTTTTAAATCCATTTTTATATCAAATTAATCATTTTAAATGATAGTTCCTCAAAATGTAACAACAGTTTTACTGCACTGATAAATGATAAATTATTTTTTACTTCTTTTTATACAAAGTATTTTCTTTATCAGTACTGTGCTTTTATAAATCTGTAGGAGTTATATATTTTCAATTAAAATTAACGATCAACATCACTAATTATCATGGAAATGCAAATCAGACCACAATGATATATCATTTTGTAACTGTTAGAATGACTGTTATCAAAAAGACAAAAAAAATATTGTAAGTGAGGAAGTGAAGAAAAGGAAATCCTTGTGTGCTATTGGTGGGAATATAAATTGTGGAAAACAGTATATGGGTTGCTAAAAAAATTTAAAAAAATAGACTACCATATGACCCAACAATGCTACTTCTGGGTATTTACCCAAAGAAAATTGAAAATATTAACTTTTAAAAATATATGCATATACCACCCATATTCATTGCAGTCATATTTACAATAGCCAAAATATGGAAACAACCTCAGTATCCATTATGAATGAATGGATAAGGAAAATGGTATATGTGATGGGATTTTATTCTGTCATAAAAAATAAAATCTTGGACACATTTTATAAGACCATGTGAACACTGTGGGTCTTAGATTGAAGCTAACCTAACCCACCATTTACACTTGAAGAAACATATATCTTGAGGGGTTAATTTATTTAACACAATAGTTGACTGACAGAATGAGAACTACAATTTATGTCTTCCATATCTCCTGACAATTACTGTACATTTCTCATTGTGGCTATATTTTAACAATCACTGTCCTCATTTTCCAGGCTGTAGCCGGAAACCAAAAGTTTGGAAATTACTTTTAAAAAAGCATTTGTGAGAAAATGAGCTATTCAAATATTGGCAAGAGAGACTACTTCAAAAAAGAGAACATTCACTTTCCAACTTGGATATATTCACACACACACACACATAAATGATGATTTGGTCACTAATTTCTATCTTTTATAACTTTAATGTGGGTTTTGGAGAGTATTTTTGAGAAGAGTTTTTGAATCAGACAATGATAATCTAAAAAGACTGTCGGCAATTTTTGGTTATTCAAATTCCTGAAATCTAACATTGATAAAAATTATGTCCTTCTCACAACTTATTCTCCATTTACAAGTTTCAAGATATACAATATGTGAATCTATAACTTGAATGCTGTTAGTCCTGCTTCATGGCAGGAATGTTGCTAAGGGATTATACCAAATAGAACTCTATTATATTTCAAAAGATGTTGTGTTTATTTTTACCCAGAAGAACATTTTTCTACATTTAAAAATAGGGAATCTAATTTTTCCTAGAGAAGAGGGTATTTCACATTATTTTAAAAAACGCATCAGCTAATTTGATTTGACTCCCTACACACACACATACTATCACCATGACCCTCCCCATATCACTTTGGACATTCAATAAGAAATAAAGTATGCTTTCTCATCTAAATAAGCATTTATAATTCTGTATTGATCAATGCCAGTGTGTGGTATCACCATTCATCCAGGGTTATCAAGCCAGTGGCATCCTTAGACTCCTCATCTTTGTTAACTTCTGCATCTCAGTGACAACCAGAATCTCTTGATGCTACTCAGAACTATCTGTTCTGTTCTCCCATTGCCACTTCCCTAGTTCAGGCCTTAACAATGGTCCTCTAAACAGTTACAATAGCCTTCTTTAAAAAACACACACAAACTTTTTTTTATTATTTTCAATTAGAGTTGTTCAGCTATAATATTATTTTGTACCAGAGGCCTGGTACACAAAATTCATGCATGTGGCGGGGGGGCCCCCTCAGCCCAGCCTGCAACCCCTACAATCTGGGATCTCTCTCACAATCCAGGATTACTGGCTACCAACTGCTCGCCTGCCTGCCTTCCTGATTGCCCCTGGCCGCTTCTGCCTGCCAGCCTGATCACACCCTACCACTCCCCTGCCAGCCTGATTGCCCCTAATGCCCCTCCCCTGCCAGCATGGTCACCCCCAACTTCCCTACTCTGCCAACCTGGTCACCTCTAACTGTCCTCCCCTGCAGGCTTGATTGCCTCCAACTCCCCTCCCCTCCCTTGCAGGCCTGGTCCCTCCCAACTGCCCTCCCCTGCTGGCCATCATGTGTCCACATGACGATGTGGACGGGGGTGTGTGTCCCTCAGCCCAGCCTGCACCCTCTCCAATCTGGGACATCCCTCTTACAATCCAGGACTGCTGGCTACCAAATGCTCACCTGTCTTCCTCCCTGATTGCCCCTAACTGCTTCTGCCTGCCAGCCTTATCACACCCTAACCACACCCCTGCCAGCCCTATTGATGCCTAACTGCTCCCATGCCAGCCTGATTCCCCTAACTTCCCTCCCCTGCAGGCCTGATCACCCATAACTGCCCTTCCCTGTAAGCTTGGGTCCCTCCAAACTTGCTTCCCTACAGTCCCTGTCACCCCCAACTTCCCTTCTCTGCTGGACTGGTCATCCCTAACTGTCCTCCCTTGCAGGCCTGGTCCCTCCCAACTGCCCTCCCCTGCTGGCCATCTTGTGGTGGCCATTTTGTGTCCACATGGGGGAAGCCATCTTTGACCACATGGGGGCATTCATCTTGTGTGTTGGAGTGATGATCAATTTGCATATTACTTTTTTATTAAATAGGATATTAAAAAACAGGTGAGAGCATGCTGTTTTTCCCTGAAGGGTGTCATTGATCAGGGTGGGTTTCCTTTGGGGTGTGGGGCAGCTTGGGTGAGGGGCCTGTGGTGGTTTGCAGGCTGGCCACGCCCCCCACTGACCCAAGCAGAGGCTCTGGTATCTGGGATTTATTTATTTTCTATAATTGAAACTTTGTAGTCTTGTAGAGGGCCAGGGCCAGCCAGAGCAGGTTTTCCCTCTATTGCTGGGGGGGGGGGGGGGGGGGGGAACCAAGCCTCCTGCTCACTCCATGGCCACAGCCATCTTGGTTGGGTTAATTTGCATACTTGCTTCTGATTAGCTGTTGGGCTTGGCTTGTGGGTGTAGCAGAGGTATGGTCCATTTGCATGTTTCTCTTTTATTAGTGTAGATTAGTTTCAGGTGTATGGCATAATTTTTAGGCAATCATATTCTAGTACTGATCTGGAACCATACAAAGTTATTATAATATTACTAGAGGCTCGGTACACGGATTTGTGCACATCAAAAGGAAATTAATTATAAGGTGGCCAGCAGGGTGGGACTGGGCAAGATGGGCTGGATACACCCTGAAGCCAACCTCCCATGGTCCTTCCCCAGCTAGCCGTACCTGAGGTGGTGCCAAGGCTCAAAGGGCATTTGTGGAGTGAGTGGAGTCCCTCCAGCACGTGGGGTCCCTCAGCCTTGCTTGTGGAGATTGGGAATCTGACATCCCCTGAGGGGTCCTGAAGTGCGAGAGAGCATTCTACAAAGTTGCAGTTGCTCAGCAGCTCCTGCATTGAGTGTCTGTCCCCTGGTGGTTAGTGCACGTCATACCTACCAGCTGGCTTAGCCTTTTATATATATATATATATATAGATTGACTATATTCCCTATGCTGTACTTTTTTAAAAAATATATTTTATTGATTTTTTTTACAGAGAGGAAAGGAGAAGGATAGAGAATTAGAAACATCGATAAGAGAGAATTGTCTATCAGCTGCCTCTTGCACATCTCCTACTGGGGATGTGCCCGCAACCAAGATACATGCCCTTGACTGGAATCGAACCTGGGACCTTTCAGTCCGCAGGCTGATGCTCTATCGACTGAGCCAAACTGGTATCGGTCCCTATGCTGTACTTTACATCCCAGGACTATTGCTTAGCTCCCATCTCTTCTGATGCCAATCTGTCTCACACTCCAGGCCACCCAACATCACATAATCTCCATGTCTGAAAGCCTTGAATGGTTATTTTTTGCCTGCAAGATAAAATCAAAATCTATTCCTCTGACTACCCAAACTATTAGCTCTGTCTCTCTTCCTCAGAGAATGTCTTCCATAATCCACATGGAAGACATTCTCTTTTTGCCATGTGCTGAGCTTCTGTGTCCTTTGACACCTCTTTCCATCTGAAGCTGGGTTTTTTTTGTTGTTGTTGTTGTTTGTTTGTTTTTCAAGACTGCTTTTTCATGCCTTACACCACCTCCTCCTAATCTGTTTGGGAAACTCACAAACTTAGTTCATATGATGGTCCCTTGTATGGATAGCCTTACAAACAGAGGAATATTTTTCTCTCTGGGCTTTCACATAGCATTTTGTATATATCTATACTCTAGTTGAGTGATTTTCAGCCTTTTTCATCTCATGGCACACATAAACTAATTACTAATGACTCACCAAAAATTTATTTTTTTGCCAATATGGCCAAAAATAGGTATCATTTTGATTTATTCACATCACATGGCTATTGTTGTGTTACCTGTTGTAACTTTTTGATTTGAAAATATAAAGGAAAAGAGGTCAGTGCACCTGTCTAAATAGTCAGGTAATGAATATTTTAAAAATTCTTGTGGCACACCAGTGTACCATGGCACACTGGTTGAAAATCACTGCTTTAGCAGCTCTCAGTTGCAATTTTATGTCTCCCTGATTAAGTACATTTAGGTTCTTGCACAGCATATGGTTTACATAGATCCTCAGGAAATGATAAGTTTTTAAATATGGAAATAAAAAAACGTGTCTTTTCAGTTTGTGCTCTCTCAGAATAAATTTGAATCTTTAATAATCTTTATGAAATAAATAGAGCTGGTGATATTTTGCTCATTTTATAGGTGATCAAAGGAAATATTGACTCACAGAGATAAAGGCACATATACATGATCAAAGATAGAACTCAGACTTAAGCCTTCAAACTCCTAATCTGGTCTTTTCATCACTCTGTGAGATATATATGCCTTGGTATTAAATTAGAAGTAGACCATCATGTAATTAATGCTATGTAGACAGAGCTAAATCATAATGATTATGAAGAAAGATAGCAGTTTGGAACCTGCTTGTAAGAAAGCAACACTGGAATAAAAATAACTTTGATGGAATTAAGTCTTCTTTTTCATTTAGAGAGATTGATTCTTTTACAGAGCAAATTCTCAATTTTGGGTTCTTTGTCTTTGATTACATTGGGGGGTGGAGGCACATTTTGGGGGTAGAATTTGTTAAATCCTCAGAGCCCATGATTCACAATTTTTAAGGCATAGTTCAAAGTCATTGACTAGTTCACTAAGGGAGTGATAATTAGAAAATCTTATATCAATGGAGTAATTTTTCACTATAGTGCGAAAGTAAGCAATTTGAAATAGATGTTAGAAATATGCAATACTTCAGCCAGATAAAGCCACAGGCCTATACAAAAACTAGAGGCCCAGTGCATGAAATTCATGCATTGGGGAGGGGATTTAACCCAGCCTGCACCCTCTTCAATCTGGGACCCCTGGGGGAATGTCTGACTGCCAGCAGTTGAACATCCCTCTCACAATTGAAGACTGCTGGCTCCTAACCTCTTGCCTGTATGCCTACTTGATCGCCCCTAATCACTTCTGCCTGCAAGCCTGATCGCCCACTAACCACTCTCTTGCAGGCCTGATTAATGCCTAACTGATCCCCTGCTGGCCTGATCACCCCCAACTGCCATCTCCTGCTGACCTGGTCTCCCCCAGCTGCCCTCCTCTGCTGGCCTGGTCGCTCCTAACTGCCCTCCCCTGCAGGCCTGGTTGCCCTCAACTGCTCTCCCCTGATTGCCCACAACTTCCCTCACCTGCCAGTCATCTTATGACAACGTGGAGGCAGCCATCTTGTGAGGGTGCAAGGGCCATCTGGACTTTTATTAGTATAGGTGATGTATCCCCAGTGGGATTTTAGGGGGTTAATTTACTTAACATTTGATTAAAAATAGGTATAAAATAGTAAAGGATATTTTGAAAAGTGTAAAATATGTTTTACCTCATAAGATATTGAAACATATCATCCTTTAATTCAAACTGTATGATACACTGACATTTTGATGGAACTGAATAAAAAGGTCAAATATAATACATATATTAAAGCTAAGTATTTACTAAGGCCAACATTATAAATCATTGAGACAAGGATAAATTATCTAAAATATGATGTTTATTAGTTTATTGAAATTAAAAAGATCCTTACTTAAACCATGTAGACAGACACTTGAAATTAATAATAAATATTAAAAAGAAGATAAAAATAGACAAAGAACATCAAGAGGCAATACAAAAAGGAAGAAAGATTAATGGTGATATTTATTTGAAAAGATTATCTGCACTTATGAACAGATCAACCAAATAGGCAAGACTAGAAAACTTATTTTTAAAGGCTTGTAAATAAAACTGAAATAATGATATTAGTTACTAATTTTAATGCTACTTTTTATAGCTAACTTGTTTTAGTGTTGATGGCTTATATATAATTTAAAAATTACTAATTAAGTTTAAGTATTCTACCTAAAATTTATTATGTTTAATCTGGTTCAAACAAACATAAAGTGTCCATAATGCTTAGCACTTGGTTGTTCTTTGTGATAATGAAACTCAGGAGTAAAAATAAATAAATTTCTTGCCTGAGAATATAATAGATAATTCAAATGGTCTAAAAACTGTAACAATCATGGGGAAAAAGTAAGAGTAAAATAAAACACAACTGTTCTGACAAAATGACACTTTAATTTCATAGATGTTGTTCTAATACTTTGTGTATTAATTTTACCTTTGGTGTAGCAAAGTAGGAAGCTGTTAATGAGTCATTATTTTTTGTTGACATGCAATATTTTATAAGCCAAAGTCACAAAGGAGTGTAATAAGTATCATTAATAATAGGTAATATAAATGTCTAATAATCACACTACTGTAATATTTCAGAAAAAAACCACTTAGGGAAAATAATTTTGTGTTTGTTTTTAATGGTAACCTTCACACAGAGACTCTAGACTCAACCATATTACTTTTAACTCTCTGATGGAGAGCTATTTACTTTTCAGTGAGTTCGAAATAATGATTATGTATCTCATTAATTAGACACAAGACAGAGAAAATACAGTGTGCTTTTTGGTATATCATGTTTAAATACTTCAAAAAACATTTCTACTTCCTTAACTAGCTCTGAGGCATGACTATATGAACACTTGAACTAACTAGACCTCTCAATGGTTGATAAAGTTAGCCACCAAATTAGATTGAATTGACAATATTGGATCAGATAATCCTTTGAATGTCACAACATCTGTGGGAAGTCATGAAAACTTTCAGAAATGTTTGAACCTATCCTGAAGCTATTGAGGACATAGTGAAAGTCTGTAAAAAGCAATAAAGCAATAGGATAGACCAACATTGGCCCTCAACCAGTCTGGCAGCCTGTATATTGCTTTGGATGCTGGCTGTGTCTAATCATTTGCTTTAAATATTTGATGTAGTTAATTAATGAGTATTTTGGATCTTCTATTATAAAAATCTGCTTATAAAAAATAAATGCAAGCCAATTATAAACATTAGAAGACAACCTAGAACTGTCTCCTCAAATGCTCACTACCAGTTTGTTTACCAGGATATAATTTTAATTTTATTAAATAATTGGGATTGTTACATAGATAGCTAAAGGCAAGAGTATCTAACAGTATTTTTTAAGGTACTAGTCTGAGAGTGGTTCAATACACACAGAAGTTAGGCTATGTGAACTCTCCTCTGAAGATGTTAAAGAGGCCCCTGTAGATTTTCAGCAGGGAAATTATGTGTTTAGCGTTGAATTGTTTAAAGCTTATGCTGGCAGATACATAGAACATGGAGTGGGAAGGAATTGGAGGTGTGATTTAGGTGCTTATTGCAGCAAGCCAGATAAGGCATAAATTATGTAATCTGAAACTAAGGCTGCGTCAGTAAGCATAACCCATGGACAAAGTCAGTGGGGGACGGGGTGAGGGCATGTACTGAGGGAGCGGGAATTAGGGGGAGAGGTCAATGGGGGGTGGGAGGATTAATATGTATTACTTAAAACAATAAAGAATTTTAAAGAATGGAAAAGAAATGAAGTTGAGAGATTTTTAAATAGAAATGATGTGACTTATTTATTGTTTTAATGCCATTGGATAAAATAATAATTGCATTTATATAGATGTATAATTAAAATTGATCATTTTCTGGAACTTAAAAAAATCTTACATTTTTGTTTTCTTGCCATTATTCTCATTTTTAGCTTGGTTAGTGGGGTGCACATTGAAATATTAGTAAGACAGTTTTAAACTACTTGTCTGCAGATGAAATTTGTGTTGTTGGTTTAGATAAATCACTTATACCATTATATTAAACATAACTTATTTTTTATAATAAATACATAGGTAGATATATCCCATTTTAGATCACCACTTATTAATTGTGTCAATTTAGTTAAATTGGTTTTTTCAACTCATTTGAAAAAAGTGAATAATAGCACTTCAAATTATTTCCTCGCAGGAGACATCATAAAGATAGTGAACTTTTTTCCTTCATAGCATTTTTCTCTCCCTCCCTCCTTCCCACTCTTCTTCTAACTAGGATCAGCAATTGTCTTTCCAGCTTTTGTTTTCTAATCTCAATTAATTCTCTAGCTATCCATTCCAGGAAGTCCTTCAAACACCCGTGTATGTGTGTATGGCTCTGTGTGTGTGCACATGTGTGTGCTTGTTTGAAATAGTACCACTTTTTTCTTCATATTTAAAATCATTTGAATACTTGTCTAAGCTTTTTCTTGCTATTTGCTCATCATCACTTGTATTTTATTTTATTTTATTTTATTTTATTATTTTTACCAATAATGCCATATTGTATTTTGTCACTTCCTGATTAACCAAGTCTTTTTTAATTGAGGTAAAATTGGTACATAACATTATGTAAATTTCAGATGCAATATTAAAATTCAACATCTGTATACAATGTGACTATTTTATTTAGCATAATACCTTCAAAGTTCCATCCATATTGTCAGAAATGGCAAGATTTCATTCTCTCTTATGGCTGAACTAGAGGCCTAATGCACGGAATTTGTACAAGTGTAGGCCTTCCTTCCCCTGACTGCGGGCATCTGCTTCCCTCCTGCACCTGGACCAGGCTTCCCTCGAGCCCAGCTTTGTCAGGAAAGTCTTCTGGAAGAGCATCCAGTCTAATTAGCATATTATGCTTTTATTATCATAGGTAGTATTATGTATAATCACATCTTGTTTATCCATTCATTCAACAATGAGCACTTAGATTGTTTCCATATCCTGGCTATTGTATATAATGCTTCAGTGAACATAGGGTTGCATATATCTTTTTGAATTATTGTTCTCATAATTTTTTGATAAATACCCAAAAGTGAAATACGTAGATCATATGTGTTTTTATTCTTAATTTTATGAGGAACCTCCATAGTGACTATACCAGTTTACATTCCCACCAACAGAGTACAAGGATTCCATTTTATCCACCTCTTGTGATTTCTTATCTTTTTTATAATAACCGTTCTGACAGGTGTGAGGTAGTATCTCATTATGGTTTGATTTGCATTTCCCTAATCATTAGCGACAAACACCTTTTTGTGTGCGTGTTGACCATTGGCTTGTCTTCTTTGTAAAAATGTCTGTTCAGGATCTCTGTCCACTTTTCTTTTTGTTACTAGGTTTTATGAGCTCTTTATATATTTTGAATCTAGATGGATCTTGTGGGGGTTTTTTTAATCCATTAAGTCAATATGTGTATTTTGAGTAGAAAATTTAGATTATTTACATTTAAAGCAATTGTTGATAGATAAGTATGTACTTATAGCCATTTTGTTCGTTGTTTTCTGATGTTTTTATAGTTCCTCTCTTCTCTGTGGTTTGATGGCTTTCTTTAGTGTTATATTGATTTTTATCTTATTCTTTGGGTGTCTTTACTGTAAGTTTTTGCTGTGTGGTTACCATGCAGTTCACATAACACTCAATGTACATAATGGTCCGTTAAGTTGATAACACCTTAAATTTAATCACATTCCAAAATTTTTCATTTTTTTATTCCTCCCAACATCTATCTATCTATCTACCTATCTATCTATCTATCTATCATCTAATTTTTTATTCATTTCAGAAAGGAAGGAAGAGGGAGAGAGAGATAGGAACATCAGAACATCAGTGATGTGAGAGAATCACTGATTGGCTGCCTCCTGTACTTCCCCAACTGGTGATCGAGCTTGTGACCCGGGCATGTGTCCTTGACCAGAATTGAAACCAGGACCCTTCAGTCTGCAGGCCGATGCTCTAGTCACTGAGCCAAACTGGCTAGGACACATATTTTATATTTTTTGATGTCACATTTTACATATTTTTATTTCAGGCACCCCTTAATTAATTATTGTATTGTTAGTTCATTTAAAATGGATAAAAAATATCCAGTAGAGAGAGAGAAAAGAAACACAGTTAAGTTTATTCCCTTCAATAAATATTACCCTCTTGGATTACTACTCTATTACCCCCAGTCCTTCCAATAATGTTAAGTGAAGATTATCTCGACAATAAGAACACCTTTTTGGCAGCTGAAGTTCCCTTCTGGTGCATTTAGAATTCACCAGTCTTCATATTTCAATTTTACTTCAAAGTATGGGTGAAGAATGGATGTGACAAAATTTTATGTAGTACAGTGGGAATAGACATGTTTATGCGAGGAACCTGGAGATGCCAAGAACTAGAGTGAAGGGGCATATTCTGAATACTAACATTCCATCAGAATAAACAACTCTGAATCTTGCTTTTTATAAATGCGGCGTGAATCAACTATCAAGGCTGTTTTGTATTATATTGCTCGATTTTTGAAAATTTCAACAATTTTTTTTATTTAAGGACATTTTGTTAGAAGTATTGGCATAAGTTACTAGATTTTGAAAACAAAAAAAACATCTTTTGGAAGGAATGTAAAAGTCACGGTTTCTTGATGATATCAGCATATGTTTTTTCTGCTTGTGTACTTTTATTAGTTTGATTTAAAAATATTGTGGGCCATCAAACTGATATCTTAAAACTACTTACCTCTTTTTTTAAAAAAAGAAATGTATTTTTATTTATTTCAAAGAGGAAGGGAGAGGGAGAGGCTGATAGAAAGATCAGTGATGAGAAAGAACCATTGATTGTCTGCCTCCTGCACATCCTCTTCTCGAGCTCATAACCGAGGGGACCAAGCCCACAACCTAGGCATGTAACCTGACCAGGACTTGAACCATGACCTCCTGGTTCCTAGGTTGATGCTCAACAACTGAGCCATGCTGGCTGGGTTCTCTCTCTCTCTTTACTTTGAAACATCTATGTAGGTAAAACATGTCAAGTATTGCCAGTTTTGCATGGTTCAACCCAATAGAGTTTCTTGCCTTTTTCAGCATTGGAGAAGAGAACCCTCCTTGTATTTTCTCCTTTTAGATGTTTGTCTCAGTCTCGGGCTAAACATATTTGGAGTGGCAGATCCCACTCCTGCAACTGGTATGCTATTCAATTAGTACTCTGATGCTTTCCTACAGAGTTAAACTAACCACATCCCAAAAATGTGAGTGTGACCTTGAAAAATGCTGTTCCAACATGACCACCAGATTGCTTCAGGATGGACCTGGTCATCCCTTTGACTGTGTCTTCCTTAAAAAAAAGTGTCATCTGGTTATAGAGAATGAGAAGGATGTTCTCTTGTTCTCTGCTTAAATTCTCAGAAATTGTCCTTCCAAACCACAAACTAGAGAATTGGAATTGGACATTTTTCTGATTTGAGTTGATGTAGTATGTTCTCTCCCTCTGCACCACACTCCCCCTCCCCCAGAAAAAAGAAAAATGTGTTGTGTAGGCATGGGAAGGGATAGGAAATGAAGGGGTGGAACAAGTATAGTGTTTCAGCCCCAGAAATGCATATTTGGCAAATTATATAGGGAGAATCTGATTAAATGTGACTATCATTTTTCTTAAGACTATTTGGAATGGACAGATATAGTCTCTAGGTGTTTCTTTGCAGCTCAGAGTTGGGGAAATAGAGATGGCATTTGAAATATTCTTCCATTTGCATTGAGGGGACACAGATTCTATGTCATTGCATATATGTAGGTAGGAGTTACTTCTACTGAGCTGTGCTAAGTCAAATGTCCCAAAATAAAAGGATTCCCTGTTGACAGCATGGCCTTCTTATTCTCCTAATTTAGTTCACTGGCTGCTAGTGCACATGTGCCCACTCCCTGAGATCCAACTCACTCAGGAAGCTTAAATGCAACATTAATGGATAGAATGAATGCGGTTTCATGTCTCACCATTGAGCAAGGGGAAGGGAAAGAACCAGAGCTAAGTTTAATTGAACCATTATGATGCCAGGCCCTTATAGTAATTTTTATTTCAGCTTCCAAATTCTTCCCAACTTACCAAAAATTATGATTTTTAACTAATCCATTAAAATAGATTTTTAATCTAGCCAAGGTTTAAGTTAGTAAGCAGGTTTTCCTCTTAAGAAAGTTACTGATTCATGATAAAAGCTTCATTTCCGTATTTAGAGTGATATTCTGCAAGGGAAGACTATGCTAAGTTTTTTACTTTTGCTTTTATTTTAATGCTTGTTTTTAATGACTCTTCTGTCATAAATCTTTCAATGGTTTCTTACTGCTTTTCAACTCATAAATTTATGATTTCCTATGCACAGCTAGTGTCTCAACTGTAGCCTTTCTCCCCCCCCCCCCATCTCCCTACCCCCACCTCCCATCACCTCACAATCTACTTCCCTCCATTGACTTTTCTGGGGATCACATCTAAGATTGGAAAAGAGAGGGCTTGGGGAGGGGGCGTGAACATTTTGGACAAGGAGATCAAATAGAATGCTATTTGTTCCAAACAAAAGAATATGATGGAATTTTTTAAAGGGAGTGGTAGGATTTGGTGATATTATGTTAGAAGGGATCTGGAGCAGTGAATAGACAATGATGATTCCCAGGTTTCTGGTTGGACCACCAAATGAATGCACTTGCCTTTAACTAAGATGAGTTGAACAAAAAAAATGGAGTAAATTTGTGGGTGAAGGTAAATAAATCAAGTTTGCTGTTTCTCCCTTGTTGACAAATCTGCGTCTGCATAGATGGTACACACACACACACACACACACACACACACACACACACACACACGTAAATACTCACTGGTGTTTTTTCCAGTTATATTCAGATACTGAAATTGTACTAATTAAACAACATATATGCCATTTACATCATTTTACTGGTTTTCCACTGCAACATAACAAATTACTACAAATTTAGCAGCTTTATACAATACATTTATTAGCTCACAATTTCCATGGTTAGCAATCTGGACTTGGCTTAGCTGGGGGCTCTGTTCAGGGTCTCAAAAGACTTCAATCAAGTGTTGACCAGCTGCAGTCCCGTCACCGGCTTAGGCTCCCCTTTCAGGTTCATGTGATTTTTGGTGGAATTTATATTGTTCCAGTTACAAAATTCATAAAGCTTGCTTCCTCAAGACCAGCAGGAGACAGTCTTTTGACTTCCTTTGAAGGGTTCACCTGCTTAGAAAAGTCCTAACCAAGATGATCTTTTGCATTAACTTAAAGTTAAGTGATTAGAGACCTTAATTACACCTGAAAAATCGTCCACCTTTGCCAAATTGGTTAAAAGCAAGTTATACATTTTAACCATTCTCAAGGGGAGAAAATATTGCAAGGGTTTAGGTTATTGGGGTCATCTTAGAATTCTTCCTACCACAGTCATGTTCTATGTTCATGCATGTGTGTGTGTGTGTGTGTGTGTGTGTGTGTGTGTGTGTGCGTGTGTGTGTGTGCATGGAGATAATGAGTTACAAGTATCCATAAACAGGTGACAGTTACATACCTCTTTCCTTCTTATTTGATATTTTTTCCCCTGAAAGTTTTCTACTTCTATTGTCATACCACTTTTCTGGCATCCTGTCCTGACTTCACCTTTCTTCGATAAGAAAATACTAGATTTGGCTCTGAAGTGCACATTTCAATGCATTCCCCTGTCTTGGCAGCAATGGTGAATGCGCCTTTGTAAATCATTAGTGATCCAGAATGAGCTTCAGCAGTTTGGAGTGAAGCCATGGCCCATTTGTGTGATGCCACCAGCCTGATTTGTATATTGGGAACCATATAAATAAGCTAAATACACAGTCTCTCCTTAAGTTTCTGTTATTTTTATTTTATTTTATGTAACATTCAGCCATTCTTGCAGATATATATATTAACCCTTCTTTGCCCTACCAACTCCAGCAAGGGTAAAAGGTGTCCGTAAAGACATGGTCACATTAGACCTATTTTCATAGCTCTTTTCATTATACTGGGTAAATTTCCTGGAACTGAAGGCATAGGTTTGCTATATGTGTGTATATGTATTCTGCAAGTCACACCATAAAAGGATTAGGTGTGGCTTACAAGATAGATTTTAAGTTGGTGTGATATCAACAGAATTTAATTGGAATGAAGCAAAGAAGGAAAAGCACAAGTCATCATAGTTAATGCCACTGAACTTAAGTTTTAACTCTGACATCAACAGTTGGGCCGATGTGGCAATTATTTTGTTCTCATTCATGCAAAAGAATGAATGTCTCAGTCCCTTGGGGGAAACACTGTGTTTTCAGGTACTACATATTTTTCCATGTGCAACTTTATGGGGAGCTCTAGATAATATAATATATCTTGTCCTAACAGCATGGTGGCAACAAATCCAAATGCAGAAATAAAATATATATAATAATAAAAGTGTAATATGCAAAGCGACTGAACAGCTGAGCAGTGGAATGACCACCCAGAAGACCATGCTATGACACCACTGGCAACCGCCAGCCAAGGCAGGTGTGATGCAATTGGTTGGGGCCTGGCCATCACCACATGATAGCCCTGTAGAGGGAGGCACAGGCCACTACATGGCGGGATGATCAATCTATCTGGGGGCTCCATGATCACCCCAAAGAGGGAGGCCCAAGCCACCCACCAGCAGGCTATGGTGGGTGGGAGCCCTAACTCTTTGGGGCAATCCATGGTAGGGCTCCTGGACTGTGAGAAGGCACAGGATGAGCTGAAGGACTTCCCACCCACCCCCACCCCGCTTTAACCCCAGTGCACGAATGTCATGCACCAGGCCTCTAGTTATCTTATAACTAACTGCCTTTAGTGATAGCTGAGGCTGGAACATTGAATCTGAACTCAGGGCAGGTGACCCAAGTAGTAAACTACTATGGGCAATTCTGGTTATTAACTAATTCTTGAATGAAACTCATAGAATCTGAGGTCTTGCAGGTATATTAAGACATTTCTTGAATAGTCATCTTGAAACTTCACTTCTTGAAGCTTTTAATAGCAATTAGAAAGAAAATTTCAATTAAAACTCTCTGTGATAGACCTAGGAAGTTATAGCACATGTTGTTGATTAAAATCAGGGTACAAAGAAACTAATCATTAGGCTGGATGCAAAGCCTCCTTATCTTGCATTCAGTAAACATACCAATAAAACTCTTAATACGTGTCTATAACACCTTTGAACAGCTCCCTTTTGCTCTCAGTATACCAGTAAATATCTAAATCCTTAGCATGGCATTCAAGAATCTGCAGGCCCTGACCTAACCCCTGCCTGTGTTATGTTGACACATTTATCTTGTGTCATTCTTGATATTGCTTTCTGGGACTCAGTCACATTGACCTAACGTTAGCAGTTGGAACCTACCAGCATGCACAAAGACTGTCTCCTGGTCTTTGTACATTCTGTTTCCTCTGCCTGGACAAACCCCTCTCTCCCAACTGCTATACTTCTTTCAGTTCTCAGCTAAAATCTCACTTCTGAGAAGGTGTTCTCAGTTCCCCAAACCTTGATGGGTGGCAGGGCCTATAATGTACTCTCAGAGCTTACTTTCTTTCTTCAGTGTCAGTTAAGTTATGAGACGTTTTGTTTCATGGCTATCAGTGAGACTATTATCTCCCTGCTGGATAGCCAGCCCAGAGCACAGTAAATGAGCATAGTGCACATTCAATTAAAAAGCTGCTGGAAGGATACACCGCTGTTATTTATTGCCATGCTAATTATGACATTTGTTAACGTGTACAGATTTCCTCTTTTAGATGCTACAATCCTCATTCTACAGAGATTGAGTAATGGGAATATGGTGGGTTTAGGAAAATGGGCACATAATTTGGTATTTTTAAAGTAAACATATTAAAACATTAGAGCTAGATTTCTGTTTCCGAAGAGGATATCTTATTTGGCCAGTGTTAAAACTCTACTGCACAAAGAATATTTTGCTAGGATTGTGCTATTAGAAAATTGAACTTGGTAGGCTGTTGTCCCTAGAGTATTGCTTTTATCCAGCGCTTTTGCTCTTTTTAAGTTTCATGAACCTGTGTTAGTAGAGGTAAATATCACTGAAGAAGTTACAGTTCTGGAAAGTGCATTACAGCTAAAGGAGGTAATTTTTTTTTCTAACATGGCAACTCAGTTGTAATGTTCTATTTTATTCTGACCAGATTCCAAAACATGCTTCCCAGGACTATAAGTATTTTAATATTAATACCAACACACCATTTGTCCTCCACATTTTCTTGGTAGAGTTATCCAGGAGCTACATAATGTGTTGCAGGTAATGTCACAAAACACTGACTACAGAAGCTGATATGAGCATCCAGCTGGCTTCTATTCAACCAGACATTACAAAAATGGAAAACAGCATTTTCCCACTAATTTTTTTGAAAAACAAAAAATTAGTTTTGTAAAAATGTGTTTATTCTTGTTTTAAAAGTAAATTAGTAAATACATATTTTAAATATATTAGTTTTACACATTAATATGGGGGAATATTTTACAAAAACAAAAACTGTATTGGGTCTTTGATATTTTTTAACAGTGTGAAAAGATCCTGAGGCCAAGCTACTTGAAAACCACTTCTCAGAGCCATCTTATTGATCCAAGGTAGCCACATTTACCTGACTTTGCTACCTGATTTTATTTTATTTTATTTATTTTTATTTATTTATTTATTTTAAATATATATATTTTATTGATTTTTCACAGAAAGGAAGAGAGAGGGATAGAGAGTTAGAAACATCGATGAGAGAGGATCATCGATCAGCTGCCTCTTGCACACCCCTTACTTGGGATGTGCCCGCAACCAAGGTACATGCCCTTGACCGGAGTTGAACCCCAGACCTTTCAGTCCACATGACGACGCTCTATCCACTGAGCCAAACCAGTCCCGGCTACTACCTGATTTTTTTAAAGATAACTTTTCCTTTCATTGTCTTTTCTAAAAGTTTGAATAGGTAATATAGTCAGTTTGAATAGGTAATGCAAGCACATGAATAAAAATTTCTTCAGTAGCAAAATATATTCATGAATAGTGAATTGCCTTACCCGTAGTCTCTCAATTTTTCATTGCCCTTTCCAGGTGGCTTCTATTCCTGCATTTCCTGACAGATACCTTTGATGTGCTCACCTAAATTCAAGGATCTAATAGAACCCATTTTGCTTCCTGCTTATTTCCCTTAATGGTATAGCAAGGAGATCGATTCTTAACTGTGCATGTAGATACCACAGTGCGTTTAACAGGGCTCTCAGGGGTCACCATTATATGGATGAGATATAATTAATGTCATAAGTCTCATGGTCAGTTGTTTCCATCTTTTACCATTACCCAGTGTTAGAATGGCTGTCCTTTTACATCATTATTTGTGCATATAAACTAATTACAGTTAGAGAATTAAAATTTGATGGTGAAATGTCTAAGTCAGAGATAAACATATTTTTAAATTTGATAAGTATCACCAAATTGTCCTCCAAAAAGTTACTAGTGTAGCAAATTAACCCTACCATGACTAAGTCTACTTGTTCTCAGTATATTTTATAATATAGCACACTATAAAAATTTTAGCATTCACTAGATAAGTAAAACAACATTTAATTGTAACTTTAATTTTTATGAATGAATTTGTTCTCTTTTGGTGGTTGTTAGCTGAAGGGGCATGGTACCACATATTCATCTTTTCAATTTCAGTGAAGCCCGTGCATCTCCAAAAATGAATAGTGAATTGTACTCATTCCACAGAGTGAATAGTACTCATTCCACATGCAATGTTTTCCAACCATTGCCAGGTGACAGCCGCGCACTCTTCAAGACCTCCCACCCCAGGTTCCAGGGCCTCATGCCATACCCCTCACTGGGACCCTTCTCGCTCTGCACACCTCAATTCACTTAGCTTCCTGTCTTGTCCTCTGAAATCAGAAGAGTCCTTAGGATTCCAGAAACCCTTACTATCTTGTGTAATCCAGTTTGCAAGTTAGCTTTAAGGAGTAGAAGAAGCCTTTACTTTCTGCTTTATGAACTCATATGTATTTAGGAGGACATTTTTTTTAAGATAGGAAGACACTGCTTAGTTAGTCTCTTGGGGGGGAGTATCATAATTAATTAAAGAACTCCATGTCTGATGGAAACCTTATCTAACAAATCATCCTAAAACCTCATTAGGCATTGTTTACTCCCCATGGGTACTTGTTGAAGAGACACTTGATTAAGCAGATCGTGACAACCTCAGTTTTGTTTGTCATCCATGCTCCAGAGACTCCTCAAAATCTAGAAAGACTTTTGAGAGGAAGGAATGGCTATTTCTGTTTTAGAGATATTGCTGATACTGGAGCTTAGCTGTATTTTCATGTACCTTTGTATGTAAATTTACATAAATGTTTGATACTCCCTTTATTCTGGGTTTTATCTGGGATGGATACGCAGTTTTATTCTTTGTTCTATTTATTCCAACACATTCTTGGAATTTGAAAAAAACAAGAGCATTGCTTATCTGTAATGGAAATACCATTTATTTCTTTTTTTTTCCTAGAGTGCAATATTTCGGATTCAACAATTATGCCTCAGTACCTAGGTGAAAATATTGCTTTAGATAAATTAGGCACCGATGAAATGTATAGTATTATCAGAGAGAATTAATATCCTAATATTTTCGGTAAAAAATAAATACAGATAATATGAGTCCATTCTGCCATAAATTTTTTAAATGGTTCTCTGGCAAAATATAGTTGTCATTGTTTAACTTTTTCAGCTGTTCTAAATAAATGGCAGTAATGATCGAGAAGACAGTGAAGGCTAAACATGGAATTGTTGATTTAATACCATTGCTTATCCATAAATTTGCTCCCTGGTAAGTTATTAGTAAATGACATTTTCACAGTGTCTCAGAGTTAAAGAATATAAAGTACTTAAAGGAAACCAGGTGATGTAACAGTACTGGAGGCACGACGTGCCAGCAGCAATCACTCGTCTGAGGACTAAAGCTGGACTTTGTGCACCGCACACATGCTACTCACGTGGCATTAGTGTCCCTTTGTTTCTCTGATCTTCAGTTTCCTCATCTGTGATAATAGCAAAGCTTACCTTGCAGTGGGCGAATCAAAGCAGAGAAGGAACATGATTATGCATGCATAAGATGGTGCTCAGTAAACAATACTTTATTATTGTTATTAATATAGTAAGTGGTCATCATCTACAACTGAACATAGAAACAGTTATAAAGAATTTAAAGTTAGGTGTTGTTGTTGTTTTTTTAAGGAAAAACCCACATCTACTACTTAAATCCAACTTGTTTTTAAGTTTTATTTACTGAAGAATTCTAAGAAATGTTTTCCACATGAATCGCTCACTTCCATTTTAAAGGCCACCTGCTTTGGGCCTTGGGCATTCACCTCCCTTTTGCATATATCTCACAAATTCATCCCCAGAGAGACATGCAGAGCATACTATGAGGCTATTTCACAGAAAGCCTCAGCTTGCTGCCTTTTCCTGATAACAAGGCAGTTATCATTTCTCTCGGAGCCTATCCCAGATTGAGAGTGTTAGGTGACCTGGAGCGGAGCTGCCATTCAGTGACAATGTCTGCTGCTGTTCTGGGTGCTGTGTCCTCCACGGCAGCCTGTCAGCATCCCGCTCCGCTCTGAGCAGGGTTCATTGGAGAACCTGGTGGGAGCGAGGTCATGTGTGAGCCTGTACCAGCAAATCCTCCCGGCAGGCCCACCTCTTTCCCACATTTCAAAGGAACAAACCCCACAGGGCGTGGTTGTACTCATTGTCCAAAGGACAAGCTCCACAGGCATCTCGGGAGAAAACATACTGCCAATCTGTTGGGTTTGTTATTCCCATAGAGCTCCTCAGGAAATGGCATCACCAGAAATAACACATTAAAAACCCAGAGGGCAACCTTTTGTGGACATTCAGAGACACATGCCATGCATTTTATAAAGGTGCACAGCTGTTTACAAAGCCCATTGAAAGACCCCTTTACGTGACAATTAATTATTAGCCAACACTGAGTAATTCTTGGCGAAAGGGTAGAGGGCAAAAGAAATATAGAGTTTGTTTAATTTCTTTAAAATGTTGATTGGTCAGACAGGTGTTTAAAAGCATTTGTCAGAATGGCCCTGCATAGGTAGGTGAGTTGGTTAGAGCATGATCTCAATACTCGGAGGTTGTGGGTTCGATCCCCTGTCAGGACACATACAATAAGCAACCAATGAATGCATAAATATGTGGAACAACAAATCAATATTTCTCTCTCTCTTTAAAATCAATTTTAAAAAAGCATTTGTCAGAATCAATTCATAGAAAATCTGTCTCACATTCAAGGTATAGCCAAAAGGAGGGAAATGGCCACATATTTTAAAATTTCAATTGCAAAATGGCATGTTTTTTGGACTCATGTGCATATTTAAAATTTTTAAAGCCTCTGCCAGGTTCGATTAAAATTTTTAACTCTGGAAGTTGTCAGATTCTCTGCTGGTCATTGCTTAGCATCCTCTAGACCACTAGTCGGCAAACTCATTCATTAGTAAACAGAGCCAAATATCAACAGTGCAACAATTGACATTTCTTTTGAGAGGCAAATTTTTTTAACTTATTCTAATGCCAATCCTTCAAAAATAGACTCGCCCAGGCTGTGGTATTTTTGTGGAAGAGCCACACTCAAGGGGCCAAAGAGCAGCATGTGGCTCACGAGCCGCAGTTTGCCAACCAAGGCTCTGGACTCATGGCTCATCTACGACATCCGAGGAAGGTCCGTGTCCACATCCTCCTGAAGCCACAGCTGCCCTGCTTGAACCATAAGGTTACTGAATAGAAAGCAAGTCCTTTTCTGAAGAGCCTCTAAGAGGAGGGTGTTTGGGTTAATTTCAGCTCCCTGCTGGCTCAGAAGAATGCTGCTGTGCTCCGTGCTCTTCTCATGAATGCTGCGCACAGAGCAAGGCTCGGTGACTCACCCTTCCTGGGACCAGTCAGGGGTTTAAACTGCAGCATCCCTTTCATCCTTACACTTCTGTAGGATTTCATCAGTGGCATGGAGGGATATTTTTTAAATAATGTAGATTTTGCAGGATGGGTAAAAGGCCTCCCCTAGTCACAATACTGACATTATCACAGACATACAATGTTAAAAAAAAATCCTAAGCTAAAAAGAGTGGTGCTTAGGGAACTAAAATAATACCTTACATTTGTTATAGTTCCCATCAGAGCTCAGGTCAATGGATAGAGATCGGTATCAAAATAATATGTATACTGCCCAGCAGGTGTTGGTTGGTTGGTTGGTTGGTTGGTTGAGCATTGTCCCATGTACCAAACGGTTGCCAATTCAATTCCCAGTCAGGACACATGCCTGGGTTGTGGGCTCAGTCCCCAGTAGGGGGTGTGCAGGAAGCAGCCAGTCAATGTTTCTCTCTTATCGATGTTTTGCTCTGTCCCTTTCTCTTCCTCTCTCAAAAATCAATAAAAAATATATATTAAAAATAACATGTACACTTAGAAGATACTTTCAGTTAAACGATGAAGAATGAACAAGGACACAAAAGTAATATAAGGTCTACAAGGATCAATTAGTCTAGTTCCAGTGAACTAACTAGCCTCAATGGAGGCCGTCTGAGTTGTCCAAGATCGCAGAGCCAGGCTTCAAATGCAGCCAATTAGGTTTCAGAATTGGAGGCTAAAACAACACATTATCCTGAAGACATAGATACAATGCATACAAGATGGATACATACATATTATCGTGGTCAGAATAAGCAGGATGCTCAAGACTAGTCAGATTACGTAAGACATGTTCATTTTTTGCTGAGTTTTCCAATTCTGTTTTAAGCAAATATTACTTCCGCATAAAAATTTTAAATGGAATTGAAACTTAATGAGCCCCTTGATGGATTAAAATGCGTTAGCTGGTGTGAACTTATAGGTGAAGGCCCTGAAGTAAAAGAGCAAAACAAAAATTATTTTGATAGCCTAGGGCAATGTTTCCCAAACTTCTCTCATGATGAGAATCACCCGGTGGAGTTATTAAAATACAGATTCCTGAATCCCAACTAAGAAGTGCTAAACTAGAATTTTTGGAAACATATAGGTAAAATTGTATACTTAACTAGTGTTCTAAGCAAAAATTCTAGTTTAGCACTTCTTAGTTGGGATTCAGGAATCTGTATTTTAACAACTCCACCAGGTGATTGTTCTCATCATGAGAGAAGTTTGGGAAACACTGGCCTAGGGCAAGCATGTCAAACTCCTGACCCACAGGCCACATTCTTCATTTATTTGGCCTGTGTTAGTCTTTTTTATTTGACATGCTTGGCCGAGGGACATAAAGTCTTGGAAATGTCCCGAAAGAGAAGGCCTGGCCAGGTGGGCACTGTGCAGCTGCTTGTAGGGTTGAGTGGTCCTCTGGGCATGAGAAGGTAATCCACAAACACAGGTCTGCCAAACTCACAAGAGGGCAGAGCAAGCTGCTTAAATGAACGCTAAGATGAGCTGAGAGTGCAACTCAAAATATGGACTACTTTCCAATGTTCTCAAGACTGGCTTTACTCAAGCCTTGCCAGCTGCTCTCTTACTACCTTTAAGCCTCCGAGCAGCAGGAAAACAACCCCGATTTCACCAGTCTTTAACAAAATTCTTAAAAATGCAAATTCAGATCCCCACACTCACAGTGTTCCATCCTTAAGTGTGAGAATTTGAGAATCTGCTCTTTAAAACAAAGGTCTTTCCCAGGGAGCTGGTCCTTCACAGGTCGAAGGACAACTCTGTGCAACATGTCTTCACGGGATGGAGGTAGCGCCCAACACAATGAGACAAAGGTGGAAACAAGGAAGAAAGAACATTAGCCCTAGAACAAGAATGCAGATATTCTGCAAAATGGGACAGTTAGTTGCTCCTCCCCTCTCCTTTTCTCCATGCAACTGAGGAGCCACTCAAACTGATTATTTTCCCACAAGTTTGAATGGCTGCTTGATTTAATTTAGTGGATTGAACTGATAATTTGGAGAATGGGGGAGATTTAGTAACCTTACTGAGAAATAGCAATCTACTTACCATTTCAGCATGTGTGTCTAGTAGCTGGCTAAAAAAATGGGTTTGGCAACTCTTCCAGCTCAGGCTGCTTTAGGCTTTGTTAAAAAAATAAAAATTTTAAAAAGTGTGTAACTCAGTACATTGTTGCTGGGTTAAAAAATGAATTGGGCTTCTTGATCCCCAAATTTCTACAAAACTATTGCTAAATTAAATATAGGTTATATTCTGAAATTAAAATAAGTTCACATTTTTAAAAAAATGTAGTTTGGATTCTTTAGGGGGCCCTGAGTTTATATTTTACTTGCAATAATCTTTACACTTATCATTTACAGTTACTTTGTTATTAAAAGCTACTTAAACGTGACTCTAATATTTCATTATCAGTTGTTATTAGAATATAGGTTTATAGGTTTTAAAATGATTTTATTATTAAATTATATATTTTAAAAGTGATTCATTTGAATGGTCTGTTCAGCAATTAGCTTACATATTGTCACTAAGTTGAATATTAATTATGACTTACAGTAGTAACTATTAACTTTAATAAGTAAAATAATGATTCCTTATATAACATATTTAGTAAATAATAAAACTTAATGGAGTGTGTGTTTATGGGAAAAGGTGAAGATTGCCTACTTCACAAAGAATTTCTCAGTTAAGAAGAAAGTGCTCTTAATTAAATTTTATTGTATTCTTTGAAGACAAATCAATAATAAGTTATTGCAATGTCTCAAGTTTTCAAGCTTATCCATTCATCTACTTCACAATACCCCCCTCCATGAACCCTAAGCTCATCCCCATTAATGCATCTTCTACATCAACTATTTGTTCCCACAGTAAAAGAAACTACCAGTCTTTATTATTTTTTTTGAACTGTGATCCATTATCCCCAATTCACTGGGACCATGACAGCCACCCCAGCTCCTTACTCTGCAGGTTCTTATAACTACCACCGACACCTCTTTGGTTTTTTTCTTAATCTTCTTACTTTCATTATGCCTAACAAGTTGGAGCCACCCATGACTCAGTAAGCTCCAATCCTACCTATCAAATATCCCCTCTTTCCCCGGTGCTGCTGGGCTCAACATTCTGGCCTCTTCAACCACAATCCCTGCATGCCTGCCTTTAGCAGTAGTCATCCTACTTGTAGTGGACGCTTCTGTCAACTCCATCAGGCCTGAACCTTGATCCATGTTGAAGTCTAGAAACCCAAACCCAGCCTGTTAATTTCTTCCATCCAGACTCAGTACCTCATCCTCCTTGCTCCCCTGGGCTCCATGTACCATCTCCATGTGTGCCTCGCTTGTGTGGAATCTCACCACTGTACTGCTAATCACAGGCTGTATTATCCAGCAGGGGAAACAAATATCTTTAGCACAAATTAAAGAAGTTTATTTCAGCTTATTTTTATGAAAATTGGTAAAACGTAGCTGGTTATTTATCATCCTGTTTAAAAAACTTGATTACACATACTTTGAAAAAAAATCAAAAAGTAATCTTGCCTTATAAAGAGTCCTACATGTATTCTTAGTGATTTTCTTCAGAGAATTGCTGAAGCAAGAACACCTGCTATCATTTGAAGTGCTTGGAATTACAGCAAGTCCTGGAATCGTGTGGTTTCATTTAGAGTCCTTTTGTTACAAATCCAATTCCCAGCCAGGGGTACTCTCTGTGTAGAGTATGCACGTTCCCCCATCTGAGTAGGTTTTCTTCGGTTTCCTTCCACCGGCCCAAAGATGTGCGTGCACATTAGGTAAATCGGTGTGCCTATATTGTCCCGGTCTGAGTGGGTGTGGGTGTATGGGAAGGTATCATGCCATGGAAAGGTGTCCTGTCCACGGTGGGTTTCTGCCTGTGCCCTGAGCTGCCAGATTGGATCTGGCTATCCATGACCCTGAATTGTTTTCAATGGGTTGGGAAATAATTATCTTAGTTGTTTTTATTAATCTTTCTTAAGTGTATGTATGGATCATATTTATTTTAATGTTTAACATTAGAAGTGTTGGTGGTTTTGTGACTGGAAATATACTGTAGGAACTTACCTCATTTATATCAATTAGTCTGTGGTGAAATTGGTTTTATTTTGCATTGCTTCACTTAAAGTCACACTGTACTTTAAGTGAAGACTAACTGTACTTTTGAATGCCTCTCAAGATGGATTTCTTTCTGAGGCTTTGTCAGACAGAAAGCAATGGAGACAGTAGAAATAGTTTGAATGGATGCAAAGTGTCCATTAGAAATTGCCTCCTCTTTATTCTTGCTTTTACTATTTTGACATCAAATATAAAACTGTCCATTAGCAAGCAGTAAAGGCAAAGATGAAAAAATGAGATAACTCTCATATCTTTATAAAAAAATACCTCGGTGGCAATTACTGACAAATAGGTTCTTGTTTGTGATGTATTAGCTTGAAATTTTGCTTGAATTGGTTCTCCTCAGGAAATGAAAGGTGCACTTCTTACCTGTTTTGGGAACGATAGGCACTTACTAAAGATTATAAATGTTATCCATTTAAATAATAGATATTTTCTGTTGCCTTTACAGGTAACAACACTAAATGATGTTGTAACAATTCTTTCTAACCATCAAAGAATAAATTTCAATATAGCTTTAGTACTTGTATAATATTTATTCTGGAGCCTCATTAATAATGAACAGCACATAGTAGTACTTCTTTGAGACCCTTGTGAAAAATATAATTTACCTTTTTTTCTCATTGTTCCACCTGATAAGGAGGGGTGATGTCCCACTGAGACTGATAACCATAGGAAAACTAACTAATTTTGTTAGGTCCCCCCCCCCCCCCCCCGCCCCATGAAGGCACCAAGAGAGTTTATGGGTTAGCTATTACTGTGGCTTAAAACAATGATTATTTATTATTTCTAGCATGTCTGATGGTCAACTGGTGTTAAATTTGTAGCTAGTTCTATGAGCATTCAACATCTCTGTAGGTGGGGAATGGCTCTATTCCATCTCTCTCCCATCTTCCTCCTGGAAACATGGGCTTGACTAGGAGTGTTCTTGTAGATATAGTCAAGGTTAAAGGAAACAAGCACTCTTTCCTTACATTTGCTGATGTCCTGTGCTTGAAGGAAACGTTAAGGAGTCGGTAAGGTTCTCTCATTCTTGTAGCGAAGATACATGGTAAATGAAGCAGGTGGATAAAAGGATGAAGAAATGATGCACCCTACCACAGAGATGTGAGACAGAGGAAATTGGTGTTCTGGTCCTTTTGTTTCATATAAACACCATAATTCAGAGTTAACTATGAGTAAACAAAGAAGGAATGTCAAGGCCAGTCTTAGCTGTTTCACAAGTATAGAAGGAAAATATTCACCTCTCAGATATCCATTTATCTAGAAAAGGTACCTGTTTCTTACTATGGCCCAAATTTAAACTCAGAATCGTTGAAATATTTGTTTTTGTATGGAAAAACAGTTCCAAATAGAAACTAACCTTTTCTTTCTTCTTTCTTTCCTCCCTCCTTTCCTCCCTCCTTCCCTCCTTTCCTTCCTTCCTTCCTTCCTTCCTTCCTTCCTTTCTTCCTTCCTTCCTTCCTTCCTTCCTTCCTTCCTTCCTTCCTTTCTTCCTTCTTTCCTTTTTTTCTTTCTTTCTTCCTTACCTACCTTTCTTAAATTTTGATCTTTTGGGTAACTAGTTATGAGGTCTATATGATACTTATAGATCTTTCACACCCATGTACCTTAGCATATGAGTTAGAGGTCTTAGAAACAGTCTGGCAGGTAGATTTATTGGTGCATTAAACCCACTGAGGAATGGCTTCAAGAGTTCCATCTTTTTGAAATATTACTAGTTCTTGTTAGTAGTCGATAGTTCTCAAAAATAAATATTGATTCAGAAATGGACTTGCTCATCAGGGAAATAAACCTGGTAGCTCTTAGTCATAATTTATTTATAATCCCTCCCATGTTATATTCAGAGATGACTTCAATACCTGAATTGAAGAAAATTTCAAGTATTCTTTTCCTTATATCACAAAATTATAATAGCCTTTGATGTATTTTGGGAGCTAGAATTGTTAAAAAAAAAAAAAAAAACACAGAAAAAAAAGAATAGCTTTTCTGGAGTTAGAAAGGCCCCTATAAATTGCTCAAAAATCAGATAAAGAAACAAATGTGATTTCCCAAGAAGCACAATGGCAATAACAACAATTTATTGTTCTTTATACCAGACAGAGTACAGATGTTCCCTGCTCTAGGCAAGTGCATGGTGTGTCTATTCAGATGGACCAAGGCCATAGGGGTATCCCCAGCAACCATTCGAAAGATAATTTAATTTATGTTGGCTCTCAGGTGGTGACTGACTTTGAACCCCTGCTGCGAAGTTCTTGATTCTGAATTCTGGAATAAGTTTTAGAATCCGACAGATCTGATAAGTGGCAAGGAGATTATCTTGGAAACCAGGCCTCTTATGCAGAAAGATTCTTCGCTTTAGGGAATCATCCCATTCCTCATATTTTCCTATCTGTAATGCTGAAGAGCGCTATTACATAACATGAAGCACTCTTGCCTTTCACCAACTGGGTGGGTTGTAAAAAATAAATTTTAGGAAGACTCATTTTCTTTGAAATCTGCTTTTATTTTGTTTGTTTGAAGAATACTTTTAAAAGAGGTTTAAGTATTCAAGATTTTTTTTTATAGAAGTTTGGAAATAACATGATTCAAGTACTTGGAAATGAACATTTTGAGACTTCATGCTGACTTTCCCTGCAATGCAATATATTTTAGGGAGATTCCTGCTTCTGCATTTCCCCCATGATTTACTTCAGTTGAAATTTCAGACAGTTCCATTTTATTTCTTCTTAGGCACATTATGCAAATTAAATGTGTAATCCAGTGACAAGAGGAAAAGGTCTCAGTGTATTATCAGGTGCCACATGAGTAATAGAGTAAGGTTATTACAAAATTACGTGCAGCTACTGTGACTGTGTATTCTCCACTGTTCAGAGGAAAATCTTTCATGTACTCATCACTACAAGATTTTGTCTCTCATTGATGTGTGGGAGATGTATGCCTCCCCTGTCTCACTCATTGAATGGAGAAACCTGCTCCTACAGAAATACATTTTTTTCACATTAATATGACATTCAATCCTGACTTTCTTTTTCTTCTGCTAAAATAATAACTTGTAGACAGTCTTTTCTTCATCTGCATTATATATATGAACATATAATGGCTCAGTTATCTGGAAGAACAGATACATATCTGTCTGTAGGATTCCAATGACAAAAGAAAAATACCATTTATTATTTCCCACTTTTGATAAGCAAAACCAATAGTAAAGTCACTGTCAAGAAAAAGGAATGAGTTAATCTCTGAAGTTTCTGCTGAAAATTGTATCATTCTTACTTATAATCAGGAAGCAGTGGTATTAAACTGGAATGATAAACTCTGTGTTAAATCAAGTTCCCTGGCTAGATTTCTGTCTTTTTGGGGGGCACATGGAAAATTCTAATTTGATCCTTCAGTCTTATAAGAAATGTCTTAGTTTAGTGAGGAATCTAGAAAACAATTGCCTGAATCGTATGTAACTCTTGTTCATTCCAAGGGCCTCAGAGTTTAAAATAATTATTTTTGTCAAGTTCAAATTAAGTCTTTTGTAGGTAATGTAATTATGTGACTAAAAAGGTATGTATTTGTTTGAACAAATGTCCTTCCTTTGCAGACTTGCTATTAAAAAATGTTAGTCTCATACTGAATAATGATCATTTTTTCTTCCTGTTTCCTAAGAATACATTGGATGTAGGACTAGAATGTTCTCATTTCAAAGATATCCACAGTAGACATTGATCTGAAGAATAATTATGAATGTTCTGTATTTATAGAACGTGTGGATTATGGAATACACACTGAATATTTCAGCCCTTCGGGTTTTCTTTGGAATATAATTCTCTGGTCTTCTGTAAAAACTAGTTTTACTGGTGCTGCTTCCTCAAGTTTCCTTGGAATGTGGGCTTGGAACTTTTTATGTGGTAATTTTTTTTTCTTCTGATTTTCTTTTCATCACTCAGTTTGACTTTCAGATTTTAAAGTATTTGTTACTCTATTCTTCTAAACAAAGATGGGGCTTGAGAAACCGAGTTTCTGTCAGGTGAGGACCTTGTTAGAAAGACAAGCACAGTTGTATGCTGACAGCAGCTAAGAGTGGAAAGAAACCAGTGTCTGAAGACGTAACTATATCCCAAGATCCATCTAATTGTCATTCTTGTTCTTGCTGCTTGAAGCGTGACCCTTGGACCATCAGAATAAGCATCAGCATCACCTGGAAGCTGATTAGATGGGAAAATCTTAGGTCCCTCCTAGATTTACTGAGTAAGAACCTGTGCTTTAATGCTGCCAGGACCTCATATACACATTCCCATTTGTTAGGCATTGATCACTTATTATCTTCAGCGCCCCAATCTCTCCGGGTTCCTCTTTCAGTACCTGTCAGGTCAATGGAATAATTTCTGCTTACAGAGTCTATTTTGGTGATTAATTACATGAACATGTAAAAGTGGTTTGTCTGGTGCTTGGCATATGTGGCAACCACCCTCTCACGCACAGACAGACAAGTGCATGAAATAAGATGGCAAGAAAGAGCAATTGAATGGAAAGAAAGGGTGAATGGGAAAGGTGCAATAAAATGGTAATAACTGGGAGTAGAGTTGGCATTTCAGAAATTTGTCTCTTATCTGTGTGACTGAATTAACTCTGTAATACGTTTACTTTTTTAAAGAACTTTGCTGAGGCAAAAGTTAGAATCTAATCTCATATAATACTTCAGAATAAAATTCATCTATAGAGTTTTTTGAAAATTATACAAATGGAATCAGCAGAAATCCAGAATAAAAGATCCTGAATACTTAAATAATCTTGGATGTTTGAAGTAACCACCTACAAACACTTCAAAGGCAGAAATCATAAAGGAAAATTTTGATATATTTAACAAAAAAACTTCAGAGACCCTGTATGAACTCTCATCTGTCTGCACTGCATATGGTTTAGACTCAGTTTTCATAGAAAACTGAAAAAAATACATCTATTCCCATTTCCCTTAGAATTAGCAAAACCTCACTGTTATCATTCAAGAAACTGGACTTTGGAAAATCAGGATGAAGCTCATCTTCTTATTATCTAAAACAAGTAAATTAATAATGTAAGTAAGCAATGAGTATAGCTTGTGGGTGACACTTTCCAACAGCCCTTGTATATAAACAATGAGCTTAAGGAACTTCTTTCTTTACAATTTATTTGTATTTTCCTATAATTAAATTTCACATCTGTTTATTATTTAAGTAGCATAATTTTTTTTGTTTTTATTATTAAAGTCATGCAGGTGGAAATGGGGCTCTTCCATGGAGACAGAAGAAAAGCATTTTGGGAACGCATGCATGGGAGGATGAGCGTGGTAGGATTTGTTGGCCCCGAACACAAAGAACTGTGTCCAGGTGCCTGGTGTCTCGTCCATGACCACATGGCTTAGTTCCGTCTCACTGTGGAGTAATTCCTGGGTCTGATGAACGTAAGCGCCCACCAGGAGGGTCAGGCCTCCACAGGCCAGCATGGTCTCTGCTCCCAGTTGGCTAGCTTAGTCTCTGCAGCCGGCTGTGCTGCTGCACCCAGGTCCACGCTTGGAGCCCACCCAAGCTGGGGCCCTCGCAGCTGCTATGGAGAGAGAACTTGTGCCAACCAGCAAACAAAGGGGCAAACAAATGATGCTGGAAGGGGCCTTTGTTAAACTTCAGTTATTTCACCTTGGGCTTGGGAAAGGGGTAAGCTTTCTTTCAGACTAACCAATCTCTTTCCTGGCTCTTCATGGGTTTATGTTGAGCCCTCCTACCCATCCGATCTCTTTCGTAGATCTTGTGGGGTTTCATCCCCTCGTCCAATCTGATCCCTTTCCCTGGCTAGACACCTCCCCTCCGTGGTTGCCATCTTGGCTCCTGCTTCCCATGTGCCCAGCAGAGAATTTTGCCTTTATTGGTTCTTCCTCCCCTGGTAATCTGTGGGGACAGACCAGTGATTCCCTGGGGAGATGGAGAAGCCAGTCCTTCCTCCCTATGGTGGGCGCTGGTAGAGGTAGGTGGTGGTGGGGGGAGTGATGTTAATCCTCTTCGCTGGCATTCACCTATCCCCTGGGGTATCAGAAGCTATAACGGCTTACACTAACTATGAAATGAAACAGTTAAACTCCTGATCCACACTATCCACTACTCTGGAGGTAATCTCTATTAATAAAGGTCTGTTTCTTAAGAACACAATCTGTAAATTTTTTTCCCCAAATGACCCTTTACTATAATAGGTTTACATTAATGAGTCATTTATTTTATCTTATGCTCCTCATCTGCCTTCTGTCAAAAGGTGTGAATTAAACACATTTTACATTTTAAACATTTATGTGTTTTCTGCTTTAGAGATGATATATGTATTCATCCATTATTTTATTTTAAAAATGTGTTTGATAATAGCTATTTTAATGGATGCCAAGTGGCATCATGTGGTTTTGATTTGCTTTACTCACTCTTAATCCCATCATTAAAGATTATTTACTGTTAATACAGGGATATATTTTTTCCTATGCATAACTGGGATCAAATGGTATATGTAATTATAGTTTAACCATCTGTATCTAACAGCATTATAATACTTTCCTGTCAATAAAAGTTATTTGTGAACATCGTTTTGAGTGGATGTAAAAACTTACATAACAAGAACATATTCGAATGTATATCTATGAGTCTATTTTAATTGAATATTTGCATACCTAAATAATTTTAATGAAACTAGCAATCTTAATACAAAGTAGATTCTAGCTTCAAACAACAGTAGTGCTATGGATACAATGAAACAGGTAGGTTTTCATAACAGCTTTTGTCATTATATTCACTTCTTTAAACACTAAATTCAATTGAAACTACAATAAACAAAATTAAGAACAAGCATTAGGTAATTTAACCTATTGAATATCCCAAAACAATAACTTATCACTGGAGATTTTTGGTTCCCCCCCCCCCTTCTGTAATGAGATGACCAGCGTTAAGCCTGGATTTTCCCTAGATAACCATTCTTTATAATGCTCACCAGTGGATCTTAAAATATCCTGTTGAGATCATTATCAAGATCCCAATCCCATATTTTGAAGTAAAAGGTTTACAATGAAACACTTGAACCTTCCTGTCCCACATAGGAGATATATTTTTGCAATTATGATATCCACAGTAAGGAGGAGTGCTGAAAAGCTCAAAATACGATTCAATCTTGGTGGTTTAGGGGCAGGGAAACTGGCACTGCCTCGATTTTTGTATAAGCTGGCACAAGCCAATGCTTTCAGGAGGGACTTTTAGAGCAGGCTTCTGTCAAATTTGCCATATGGAGTTTTTGGGCTCAGATTATAGAGGTTTTCCTGGTTGTTTGCCTGATTTAGGAATTATCTGTGCTCTCCAGGATTTTCTCCAAACACAGACCATGTGTTGGGAAGAAACTGACACCTCAGGGGGGTAAAATAAAGTTGGATATTGGGGAAGTTTAGATGGTTCCCAATATTTCTGTATCTGGCATCCGCATGGGCAGTTTCTGTTAGCGCTGGAGCACAGCTGATAGTCTGACCCCCAGCCTCACTTGAATGGGACCTCTGTCCCCTTCCCCATGCACTTCACCCCTAGCACTCCTACAGCCCAAGATGACATCAACTACAGGCCAGCCTACAGAATGAGGTTGAGTCCTGGGCAGCTGTAGAAATCTGCTTTACTTTATAGCATTTTAATATAGATCCCACCTTGAGTGTATCTACTCCAGGGTATTGTGGATGATTAAGTGTGGGATATTGTGCAAATGAAGATCTAAAAATCTTTTTATTCAAAGAGGAGGAGGAGGAGGAGAACAAGGAGGAGAAGAAGAGGGATGGGGGGGCGGTAATAATTTCGTGAGTTCTCATGTTCCCTCTGTGTGAAAAGGCATCCCCTTATTCAGTTCTCTTACCTTGAGGAGCATAACGTGGATGGGTTTCCTGTGCCATTTCTCATCTATGAAGTTTGTGGTCATGTTTGCACATCACCACCATGGCCAATGATCTTTTTATTATAGAGAATCTTCCTGATGGATTTAGACAGAGATTGAAAATTAGGCTTTGTCTTAGCCCAATATGGATTTTTTTTTAAATCCAGTGTTTAAAAAAATCAGAGAAACTTCCATAAAAATCAGATTTTCTGTTTCTCTTGAAAAGAGCCAATCTGGGAGTATTCAGCTCAGGTGACCGCCTGCCATGACTGCTGCACGCTGAGTAGTGGCTTTTCCTTAGAGCTCACTCTCTCTATTTCAGCGAAATCCTCACCTGATTGCTTTTGTATCCCTGCTTAACCCCAAAAGGCATCTGACTTTCCTACCTTTCATTGGATTAGGAGTTCTACCAGGAAAAGGGACCTCCTTACACTTTGAAGGGTCTTTCTAATACAGAACAGAGTACACCAGGCAAACACCTATCCATTCTTAGGAGCAAGTCCTTAAAGAAGCAATGACCACACAAATATCTTAGGGAGTTGCTCAAAATTCTAAAAGTATGAGCGTTAAACCATTGTATCTGAATCATCTCTGTGATGATTCAGATATGCAGGCCTTCACTTTAAAAGGAATCAGGATTTCTTTGGGAAGGGACTGGGCATCTGAATACTACAGATGCATCCCAGTGATCCTCATGAAATATAAAACGTGAGAATTATTGAATACTGGAAGCTTGTTGCACAAAGAGATTTGTGCAATAGGCCTTCCTTCCCTTGGCTTCCAGCACTGGTTTTCCTCTGGCACCTGGAACCCTGGCCTTCACGCCAGCCGGAACCTGCCGTCTTCACTGCAGACCCAGGCTGGCGTCTGCCATCTTCATCTTTGCTGAGGTTGAAGTACTGCTCCTGGGGCAGCTAGGCAGCTGCCATCTTTGTTGTCTAATTTGCATATTTCCTCCTGATTGGCTGGTGGGCATAACGGAGTGATAGTCAATTTGCATGTTTCTCTTATTAGTGTCGATTTTCTGGATCCGACAGCTCTATGGCTTGGCAGATCCAATTAGAGGCAACTGACAGGCCTTAGAAATAATCCTAACTCACCAGTCCAGCAACACTGAAGGTGCAAAAGTTTGTCCTTCTCAAAAGTCAGTCAATGCTGACCTTTTCCAGTGAGTGTCCAGCATTAGTGCAGGTATGGTAGTAGGTAAAGTGGGTAAATACCTCAGGTTTGTATGTAGCAAAAAAGGTTTCTTTCTTTCCAGGTCTTCTTAAAAAGGCAGGGATCACTGGCCCTTTTATGTTTATTTTGGATGCATTATTATTTAAACCCCTCTCTTTAATGTAGAATTAAAATGTCTTGCATCTATTAGTCCTCGTATCTGGAAGGATTTCAGCCTAACGTAATTAGCATTTAGAGCCTGTTCACCTCCTGTAATCTCACAGATGAGTCAGTCCATGACCCCAGCACAGAACTGCTTCTTGGGATGCTGTCAGCTAGCCTGGCTTTGAAACTCTGTGTGTTTTCTTCAGAGGTAATCAATACATGAGAAATTACCACAAATGTGTAGCTTTATTCACTCTGATTTTTATACAAAACTGACAGTTCTGTAATAAGTTGTATATAGATTCAGATTCTGTAACAACACAGCTAATGCACACATGAATTATTCAATCAGATGTGCGTCAGTGGGTTTCTCTGAGTCATGTTGATGTGTATCCATTTTCAGATAATACATTAAATATCATACATTGTGGTCAAGTCGCTATATTTGGGTTCAAACTACATCCTGTATTGATAAATCTGTTAAAATTCAAGCTGGCATGTGGCTCACATATGTTGCTTTCCCTCAGATGTCCCTATGCATTGTGGTCATCAAATAAATACATTGTCACCTCTCATAGCCCTCATATCTATACTTGTTTATTGTGTTAGGGGCACAGACGTGAGAAAATGGGCAACTTCAATCCCCCTGTAATTGCTGTTGATATGGGAAGTAAAAAGGAGCCAGAACCATAAGTAGAAAACGCAGGAATCTCTTGTAGGAAGAGGCCTCAAAGCTCAGACCTAAAAGATGAGTGGAAGTTGCCAAAGGAAGAGAAAAGGGGAAAACATTCCTTTTCTATCACCAAATATCACACTACCTCAGACTCAGTGACTCACAAACAGCATTCCTGATCTCACAGTTTTCCTGCTCCAGTCTTAACGGGGTTCTCACCATGTAGGGTCTCGCGAGACTATAGTCAGTGGTGACCAAAGTGCCTTTGTTTCTGGGGTTGGGGTCTTGGTTCAAGTTCCCTTAAGTTGTTGACAGAATTTAGCTCCTTTTGGTTTTAGGGCTGAGGTTCCTGCTTTCAGAGGGGGCTGCTGTCAGGTGCTAAAGGCCACCTGTAGTTTCTTACCCTCTCACAACACTTTCCTCCACAGGACAGCTGACTCCTTCAAGCCTAACGGGAGAATGTCTCTTTCCAGGAAGGACCCATGTTCTCTTTTAAGAACTTTGTCCTGAATAAGCCAGGTTTACCTACAATAATCCCCTTTTGATGGACTCAAAAATCAACTGATTAAGGAACCTTAATTGTATCAGAAAAATCCATTTACTTTCTCCAAATACTGTAACCTAATTATGGGCATGGGGTCTCATGCTCACAGGTCAGGGCCTCATTTAAGAGATGGGGATTATATACATTATGTGTATGATAGGCATCTTTTTTTAAAAATATATTTTATTGATATTTTACAGAGAGGAAGGGAGAGAGATAGAGAGCCAGAAACGTCGATGAGAGAGAAACAGACCAGCTGCCTCTTGCACACCCCCCACCGGGGATGTGCCTGCAACCAATGTACATGCCCTTGGCCAGAATCAAACCCGGGACCTTTCAGTCCGCAGACCGACGCTCTACCACTGAGCCAAACCGACCTCGGCGATGATAGGCATCTTGAGAGCCATCTTAAAACTTTGCCTATAGCAAAATAACATGGCTCGGTGGATAAAGCATGGGCCTGTGGACTGAAGATCTTAGTTTCGATTCCGGTCAAGGGCGTGTACCTTGGTTGCAGGCATATCCCCAGCAGGAGGTAGCTGATCGATGTTTCTCTCTCATTGATGTTTCTAACTCTCTATCCCTCCCCCTTCCTCTCTGTAAAAATATCAATAAAATATATTTTTAAAAAACAACAACTGTGCCTAGCCCAGGGAGGGATATTTTAAGCAGAATGAACCACTAAATGAAAGTATGGTGGTTTTCAGTGTCTGAGGAGAAGGCTAGAGTGGTGACCAGACCAGACCAGATAAGACCAGACCATGCAGGTCACATTGGGAAAGGAGAGCTTTATCCTTAAAAAACAAAGAAACACTTGCTGGGTTTAATGACCCATGCGTACAATGCTATGCAACTAGGGAAGCACCTGCTTCCAGGATGTCAGTACAGCATAGAGAATGTAGTCAATAATATTGTAATAACTATGTATGTCAGGTGGGTACCTGAAATATTGGAGAGACCACTTTGTAAAGTATATGATTCTCTAAACACTAGTGTGTATACCTGACAAATACAAATGCAAAATAATATTGAGTGTAAACTATAATTTAAAAGAAGAGTTTTAAAAAAAGAAATTCCAAAAGGAATAGAAGGTATTAAAAGAAAAAAAAGAATATTCAAAAGATTGAAATATAGAAAACCTCATAAACAATATATTAAATGTGAAATATCAGGGTATGTGTTTATGTTACATGGCATCATTTTTAGAGATATAAATACATATTTTAAATGACTAGAAGCAGATTCATCCATCTGCTAGCCATGGCTCTGGTGGGGGTTTGTGGATGTTGGCTTTTTATGAGTGGGAAATTATGAATGATTTAGAGATCCTTTGCCATATTTCTGATATTGTCCACAATAAATATGTACTTCTCTTATCCTATACTAGGGGCCCAGTGCACAAATTTGTGCACCTTGAAAGGAACTGTGGGCCACAAGATTGCAGTGGGCACAGGAGTGGGTCTGGGCCCATCCTCCACATCCCCACCCAACCCCTTCTGCCACAGCCCCACGTCTCCTGCTCCTGCCACTCCCACTTGCTGATGGTGCCAGCCCTGCTCATGCCTGCTGATGGCACAGAGTGATTGGGGCTGGTGCCAGCAGTGGGTACGAGTGGAGCTCACACTTTCAGCGGGTTTGAGGGGTGGCTGCTGCCCCAATTGCCCCTCAGGAGCCGGGGGAGGTGGAGAAACCCTCAGGGGCAATTGGGGCCTGCAGTTGATGCTCATACCCACTGATTGCGCTGAGCAATTGGGATCAGTGCCAGGCACTGGCAATGAGTGCAAGTGTCAGTGCTGACTGCTGTGCAAGTGGGGCCTTTGCCAGCAGCAGGTGTGAGAGGCAGCTGACAACCCTGATTGTCCCTCAGGAGCAGGGGGAGGTAAAGAGGAGAAATCAGGGCCTGCAGTTGCCTCTCGCACCTGCTGACAGTGCCCAGTGATCAGGGCTGGCACCTACAGCAGATGTGGGTGCAAGCAGCAGTTGCAAGCACCTGGTGAGATGGCAGCACATGTGATAGCAACTGATTGTCACTAAAGAATCTGCAATAACCACCAGAGGCTCGGCCTGATGACAGAAACCAATGTCCCACCTTGGTCTGGCACCCCTGCCCACCTGCTCCACCATTCCTCCATGGCCAATGCCACATGTTCCATGCTCTGCTGCCTGCTGCTAATGCCCGCTATGTTAACTGTGCACCCCCTGGTGCTCAGCGCATGTCAGAGCGACTGTTTGGTTGTTCTGCTGTTCAGTCTATTTGCATATTAGGGTTTTATAATTAGAGATAATAAAAGGCTATTATACAAATCAACTGAATTGCAGAACAACCAGTTGCTATGATGTGCAATGACCACCAGGGGGAAAAAGCTCAATGCAGGAGCTGCCCCCTGGTGGTCCATGCACTCCCACAGGGAGAGCAACGCTCATCCAGAAGATGGGCTCATGACTGGTGAGCATAGCAGTGGTGGCAGGAGCCTCTCCCACCTCTGGGGCAGCACTAAGGATGTCCAACTGTGTTCCTGCTGGGAGCAGGCCTAAGCCATCAGTTAGACATCCCCTGAGGGCTCCCAGACTGCTAGAGGGTACAGGCTGGGCTGAGGGACCCCCTCAGTGCATGATTTTCACAGAGCAGGCTTCTAGTTATAATACTAATTAATTCAAAACCTACCTATGGCTCTTGCAGAAACAAATCTGAGCACAGTTCTTTTTAAAGTCAATTGAAAATTTGGGGCTCCAAGTAGAAAAGCAAGATCAGGAATTAGCTGCATGTGAGCTGTACAAAGGTGAAGACCAGTCAGGGGAAATGAAGTCCAGGTTCAGCCAAGGAGACAGGTCCACCAGACCTATCCATCCAGGTTTGTCTCATGACTACACAATGAGCAGGACATTTGCTCTTCAAATTCTGAGAGTATTAAAGCAAGTAACCTCCCTCTGCATCCGTTCCCTTATGTCTAAACATGCAGGAGAGTGAAATTCAGTTTGTCACAGGATTCAATTGCAAGTTATATATAAGTGAGTCCACCTTCACCTGTCAGTCTATCCCCCTCCTCCTGGGTAGTTATTTAATCCATTTCACTTACCAAGCACCCACAGGGCTGGAAGCTCCCGGGTAGGGAGAGATGGCTGGAGATGCCAAGTGCTGGTTCATAAATGGCATTGCCTCTCTCGCTCCTATCGCCAAATCCATTACAACTTTCTGAGGTGTTCGTTTGGGAAGAGGAGGAAAGAGTCCTTTGGGAGCCAGATGGGAATTTGGAAATAAGCAACAGTGACAACCAGATCCTTCAGAAACATTTTTCAAGTTTCAAAAGAGCAGTTAACATAAAATAAAAAGTGTATTTTTAGAAGTTGTTTGGGAGGTGAAAGGATTTTTCGGGGGGGAGGAGGGCAGAGGAGGACTAGAGGAGATTGTTTCTTTTTTGGCACTGCATATCTCCTGGATCTTTTGAGTCAAAAAATAATGACATTAGGCTTTTCATCTCTCTTGCTTCAAAAAGGGAAAAGCAAGTGCACTGGAAACTGAGATGGTAACTGGACAGAGCATATGTATAATATATGGCAAAAATAAAACTCTTAAAATATATATTTTAAAATTAGATTTCTGACCTTTGATAGGGCTTATCATGCTATTTTTACTGTAGCCGAAGGAGCTGATTTTTCAGTAGTTGCCTCATCAAAAACATGACTCACATTTCCTTAAGCATTTACACCATATGTCTCCTAGATAAAAATAATATATATACTTTTTAAGGTTTTTCCTTTTTAAATATATTTAGTAAAATATGAATACAATATAAAAGAAATAATTTAAAATAATAATTTTGGGGCCATGCAGTTTATAAATGTTGATTTCTAGAAACTGGCATTATTTTAACTATTTGATCAGTGAAGACATTAGGAACATTTTATGAATATAAATTAGAAAGTAATTATTGTGATGCTCATTTGACCCATTTAGAAAAAAGGCAGAATTCAGAAAGAGTTTAGAAATGAAACACGGTACTACTGAAACTCTTTTTAAATTTAGAAATGTGAATTTGAAATAAAAAGACATACTAAACTGACAAGCATCATTCTAACACTTAAAAAGAAAACATGACTTTAATTGACATTTTAGTGACTTTCTTGTGCATGTATAAGCTGTGACTATATGATAATGGGACAACTTATTTTGTGGCAAGTGAAAATTAAAGTGAATTTATTTTCATAATTATTAACAGCAGGGACCATTTTAATTCAAATATGTTTGCATAATGCAAACTTATTGGTATAAAACTCCTAGGGAATGTATATGCCATTTAAGAGATAGGAAAATACATACAGAGAAAATAATATGAAAATCAGGATTCCAACTAAGGAATCCCTAGTTTCCCACAAATCACCAAATCACTTGACATTTTGTTCCTTTTTTTTTGTGGGGGGTAGGGGGTGGGCAGACTATGAGTAGAAAAGAGTTTCTACATGTAATAAATGTATGTCTTAAGAAAGTGCAGTGTTTCCTCTAACACTTGCCTCTCTTTAGATTGCCTTTCCCCAGCCTCTTCCAATATTTCATGTTACCTAGCTTTGAGGAAATATCACCATCCTTCTAGTCCAGGCATAGGCAAACTATGCCCATGGGCTGGATCCGGTGTTCTATCCGGCCCGTGCGGAGCCGAAAGAGCGAGCCGTACCCTTTTATGTAATGATGTTTATTTTGAATTTATATTAGTTTACACAAACACTCCATCCATGCTTTTGTTCTGACCCTCCGGTCCAGTTTAAGAACCCATTGTGGCCCTCGAGTCAAAAAGTTTGCCCACCCCTGTTAAATCACTCACTTCAGACACCTGACCATCACCCTTAACTCCTTCCTTTACTCTCTAGTAATCATTCCTAAGATCTTTCACGTCTACCTCCTCAGGATCTCACAGATATTCTCTCCCTCTCACTCCTTCCCTCCCTCAACCTAATTTTGTTTTTGTACAGCAGTTTTAGGTTCACAGCAGCACTGAGATTTCCCATCTAGTCCCTGCCCTCATAGGTGCACAGCCCCCACTTTACTATCCGCATGCACCACCAAAGAGGTATACTTGTTACCGCTGATGAACCTGCACTGACACATCATGATCACCCAGAGTTCATGGTCTCCATTAGGAGTCACTCTTGGTATTGTACATTCCATGGGCATGGCTCTACCGTTATAGTATCGTACAAAGTAGTTTCACTGCCATAGAAAACCCTTGATACTTTGCTTGTCTATCCCTTTCTTTCTCTTAAACCTTGGAAGCTACTGATCTCTTTTACTGTCTCCATGAATTTGACTTTTATAAAATGTCATATAATTGGAATCATGCCTTAGGTAGCCTTTTCAGATTTTTTCTCACTTAGTAATAGGCATGTAAGGTTCCTCCATGCCTTTTCATGGCTTGGTAGCTCATTTATTTTTAGCACTGACTAATAGTTCATTGCCTGGATGTCTCACAGCTTATATTTCCACTCTTCTACTGAAGATCGTCCTAGTTGCTCCCAAGTTTGGGCAATTGTGAATACAGCTACTGTAAACATCTGTGTGCCGGTTCTTGTGTGGACATCAGTATTTAATTCCTTTGGGTCGTCACAGAGCACACTACCCTCCGTTGCCTGCATCTGACTTCACCAGTTCCTCTTCTTTGTGGCAATCTCTCAGATTGCTGATGACAATTATGCTGGCTTCTCTACACCTCCTCTTTCCCAGGCTAAAACTTGACTTGCTTTGATAGTTTTTCCAATAACCCCTCTCTCTACTCTCACCACCATGGGCAGCTGACACTGCGCATACTCTCTTCATTTATTTATGACTCATTTAACAGATACTTACGGAGTTCCTGCCATGTATCAGCACTGTTATGGGGACTGTGATAGACCAGACAGCAAAGCAAATAAGGCCTCTTCTTGCATGGAGCTTACAGAAGAATAGTAGAAGGAGCCAAATGATAAACACAGGTACACACACACACACACACACACACACACACACACACACACACCATCCTTTCTGATAGTGATCAATGCCATGATGAAAACACAGGGATATATGAGCCAGTGACAAGGTGTGTGTGTGTGTGTGTGTGTGTGTGTGTGTGTATGTGTGTGTGTGTGTGTGTGTGTGTTCACGCTCCTGTACTTATGCATGTCCTTAAATTTGGTGGTCAGGGAGAGTGTCTCCAATATTGAAGAGGAGGAAAATTAACTCGCATGGAAGAGGAAGGGTTGTTGAAGCGGGGGGGGGGGGGGGATTGTGAGTGAAGTATCCTGAGTGGAATGAGCCAGGCCTTATTTAGGAACAGAAGATACTCAGAGGAGGAGAGTTTTGGGGAGGAACCTAATAAAGCCCATCTCATGAGATCATGAAATCCAGATCAAGGATTCAGATCATATTCTAAATGACTTTATTTCAATATTATCTTAAAATGTGTGTGCACATACCGAACACACAGCTGCACGTATGGTCTGACGTAAGCAGTCAATTGATAGCTTCTTCTTAAAATGGGCCCTGCTTTTCTGTTAATGCGGGCCACCATCACGTGGCTTTTTTTTCTTTTTCCTGGAAGCCACGTTCTGCCTCTGGTTCGCACTGTGATTTCCTCCGTGCGCTTTGACATGCATTACTCACATGCCTGGTGTGCCTTGCACAATAGAGGGAGTAGGTGGATGTGATGCAAGGAGTTATTAAAATGATTCACATCACATTTGCACTGTATGAGAAGTAATACATAGTCAAAAGCAACCCCGCTTGGGGAAAATTACATATTTGAGATGCAGTCAGCCATTGAAAGGTGATCATCGGGCTGGTCTCAAAAATGCTTTTCTTGAGCACTTTCCTCCCAGAGCAAAATTGAATGTAAAGAATAAAGTTAAATCTAACCTTTCATTCCCCCCAAAAAAAGTTAAGAAAATTGATTCCACCAACAGGGGAGGAGTTGGGGGAGAAAATGGGTTGTTGGTACTTCACTTAGTTTGAGCCAAGTAACTGTTGGTTTCCCACCTTCCAGGGCCCCTAACTGCCTTCCCTCCAGCAGCTGAGGGTTTTCCTCTGGACAGTGGGATGGAAGTCGGGCCTCAGGGCTGAGAGTCTGTGGCTTCTGCGCTCCGTTACCGCAAGGATGTTCTCTGAGGAAGCACGCAGCCCCCTCCCTCAGCCTCAGCTTCCCCTGGGAGCTGCATCTGCTGTGCAGTCTCAGGCAGCGGGACGCCGAGAGCGCGGCTCTCCCATATGGCTCCGAGTCGGTTTCCTCCTTTTCCTCTTCCCCGTCAGCAGGGATTCTGGAAGATAGTTTTATGGTGACATTCACAGCTAGCACTAAAACCAGATAAAAATAAACAGGATGTCAATAAAGGACTAATATTGTGTCTGTGCAAATGCATACCAATAATAAAAAGTATAGATATCTATTTGTAAAGGTACCATTTAAAAGGCACGGGGCTCTAAATGAAGCCACTTTGTAAATGGACCGACATATGTGAATGTTTGCCTATGTCTCTCAGCCATGAAAATGGCCCGGTAAACACTGAAAGGCACTCTATGGGGACTAACTAGTTTACCAGAACACCTTCTCTAAGCGGTAACTAACTGCTTTCATGGTAGAACTTTCAGGAAGCAGCCTAGAGGTCATGGAAAGAAATGGCTAAACAGCCTGGTAATCTGCTATTTCCTAAAAATGGGATTCAAAAACCAAGGGCAATGAGAAAGAGGATTTAATGCCAGCCTTGTTAAGAGGGAAGCAGCTACTCTTGGAGGTGGAAGGATTCGGGCAAGAATGGCAACTGGTAGGAATGACCTTGGTTTAGGGGTGGTACCTTATGGTAGAAACACCCCCGGGGTGCAGGGCAGGAATCTTGTTTGGCGCCACTACTGCCCAGCTGAATATCTGGCGGGTCTCTTACCCTTTTTGAGTCTCATTTCTTGTGTGTTAATTACATAAATCACTCCTGGTCAGGCATTACACAAATTGTGTCCTGCGTAGTTTATGTTCTGCAGCATGGAGGAGCTGCGCCATGGAGAGCGGAGAAGGGGAGGGAGCGAGATGAAGGGGCCCCGGGCTCTCTCCTGCTCTCCTTCCCCCAAGTCAACCAGAACAACTCTACTTTTTCCCGTTACACAGAGTTTTTGTAAGATCATAATTTAAAGGAAAACATAATTTTTATATTTAAAAAAGCTTGTTGGCATCTAGATATGGAGTAAGGTTCATTTCAACTCTAAAATATTGTGACTCTAACATTTTAATTAAAATATGTGATATACAACTATCTCTAAAGGTTAACAAATTGTCCCTATTACTGAGCAGAGATATAACAGCAAAGCAGTAGAATTAACTGAATCGTAGCAAGCAGAAAATATCAGTGAGCAATGCATACTACACATAAGCTGTGGATAATGTGTAGTATAAATAATGAGTTCTTCTTGTTATTTTTTTTTCCAAAAGATTGGTGCATTTTCATTTGTGAGAAACCATGGCGCTCTCTTGCTTCTTGCTACAAATACCTGGAAACTCTGGACATGCTGCCATGTCCCTGAGTGCAAAAGCTGGTTTTTGTTTTTTGTTTTGAACCCTTCAAATGTTTCTTTTTTTTTATTTCAGGGTTTTTTGTCTTTTCTTCTGGGAGGATTTTATAATTAATGTCAAAGCTCAATTATTTTGATATTGAATTGAATCACATAATGTGTGCTCAGCATCCTACCAAGTGCAGGGTGAGATTCACTCATCATTCAGCAAATATCCCCTGCATACCTGCCAGGGAACAGGCACAGTCATGGCACTTGGATTCCTCATGAACAGGCAGGCATCACCCATCCCAGCGGTAAGGGAGCATACGTTCTAGGTGGTATATTGAAGACTTAGAGACATGGGATATCTCTGTCTTGCAAGGAGCTTAGAGTGTAATTGGGAAATAAAATATCGACACACACACACACACACACAATTAGAGGACAAAACAGGTGGTATGAACCCCAGTGCTAAAGGAGTTTCAGAGGAGGCAGACAGTTGGACTAGGGTAGGCCTCAGACCAGGAAAGATGGCCTTTGGCTCCGTGCCTAGTACATCGTAGTTGCTCAATAAATATTCTTTGAGTAAGTGAAAAGTCAGGACTGACTGGATAGCCCATTCACACATTGCAGTAACAGAAAAGCAATTTGGGGTTTAGAATGAGCCAAGGTGAAGAAAGTCTTGAGTTCAAGATAAAGGTTCTAGAGTTGGAGCTGCGGGTGGGAGGTAGGGTAAGCATAACACAGAGAAGCAAAGTGTGAACATGTGCCAAGAAAACGTGTTGCTGAAAGGGAGTCTGGAAGCAGGGAGACCTGTCAGGAGCTTTTCCCATTCTACGTCTGCGAGGATCTGATGACTATGGCCAGGTGGAGGCAGAATACAGACCAAGGGGCAGGTGTGAACATCAATTTTATTTGGACATAGGGCTATACAGGCTGTGTAGCAAGGACATGATTCTGAGGGTCCATAGGGCCGGACTGCCTGGTGTGAATGCTGGGGCTGCCAGGAGTAGCCAGTGATCTTCAGCAAGGCAATTAAACCTCAGTGCCCCAGTCCGCTCATCTGTCAGATGGGAATGATAACATAGTATCTACTTTAAAGCATAGGAGTTTGTGAGAAGTAAATGGAGTTAATGAATCTAAGTGCTTCGGAGACTGCCTAAGAGGGACCACAGGGGAAGAGAGGCAAAAATGGAAAAATGTCAGGGGAGAACTTTTTCTGTGCTTCCCCACTTCCAACTCTGTTCTGGGGATGCACTTGAGCACACCGAGTCACATCCACCCCTCTCAAGTCAGGAAGCAAGTTCCCCCATAGAGCTTCCTAGTATTATGGTTGAGCTCATGGGAGGGCAGGGGGCTTGCCCACATCAGGTGGTGCAGTGCCTTGCACGCAATAGGTGCTAATAAACATGGCAGAGCCAGGAGTCAACCATTTACCTACTGATTGTTCCAAAGGTGCCACCGACGGACAAGGTGACGTAGAGATAGTGTCCTGTGGGCACCCCAGAGTTAGGAGAGGGTGGGAGAATGCATGGACTGAAGCTCAGTATTCATGATTCTGACCTTGTGCTAGATTTCAAATAGTAGCTACTCTGAGTTCTGTGACAGATTTATAAGAGTTTGAGATAGTCCCTTCTCTTGGGAGAAGCTTAGGAACAGTGGAGGGGTTCCCATTTCAGGACAGACCACCTGAGAGTGCTATGCCCAGATAGTGCTTCCTCCTCTCTACGTCCCAGTGCGCTTGGACCTCCCTGGCCTGGAACTTTCTTCCAAGGACTTACGAATTAGGTGGCCAGGTCTTCCATTGATCTCTACCACAGGGTGACAGAGAAGCTTCGGGTGACAACTGTGGCTTCTCCTAGAACAGTGGTATGTAAACTGCAGCTCTCGAGCCACGTGCGGCTCTTTGATCCCTTGGGTTTTTAGCAAAGGCCAGCTTAGCAGTACCCTAATTAAGTTAATAACAATGTACCTACCTACATAGTTTAAGTTTAAAAAATTTGGCTCTCAAAAGAAATTTCAATCGTTGTACTGTTGATATTAGGCTCTGTTGACTAATGAGTTTGCCGACCACTGCCCTAGAACATGGCTAGTGTCCTGCTTCACAGTCCACGACATGTAACACGGCTTCTGGGTACAATTGACACCAAGTCTCAATTGTTAATATGTTGTGCAAAGAACATGATGTGTGCCTTTCTGATTCCACTGTTTTTTTAAAAAAAAAAAAGTTTTTTATTGATTTCAGAGAGGAAGGGCGTGGGAGAGAGAGGTATGAACATCAATGCTGAGAGGGAATCATTGATTGGTTGCCTCCTGCAAGTCCCAAACTGGAGGTCTAGCCTGCAACCAGGGCATGTGCCTTGACCAGGAATCGAACCATGACCAAGCTCCACTGACCAGGCCTTGCCGCTTTTTACCTAAAATACCCTTAACTGTCTGGTCCCTTTCCCCCAACTATCTCTTCCTTCTGATTACACAGATTCCTGGGTGCTGATTTGGTACTAGTACACCTTAAAATAAATGGACAACAAGGTGCTTTTGTGAAGAGCATTTCATTTGGTTCTCAGGACAACCCTCCTAATTAGTTAGGGTTATTGTTCAACACTCATTGGGCATGTTAAACTAGGCTCCACACAGGGAACTTTCTGTACTGATGGCTATGTTCTATGTCCTGCTAGGAGTATGCTTTACACTCGTGTATATATTTGTCAAAATTGATGAAATTTTAGGATCTGTGCATTCACTGTGTATAAGTCATATCTCAATTTGTTTGTTTGTTAAAGTAAAGAAGCTATGCCCAGAAAGAGTAATTGAATTGCCAAATATCACAAAGCTAGAAACCAAGTTGAAAGTCTTTCTTTGCAAAATCTGCCTGACCCTTCTAAGGAGTGTGAAGCTGACAGAGAGGATATTTCTGTTTGTTTCTTGGAATGCCTCCTTAGTGGAAGAGGAGAAATAATAGAGACTACAGACCGTAGGTGAATCCTGGAGAGACTGTGTGTGGGGAGACAGATGAGAGAGCCAAGACGCCTCTGAGTGGGAGAGAAACTACAGAGACGCCAAGATGTACAATGGGAAATTGATCATGAATCCGTCCACACCCCGCCTCTTCCCACATCAACGCAAAACAACTTAGCAAAACCTGGTTACTCAACCTGTTATGGGGCTTCCCCCACTCTCTTTCCCTTGGGGTCGGTGGGGGCGGCTGGTTGTGACAAAGTACTGAGCGTGACCTGGAGGTGGATGCACAGCAAATCCAAAGACGGAGCTAAGACTTAGAACCATTTCCCTGTTTAACACTCTGCCTTTGATCTGTTCGTAATAGGCTCTGACTCCCCATCTGCGTATTCACTTCCTTGGTAGGAGAGATTATGTCTCATAACTCTTGGTGTCTATTTCTCAGCACAAAAATAATTTAAAACCAGCATTTGCGATTGCAACTTCTATTTCTCTCACTCCGAAGAAATGCATATTTATTACAGAAAATGTAGGCGACACAGATAAGCTGGGAAACAAAAATATCAGAGAGGAGGGCTATCATTTAGAACCCTGTTACATAAATAACAACAGTACGGAGTGGTGTGCCTTTGATGACTGTGGCAGTGACTAACACATATCTGACTGTGTACATGACACTGTTCTAAGCATTTACATATATATTAACTTGTGATCTTCACAGCAAACCCAAGAGGTATTATTAATCCCCCCTTCCTTTTATTTATATTATTTTATGGATGTGGAATCTAACGCAAAGATGTTCAGTGACGTCGTCATGATCTCACAAGGGATATGACCCAGGGAGTTGGACTATCGCTTTATAGGTACAGCTACATTTCAATATGTAGAGGTCCTGGGTGATGGATACTGTTTTCCTCTAGATCCCCCCTTTGTAGAGTTAGTGGGAAAACAGGTTTCAAACCCAGCATTGTCTACCAGCAGAAGTTTTTAACCACAAAGCTCATAAACAGACTCCAGCAAATAATCACCAGTTACCTGCACTTAAGAGATAAACAATCTGCCTGTGTGGCCCCTCCCTCAGAAAGGTGGTCCCTGGCTCTGAGCCCCGTGGCATTACTGCAGGGCGTTCTCGCTGCCAAGACCACCTCTCCTGGGCGAGAGAGCCTCTCAGCGAGGGTAATGGGGAAAGACAGCCCAGAACTGGGGAGGAAAATACAAGGTTTATTTTGGTGACACTTAAACCCCTCCTGTGACTGCTGCCTGAACATAGCTGGTGAACTGTGCATATTTAAAAGCAAGTGGACTAAGGAGCTCCTTGTGTTAAAAACATGCTGTGTGTGTTACCTTTGCAATGAAAAAGGATCTCTTTTAATTTGCAGATTTACAAGGCTCTTTGGACCAATGAAATTTCAAAGCTAGGTGACTTTTAATGTCTTAACTTCTTTCTACATGTTTTGAATATCAAAAGTTATTCAAAGACCCGGCATTCTTATCAGAGTCTCTGGTGAGTGTTAGTTATGTAGTCTCTGTAATTTTAGTTGAAAACAAAACCCTTCCAGTGTTAAGAAAAACAAAACAAAACAAAACAAAACAAAACAAAACAGTGCAGCACAAGATGGAACATTCTGTGGTTACCAAGCTAGCCATTGCCCACTGAATGAGTAGACACTTCTAGAGAACTGGCCAGCTCTTGGGGAGATCCACTGATCAGCTTACCTCCTTCTCTCCATGCACACAATGCTGTTTTTCCCCTTACCCTTTGCCATGATCAGTTGAAACAGGGATGGGCATAAAGTAAAAATCTGCAAAGCCCTAGGTTGAGATGCTAATGATATAAAATAGCTCTGATGAATTGAGCCCCCGTGACAGGAAAAGAGAGAGAGATTGTCACTTGGAAAAGTGGAAGAGAGCTTGCAATTTAAATGTTATTAAAGCATTTGCTAAAGCTTTCAACAAAGGGTCATTCCTGGTGATTCCAGCGTTCCAATTCAGCAAAACCAATTTTCCAAACAAATGACCAGAGGGAACAATAGTACAAATATATTTTAGAGGAATATTCCTCTCCCATAATCCTTCTTATTTGGAATGCAATGTTTTATTTCCACAAGTTGACATTGTTCCCTCTGCAAGGTTAACTTTACCAAGGTATTTTTATCTCCAGACTCTGTTGTTCAACTGGTCATTTGGTTGTCAGAAAACTGACAGGGCAAACGGAGACAATAATTCCCCATTTATCATATGTAAATGGAGTCTGAATTCAAATACTGTTGCATGGGTGTCGTCCTTTCTCAACCTAATACTTTTCTTGTCATCAAAATGCTTTATTTTCATATCTGATTTATATGCCATAGGGTATTACATTCTAAAAATATTAATAGTAGTCTTGAGGAGCTTGCCGGGAGGAAGAAAGGTGACATACAGGTCAATTTTCATCTTGTGCAGCCCGAGCGAATCTCTCCATATTATTCTCTGGGAGTTTAGTAGGCTACAAATCATAGGAGTGGATATGACTTTAAAGCATTGTTTTTAGCTGGTTCAAACTTCCTAGAGTTGTAAAAAATCCTCAGTTTACTAAAGTTTCTAAATTTTACTTTGAAGTTTCCATTCCATTGAACTAATCATAGTTGTATAGGTGTGGGTGTTTTTATGTTTGTATTCTGAGCAGGTAGCTAACATCTCTTTATGTTGTCCTCTGTAGTGTACTATAAAGTACGTGTGCTCACGTCCTCCCAGAAAGCAACACTCATCCATGCATGAGAGTGCATAGTACAAAGAATGTCCATGAGTTTGAGGCACAGAATAGTCTCTCTCTCTCTCTCTCTCTCTCTCTCTCTCTCTCTCTCTCTCTCTCTCTCTCTCTCTCTCTCTCTTTCCTAAGCACTATTTGTTGCGCAATTTTCACTATGCCCAGGACAGGGAGCCCAGAATGAGACTAGTACTGGAAGAGGCCTTAGCACCCTATAGCATTCTATCCACAATGCATGCTCCACTTTTCTCCATGATTGTAAATGTTTGTCACATTGTGGCCTCAGACAGAACTAACCATATTCTTAATGGTGGAGAAAACCATACCCCAACTCACTCCATCAGGATTTATTACATTGTAAGCAAAGCTAGGACACACGGACAATTCCTGGAATGAGGATCTGGCCTGTTAAATTCATGACCTTAATTTATTGCTTTACCTTCTGTTGACTAACACAGAATGATAAATACGCCACTGTTGTATTTGTTCCTCGTGTAATTTTCTACTAAGTTTACCTTAAGCACATGAGGCTGGACTACACCTGCATTCTCTGGACCCTAATGATTTAACATGGGTGTGGCCCGCCCCACAGAGTCTCAATATTTCAAGTACATTTATTATTCTCTACTAGTCAATTATCAATTAGATTTATTATTTTATCTAACTTCAGTGAGTGTGTGTGCGGGTGTTCAGTCACATGTGTGCAATGATGAAATACAATTTGAAAATGTTAGAATGACTGGGATAAGCCACGTTCCTGCATACCATCCCCTTTAATCAAGAACACAGCCCAGCTATGTAATCATCATGTACCATAGTGCTGTTTGTGCCCTGAATAAATGCCTTAGGCTGAGGGCAAGAATGGGGCTCAGAGACAGCCTACACTCTTCTTGCTAATCCAAGTATTGAGGGAACGCATCTACCCAGAGGGAAGGCTTTAGCTAAGGTACACAATGTCCCCACAGATACTAGTGCTGCCCTGGAAATGATTAGCTTCATCTTACAGGAGAGGAAATTAATTATCAGAAGGATGGAGGCATTTCCGAAGAACACGTATCCCAGAAATAGCAAAGCAAGGACTCAAACCTAAGCCAATGTGGCTCCCAAACCTGTACCACTTCCTTCCACTAAGTTGCATTGGTTTGCCTGCTGGTATAGGCTAGTTGTGTCACTTAACATGCAAGGATTGTATGGTTGGGTATTTGTATTTTTTTAGATCTTTTTCTGAAAACAAGTTTTAATGGGAAGGTGGAAAGGGGCCACTGGACAGAACTTTTGATAGATTGGTAAAATGTGCCAAACATCATCAAGAGACTTTACCCCCTTGAGAGTATTTGAGAGGAGAACCCCAGCACTTCTGAAATTTCAACGTGGCCTACTTACCTAGCAGGCTGTTCATTAATTACAAGCTATTAGTGACTATTAACCTATGAAATTCTATTTACAGTTCACAAATGTATTTGATTCTCACAAGCCTCACAGGGGAACGGTGCTCAGTCAACATTTTCTTTGCTCAAAGACTGTGATCAAAGAGCATGAAGCATGACAAATTAATATTTAGCCTTTGAATTTGGAGTTTACAAAGGATGATGTTTCACAGGTTGGCACATTGATCTTCCCCACTACTCCACACAGACTCTGAATTCCATTTACAACTTTGCACGGTCAGATGTCACATTAAATGTAGTCATTCCATTTCAAACAGGTTCCTGTACCATGGTCTCCTTTTTAAGCTTTCACTGATGTGGTTAACCTGGTGCAGCTATTATCATCCATTTATGCATGTAAAAATGTCAATACTGTGCAACCAATAATATTCTGTAATAGCTTTCAGCAAAAAACATGCTCCATTCCCACAGTGCCTCATGTTTTTTTGTGGATGAGATGGAAAATGGAGGTGGGAGAACATTAGCTTTGGATAATAAAACAAATAAGTATAGTAGGTGTTCGATAGAGTCATCATTTTTTATATTTATGGCATAGTTTTGTTGTTCTTTTGGTTCCTTTTGTAGTAGGTGGATTTGTTTACACAGAGAAATATGTAGTTGTTTATACAGAGAGGGACTGAATTTGTATTTGATTATTTCAGGGAAATACAACTTGGTATTATGAGTGTTTCATTCTGTAGCACAGTTTCCAGATCATTTTGATGTAGAGGTTCGTCATGAAAAACTTTGATTCCCCCCCCCCCGTAATTATAAACATTTACTGGTTTCCTATTACTTAAAAACTGACATAAAGTTGTTTCAGATCTGCTCCCTTAGAATTCTGTTGTCTGTCTCTCTTGGCTGAAATTATTGATGTTGCATATCAATTGGCACAGAAAAGGGAAAAATCATATTTATATTTATCATGTGCAATATTCAATATTTATATGTAAGCCTTGTGCAGAATGGTTTTTGCAATCCTTCAAGTGATTATTCCAGAAGACTGCTTCTGAGCTTCTCTTCTACACCCCTGCTCACAACACACACACACACACACACACACACACTCTCACTCACACAGGCATACACACCACACCAACACCACCAACACTTGGGTCATATGGGCCAAGACTCTGAACAATGGAGTGTGAAAGGACTGTGAATCTCAGATTTGATATTGGGCAATACCTGAAGTAGAAACACTGCCACTGTTCAATCATTCCAGAGGAAATTTCTTCTCCAGACATCCGTAAATCTTCATGTCCCCCATGCTTTCTCAGAAAGTTCTTTCTGAACTGTCTTATTTATAACTGGGAACTCTTTTGAAATTTGACTTTAAAACTCTCTCTCCTTGTAGATCTCTTTCAAATCCCACTCACCAGAGGGATGGAGATTGAGTGGGGTCCTCTTTATCATGCGTGGCCATTTCTACATTGTTCTTCCCTCCCCTCCTTGGTGGCTGGTGCTGAGTAGACTGCCCTTTATCACTCCTTGTGCTGTCGTTCCCAGTCTTTCAGAAATCGTCCACATCCGTCAGTCTTCCTTTCCACCTTAGTTTATTCCACAGGAAAATCCATTCATTACCCTGCATCACTTGAGCTTCCTGGGCCTTTCACCAGAAGTCCTGCTCTCCACCTCAGCAGCCAGCACACTCCTCCTTGTAATAGCTGTCAAAATGCCAAACGGTGCCACTTCCAAAAGCTGCTTCAGACAGCTCACTCTCTAATTGCACCTCTGTTTTACAGCATATTCTGCTTCTCACTGAGACTTCTCTTCTACTTGTAAAGACTTCACTGGCCCCTCCAGGTGATCAAACACATTCTTACCTTTTTCTTCAGAACCTCACCTCAGCTTCAATGAGAATGGGCCTGTTTTCATCTGTTCTATGTGTTGGGAATCTAGTCAGATTAACTTGGAATTAAGGGTTCCTCAGCAGCAATAAAAAATATTCATTATTCTTTCTTATTTTAGAAAATTAAAAAATAGAACCAAAGAGCCCATAATATTTTTCAATGTTAGTTGCCAACAGAAGTCCTTTGATAGCCAATCCACATTTCACTTACAGTAATACAAACTACCAAAGTTTAAAAATGAGCTAAAGTCATATTTACATGAATGTTTAGGCTATTAATATTTCTAGTTCCTTTTTTGGTAATACCTTAATTTTAGGAATTATTAAGTTGTTGAAAATTTCACTAAATATATATATATATATATATATATATATATATATATATATATTAATGAATGACATACCTTGTTTCCCCGAAAATAAGACATCCTCCGAAAATAAGACCTACTTCATGGAAGCATAATACATCCCCTGAAAATAAGACCTAGCACATCTTTGGGAGCAAAAATTAATATAAGACACTGTCTTCTTTTTGAGGAAACAGGGTATGTAGTACATAGTATGTAATATATAGTTTATAGCATATGTGTATTCTATAGAAGCCATGGGGATTCTTTTGACCATGAAAAGAATGGCCATTGTTACTTTAGGCTGCATATACCGTATTTTTTGGACCATAAGACGCACTTTTTCTTCACCAAATATGCAGTCCCCAGGGACACGGAAGGTCCCGGGGGGACCTGCTGCCGCTCTGCAACTCGGACCATAAGACGCAGGCACTACTTCTATTCGGACCATAAGACGCAGGCACTTTTCCTCCCACTATTTGGTGAAGAAAAGGTGCATCTTATGGTCTGAAAAATACGGTAAACCCAGAGAAAGGGACTGAAGCTGCTCACAGTTTAAGATGCTTTTGATTCTTGCATCCTGGTGTCATAAAATAGCTTTTAATAAAAAGCATTTTAATCATGATGCATTTTCAAATTCCTTTTCACCATGATCTCAACATCTTTCTATGCACACACTTTGCCTGAATGGGTTTCCACATGGAACTCAGAATCAAGTGATTTGGCAGTTTGGGAGAATCAAGCACAAGTGATCCTCACCGAGGCACTACAACGTACTCCTCTGGGTCTAGGAAAAATCATGAATTTGTATTTGAGCAATAGCCAGCGACGGCCAGAGCTGACCTCAGGCTTTGTCCTAAAATGTCTTAATGTTATTTGATCTTTGGATCCCACACTTTTTCCTGCCAGGCCAGTGGTCTTTTCTAGCAATAAAATCTCTCAGATAGGTATGTGGCTACTACCATCACCCTTTGAGCTGCCCCAGTTTTACTTAAGTTTACATTCAGCTACATCTTCCTTCCTCTATGAATGGCTGCTGCTGGTGTCATTGTGCTGCACCCATGCTTCTGTTTTGCATCATTCTCTCGTTTGTCTCATGCCTATCCTTTCCTGTGCTGACTTGTGTTGCAGAGTCAAAAGGCCTCATAATCTAGGCCCTTCTTGTTGTCTGATCTACTTTGCAGTTTGCTATACTCCATCAGGATCGCTTTTCCCAGGAGACTTACTACTAGGCAACTGTGCTTTTTTATTTTTTAATTGAATTTATTGGGGAGAATATGGTTAATAAAATTATATAGGTTTCATGTGCACAGTTCTATAACATAACTTCTATCTATTGTGTGGTGCTTACCACCCCAAGTCTCCTCCCAGTTATCACCAGTTATCTCCCCTTTATCCTCTTCTGCCTCCCCCTTCTCACTTTATTGCTGGTAAGCACCATACTGTTGTCTGTGCCAAGTTTTGGGTTTTTTGTTTGTTTGTTTTTTGTTTGTTTGTTTGTTTGTTTTTTCTTAATCCCTTTACCATTTTCACCCAACCCTCCTCCCCTATAACAGCTGTCAGTCTATTTTTAGTATCTATGAATCTGTTTCTGTTTTGTTTGTTAGTATAATCTTCCAAGTATAGGTCTTTTACATCCTTGGTTAAATTTTTTCTTAATTTTGTTGATGCACTTGTAAACATATTTATTTTATTAGTTTCCCTTCCTGATAGTTCATTATTGGTGTATATAAATGCAACTGATTTCTGGATATTTATTTTGTATCCGGCTACTTTACTGAACTCATGTATCAGTTCTAGTAGTTTTCTGGTGGACATTTTAGGATTCTCTATGTACAGTATCATGTCATCTGCAAATAATGACAGTTTTACTTCTTCCTTTCCAGTTGGATGACTTTTATTTCTTTTTCTTGTCTGATTGCTATGGCTAGGACTTCCAGTACTATGATGAAAAAGAGGGGTGTAAGGGAACATACCTTTCTTGTTCCCAATTTTAAGGGAAATACTTTTAGTTTTTTTCCCATTGAGTATGATTTTGGCTGTGGGTTTGTCATATATGGCCTATATTATATTAAGGTATGTTCCCTCTCTTCCCACTTTGCTGAGTGTTTTTATCATAAGTAGGTACTGGATTTTATCAAATGCTTTTTCTGCATCTATTGATATGATCATGTGATTTCTTCTTATATTGCTTCTTAAGATTTCACTTTCATTTTCAAAGAGTATACAACCCAGAAAATGTGGGGCCTTTATACACGTATAAAGTAGGTTTATAGTTGTGAGTACCCAAAACACAGTTTATTGTTGTAATATTGTTTATTAAATATTGTATTATTTATTTGCATTAGCCATAAACCTATTTTTGCCCACCTTGTATACACACACACACACACACACACACACACACACACTTATATATTTTAAAATGCAGATATTGCTTATTGGATGATGATGGAAAGATGAGTTTGGAATAGATTTCCTTTTCCATGCTTAAATCCTGGACATTTTATAAATTGCTAATTCTAAAAATCTAAGCCTTCTCTTCAAACCTTTCATTTTCTGTTTTATGTTTCTCTGTTTGGATTTACAAATGACACAGAAGTTACATAAAGCTCAAAATATATTAATCCCGTCACACCCCAGTGGACACTGCTTTAAGTAAGGGGGCGGTGCCTAACAAACCATGTACTGGAACATCAGCAGGGGAGCCTCCCTCTCCTGGGGTCCTTACTTGGTCCAATTACAGGTGAAAAGGAGCTGTCTTTCAGTGTGTCCTTTGAATTCAAACATAGAAAAGATCTGTCAATTCTCTTTTATGTTCTTCTTGCCAATATGAATGAGCTTCATATTGAGTCTTATATTGACGTTTCTGTTGAAGCTGGCTATACTTGTAAACAGAGTCCTTGTCAGGTAACTAGATAAAAATTAGCTCTCAGTGACAGTGTGACACTGAGCATTTCAGATATATGTACTCTTACCTCAGGATTTTAAAAAGAAACAAACACTAAATAAGTTTGTTTTTAAATTTCCTTATTGATTAAGGTATTACATATGTGTCCTTATTTCCCTATTGTCCCTCACCCCCTATTCATGCCCCCACCCCCCTGTTGTCTGTGTCCATTGATTAGGCTTATATGCATGCATATAAGTCCTTTGGTTGATCTCTCTTCCTTACCGCCACCATCCCCTACCTTCCCTGAGGTTTGACATTCTAATTGATGTTTCTCTGTCTCTGGATCTGTTTTTGTTCATCAGTGTATGTTGTTCATTATATTCCACAAATGAGTGAGATCACATTTTTAAATAAAATTTTCTAATTAAAAATAAAAGTCATCTTTCCAGAGTATTTTAAAGAGAGAGAATGAATTCTAATTGCACACCCATCCATTAGATGCATGTGGCAGCGAGTTTATTGGCTCTTTTGGCACTATTACTTTTAATTAATAAGAAAAATGCAAATAAACTTTAAAACTACTTATCGTATAGTCAAAAATTGAGCAATTAAGGGGTAATTATCTAATTCAATTATAACAGCAATTTGTGAAGCACTCTAAAATGTCTTACCTTAGGCACTGAAAAAATATTTATGTGTATAACTGATGATTTTGGCTTCTTTTCCATGAGATGAGCTATCAAAGGAGGCCATTAGTTTTTGTGGTTAACCAGAACCTCAACACTTCTTGCAAAGAGACCTACTTTCCTTTCTTTGTGGGATGCCTGAGAGACGGGAAGAGGGTGCTGCTGGGATGTGGGGAAACCAGCTGTGATGTAACAGGAGGATGCCAGCCCACCACACAGCTGGCTGCAAAGATAATTAATTGTGAAAAGAGTGAGGAAGTAATCCACATAATTGTGTAACTGTTAAGTAATTTACATAATTGGGTCTATATAAAAATAAACTTTTCCCTCAGTCATTCTTTTAATGTAGAAAAATCTAATCTACCAACAGTTGGTTATTCAATAAAAAAAAAACCTGACTTTTTTTTTTAACAACGCAAAAATTTATATATTCCAGTGTGTGCTGTTCTTCAAAATAATGTGTTTCTGTGACGACATCCTTCATCTCTTGTTGTTGTTTTTTTATGTGTGTGTATAATACGGGGGTCAGCAGTAGTAGGTTTGCCGTTGTGAGTACATGAAACAGTTTATGTTTGTATGATGTTTTATTGATTATTGTATTTTTCCATACGAACAATGGTAAACCTACGTTTGCCTACCCCTGTATATAGTGTTTGTGTGCATGTATGAACATATATGTGTGTATAATGTGCCTATCTGCTTAATTCCTTGCTACAACTGCTTTTGAGCCACTACATGAACAAAAAATATCTCTAGATACTCTTTCTATCGGGGGTGTCAAATATATATTTATATCCAGGGTGGCAGTGTGCATCAGAGATGGATGACTCTTCCTACTCCCACATTATAAATGTGTTTATTTCGGTATTTTTCCCTCTAATCTGAGATTTAGCCTAGCAGTTATTCCCAAAGAAGTGTTCCAGACAGCCAGTGGCAGTGAGTCACAGCTGGCACTTGAAATGGAGCCTGTGTGCCAACTCTATTATAGACACAATTTGCTCTTTACCCCACTGCCATACTCAGTGATGTATCTGCTTGAGTTCGTGGCTATACTCTTCACGTAGTTCTGTTCCTTGGGTTCCTTATCAGCGCTATAGGATATGATGGGGTGAGCCAGCATTACTTCCCTCTTAAAACACCGACTCTTGCTGGTGTTTGCCAGTACTTACCAGTCTGAAGGCCCTCCAGCTTGAAGACTAGCGAAAGGAGTCTGCCCCAAATGAAAGAGCCAAAGGTATAAAAAGAACATTAATAGGCTCTGAAGATAAGTCTGGAAGAGGATCCCCAGGCTCGTTTTGAAGCATGGGTACATCAAGGGGGCCAAAAAATCCCCTTCACACCCCATGTTTCTTCTTGGTTATCTTCAGAGTCTGATTATTCCCCGGATCCTTAGGTCTATATAAAAATTAAAAATAAAAGAAGTATTTATTGTCTATAACATATATCTGGAAGTTTTAGTTTTAGATTCATGGTTTTACATTTTTGTGCCAGTGTTTTTGAGTTTCGTTTTACTCTGTTTCTAGAGCCTTCCTGTTTTCTCCATCTTTTCTTTAAAAAAAAAAAAAAAAAAATATATATATATATATATATATATATATATATATATATATATATATATATGTATTGATTTTTCACAGAGAGGAAGAGAGAGGAATAGAGAGCTAGAAACATCGATGAGAGAGAATCATTGACCAGCTGCCTCCTGCACACCCCCCACTGGGGATGTGCCCGCAACCAGGGTACATGCCTTTGACCGGAATCAAACCTGGGACCTTCCAGTCTGCAGACCAGTGCTCTATCCACTGAGCCAAATGGGTTTTGGCTCTCCATCTTTTCTTTTTTGACTTTGAAATTGATTAGGTCGTTAAAAAGCCACTCACCAGATTTTCTTTCTTTGGTTTCAGATTATTTTTATAAAGTATTTTATTTATTCATTGTTTCTTTGTTCCCTTTTTCTTCTTTCCTTTTTTTTTCTCCCCCATCCGACTAAAATCAAGTATTTATATTTCCCATTAGGTACATAGTTTTCCCTAATATCATAAACATTATATGAGGGTCGTAAGTTAACAAATACATTAAGGCCTCAACTGACTGTTCTGATACAAGTGAAATGGCACAGATAATTCCAAGAGCCTAATTTTTATTTTAATGTTTTTTTCATATGCACAGTCTAATGATTTTTAATGATATTATTTTTTAGCCACACTTTCAAACAAAACAATGGAGGCATTTTGTGAAGATCCAGGCTGAGTTATTTTGACATTGAGCTTCCCCAGTTTCTTCTGTAACACCCAGCATCTCCTCTCAGAATCAGACCACACCCTAACCTGCCTCCTCCTGTTTTTGGTCTTCTCTTTCTAACTCATAATTTCCTGATGAGTATACTCCATTTCTAAACTAGCATCCTCTGACTGGGCAGTAAAAGTGAGTGAGGGTCAGACAGAATTGTGAAATGTGTAGACGGATATTGGATGGCTTAATTAATCAGGGACATGCTGTGCCACTGAACTTGAAAGTGAAACATAAATACTAAGAGTTAATTTTAATACCATATGCTACAATATTTAACACTTTCAGGCTGCTGCAATAGAATGCTTTTTCAGGGAACTTAAATCATTTTTGTGAAATTCATCCTATCCAAAACTGAGTAGTTGAATGCATTGGGGAAATTTTGCTCATAAACTACTTTCGTTGGTTGACTGGGACCTTATAAGGTGTTTACAGGATAGATGCTTAGCTTTAAGCCAGGCCATCATGCAATGAGTGCTAATTACTATTGCTCACCTTTCCTTATCTTTTTACCCAGTATAATCCGGGCCTGTCTTGACAGAAATTGACCTCCCCCCCTTTTTTTTAAAGCTAAAAATCAATTCAATCACAGAGAGTATCAAAACCTTATATCTGACCATAAATTAAAAGTTCAAGTCAGGTAATTTACCTTAAACTTGGGTGGAGAATTAACAATATCTCAAAAAGTTTGGATCAAACAATATGCTAGACGTTTTTATCTGTTTAGACTCATCTCCATTAACCTTCCTCCTTGCGATTCATTTCTAGAAACTGTTCCTGTTAAATGGTAATTGTTCTAAGTATCATGTCAGGAAAAGCTCTTAGATGTCTTATCAGTTAGATTTTTCAAATAATCTCCCTATTGTCTGTTCCTATTTGGCATTAATTTGACAATAGCTTTTCCTTTTGTGGGTATTTTTCTTTTAAAAAGAAAGTAGCTTGTTCTATCCATTTTCCTTTTTCCCCAGCCTCTACTCCTTGCTTGGAATTGACTTCTGTGTTAAGTGCATTTAAGAAACTGGTCTTTATGATTCCCAAAACATTTGGCTTTTGTGTGAAGTTACAACAATTGAAATAGCCTCTTTGGTACTTGGCATTCTTTCAAAATGTCTTCAATTTTCTAATACTGACTATAGTTCTCACTTTAGAGATCAGTAAGAACATGAATGAGATTAATTTTTCATCAATGTTTTTCATGTACAGAAAGTATTCAGAGGAAAACAACAATGTAAGTCTCATACTGTAAATATACTGTTTCAATGGCTCCCTACTGTAAAATTTGGTAGGTAGAGTCTAGAACCTTTATTAACCATTTGTATGGCATAAGTGTCTATAGACACAAGCAGTGGATCTTTTTTTATTAAATTAAAGATATCATGGCAGTTAACTGGTTAAAGACTCATGTAGTATATACATTGAAGGCTGAAGATTGGTTAAGCATTAATTTACAATTCATTTGTTGATTAAAATTAGTTCTTGGGTTCTTGCCACTCAGCCAATAACTATGGCTGTGTAGGTGAACGAGGCCCAGATTTTAAGGAGTGAGCTGTCTACAGGAGAGACACATTAGCAGTATGTTAGCAGGCCCATGTTCTTTGTTCTCTTTCTTTTTAATTTTTATTAGAGAAACAAATTTTTAAAGATATTTTATTGATTTTTTTATAAAGAGGGAGAGAGAGGGATAGAGAGTTAGAAACATCGGTGAGATAGAATCATCCATCAGCTGCCTCCTGCACACTCCCTACTGGGGATGTGCCAGCAACCAAGGTACATGCCCTTGATCGGAATCGAACATGGGACCTTACAGTCCGCAGGCGGATGCTCTATCCACTGAGCCTGTAAGGTCCCAAGACCCCCGGTGAGTCCGACGGAGTGGGCGACGACCCCAAGTCAAACGCCGAGACCGAAACTTGATGCAAAAAGCATGAGGTTTTAATACAAGCGCAGCGCAGGGGTGTCTCAGGCAGACAGCAACGGTGCTGGCTGCCTGGAGCGCCGAGTAACTGCAGAACATGAGTTTATAAAGGCAAACACCACACGCAGGTGGGGTTATACATGGAGGGGGAAGAAGGGAACAAGGAAATTCCAAGAAGGGAAGCTGGGCTCGTTAATTACATGTTTTATGACAGGGTCTAATCTTGCAAGCCCCTTTGTCTCTCCCCTTCCCATTCCTCTGGGTAAGTCCTCAGGGTAGGGAGTTTCTGGGGACTGATTTCATTCTTGCCTAATCTTCAACCGTAAAGAACTGACCTCATCCCTGTCTAATCTTTAACCGTAAAGGTCACATCCTGGAACAGGTAGTGGGGAAGGTCATTTCCTCAATCTTGGGGCCCTACAAGCCAAACCGGTTTAGGCTAGAGAAACAAATTTTCTCCACCCCTGAGCTACTCCTATCCATGGGGATAAGATGGATTAGTTAGACTGGTAAAGAATTTGACATGTGTTTGTTCACGTCTTTCAACTGGGTAAAGTTATGCATGAGAAGCCCTGTTCACATGTGACCTTGCTCTCTTTGTTCTCATTCCTCACTCTCATTACCTCCCCTCTCAGTGGACCAAGCCCTGAGCACAGGAGGTCTTATTCTCTTTATCTTCATTCACTCTTTTGGCTTTCAGAGGGGCAAAGAGGGGGAGCGTCACCCTATCATATTACAATGATTAAGTGTCCTGAGCAAGTAGCCTGCTCTTGCTGCTCTGTCTCAAGACTAAGACTTGAAAGGGCGTATTAGAAAGCCTGATCCTGGCTTAAAGGTCTCGGCTCTGATATTGTAGGTATTACAGTTTCAAGTTGTCAAACACATAAGACACAGTAGGTTTTCACTTAATACTATCTTTGCTTATAAGGATACAGAGCAAAAAATTCTCCAGGTGAAGCATCTTCATGTCATGAGGTGGCCCAACACCAAGCCAAATGTGCAGCTTCTTTTGCTCCACATTATCCACACAAGAGCTAAGTGCATGGGAGTCACCTTAACACCGAACTGCTGTCATTTGATTCCATCTGACCTCGCAGAACTTTATAAACGTAGAAGCCTGGGCCTCCACGCCACTCCCTAGCTCCTCTGTCCAGGTATCTCAGATAAGGTGGGCACAACATTCCACATTTATCTCTATTCTGCTGTGTCCAGACTCTGAGATGATTCTCCCTGCAGTTCTGGGTTAGCTGGGACCTGTTCTTAAACCATTTGCTCACAATGTCCAACCCAGATTTAACAACATCCAAGATGATGCTTTGATCTTTATCTGATTCTTTGTATATTTATCGTTTTCTGAACAAGGCATCACTTGTCAAGGTCTCTGAGGAGCCGTCATATTCTATTCCCCTGAGGTTTGCTCGACCAGCTTCTGCCCTTCTGTTCACTCTTGCTTTTGCAAACTGTGGAAGATAAACTAAAAACACGATCATTAATGTTGTTTTTCAAAGAATGGGGAAAAAAGGAAGCATTATAGGCAGGAAATCATAAAAAGTGGGGGAAATTGCTTAATTGGCCCTTGGCTGAAGTCTACAAATTGGAGAGTTATACGGGAAGGCATTAAACAGGGACATGAGAGATGTGAGTTTGATTTTATGAGTCTTAGCTGAGAAATGAAACTCTTTTTGAAAGTTCCGAGAGCGTCTGGGGCCTGAGTTGAGAAGTAAGGCCGCCTGAAGCCAGACAAATCTGATGAAGCTTCAGCTAGTCTTGGAAAGAGTAGAAGACACAGCAGCTTCCTAGCCAAAGAAAATCAGCATGCTTGGTGAAAAAACAAACAAGTAACAACAACAACAAAACACTGATTGGCATGGACGGTTGCCCATCCTGTAAACCCGAAGCGCAACTCTTTTAGGTGACAAGGCTCTTAGGGAAAATGGTAATTAGATGAGCCAAGATTTCAGCAGTCAGTCTCCTGCTGAGGCAAGCATTGTTCATCCCCACTGCTAAACAGCCACTTTGGGACCATGAGGACACCATGAGAGGGCTATAGTCTGAGATAATTGCTATCCCTTGATTGTGATATTTGCAGCTGCCAAACACTCAATTCACAAATGTGCACTGAGGGCCTGCAGAGCCTGGGCCCTGGAGCAGAAGCTGAACAGCACACGTCTGCACAGACTGTGTTCCTCTCACCGCCAGGCCAGCTACAGTTGTAGCAGTCCTTGTAAAATTTCTTATTTGGGGGAAAGAGTCTCTGAGTTGGAATGACAAAAATTAGTCTACTTAACAGCAAAGTGTTAACCACCACGCTGGCTTTATTCAATATGCGAAAGCTCTGCATTTTACTTAGTCTACGTGTTCCCTTTCTACATTCCCCCCCTTTTAAAAAATATATTTTATTGATTTTACACAGAGAGGAATTAAGAGAGATAGAGTTAGAAACATCAATGAGAGAGAAACATTGACCAGCTGCCCCCTGCGCAACCCCCACCTGGGGATGTGCCAGCAACCAAGGTGCATGCCCTTGACTGGAATTGAACCCTGGACCTTTCAGTCCGCAGTCCGACGCTCTATCTACTGAGCCAAACTGGTTTCGGTTCTATGCTCACTTTTTAAGAAGCATGTCAGATATCACTTAGTTTTAAAAAGGGGGAGGGGATGTAAAATACAAATGAAATGAAATCAGGCAAATTCTAATATAAAAATACGAATACAAAATCATCACCCTCAATACAAAGTGAGGTCTGTCTATCTTCAGATATAATCAATATACAAAACAAAATTGGAAAAACGTAGTTCCATAGTGCTTCTCATCAAGATCACAAAAGTGTCTCATTAGAGAGAGTTGTCTGCATTTACTTGAATGCTCATAAAAGGGTGATTCCCTGTCTCTAACTCTTGGGGTATAAAAGTTAGCAATATAAGCCCTTTTTATTAACATATAAAAATAAATTAAGGTGCTATTATGCTGAATATAAATGGACCAATCTCTCCCACTCAATATCAAATTGGGTTAGCAAACAAGTGAACAAACAAATAGCATGTACACAAGCCCGCCATTCCATAACACGTGCACACACAAATCACTATAAACAATTCGTGGGAAACATAACTTAAAAATTTATTTTTGCATATTGGAGACCAAAAAAAGGCAAAGGCATAGAAAGCAAAGTGAACCAAAACAGCCGAGAAGTAGAAATATTAATGTTAAAAAGGTAGAAAATAGCCGAAACCGGTTTGGCTCAGTGGTAGAGTATCGGACTGCGGACTAAAAGGTCCTAGGTTCGATTCCGGACAAGGGCATGTATATTGGTTGCGGGCACATCCCCAGTGGGGGGTGTGCAAGAGGCAGCTGGTCGATGTTTCTCTCTCATCGCCGTTTCTAGCTCTCTATCTCTCTCCTTTCCTCTGTGCAAAATATCAATAAAATATATATTTTTTTAAAAAGGTAGAAAATAACATTTAACACAAATAAGTACTGGCTGATACTGGGTGTGGCAGATGGTTAACAGAAAATGGCTGTAACAATTCCCAGGATGGAATCATGTCTTAGTAGTTCCCTTCCACACTGGCTATGAGCTTAGTCACATGGTTGCCTTGCTTTGACCAATTGGGCATTAACATGCATGACACAAGAAGAGACGTGGATATCACACTGTTCTCTCTTGGTGTATTTGTAACCCTGAGACCAGCATGAGAGTGAGCCCGTCAGCCTGCTGGGGGATGCAAGGCCACCCAAAGGAGAGTGAGACACCCAAGCTGGCAGCTGCCAACCTGAAGATACACACAAGAAACCATCCCAGATCTACAAAAGAGCTAAATGTTCCCTTAAGATGTTTTTCTACATGTTCTTATCAAAGGAGGAAGAATTGTTCCCACTGGCACCTTGATGGCTAGTTGGTCATATGATTAGTCTTCAGGAAACACAAGAGACCCATCTGAAAGTGGGTCGAGAAGATTTCACAAAACGTCCTACTTAGAAACCAAGATTGTCTGTAACAAGTGCATCTGATTCCAGCATTTAGCATCCAGACAGTTTCCTTTCTCTAAATGTCAAGAATAGGACAGAAATGAAAGAAAAATGAGAGAAGAGGTATCTGGAGTTCAGAAAACATTATCCTCATCTGAGCTGACTTGCCATCATTTGGGGATACCCTGTGGAGAGTATTTATTCATGAACCTAGGAGAACAGCCTGTAATAACCACTTGAGTGAATGAACAAATAGATAATGACACAAGTAGGCAGAGGGCCGAAAATCCACATACTAAGAAGTAATCATATTGTATTGGAGATTTTAGAAAATGGGAAAAGGGAGGAACATGAAATATAGATATAAACACTGGGGGAGATATATAAATATTAGGAGATTTGTTCACAGAACACCTGTCTATAGCTTCCTTACCATCCACTGTGGGATGTAGATGTCCTTGCTGTCATTTTGCATACAAGAGCAAGGCCAAGGACTTTTCAAGGTCAAATGATTATTGAAGGCAAAACCATTAGTATATCACATTAGCAGAACATGAACACATACCTACTGATGATTAATCCAATGGTCATTTCCAAACACCCCTGTTGCCTCAAGGGAAATTACATCAAACCAAAACCAGCAAATTTCAGAGGACCACTGGTTGAGTGCAATGCAACTGGTTTTAGCAGGCATTCAGGAGGAAAAGATGCTCGAAAGAAAACCACATGCACAAATTCTGCCCTGAGGAAACCTACGATCTGGCAGGTTCAAAGCAATTCCACTTCACTTTAGGTAATTGTAAAAACGCCTCTATAAAAACAAAGCCTAGATGAAAACATTTGTCAGTATCTTTTACTCATTTCAGTGCACTCAAGCTTTGTACAAAGTAATTTCGTGAAATACCTACCATACGAGACAAGCGGATCCAAGTGAACAGTGGCTGCCCACTTAGTTCCACGTTGATTACTTATATCAACAACTGAGCCCACAGTGAATTCCTAACAGCCTTTATGGTCTCCCCACTTCACCTTTCTTTCTAGTTTTTTTTCCACTCTGCTTCTCTCTTCCTTGTTTTCTTTTTTCTTGTGTCCATCTTTCTTGTTCTTCCTCAGTAGCACTTGGTTAGATGTGTTTGGTTTGCAGTCTCACCTATAAAGAATCAGAGGACCAGAACAGGGACCAGTGAGTGTTTTGTTAAGAGTGAGCGGAACCAATGTGTCCATCAGAGGAAGCCTTTATCACTGAAGGCTTTGAACTCATACAAAGCACTTCCAAGCTCACAACATACAGGCTTCGTCATTTCTTTTGCTCCTTTGATGGAGCTGGGGGGAGACAGACAAGCAAAGTTAGTATCCCAGAGATGGTGAAGGCTAGGATGCTCAGAGGAAGTTTACAGGTACCAATGCTGAAATTTCTTTTCTAATATTCTGTCTGTGGCTTTCCAATAATAATAGCAGTAGTAGTAATAATAATGGCAGTAGTTATTATAATGTATTGGTGGTAGTAATAATAGGTAGTGTTTATTATGCATGGACTGTGTGTATCAGGCATTGGTTCATGTGCATTAATTCATTTAACCTCCCAACACCCTAATGAAATATACATTATTATTGTCCTAATTTTATAGTCCCAGAAAACTTGGCATGGGGTTTAAGGGACTACCCCAAGGAAACACAGGTTAACTAGTATGACATTTCCTCCAAAAAAATATTCTAAAGGGTAGTCTCACTTGCTCCTACTGATGAGCCCTATCATATCCTGATTGCTACCATTCTCAAACCTGAGAGCAGAAGGACCTTTGAATGAATCTTAGCTTCATTCAGCTCTTGGCCCAAAAATCTCCCCCTCAGAAGGTCTTTTTATCTCTTTGTTATCTCTTCCTGTCCCTTTCCTGTACTTGGTTTTAAATCTGAGCACTTATCACTATCTGACTGTTTTAATCTGCTTAATAGCAAAATGCCATTGACTGGGTGGCTTAAACAACAGACATTTAGTATCTCACAGTTCTGGAGGCTGAAAGTCCAAGATCCAAGTCCCAACATGGAAGGGTTGTAGTAAGAGCCCTCTTACCAGCTCTCATGTGCTTGTGTTCTTACTCTTCATTGACATGGCCCTTCCTTGATGAATGTCTATGGAGAAACATAAACAAAGAGAAAGAAAGAAAAAAGACACTGCTTTTTATAAAGCTACCAGACCACCAATACTATGGGATTAGGGCCTCATCATTATGATCTCCTTTAACTTTAATTCCTTCTTAAAAGCCCCATCACCAAATACAGTCACATTGGGGTTTAGGATTCCCACATATGTATTTGGAGGAGGGGGCACAATTTATTCCATAGCACTAACCCAGCTGATCTTTTAATATTGAACACACATTAATGTGTTTATTGTGTGTCTTCCACACCCACCTCCTAGGACCCTGCCTCACAAGTGCTCAGTAAGTACTTGTTGGAGGAATAAGGAAGGAAAGGACCCCTCTGCTCCCCTATATACTGAAAAACATGTGCGGCCTCAATGAAGGAAAGGAGGAACCTGTCTCATGTAATCGTCCAAACCCATGGAACCACTCTTTGCTTCTGAGTAAATTCACAGTCCCCTCAGTGGATGATGTAGGCAGCACAGGACTGCCACCTGTGGAGCACACCTGAGGACGAGGGTGTGGCTTCTATCCTTACCAGAAGAGGGGAATGGAAGAGCAGAGAGAACAGATTTTCAGTTAAGGAATGACTCCTCCCCCTGATCATTTATCCCATCCCTCACTCCAGGAAATTGCCTTCTGCCAATTAATGTTGGTTCCACCTCCAGGGACCAACCAACCTCAGTGCACTTCTTCCTTATCATGATGTGGATCTAGGAATATCCATTTGGACCTGAGGATGTGTTTGCTCAGGTTCTGAGGGTAACTTCTCCCACGCATGGTACCACTTACCCCAGGCCTCCCTGTCGGAGAAGAAACTGTTTGGCAGCAAAACTGGATATTTCTCAGGAAGGAACTCCTAGGTTTTGTGGAAGTCCTAGAGTTTTCCTGCTACTCATCTGAGTGTGGAGCACAGCATCAGTGATCCTACCAGAGGCCCTGGCTGTAATATTGATACATGGCTTAGGTGACAGCCACATCTGCACCAAATATCTCCAAGAAGCCTATCAGAGACTCAGGAACCATGTTTATATGATCGGATCTACTAGTCACGGTTTAACTTTATATATAAATATTGGTATTGATGTTAACTATCTGATTTTATCTTCCCAATCATAAAAGGTTGACATTCCCTGAGAGTAGGGACCTTATCTCCTTCATTTTTTTAAGCACACAGTAATGGACCCTTGTTGGTTGGATGAATGATCCTAAATCATGGTATGCAGTGATGGTATTTTATTGCCATTTTATAGGTGAGAAAAACTCAGTGTATCAAGTTTATGCATAGTTTGTGGAAAATCTTTAAATGAAACCAAGATGTCATGACTCATAGAAATTCTCGTTAGTGAGGATCCCATCTGAATGTCAGTTTCACAAAGACAAATGACTTGTTTTCTTCCAATAAATTCCAGGTACCTAGGAATTGCTTTTGCTCCTTTGATGGAGCTGGAGGGGGGAATGAGAGGGGAGACAGACAAGCAAAGTGAGACAGTAGGAGCAAGTGAGACTACCCTTTAGAATATTTTTTTGGAGAAAACGTTACACTAGTTAAGCTGTGTTTCCTTGGGCTAGCTAGTCCCTTGAACTCCATGCCAAGTTTTCTGGGACTGTGAAATGAGGACAATAATAATTTATATTTCATTAGGTTGTTGTGAGGTTAAATGAATTAATGCCTAACGTACATTAAATCCTTAATAAACATTTGAGTGAATTGAAAGAAGGAACAAGGTTTATCTTAACATGAGCCTCATAGGATTCTCTTCCGTATCTTCTTCCCTAAGAGGTTTCTCCACATTTATTGGGATATGTTCAGTAAGAGAGAAAGCACCCGTGTTTTCGGTATGATACTTCCTTGTTTTGTTCTTAATTTTGAAAGTTATTTTTATAACTTGAAATATTTCCCAATATTTTTCAGTTTTCACAAAATCAGGTCTTATGAATAAGGAATGGTGACCAAGGCCAGCCAGGATTGCAGACGATGACCAGACTTGGATTTAGAGAGGTTTCATCAAGCTGAAGTGCAATTGTAATTATGCAACCAGGTCACCTGTGTTGTTATTCTGACGACCTTGTCAGCTGGTCCTCAGTGGTGTCCTGGGAGAGTTTTCAAAGAGCTTTCCTAAAAGCTGATTTGCCTCGGGTCTGTGGCACGCTGCTGGCCGCTGGCCTGACGGCTCTGTCACTGGTAGGAGCTGATGCTGAATTACATAGCACCAACCTGAGCCAGGCTCTGTTTCCAGACCTTTCTCTGTGTTAACGTACTCCACCCTTACAACAGCCTCTACTGTTCGTATGTCCACTGACAACCAAAAACACGAATCAAAAGTTAAAGGATTTGCCCAGGGTTACACAGCCAGGAAGCAGTAGCACCCACTCGCTCCCTCCCGGGCTGGCACATTTAGCTGCCGTGCTCGTGCTGCGTGGCACACTGCCCACACACGAGTCCTTGTGAGTCATACTGCCCCCCCCCCCCAGCCTCACTTCACCCTCTTGTGCTCAAAAGCCATCTGTTACTCCGTCAGTTCTGAAATGTCTTCAGGACCAATACCAAGTCACCTCAAGTACAGTTTTGGACATGAACCTGGCCCTCATTTTGGAAAGGGGAAGATCTCCATTGGGGGATCATCAACAATCCTGTTCCCACAGCCAGCGTCATCTCAGCTTTCCCCAGATGCCTGGAAGGTGTCTTGCACCCCTTATTTCTGCTCTTCCTTCGCTTTTCATCCATAGATTTCCCCTCTGTCACACTCCTCCATGCCTGGAGAATTTCCCCTCGGGTGTCTGTTCCTCTGATGGACGGTAGTGTTATTGGACTGAGACCTCTCATTTATGTTATTAGCCAAACTATGCAAAATATATGTAGCTATCTGAGATGTGTTGTTTTTTGTCACCTCCCTGTCCTTTTTCATACTAATGACTAGCTCTTCACTGCTTCCTGGTATTTTCCCTCCTGCACACATCCCTCCTTTTCCCCCCCATTTATCCAAACATTCTTCTCTTCTGTGCCACATTGCCGGCTTGGAGCTCTGGTGATCAGATTGGGAATTGCATTTCTGAACAGACACAGGCTTTCTAGGATTGTCAGGGGCAGCCGATCCCCAGTGGAGAGCCCAAAGCAGCACCTGCCTGAAGCCCAGCCCCCCGGGTGGCAGGAGATTGGGGTTTTCTTTTCTCTTTCCTCGGTGTAGCTCTCAAGTGGAAGCAGAGAAGAAAACCCCACTTCTGTACCCCCACGGTCCATGTCCGGTGTGGTATAGTCTCTGTAATGTGCATTCCAAGTGCCTTTCCCCATTTGCCTGCCTGTGACTCCCTGCCAGTGGCTGGCAGATGGCAATTCCGTCATATTGCAGACATGCGTCTGAAGAAGCCAGCACCCCCCTCCTGGCTGATCGGACACATATCAAAGCTCCTTATACAAATCAATCATTGTCACCCCTGTTTCCCTTGTTGAAAAATAATATAGCTCGCTGCGGACAGCAGAGGGCGAAGGTACTTTAAAGGGCCAATAGCAATTATTGTAGGGTTTATGGGACATTTTGTCTCTCTAACAACTATGCCACTTCGGTGCAGAACGAAAGCAGCCACAGACAATGAAGAAACAGAAGAGTGTGGCTTGGCTTCTACGCAGTAACTTTATTTACAGAAACAGGCTGCTGGCTGGATTCGGTCCCAGGGGCCTCCAATTTGCCACTCCCTGGTGTCAGGAAGGAAGAAGGAGGAAATAAGGACCGGACCCAGGGAAGGAGAAGAGTGCCACCCACACTTCTCCAAGTCTCGCATTTATTTAATTCTTTCCGGAGTCCAGTAAACAACCTCCTGTTCCTCGGGAGTGTGAATCCCTGACGTGAATTTGGGGCCAGAATATCTAGTTTTATGTTATCTGGCATTATTTTTTCCATTTTGTTCTATTGCAGATATTTAGAGGGAACTAAAATATTTCAGCTTTGCTACTTTAAGGGAGCGACAGCGCCCCCCTCAGGCCACGAGGATGGTTGCAGTCATGTATAGAGGTAAATAGCTGGGAAGAGCAGATCACCCTGCCCAGTGTCCGCGTCTGTGTTGGTGTTTGTGTTCCTGGCTTGCACTGGCCACCTGCATTGTTATTTGATTGACACATTCCTTTACACAGGCCTGCATTTTTCTACATTTTTTTTGTGTGTGTAAGTGCAGCATTTCCTCCCCTGCCAGACTCTTAGTCTAATGTTCTTGCCATTGTTTGGAAAACAGAAAGCTAGAAGATATAAAAATAATTTCTTAGGGGTTCTTTTCAGATTTGTCTGTTAAAAGCAAATACTTTTATGGTAATGAATTATTCAAATGGGTTTTCATTCCTTGGACAAATAGTAGCCAGTGGCAGGCACATTTATTTCTGTGTGCGTGTACATATGTATATGCATGTGTAAGTTGGACAGCAAAAGAAACTTAGCTGGGAAGGAAAACATTAAAGTTGGTCATGGTTGGCAATCATTATCGTCTATAATGTATACATTACACACACAGACACAGGCCTCGAGAGTCTATGGGAGGAGTCGGTGCCTCAAACACGCCTAACAGAGCCACCAACAGCTGTTGATGGTATGAATGTAGGACAGACCTGAACCGATGCAAACTTGACCTAATTCTACGTTCTCATGAGTCAAGTCAAGACAGTCTTGTGAGGCGTGAGATGGTCTGGTGTGCAAATAAATGTTACTTATAATATAACTTTTATTTATATTTTATTATGAATAATTTTATTTTTCATTTATTATTATTTTGTGTATGTACCAAAAAAAGAAAAAAGAAATATATTTTTATTGTTATTAAAATACATCCTTTTTTTTGGCGAGGGGTACTCAGCGTTACGAAAATTATAGAAGGGATGTCAAAAGTTTGCCTATGTCAAAAGTTTGGGAAACACTGGTTTAGAGGAAGACACCATGATAGGTTTACTTGATAATAGGAGCAACTGAGCACCAAACAGACAGCCCCTGGGACAGAAGTGCGTGCCCAGGAAATTGTCACTTTCCTATGAAGATTAAGTGCTCAGAAACCAATGACAGAGAATCTTACTAGCAAACTTCACATACATAGAGGAGATAGACAGTTTCCTCAGCTCCAGAATTTAGGAATATTACTTTGTGTTCTAGTTCATATGGAATACAGAAGCCTGACCCGTCAGAAACAGGAAACTGGTTTTTCTTCTGACCATCAGATTTCGCACTCACTCTCTGACATCCCTTCATTGCCTATATCAGTGGTCTGCAAACTGTGGCTCTTCCACAAAATACCATGGCCTTGGAGAGACTATTTTGAAGAAGTGGCATTAGAAGAAGTTTAAGTTAAAAAAATTGGCTCTCAAAAGAAATTTCAATCATTGTACTGTTGATATTTGGCTCTGTTGATTAATGAGTTTGCAGACCACTGGCCTATGTCATCTGCAGAGAAAGCCACTTGGGGCTGCTAAGGAGAAGTCTGCAAAACACTACCAGCTTGTGCTTCAGGCTGAAGATGACAAATAACATTTCACTGTCTGCGGGAATGTGATACCTTTCTTTATAAGCTGGATTCTTTACAATTTTTCACTTACTCGTTCAATCTGAGAATGTCCAGAAGCCTTAACACTGAGTCTACAAATTTATAAACAGGGCCGTGACCATCTATCAGAATGCCCTCACGTGACTGGAGGCGGAGGGGAGATGGTCTCAGGGTTGGAGAGGTGAACTTGACATTCTTCTCCAAGGCCCAAGTGATCGCAGTGCAGAGGATCCTGCAAGGATGGTTATGTAGAGGAAGAGGAGAGGGAGGACTTGCAGGGAAGGCACAGGATAAGATAGAACAACCTAACAATGAGAAAGACACGGTATCATCAGGGAAGGCAGTGGAGGGCGAGGACTTGGGAAGGCATCATACTTTGTGGGGCTAAACTCCTTAAATCGTAAGTCAACAGACAGAGATCTGAGGAAAGTGTGGAAACTACTTTCACAAATAACACACTGGCAAGCCTCCAAACATCACAGGGAGGTTGCATTATTAGAGCAACTTTTAGAGACAAGAAAAGAACATCTTGGAAAAAATGGTGTATTCTGCCCAGGGAAATGTAATTAGAAAGCACTGGGCTTCAAACTCAAAACTCCTGAGTCTAAAAGCTCCGTTTTTATTCTTTTTGGTTGCCTCCTGCATCTGGGCAGGAGGCTAGCCTAAGACAAGAAGAGGATCATCAGTGAGGGAGGAAGGGAGGGTGATGATGGTCCCCATTAATGTGAGCTCCTGGAGAATGGCTTGGGCCAGGAAAGGCCGCTGCAGAACCATCTAATGGTTAGGGTGCAGGTCCAGCCAGGTCTGGGAACTTGAAAAGAGAGACCATTTAGAAACAGCCATCGTGGGTGATGGGAGAGAGAACTCCTTGCGGGTGATTAAAATCACCTCTGAAGTGAGGTAGAATGGGTCTGGAATGGGCTTAGACATCCTGGTGTGGAGTCTCCAGCAGACAGGAGGAGCCGAAGTGGGAAAAGTAGGTTGCTTGCTAATCAGATTGAGAAGACAAGAATTTAGGAGGCTTTCTGATCAGTTTACGAGTTTCCAGGAAACATCATGTTTCTCTCCATGGACACAGCCCACACCACGTGTTCTGTCTGATGGTACAAAGTTTTCAGGACATTCTGGAAAAAATTCAAATGGGGTACTGTCCCTGGGTTTCAGTTCCCCTTAGTTTCCTTCTCTCTCCTTTCTCCTCGGTTCCCCATCCCAGACCTTCATCTTCACTCCACATTCTGCAGCCTCTACTTTAGCCCCTTAATACTTTCTTCTGTTAATGTTAAAAAAAAAAAAAACCATTGAAACCTGTAAAGAATTTTTGTGAGTTTATTTGAGCCAAACTGTCGACATATGCTGGGAAGGAGAACCTCAATGAATTGAGGTAATGCTCCTGAGAATGGTGGGTTACATTTGTATAATGTATAAATACAAATGTAGGAAAGGGATGTAGGAGGCTTACATTAAATCCATTGGTGATAGACTAGAGAGGTGGCAGAAAGCAAAGCGGGGTGGAGGGGTGAGTGGGGTTGGGGTTGGATAAAAAGTAAAATGATAGACACACACCTAGGTAGGGTACAGGAACAATTAACATGATAATGAAGGAATTTGTGGTATTGGCCCTGGCATCCAGCACATTAGGTTGTGCCCCAAGGGTCCAGAAAAAGGGAAGTTACTAGTTACCCAGTCATTTCAAATGGTATGTTGTTATAGATGCAACAAGACAGATAGGCTCAGTTAAGGTAAAGATTGACCTTGTCAGTAAAGATACTGGCCTAGGATGTAACTGCCTACCAGAACTGCTTTTAGTTGGAGTTTCATTTCAGACCATCCTTTGTGGTTGAAAGGTCGAGGCAGCTGTTTATGACCTGAAATGCCCCATACCTGGAATAGGCCTGAGGGGAAGACCTCAGAATGTTTCAACCCCACCCAAGTTACGTGCAAACTCAAACGGCTTGCTTACGTGCAAGACAACCTCAACCGGCTTGTGAAACTTCCTTTAGAGCTTACCCAGAGATTTTAAGGTTGACTAAGCATAGACCCTGTCATAAAACATGTAATTAACGAGCCCACCTGCGTGTGGTGTTTATTTCCTTGTTCCCTTCTCCCCCCTCCATGTGTAACCCCACCTGCCTGTGGTCTTTGCCTATATAAACTCATATTCTGCAGTTACTCGGGGCTCTCAGCCAGCCAGCACTGATGCTGGCTGCTTGAGAAGCCCCTGCGCTGCGCTTGTACTAATAAAACCTCATGCTTTTTGCATCAAGTTTTGGTCTCGGCGTTTGACATGGGGTCGTCGCCCCCTCCATCGGACTCACCGGGGGTCTTGGGACCTTACATTTGGGGGCTCGTCCGGGATTTGGGGCGACCACCCCTCAAGCGCCAAGATCGGTCTTGGAGGTAAGCAGTCTCCGGAGTTGTTCAGTGTTTGTCTTGTCCTTTGTCCGTTTTTTTGTGTTCTCTGGAATCTGGGAGGGATAGCATCCCTCGTCTGGGACAGGGTGTCGGTACCGTGAGGAATCGGCACCTCTGGTTGAAGGGTCTTCGACCAGAAAAGCTGTCACCCTGGGGGACGCCCCAGGGACGGGTGGTGACCGTGAGGTCACTTCTGGTAGCTGGTCGGCGACGGGCACTTGCGTGTCCGGCCGGGCTAGCGTCTGGGAGGGATTTCATCCCTCATCTGGTATCTGGGAGGGATGTTGTCCCTCATCTGGTCTGGTATTCTGTATCTGTGTATATTAATGCTTTTGATTTAACCACACTTTTTCCCAGGTCAATGCTGGTCTGTAAGATAACTTTCCCCTCATGGTTCCTAGAATATTAGTCTTGGTTTCTTTGTCCAACATGAGTGCCTTTTCTGTTTTGCTAAAACACTATAATGTTACTTGTTTATTGAAAGGGTATAAGTACAGATGTTTGTTTGATATTTTGTTTGTCTGCTTGGGTATAATTATTTGTTCATGTAAGTGTGAAAATCTGTGAGAGAAAAAGAAGGAGAAAGAAAGAAACTTTTAATTTGTTTAAAACTAAGTGCTCTGACGGCTAGCAAACCGCCCCAAGTGGCCACGGGGAACTCTTTCCCCAGGGGTGCTTGCTTCCTGCCAGAGGGAAAACGGCCGGCCTAACAAAAGTTCTGTGTATGTTTATTAATTTGAAGGTATGAAATTTTAACAATTGTGGTACAAAAAGTTAAAAGCAGATACCAGATTCTTAAGTTAACTGTTTACAAGAAGGAAGCTTGTGCTGGCAAAGTCACTAAGTCTGCCCAGCAAGATCAATAACTAAATGAATCTTATTTCAGACACCTGCCGCCACCCAGTTATCAGTGGTGGAGGAATGGTTTCAGAACTGTTTGTCTCAATTGGTCATTTAAATTTGATGTGATTAATGATTACAGTACTTTGTAAAATCTTTAGAAAGAAAGGAAAATATTTTGAGGACAACTTGGTCCTGGTGTGTGTATGTCAACTCTTAAGTTATGGTTTTAAATCAGTAATATTAATGGAAACACAGTTGAGCAGAAGAACTTTTCAGAACATTCAGGGACTCTGATTTCAGTGTAAGGGTCACCGGTTCCCCTGCGCCACGTTTATCAGCAGGAGGCAAGTGAAAATGCCTCTGTGGAAGCAGCGCCTTCGCCACCTGGGACCTGCGCCGCTCCCTGTCTCCACCCACCCAGTGTAGCTGGAGGGGGTGGCTGACTAGGAGGGAAATTCTTTTGTGACCCCCCTGTACCCCAATGAGACCCCCAAAACTCCCGTGACTGCTTGGACACTTTTCACCGTGTTCTGTTAGGGGGCTCAAGGAGTTTAAAAGTGCAGTTAGAAATTCCCCATTCCTCTTTTCAGGCTTATCAGAAACTGAGATCCTTATCTGTAGGAAAAATGTGTCACTTTAAATTTCAAGCGGCTGGAGGCCTGGGAACAGGGGGCTGAGCCTGCCCTCTCTTCCCTCTCTCCTTTTCTAAATATTTTTTTAATAATGAAAAATTTAAGGCATAGTTTTGCATTTTTGAAAGACATAAAGAAAAAATTTGAAGACTAATTTAAGATAGTAAAGATTTTTGTGAAAGTTGTGCACGTGATGAGAAGGGGAACAGAGAAAGGTTGAAAGAAAGAATTAGTATGCCTATTGTAGGAAACATAGGCACTGCAAGGGAGGATGTCCTAGCAGATTAGCTAGAGAGGCAAGAAAAGGAAACTTAGACTTCAAGAGTTTTTTTTAACATAGAGGAAAAGGACTAACAGGACCGGGGCTCCTTTCCATTAAGCCCCCACGGGTAACCTTACAAATGAGAGGCAAACCTATTAACTTACTGGTGAACACTGGGGCAGTTTATTCAGTCTTGACAGAGCCAATGGGACCTCTAAGAAGATATCAGTCCAGAGAGCCACCAGACAAACTGCCTGTTTTCCTGGGACATCGAGAAGGACCATAGACCTGGGAAGGAACACGCACTGGGGGAATGCAGCCGCTGAACTGGACCAAAGTGGAACAACTGGCCTTTGAGGAGCTAAAGAAGGCTCTCATCTCAGCACCTGCCCTAGCCTTGCCAGATGTTACCAAGGGACTGAGGTAAGGGGCATTACAAAAGGGGTTCTCACTCAGACTCTAGGTCCCTGGAAGAGACCTGATGCCTATCTGTCTAAGAAGCTAGACCCTGTGGCAGCAGAGTGGCCAGAGTGCCCTGGGCAGTGGCCACTACAGCATTGCTGGTGGAGGAGGCAGATAAGCAGACTCTGGGCCAGGAGCTAGCCCTGACAACACCCCATGCCATTGAGGCCCTCTTTGAGTGCTCCAGAGAGATGGATGTCAAACACCAGAATCACCCAGTGCCAAGCTCTTCTCCTGGACCAGCCCTGTGTCCGGTTCCATAAGACACTGGCCATCAGCCCTGCCAGCCTGCTTCCAGATGATCCAGAGGAACCCATTCATGACTGCATAGAGGTAACAGATGCAGTACTGACAGATGTCCTGCCATCATCACCAGACGAGGTACTGTTCACGGATGGGAGCAGTTACATACAGGAGGGGATCTGATATGCCGGGGCAGCAGTAGTCACCATGGACCACACAGTTTGGGCACAGTTCCTGAACTTTTGGCCTTAATCCAGGCCCGTTGATGGGGACACAGTGCCATCCCCCGGGAAAGAGGGTTGCCAACTCCAGCCAGAAAGGACATTATTTTAGCCTTATTTGAGGCCATCTGACTCCCAAAGGCAGCTGCAATAGTGCACTGCAAAAGACATCAGAAAGGGGAGACAATTAAAGCCAGAGGAAATAGAGCCGCAGACCAAACTACTAAGGAAGAAGCCCCAAAACCAGTGGGGCCTTTACAAGTCTTAGTAACCCTGCCCGACCCCAACCTGCACCAAGCAAAAAGAGGAATTGGCTGAACAGAAGCAAGTCATCAAAGGACCAGATGGTTGGTGGACTCTACCAGATGAAAGACTGTTGGTCCCAGAGGCTTCAGGTCAGACATTGGTTGCCCAGTTACGCCAGGTTACCCACTTAGGCGTCACCATGTCTTCTGAACTTCTGTAAGGCAGATGCTACCAGCTTAGATAAGGTAATTAAAGGCATAGTCACTAGAAGTACTGTCTGTGCACAGGTAAATACTAAGCAAGGTAAGAGGGTCCCCCTGGGAATTCAAGGAGATTCCCCAGGAGAACATTGGGAGGTGGATTTCACAGAGATTAAGCCACCAACATTAAGATATAAGTACATGTTAATTCTTTTGTTTTTTGTTTTTGTTTTTTTGTAAATACCTCAGGTCAGGTTGAAGTATACCCCACTAGGACAGAAACTGCCTCTAGGTTTAGGCTGCCAGTAATCATAGGATCAGATAACAGCCCAGCCTTTGTAGCAAGGTAGGACAGGCATGAGCAGAACTCTAAAAAGTTTAATTAAATTTGTCCTAGAAACCGGTGAAAATTGGACCAACCCCCTGCCCTTCTCCCTCTTATGAGCCAGATGTGCCCTCTACTGGGATGGGTTCCCCATTTTTTTGAAATCATGTATGGTAAACTTCCTCTCCATCCTTCCCAGGGTCAGGGAGAAACTGAAAGCTAAAATTTGTAACCGTTCCCTTGCTCAAGTCCTTACAGGCTCTGCAGTTTACCCAGAGAGCCACCCATAAGCTTATTCCAGATGCACTGCCAGAGCCCACAGTGGACCCTGTACACCCCTTCCGGCCCAGAGACTCTATGTGGGTAAAGGAATTCACTGCCCAAAGACTAACCCCAACCTGCAAGGACGCTACACTGTTACCTGACGGCACCCAGACCTGACTACACCGCTCCCCGCTCCTGCACAGAAAACGGCTTGGACCCTGGCAACCAACGGCCTCACCCGTGAGTTCCCTAGGCTGAGCTCCACATGGGCCAGGAGGAGACTTGATGCCGGCAGGAGGGGAATTGGACTTCAATGGGAATTTTGGTATTGTGGTAAAAACATTTTTTTGCTAGCCAGTGAAAAAGTCTGAGGCTTAGTAAAGCTAAATATGCGAGCAAGAATTAAGTCAACAAATAGACCAGGATTTAAGTACCCTAGAGAAATCTATAGACGAATTAGAAAAATCGGTTGGGTCCCTAGCAGAGGTAGTCTTACAAAATAGACGGGGGCTTGACCTTCCATTTCTAAAAGAAGGAGGACTATGTGCAGCCCTCAGAGAGCAGTGCTGTTTCTATGCTGACCATTCAGGGGTTATAAAAGACTCCATGTCCAAATTGAGAGAAAGGCTTGAGACCCGAAAGAGAGAACGGGAGACCAATCAGGGATGGTACCTATAGTTCCAGGATTGAAACTTACCCACAAGAAAAGGGGGGAATGAAAGGTCGAGGCAGCTGTTTATGACCTGAAATGCCCCATACCTGGAATAGGCCTGAGGGGAAGACCTCAGAATGTTTCAACCCCACCCAAGTTACGTGCAAACTCAAACGGCTTGCTTACGTGCAAGACAACCTCAACCGGCTTGTGAAACTTCCTTTAGAGCTTACCCAGAGATTTTAAGGTTGACTAAGCATAGACCCTGTCATAAAACATGTAATTAACGAGCCCACCTGCGTGTGGTGTTTATTTCCTTGTTCCCTTCTCCCCCCTCCATGTGTAACCCCACCTGCCTGTGGTCTTTGCCTATATAAACTCATATTCTGCAGTTACTCGGGGCTCTCAGCCAGCCAGCACTGATGCTGGCTGCTTGAGAAGCCCCTGCGCTGCGCTTGTACTAATAAAACCTCATGCTTTTTGCATCAAGTTTTGGTCTCGGCGTTTGACATGGGGTCGTCGCCCCCTCCATCGGACTCACCGGGGGTCTTGGGACCTTACAGTGGTGACCATACTTTGTGGTCTCTGAGTTTGCAAGACCGCCATGCAGGCCTTCCCTGAGCTTGTCAGGTCAGCATATGGCCCCTTTCATCCCCACTTCCAAATTCTTCATGTATTATACCACTTTCTCATGTCAATGTCTGTTCCACTGTGTGTTCAGGAAACAAGACCATGTGAGTACTGGGTGCGTGTACATTTTTGAGCTAGACATGTCTCTCTTACGGCATTGGTTCAGGGCCAGTCAACATAGAAGTCATTCTGGATTTTTTTCTTCACTGTTGCATAAACTCACAAGTACATACACTTTAAAAAAGGCAATGCTTTTTGCAAAATGCAATCACTATTTCTTCTCACAGTTTTATTCTTTAAGACAGAAAAGTTGATGGGGCTTTGGAGGAAAATGGCAAAATGCCCGAGGCTCTGCAGACCAGATGGTCTGAGAGGACAGTGCCCCCAGGCCTGCAGACAAAGCCTGGGCTGGCGGAGGCATGCTGGGAGGGGCTAAGGCTTGGGCCTCCAGTGTCTAAATAACTGAGCCAGCCCACCCATATGTCCCTAGAGGTTTTCAATCTGTTGAGTATCTCTTTGTTATGAGTTCCAGGTAGAAAAGGATAAGCATTTTAAAGGATGTGTGGAGGCACTTAACATATGAAAGAAAAATCAGCATATGCTAATTTCGTAGCCTAAAGGAGAAATAAATTCAAATAAGGAAAAATGAGCAGAAAGCATTGTGTTCCATATCCTCCTCTACGATTGCCGGCACCTGTACACAATTGTGAGCATCACTGCTCGTGTATTTAATGTATAGTGGTCGGTAGCTGTGAAAACCGACTTATCACTTTATTAAAAGACATTTTTATCTGCAACTGTTCTGGTTCTCCTTGGAGTCAGGATTTTCCACCTGAAGTTGTATTTCTAGGAAGTGAGCGCCACCTTGTGGCTACTGCAAATATTGCCGAGCAGCCAAATGGAGCAAGGTGTATTGTTTTTACTATTCTTAACCAGGATATGGAATTAAATTAGTTCCTAAAGCATTATAATCACTTAAGAACCCACATGACCTCTGGGCCGTTCCTTTTCATCCTTCCCCTCCGTATAGCTCCCCCTCCCCCCAGAATGCTGTGGCTTTTATCACCACAGATACAGTCTATTCATTTTTTCGCTGCGCAGCCTGGCATCGGATTGGCGACTCCGATGCCAGCTGGGCTGCTCTTGGCACAAAGGCTTTTGTTCTTTTGAGATGCTGTGAGCAATCCCAGACCAGTAAGGTCTGTTGCACGTCAGCGGCTCCTTGACCCCGTGGGTCAGAAGCCTCCCAAAGCCACTGGGCAGCATGAGGTTTGTTTTCTTGTTGTTTGTTTTCATAGCGCATGTTGGGCATCAAGAACTGACCCTTGAATCTCCTGTGCACCCCATTTTCACCGCCTCTGGGTCTCCGCCAGTTACGCTTAACTTGGACACATCTGTCTGACCGGTGCCGAATGTACTTATTGGACTCTTTTTTAGAACCTTGGGTTTCAGGAGGGATCTGAGGGAAGCCGTAGTGCCACGTAGGAGATGGTTGCCACCTCTGTAGGCAACACTAGGGAGGAGAGGGGATGGTGGTGAGTGGGGCCTGGTGGGACTTCCCAGCTATAGTTTTTATTCTATATGTATCACTGTCTCTAGTGTGAACTATCTGCAATAAGAAAATCATAATATGCTAATTAGACTGGATGACCTTCTGGATGGAGTTGGGGCTGCGAGGGCCGAGCCCCTTGCACGAATTCCGTGCACTGGGCCTCTAGTCCCGATAATAATAAACACTGCCGTAGCCCAGCCCTGGAGTTTGCATGTACTCTCCAGGCAGAGATGGGTGGCACCCTGGACCCAGGATATAGTTTAACAGTTTGATGGAAATACTAAACCCCGGTTTCTCAGACTCTGAAACTAAGTCTGAAGTGGGGCAGAGCTATTCAGAGAAGCTCTCTCGGTAGAGCTGAGTGCTGTCTGTTCCTTGGTGGGGGTGAAACAGTACGTTGCTCATCATTAGATGAATGGCTACAATTGACCTCGATACAGAGTCCTGCGTGCCTTCCACCTGCACAGACTGGAGTTGTCCCTCTCAGATACGTGGTGGTCAACCTCTTGGCGCATTGCTAACAACCCAGGCAGGTAATTACTGTATCCTCAAAGTACCCCTCTTTGGTGAACTCGAGAAAATATAAAATAACACAGGGCAGGTTTAACAAATGGCTTGGGTTGTTGTGGTCGTCATCATTCTCTTGAGCTTATTTATTTATTTACTATTTTCTGTGAAATGGGTACTTGAGAACTGTTTCAAAATTTTATATTAGAGGGTCATATTTAAAAGTTCTTGCACAGCTAGCAAAAAATGGTTTTATTGTGTTGCCTAGAAACAGTGCTTTCCTATCCCAAGGTGCATGGGTCCGAATCAGTTGCTTTGGCTTCTGTGCTAGGACAGTGGGGTCTACAGGGAATGGCTGGAATAGGAACCACCTGACAGTATCTGCCTGCTACAAGCGCCTCTTTCCACACGAGGGAGAACAGTGTCCTCAGCCACGGCCAACTCTCCACCAGGTTCCTGTCCCTGAATGTCAAGTACAGCTTTTCCTCTTCCGTGAACCATGTGTACACATTGCATTTGTGAAAGACCGGGTGTGGACTGGATATGTCATTAGAATGCTTTATAATACCTGGTTTCCCCGAAAGTAAGACATCCTCCGAAAATAAGACCTACTTCATGGAAACATAACACATCCCCTGAAAATAAGACCTAGCGCATCTTGGGAGCAAACATTAGTATAGGACACTGTCTTATTTTTGGGGAAACCAGGTAGCACCAAAACACAGTAAACAGGTATCCACTCCCTTAACACTCTGCTAACCCAGATGGCCCAGGGGGTGGTAGCTAATTCCAGCCTCTGTTTAAAGCCCTGGAAGACAGTGGGCTGTAGGTGCTACCGTCCTTGGCCATGATAGTTTTTTACTGAAGTTCTTGGACAGCTTCTTGGTGGAATGCCACTCTTGGAGGCAGCATTTGCAGGTGTGAAGGCTAGAAAAGCTGGGTTTGTGTTAATAACCGGAGTTTGTTTAGGGCTGTAAAATAATCAACAAATATGCCATCTCTGGGTATCTGGGGGTGTGGGGAAGAGAGCTCTTTGACATTGTTGACGTGTGAGCAGAATAATGAAAGCTCATCTGTTCCCTGTGCTTCCACACACTCCTACACCACACTATTCAGATCAGGATTGACTTGGTCAGAATGGGGTCCATTCTGGGTGTCTAAGGTTCTTGTAGGTGGCCCTGCTGGGCTCCCAGGGTAGTAACAAGAACTGTGTTCTCACCTACCGCAGAGACCAAATGGCTCTGGGTTAGACCCCTGGTCGGCAAACTGCAGCTCGTGACCACGTTCGGCTCATGGCCCCTTGAGTGTGGCTCTTCCACAAAATACCACGGCCCGGGGCCAGGCTATTTTGAAGAAGTGGCGTTAGAAGAAGTTTAAGTTTAAAACATTTGGCTCTCAAAAAGAAATTTCAATCGTGGTACTGTTGATATTTGGCTCTGTTGACTAATGAGTTTGCCGACCACTAGGTTAGACAATGGTATGAAAAAACAAAAACCCTAGGCACTGAGGAGTAGTGACGGTTAGGGAAAGAGGATGGGTGTTAGGTCAGAGACTTAGACAGAAGCCAGTGGGGAAGAATGGGCTGTCTAACCTGTGGAGAATTCTGCCACTGAGGGGAAATGACCTGAACTCGGAATGGCCGCCACTGCTCTCCCCCACAGTGCGCTCGGATTGAGAAAGATCCGCAGGGAAGCCACAGGGCCCTGGGGCAGAGTGAACCTGTTTCCTGAACAGAATGCACTTGGCCTCTGTCTGGGCCTTGTGGTCCTTTATCTGCTTTCATCACTTGCTGATGAATCACTCACCACCGCCTTGTTGACACATGGGCTCAGTGTAAAAAATGAGAGAGGAGATAAGGCTCTTCTTAGTGGTTGGCGAATGAATTGTGGGCGCAAATCATCTGGAAGGCTTGTGAAAACTCAGATGTGCCAACCCGGCATGAGATGTTCTGGTTCTGGGGGCCTGGGGCCGGGCTTGGAGGAGGGCTGCTTCTGAAATTTGTGGGACTAAACATACAGATGGAGAATCAGATGTCATGTGCCTATGTATTGAAAAGCTGTAGATCACCCTAACGAACTGCTAATTTAAGGAAGCCAGAGCCTCCTTCCTTGGCAAATAAGCTGGTATGTGGAAGGTCAAGTTCAGCTATGGAACCTTAATGTTCAGGCTTTCTCCTCCACCTGTTCAAAAGTCTGTCCCCCTACCTTGACAAATGGACCTCCCTAAGAGTCTGGCAGCCAGGTTTAAAGGTAGAATTTTCAAGTCTCTCAGTGGTGAGGGAAGGAGCCCTTGGCCCACCCACACGTCTCTTTCCATCTGCTCCATCTGGAACCACGAGGCACCTCTGTGCGTGTGTGCGAACAGCCCAGGCCACAGGCTTACACTCTGACCTGTGACCATCCACTCTGGGCCCCCAAGCAGCTGCCACCCAGGTCTGGGGTTGTGCACACTCATGATGTCTGTCCCCTCAAGGGCATGGAGGGACCCCCTGGGCCCTTTGGCTGGCTGGACACCTTGGGGTAAGCAGTCAAAGATTTCAATTACCAAGTCACTGTCAAAAAGGAGGGGCTGGAGATGATTGGATCAGAAAACTATGGCACATGTACACCATGGAATACTATGCTGCCATAAAAAAGAAGGCATTCTTACCATTTGCAGCAACCTGGATGGAATTGGAGAACATCATGCTGAGTGAAATAAGCCAGTCAATGAAAGAGAAATACCACATGACCTCACTCATTTATGGATAATAAAGAACATTATAAACCGATGAACCAAAAGATAGATATAGTGACAGTAAAGCAACAAGCAGACTGTCAAATGACAGTGGGGAGGGTAGGGAGATCTGGGGGAGATAAGAGATCAACCGAAGGACTGGTATGCATGCATATAAGTACAACCAATGGACACAAAACTCTGGGGAGGGAGGGCATGTATGGGAGGTGTGTGTGTGTGGGGGGGCAATGGTAATATATGTACACATATAATACCTTAATGAAAAAAAATGGGAAAGAAAGAAAATAGCTAGTGAGAGGAGGGGATGACAGGCTGGAAGGGAGTCAGTGGGGAAAACAGGGGGACATATGAAATACTTTCAACAATAATTATTTTAAAAAGAAAAAAATAAAAAGGAAAGAAAAAATGAATGAATGAATGAATGAATGAATAAATAAAAGGATGGGCCTGGCTTTTTATGGCACATGCCCGGGTCACACAGGTGCCTCGTCCCAGGAAAAGGGCAGGCCTGGAAAATGGGAGCGGGAACCCTCTCAGTCTCCCCAGAGCAGATCTTCCTTTGGCTCTGACCAAGGGGGATACTGAGCCCTGGTTAAAAATAAACAAACAAAGTTGCTGGAACCCTGACCTTAGACCACAACCTTGTGGAGCATTGACCTTGCAGTTCCAGGAAGAAAGGGGCTTGTTGGGTTCTTATCCCCCCAGCGGCACTGGGGAGAGTCAAGGCAGCCCTACTGGGAAACCCCGGCTTTTTATTGCCTCCCTTCCCACCTCCATAACTTCCCCCACCAAATAAAATTGAGGAAAAATACTTTCGCCCCCTACTTCAAGCATACTTTAAAAGAAGGTAGTAATTTTAATCGACGTCTTTCTCACACTTAAGATTCTTAGGACTTAGAATATAGAAGTCATACACTTGAATCGAAGAGGAGATATCATTTCATACTAAAGCAAGAGTGCCTGCACAGCCCCGTGTCCCTGACAGATTGGAAGAATGCATGACTTGAAGGCACAGGCCACCCAACAACTATTAGGCTGTGTACAAAATCTTAGCTTCTTCCCAGCTTTGCCTGTCCTAACCTAATCTAGATGGAGGCCAGAAGGAATTGCCCAAGGCCACAAGAAACTGACCGTTCTGGGGACCAAATTGTACTGTGCACGGGGCCTTGTCCACTCACTGCAGTGGACGGCATGCCATGGACCTCCCCCAGCACTCACCGAGAGCAGCACCCAGCCTCTGTCACGTCTTTAAAAGTGAGGACATCCTGACTTTTTCAAATTCTAACACGGCATTAATCTCATTCTTACATTTCTTTTCCCTTCGTATCACAGCATACATACACTCAAGGGCACCAATTATACGTTTGAGTTTTTACAAAGCAAACATTTTAAGGTCACCAGCACCCAGGTCAGGAAGCTGACCCCCGAGCCTCCTTCCAGTTACCTCCCGGTGACGCACAACTGGAATTCTGATACTGACAGTGGTTGGCCTTTTCCTGGTCTCAAACTTTCTGTAAATGAAGTCATACTCCACAGACCCTTGTGTCTGGCCTCTCTAAGTCAACATAATGTTTGTGACATCTACCCATGTTGTTGCATGTAGTTATCATTTGTTCATTCTTGTGGTTCTGTGTTTTTCTGAATATGGTGAAATAAAGAGTTAGGGATTAAAGGGAAAGGAGGGATAGTCACGTCAGATGTCTCAAATGTAATAAGCCTTAAACAAAACATGAGTTTGTAAATGTTTCATAGTATCTAAAAGCAGCATCTGTGCACTAACAGCACTATTTATTCGGGCTAGTATGTTTTCAATAACTAGTTTTCTATTTTAAGACCTTAACTAAGATTTCTGTCCTCTTGAGTGGTTCTCAGCAGCAATGATTTATTCCATGTTGCATCACCAGTGTCTCTACTTCAGTAAATGTGATGCCAACATGGTCAACTTCATGTAATATCGTTCCAAGGAAATCCCTGACCATAGAGATCATTTTTCTCTTACAAAAAGCCCTCAGATGGGCAACTGTGGTACTACCGTGCATGCTTGTGCCATGATCCTGACTTGAGGTGACATTCCCAACTGAGTCTCATGAAAGCTGAGGGGTTTGTTGCAGCACTGTCCTCGGAGAGGGATGGCCCCACTGCCAATACCTCGTGAAAACAGCCCCGAGAGGGTGAGGGTTTTTCCTCATGGTGGAGGACACAGGTGTTGGTGGATGTAATGGTATTTCTCTACCAGGTTTATGAAGCTTCTAGAAGCCTCCAGCATTCCTTGGCTCATAACCTCCTCCCTCCATCTTCACAGCCACAACTCGGCATCTCTCTGACCCACTTTGTAGGATCCTTGTGGTTGTGATTGAGCCCATTTGGCAAATCCAAGCTTTAGTTACCTTCATTCCATCTGTAACCTTAATTCCCCTTTGCCATGCAAGGTAGCATACAAGTTCCAGGGATTTGAACCAGGACATCTTCGGGGACCATCATTCTGCCTCCCAAAGACTTGATGATGTCTAAGACGCTCCTGCCAGCTGTTGAGCTTGTATGGTGTGGGCTTACACATCTGGGGCTCCTTTGTGCAGTCAAAGTCATGGCAGCTCTAGGGGATACACGGGAGAATGGAGGCCATAGCGATACAGAACCGCCAGGCAGCACAGTTAGGAGGAAGGTGTAAACCTAGCAAGTGACATAACTGTCAATCCTTTTGATCTTTTCAGTTCATTTTTATTTCGCTTTTAAAAATTATGTTCTGTTTTTTTTAATGTTTACTGAATGAAATTTAATTTTCAAAATATGCACATGTGGCTTAAAATAGCTGCCTCTGAGCCATTCCCTTCACACCTAGAAAATAAATTCCTCGGAGGCTAGGAATGAATCCAGAAGAGAGACTGATCTGGGACCTGTTCACCCTATTCATGGAGTGGCTGAAGAACAGTCTACTTATGAACTAGAAGTTACAAACATCTTAAGTAGAGGGCCAGTGGCATTGTCGGTTTTCTCAAAGTACCTAAATCAAATGGGGCACTGAGGAAAATGTAGGTTCTGAGTTTCCCTCTAGTGAGAAGTCTGGAGGTGGAGTAGCCTAGGACTGTGCATTCTTTAGCAAGAATCTCAGGAATGATTCATTTAGAAACAGTCCCCTAATTTCCAGGGACATTTTCCCATTATAAAACCAATAGTGCTCTGGCATACAGATTCATGCACATTAAAAGGAAATTAATTAGAAGGTGGCCAGTGGGCCAGGACTGGGCGAGATGGGCTGGACACAACCTGGAGCCAACTTCCTATGGTCCCTTCCCGGCCTGCTGTACCTGGGGCAGTCCTGTAGCTCAAGGGCATCTCCAGAGTGAGCAGGGTGTCTCTGGCAGGTGGGGTCCCTCGGCCTGGCCTTCGGGGGATCGGGTGGAAACTGGCTCTCCGGCATCTCCTGAGGGGTCCCGGATTGCAAGAGGGCAGTTTTGGGGTGACACCCTGGAATCAGGCTCCCTTTCTGGTTCTGGGGTGCATCACTGAGAATTGCCAACATAAGTCACCACAGCTCAGCAGCTCCTGCGCTGATCGTCTGCCCCTCATAGTCGGTGCATGTCACAGCGACGGGTCAGACAGTCAGATGGTTGCTTAGCCATATATATATATATATATATATATATATATATATATATATTACATAAAAACCAAAGCACAACTTTAATAGTAAGATCTATAACAATGCCATGTCATTCTAAGTGCAATGACCTTCAATCTACTATCCTGTTGATTTGGAAAATGGAACAGATTTATTTCAGTTAAATGATGCTACTTGCCTGGCCGATGTGGCTCAGCGGTTGAGCATCAGCCTATGAACCAGGATATCACAGTTCAATTCCCGGTCAGGGCACAGCCCCAGGATATGGGCTCGTTCCCCAGTGTAGGACATGCAGTCTGTCATCATTGATGTTTCTTTTCTCTTTCTCCCTCTCCCTTCCTCTCTGAAATCAATAAAAATATATTTGAAAAATTATTGCTTATATTGTTCAATATGAAAATATTTATTTTAAAAATATATATTTGAAAATTATATTTAATTAATTAAATTTCATTAATTTGAAACTAGTTATTTCTAACCTAATTAATGTTGTAAAAAGGTCAACTGATTTTCATCCCTTCCCAAAAGTTAGTCAATAGATAGATACCACCACATTTTTTTTAAAAAAAAGTTCTTAGAATAAACCCAGGCAAATAGTTCTTTATTAAGTAATGACGGTGTCAGTAGGTTTAACCATTTAACTCCCTTCTTTCTGATCCTTTCTAAAGGCTGAGCCCTCATATCTCAGAACAATTAAACATGGTGTGAAATTTAGTTCTGATTTATCTATAGCCCTGTTAATAAGTTACAGCAATTGGTCTACATTACTTCCTGAAATGGCTGAAAATAATATTAACCACTTAATAGGATTACTAGAGTGATAAACTTCCGATCACAGTATGAAATAGTTGTTCTGAATCCAGTTGCTGGTTCAATGTGTATAAACTTTCAAGATAAACCTGAAAATTCATGTAATCACCTTCCTCAAACATGTTTTTAGTAAACTAACAGTGATAGTTTAGAACAGATGGCTTATTACATTTTCTAATGTATTAAACCTTAAAGATAAATTTAAAGACCATCTCCAGCATCAGTTTCACCAATCTCATCACCTTCATCTAGAGATTTCAAGACTAACAGTGCCCAGTATTTATGTAGCACATTAGGCATTTACAAAGTACTTCGATAAGTATTTCACTATATTTGGCCACAAACTCAATTGTTTTCTCTGGTACTCAGGGAAAGTTAAACAGATCTTTTCATTTTTTTAAAAATCACATTGTCTTTCCTAGTATTTATGCTATGCTTTACCAGTGTTTGTATTTATTCCTTTTGGCCACTAGAGGGCAGTCTTTAGTCAGCAATGTCATGTATGCTCCTGGCTGGAAAAGGATTCTGCTTGGAAACATCTGCACAGGGAAGCTGTTTTCCCCTGGTGGGCTCAGAGCAAGGCCTCTTGGTGACTTGATTCTTCTTTTTTATTTTTAATGACTAGACCTCTCTTGGTTCTAGAGAGACCCTTGTTTCCAAACACTCCTTACTGAGCAATTCATTGCCCACCCCAACCCCCATCCCCAATCCTGGGCTCATTTAAATATGATGGAGTGCTGGTAAGTCCTGCCTTGGTGATAGCTTAGTCTGATTTGCCAAGCAAGGCTGATTTCTCTGGACAATATACTCGGGGGAGGCACAGCAGTAGCCTTAGACCTGTGCTGCAGCTTAAGGGACATTTTGGAATTTGTTTCTAGAAGTAAATTTCAGAGTGCCCCTATACCACATTTGTAATCCAAATCATTTCCTGCTAATGATATCACATTGCCAAACTTTTACAAAGCCACCCTAGAAGTCTTCTCTCTGTTTTATCTGGGCTGTCTGATTTTTTCTAGCCAAAGCAGAATGGACAAAAACCCATTCACACAGACTATTTGCATGATATGGTCCAAAGGTTTGCCACATTATATTTGTTATTAGTTACCCAAGCATAGAACCTAAAAGTCAGCAATTTCCTGGTCCTCTCCTCCGCCCATGAATGTTGATTCTTTCAATATCACACATTTTTATTATGTGTTTTTTTTTTTAATTAACTCACTTTCATAACCAAACCTGTGTTTCAGGTTCTCATTCTTTTTTTTTAAATTTATTAAGGTATTATATGTGTACATAGCTTACCATTGCCCCCCCTCCCATACATGCCCTCCCTCCCCAGAGTTTTGTGTCCATTGGTTGTACTTATATGCATGCATACCAGTCCTTCGGTTGATTTCTTATCTCCCCCAGATCTTTATATGCCCAATCAAAAAGGAGATGTCATCCCTTTTTTATTCAATTAATCAAGTCCTCCTACCTCTCACATTCTCTGGGAATTCTTTCTGTACACTATCACTGTGTGTTCTTACTGCCTTAAAGTTATCTCACTGTTGAGCGTAAGCATTTATATAACATGTTCTCTTCTAGTCCTTTGGAACTCATTCTCTGCAATTAACAGAGATCCGAGATTGAATCGGTTCCCAGAGTTACCAATTGGCTTGTCCATCTGCCCAGTGTGGGGGTGGAGGTGGTTGCTTGGGTTGTGAGTATGAACTTTCAGTTGCTTAAGGACAACAGGAAGCCTGGTTTCTGTTGCTACCACTTTAAACGTTAGCTGAAATTTTCATTGTTTGTGGGATACGGAAGTTTTTCTTCATGGGGGTCAACTGAGTTCACCGTTTCCTAACATCGAGATAAAATTGGCTCCAAACCACATTGTACAGATTGTGAAAAATCTCCCAAACACACCAAGCCCCAACTCTACGTCTCAGCGGAATTAGTTCCTTTTAGAAATAGCTCACAGCACCATCACGATTCCTCCTTTTCCACCCAGGTGGAATGGGGCCTCTCCCTTTATTCTCCCTGCCACCTGCCTTTGCTCTTCCCCATGAAAAGAAACCTGTTCACACATGATATTTCTGGATGGACCAGACTTATTGATGGTTTGAGTAAATAAAAACTATTTACATTCAAAAATAATGTGATAGGTTATAAATTGTATTTAGACATTTATGTTCTTAAAAAAGTAACTTACCTGCCAGGCCAGTGTTGCTTAGAGGTTGAGCTTCCACCCATGAACCAGGAGGTCAGCAGTTCGATACCTGGTCAGAGCACATACCTGGGTTGCAAGCTCTATCCCCAGTAAGGAGTGTGCAGGAGCCAGTCAATTGATGTTTCTCTCTCATCGATATTTCTATTTCTCTGTCCCTCTCCCTGCCTCTCTCTCTAAAAATCAATAAAAAATGTACCCTATCTAATAAAGAAGGGATATGCTAATTCGCAAAGATAGTGGCACCCACAGCCAATAAGGAGGGAATATGCTAATTGTCTGCCCCGCCCTCAAAGATGGCTGTGCCCAGTCCCTTCAACCCCACCAGGGCAGTAGGTGCAGAGTCCCCCAGTCCTCTCTACCACCAGCTGCCCAGGGCGGCCTGAGGCTCAGGCAAGCCTCAGATGTCAGATGCTCAGCAACCCAGGGCCGCCTGAAGTGCAGGCAAGCCTCAGATGGCAGCTGCCCAGCCACCCAGGGCTGCCCGAGGCTCAGATAACCAGGGCTGGCCAAGGCTTGCATTGCCGGCAGTGGCAGCAGCAGAGGTGAGATAGAAGGTCATCTTCCCCTGATTGCCAGGTCACTTTCTGCCCCAACGGCTCCTGGATGGTGAGAGGGGGTAGGCCGGGCTGAGGGACCCCCCCACTCCAATGTATGAATTTTTATGCATTGGGCCTCTAGTTTTTCATAAAAGTTAAGTTGCCTAGTTATTTCTACAACTAAGATGTTAGCCATCTGCCATTGCTATTGGCCCTCTCTCTTCCTTAGTTTCTAAAAATTATGTATAGGAGCTCCACATTTTTCTCACTTCAGAGGATTTAGCACTTTTCCTCTCTTCTTCTGCTTTATCCATCTTTTAACTGCCAGACCCATCCAGGTGCTCAGCAGAACAAAATAGCTTTTCACTCATTAGTACCCACCTTTTCATAGAAATAATACACCTTTGGTTATAAAAGCTGTGTGTGTGTGTGTATATGTGTATCTGTGTGTGTGTATGCAAGCTCACATGGGTTAGGATGACCAAACTGAATTTTGCCATTTAACTTATATTTGATTTGGAAATTCTACATAGTCTTATCATTCAGCAACTATCTGGCGGGGAAAAGAGGAAGGAGCATTTTAATCAAAGATTACAAAAAGTTAATATTTCTTTTTTTTTCTCCAATTACAGTTGGCATTTGATGTTACATTAGTTTTAGTGTGCAGCATAGTGGTTAGACATTTATATAACTTATACATTTATCCTCATTGGAACCATTACATTGTTAAAGTCAATATTCCCTACACAGTACTTTATATCCATGACTATTTTGTAATTACTATTTTTTGCTTCTTAATCCCTTCACCTTTTCCAACCTCCCCCAACTTCCTCCCATCTTGCAACCATCAGTTTGTTCTCTGTATGTATGAGTCCATTTCTGTTTTGTTTCCACCAAATAATTATTGAACACTTACTTGCAAAAATAAATATGGTTCCTTCATTGTTGGAGCTGACAGTCTAGTAAATAATCAAAAATCACAATTGTCCATGTTTCCTTCTAAGCTCTAATAATTCTAATGAAGGAAGGGTATGCAGCAGCTTGAGAAACTGTAACAAGAAATGTCTGCTTGAGCTGTCACAACAAAACGCCATGGGCTTGGCTGGTGGCACAACCAACAGACATTTATTTGCTCACAGCTCTGGGGCGGGAGGTCTGATAGCAGGGTGTTGGCAGAGTTGGTTTCTGGTGAGAGCTCCATTTCTGGCTCTTAGACACATGCCTCCTCTGCTGGCCTGATTATCCACAACTGCCCTCTCCTGCTGGCCTGATCACCCACAACTGCCTTCCACATGCAGATGGGGAGGGAAGGAAGACAGAGTGCTCAGAAAAGCTGGGGATGTCTCTTAAAGGGAAACTAAGCCCATAATGAGGGCCTCATCCTCATGACCTCATTTGACCCTAATGGCCTTATCTCCAGATATCATCACACTGGATTAGGGCTTCAACATATACATTTTGGGAGGATGCAAATGTTCAAGTCATTGACAGGGAAAATCAAAAAGGGAGAAAATGCGGAAGAAGAATCATCAGTTTTTTACTTTAAAGGATCATCTGGCTGTGCTTTGGGGAATAGATGTTGGGGGGGTTTAGACTTAGGGAGTCAGGCCACAATTGCTGGAGCCCAAATGATTGTTATTTAGAACTCAGTGGCCAGGCCCTTGAATCTTGGCCTCATCAATGTCTCTTTTTCCTCTCTCTTCCACTCACATTGTGGTAGTCTGTACACGATTTCTGTTTCTCAGTCTAATACTTCCTCCCAGCTTTCCAATGTATATGAAGGGACTTAATAGACTTTTCTCTCCTTAAAGTTCTAGAATTCCATTTCTGGTGGGTTAGTTCAGAGATTTTCAAACTTCTCCATCTCATGACACACATAAAATAATTACTAACATTCTGAAGCACACCAGAAAATACTATATTTTTGGCTGATCTAACAAAAATAGATATAAAATTTGATTCATTCACACTGGGCAGCTATTGTTGTATTGGCTATTGCCTTTTTTATCTAAGAGAAACACTTTATTGTTTATGCTGTTATCGGACAGTGAAAACTTTAGCTTTTGGAAAATTAAAGTGGCAGCAAGATCCCAGATTCTACTTACTTGATAAAAAAAGAAAAAAGCTAAAAGATTGGTAAATTTCTGTGAGTGAGTCCATAGGTAATTTCCTGAGGGGCTTGTGAATTAAGCAATTGACAACATCTATTGATTACAAATGCATATACCATTTGATTCAGCAATTCCACCACTATGCACTTATTCTACAGGTTACTTGCACACATTTTAAAGGACTTATGTACAAGGTTACTCATTAGAAAACAATTAGTGATAGTGAAAGCTCAAAAAAAAAACAAAACAAAAAAACAACACACACATAAAGGCCCATCAATAAGTGACTGGTTTAATAAATTACACTTCCATACAATTGAATAGTATGCCATCTATAAATAGATATAGAAACATAACCAAACATATTCAGTGAATAAAAGATGTCAAAAAATGGTGTGTATAAGAGACTACATTTTTATATAAAAGATTAGAGGCCTGCTGTACAAGTAGGGTTCCTAGGAATGTCCAGCAATGAGGGTCCATTGGGGCCTTCCTGAGGCTGACCAGAGCCTCCCTTCCCTAGCTGCCAGCTGCCTCCTGGGGCCTTCCTTCATTCTGTACTGCCCCCTGGTGGTCAGCACACATCATAGCCAGTGATTGAACTCCCAAGGGGACAATTTGAATATTAGGCATACATATATTAGAGGCCTGGTGCATGAAAATTCATGCAGTGGAGGGGGCGGTTTCCTCAACCCAGCCTGCCCCCTCTCACAGTCTGAGAGCCTTCAGGTCAAGAGGTGACCTGGTGATCAGGGAAAGCAACGCCCCATCACACCTCTGGTGCTGCCACTGCTGGCAGTGTGAGCCTTGGCCAGCCCTGGGCATCTGGGGAGCTGAGAAGGACTGGGGGGCTCTGGAGGCAGGTATGCAGAGTGGCCGGGCCCACCCCCAGACCTTGACATGTGCCTGCCACCCTGATGGGGCTGAGGGGGTTGGGCGCTGCCATCTTGTGGCTGTGGGCACCACCATTTTTGAGGGCATGTCAGCAATTAGCATATTCCCTCCTTATTGGATGTGGACACTGCCAACTTTGAGGGCAGGGCAGTCATTAGCATATCCCTCCTCATTGGCTGTGGGTTCCACCATCTTTGCATGGCATGAGGGTCAATTAGCATATTCCCTCTTTATTAGGATAAATAATAAGATGATAATTATTTACCTTTGGGGCAAAGGAGAACTCAATGAGTTTAAAATCTGGTTAAAGTACACAGAGTTTTTATCTCTCTGTATATGATTGCATACATATATGCTTATAAATATATAGGTGTAAATACATATGTGTGGACACATATGTGCATATACACATATATGTATGTAATTTTTATTTTCAATCACATAAGTGTATTGCCCATTCAGAAGAATATCTTTTTAGGTCCCAAGGTTTGTTTTTCTATTTCTTATCATTTTCTCTCATTGTAAGACTTGATGTTGAAGACAGACTCTACAGTCCTGAATTAGGCCTCTGCCACTTACTAGGTTTGTGACAAGTTACTTAATCTCTGTACTTCAGTTTCCTCCTACTTAGAATATAAATAATTTAAAACAAGTTGTTATTTTAATGAATTTAGAGTTTTAGTCTTGTAAGATAAAAAGGTTCTGCAGATCTGTTACCCAACAGTATGAATGTACTTAACATTACTGAATTGTACACTTAAAAATGGTACATTTCACCCTCGCTGGTTTGACTAAGTGGACAGAACGTGTCGACTTGGGGACTGCAGAGTCCCGGGTTTGATTTCGGTCAAGGGTATATGCCCCGTTGTGGGCTAGATCCTTAGTAGGGAGCATGCAGGAGGCAGCTGATCAATAAGTATCTTGCATCATTGATGTTTCTCTTCTTGCTCTTCCCTTTTCCTTCCTCTCTGAAATCAATTTTAAAAAATTAACAAAGAAGGTACATTTCATGTTATTTTTTACCACAATGGAAAACAATATTTTTAGGTGAACATAATCAGTATCTCCCTGCCATTCCGTTATGAGGATGATACCAGCCAATGTGTGTGATTGGGGCAGAACCTAAAGTGCCAGATGCCTATTTCCTCCTGGGATGTAGAGATAGCAGACCATACCCTCACGCTTCAAACTTCCCAAGTGACTCTGGGTTAGAAGTGGCCCCTCTGTTACCAGAGGAAGCCTGGGAGTCCTGGGTGCATTAGAGACACATTTTCTAAGGTTTTGGTGCAGTTCTCTAGCACTGAATTGTTTATCTTGTTAAAGCCCCCAACTGAAAAAGCTACATGATATTTCAAGTTGTGAGGAAAGTCTTGTGGCTCCAGAACAAAAAAAATAACTCCTGCTGCAGTAGCTTCATAAACATTTTTGAGAAGGTGGCTCTCTCCTTCCACTTGTACCCATTTGCCACAGATTAGTGTTCCATGCATGACCTCACCCCCCAGGTCTTCTCTCCTAGGACCAGGAGAGAAGCACCCCTCGTCTTTCCACTTTTCTTCTGAGACCTCCTCATTTTCCTGTTGCTGCACCCAGAGACAGACCCACTGTCTCAAAGCGTCTTCATGGAAAGGCTCATCTGTGTGCGATGTCCAGAGAAACCTGAAGTGTCTTAGATGTTGAAGGGGCTGCTTATTGAATTGTGAGTGTTCAATCAACATTCATGGGTAACTGACTTTAGCCCCCCAAATCCACTAGGTGATGCCATCAGCAAACATTCTTGGAGAACAACAGGCAGCAAAGCCTTTTGTTATCTCACCTAAGAGAGAGAGACCGAGTGATGCTAAAGAGGAAAGTGAGTCTCATAGACATGCAGGTGCTCCTCTGCCTGAGTGTGTGGGTGTGTGTGTGTGTGTGTGTGTGTGTGTGTGTGTGTGTGTGGTGGGGGAGAGTTGAGCTAGGTTTGAAGACAACCTTAGTCTCTCAGTGATTCTGCTGCAGGCAGTAGCAGAGCAGGGCCGCCCACTCACAGTTGGACCAGCCTCTCTGACGTTTCACTTTCACTCATCCCATTCTTTCATTTTTCCGTGGCTTTTCCCAGCAGCTAAAAAAGTGACATGAGGAGTTATGATGATATCATCTATATTTTTTGGTACAATTAATTAGTAATTAAGTAATGTTTAAGAACTCTTTACTGAGTTGTTCTTAATGCCTTAATTAATGATGATTTGTCTGTTTTGCTGTGTATTTTACTTGAGGTTTTCACTGTAAAGCATGCTATTTTGAGGACAAAATTTAAAAAATAGAGAGGGATAAGGAAAGTGATGGTTGCAGGAGGTGAAAGTCGGTGTAATCGCAGTGTGCATTTGTAGGTCAGTGGAGCAGAAGCCCTGAGGGAAAGGCTGGGGGAGGGGCGGTGAGGCCAGGAGGGGGAGGGCAGCTCCTCCCGGCTGCCTGGGAAGCCAGGGGACTTCGCTCTGCTGAGCCACCATCACAGATGGCGTTCCAGAGAATGGTGGTTGCATTTTCAATCACATAAGTGTATTCCCCATTTTGAAGATGCGCATTTATGTACCTTTTACCTCAGTGTGACTCATTCCCTTTCTCTCTCAAATATGATTGCCCTTCAAGGGTTCTGAAAAGGAAAATGAGTCCGGCTTCAGGGCCTGTTGAATTACTGTAGAGACAGCTGGGGGTTTGTGTCTGTGTCTGTGTGTGCATCTCTGTGTGTCTGGGTGCATTTCTGTGTGTGTATACATGTGCATGTGTGCATATACACAAAGTCCTACATTGGCACATACTACATGGTCACCTCCTGCCTAATGAGCTGTTTAAATTGCTATATTTTTAGTACACTTCACCAGGTTAGGGATTAAATCATATTAACACTACGTATACCTGAGCAATATTTTAAAGATAGAATTGCTCTCTGACACCAGATGAATGAGCGAGCCCCTAAAGGAAAAAAATTATATAAGAAAAGTCCCTTGTCCACCTTAGCTGCTGAACAGGCACACGTACCTCAGAAGCTGTGGGTTCTTCATCCTCATGAAGGGAACAGTGGTAGTGGTTAATCTTTGGCTAGAACTTTCCTTTGCTATTAAGGGTGCTTGGAATAGATTTCTAGAGGCTATTTCTTTCTTTGGGGGAATGAGCCCTTATGAATGAATCTTTATTCCTTAAAAGGCTACATGATGCTCAGACTCCGCTGTGTTGGCACTGACTTATGCTAATACGGTTACAAACATGTTTGGGTTGTTTTTGTTGGACATTTGTAACTGCCAGGGGAGTCTGAGATGGTGACCGTTAGCTACCTCCTTACAATCTCGCCACCTGGTTAGGAGGAAAGCAAGTCTATGATTAAATTATTATTTATTTGAGGACATTTACTAAATAAATATTTATTATCAAAGAAGCATGAAATAAAATAAAAAATTGTATTATCAGTTTGTCTCCTTTTGGTGCCCGGCTACCATTTTCAAGTTTTACTAAAGGCTAAATAAGTAAATAAATAAGTAATCCAGAGTTGATATTTGTCATCATTATAGACAAAAGTTTTCATTGTTCACGGCTGGACACTGGATAGTGCCCAAGGGGCGGTTCTTGAGGCATTCTGCCTCTGAGTGTATTCATTCCTTGGAAATCATACGCCCCAGCACTAGCTATGACTCCTGCGAGGATTGCAAACCCCCTTGTCATACTCCAGCTGCTCCGGGGACATGCCTGTGGACTGTCTTGTCACTTTATGTTTGTTGGCAGCCTTCTCTTTCCTATATAACCACAGACTTCTCCGTTTCTATTGGTACAGGCATCATTCTGCTGCCTAAGCTTGAAGTTTATAGTCATTTTTGAGCATCAACTCAACTCCCGATTCCAGTCACTGTGTTGTCTCAGTTCTTCCCTCGTATTTGTTCCTTTTCTTTCATCTCCTTCTCTCGAAGCCGGAGCCACAGTTCCCCATGTGAACAGCCTGCCTCTTTGTTTCTCCTCCAGTCAACTCTTCGACCTGGTGCCAAGCCTGCCTTCCTAACCACCTGGATTAGCTCACACTCCCCTTTGAAGACTTTCCATGAGACTTCATTTCATTGTGGAAAATGTTCAAACTTCTTTGCCTATTTAACAAGTCACAGCAAACCTCCTCTGCTTCATTTCCTCTTCCTTCTCTTCCTTCACTATGCAAACCTCCATGCCTGTTGGATTTTTTATTCCCAGTCCCTCAAATATGTCACTTGCATCAGACATTCCTTATTAGGTTTTTTCTTTTTTTCCCCCCATGATGTTCTTGCTTTCCTCTAGTTTTTTGTTAGTAGTTCAAAGGTCTGAACTTTATAATTAAAAAATAAACAAGTAAACTCGTTTTATTTATTTTTATTTAAAAAAATATTTTATTGATTTTTTTTACAGAGAGGAAGAGAGAGGGATAGAGAGTTAGAAACATGATGAGAGAGAATCATCCATCAGCTGCCTCTTGCACACCCCCTACTGGGGATGTGCCCTCAACCAAGGTACATGCCCTTCACCGGAATCGAACCTGGGACCTTTCAATCTGCAGGCCGATGCTCTATCCACTGAGCAAACCCGGTTTTGGCAGTAAACTTGTTTTGAATACAGGTGTTGCCACTACCACTACTGAGTATAGTGTGGCCTCAGGCTATTATATAACATTTCTGAGCCTCAGTTTCCACATCAACACATTGGGAAAAATACCTACAACATATGAATAATTTTTAATCTTAGTTCCTCTTTTCTACACTTTTCTCTGAAATGGTGACAATTAGCTACCTCCTTACAATCTCACCACCTGGTTAGGAGGAAAGCAAGTCTCTGATTAAATTCTTATTTATTTGAGGACATTTATTAACTAAATGTTTATTACCAAAGAAGCATGAAATAAATAATAAATAAGTTGTATTATCAGTTTGCCTCCTTTTGGTGCCCGGCTACTACTAAAGGCAAAATAAATAAATAAATACTCTCCAGGGTAGGCTTTTGTGCGCCGCCCCCCTCCCCCCCCCCCCCCCCCCAGTCACAGATTTCTCTCTCCTCTGAGCCTGTAGCATTGGTTTCTATTATCAGGCCTTTGGAAAGTCCTCATTTGCTTCTTTGAGGTGCCTCTTGTATGTTTAATCATTGCATCCTGGAACCATCATTGTGTTCTATGGAGCCTGTGTAACGGCCTTGGTTAGGATGCTTTAGTTTTGTGTAGTCATAGTACCCAGGGAACAATTCTCTCAAGTATTCTCACAGCATACTATACCGTGGCCACAATCCCTGTTTTATAGAAGGGGCCCGTGAGAGCCAGAAGGCTTACGTGAGTTACTTACGTGAGTTACCTAAGGTCACTCAGGGAGCAAGTGGCCGAAGGCAGACCCGAATTCAGGCAGACCTGAATTCTAAGCCCAGAGCTGTCTCCTCCCTCCCACGCCTGTAACCTTAGGGGCAGAACTTATTTTATATTATTGTATTCCAGCATTTAATTTTATAACCCTTATCAATCCCAGCCCCATGACTGACTGTAATTGAGAAGGTATTCTATAACTATTTTTGAAGGAGCCGATAAGTTGAGCGCTATAGACATTACTAATAACACAAACTTGTTTCAGGAGAGATGAAGGGTCATGTCTCTATACATTTGGGGGAGGATACCGTGTGCTCAGCTTCCCTGGGAGGTACCCTGTGTCTCTGAGGATTAACAACACAAGGTCTCCATTCTAGCACAGCATCACGAGGTTAAGGGAAGCATTCAAAGACATCAGCAGAGAGGAACTACAATTCCCATTGTGGGTTCTCTAAAGTGGCCTTGTGTGGCTCTGAACACTGTGAACCCCACCATTGTATCCATAGCATTTTAGCCTTTGGCTAAGATCCAGTAGAATGTTTGTTCTTTGGGCTTTAAACAACTGGCGTGTTCTCCATCCAAGGACAACAGATTTAGACTGTGTGTGCATTGCAACGTATTAAGCTCTGGTGGGAGCAAAACGTTTAAACAAGAGATTTACTTGAATTCTCTTGGATGCCATGTTTCTATTGACATTGCTTATATTGCATGCCGTGGGGTATCATTCTGCCTGATGCTGGGCATGCTGTCTGACTCTGGGCCTGCATACCAGTGAGTCCCCCTACAACAGGGGTCAGGGACATTTTTCTTTCTCACAAACAGGATTGGCACTGCACTCATGCCTCCCTGCTGCTACCCCAGGCTCACATTCCAGGGGCAGGGTGGAGGGTGGCTCAGAAGAATCAATGTAGAGCACAACATATGTGAGATGACCACCAGAGGAAGACAGATAGTACTTACCTGGGCTGAACATGAAGAACAGTGACAGACAGGAGTGTTTCATGTTATATAACAAATTCTCAGCTACGTGCGTTTCATAGTCGGGTCAATTAAAAAAAAGACAGGGCGGACGATAGGAGGCCAGATCATGGAAGAGGAGGAAATAGAATTGAGGCTGAGGGTGGGATGAGAAAGCAGGACAAAGAGAGGAAGAGGAAAGAGAAAGAACGAGAAGCCACGTCAGCGGCTCCCGCGTTCTGAGGTGAGGTAGCTGGTCGTGGGTCAGTGCTTTAGTCACACATCCTGTTTTTCACTTCGGGCATCAGAGTGCATGTGGCTGCCCTTTGAAGTTTCCATAGGCTCCACAATGATTCTGCAGCCCTCATTCTTTACTGGGAAATGGCTTATCTGCTCTTATTCTCCATCTCCCAGGTCTATTTTTATAAGGCTTTATTTTCGCACAAAGCCCAGAATATTTTGCAATAGGTAAAATAATGCACTTGGCCTGGACTCTTCCCATTTTAATTTTAAACGTGGGCCACTTTAACAATTCCAAAATGGAGAGGAGTGGCTTCCTTCTACAGTAATTGAAACACAGCTTTTAAAAATACTCATTGTCACTATTTTGTTGTGTGCAGTCATTGGAAAGGTTCCCCAGAACTGTGGTTTTATTGGGGTTCCACACTGGAATGAACTGTTGCCACCTGGAAGTCCAGGGTTTCTCCTCCAGAGAATAAAGATGCCCCAAGCCTCTTCAGTTCCCCTGAGAACATACGAAGCCCTGTGTGCCCCCTACAGGTGTGGCCTACAGTAGATAGAAATGTGTCAGTTCCTCCCGTCCAATCCCCCTCCCAGGGCACTCCCACCCAGTGAAAAACAAAACAGAAACATAAAGAGCTCTTCCCGCCTTTTACTTGCCATTGATCACACAGAATGGGATAACCATATTAGCTGAAAGGCTGCAGCTCTGCGTACCCTGCTCTTAGATGAACATAACTTTGGTTCTGGGTGGAAAAAAAATAACAATATATTTTATTGATTTTAGAGAGGAAGGGAGAGGGAAAGATAGAAACATCAATGATGAGAGAGAGTCATTGATTGGTTGCCTCCTCCATGCCCCTTACTGGGGATCTAGCCCGCAACCCAAGCATGTGTCCTTGGCTGGAATCGAACCTGGAGCCCTTCAGTCCACAGGCCAACACTATCCATTGAGCCAAGGCAGCTAGGGCCTGGGTGAAATTTTACCTGGATCTGGTTGTGTTCCCACAAAGATACTGACTACAAACTCCTATTACACAGAATTCCCAAGAGACCTTCATTTTCAGCCACTGACTTCCTGGGATCTAGATCACTCATGGGATTTCAACTTTAACCTGGAATAAAATAAAATAGAGCTTATACGCTCAGGTCACATTTTTCACTTGCATCAGGCATAGATGAAACACCTGTATAAAGCTCAAAATGTAGTGACTGATTAAATACACTGTATGACTTCGGGGAAGCCAAGAAAATGACAATAATTTCCAAGTACATAATACTGTTTTCAGCAGACAAAGCCCGGAGAATCTTGAATCTTAGCACTGCAAGAGCCATAGACGTCATTTCGCCTAATCTCTCTGCCGGCAGAGACTGCCTCGATCACAGATCTGATAGCTTCTTCCTGGGAGCACAGAGTGACCTAACCGGTGTTGCCTTTCAAGGCCTTGACGTGTCAGGGATGGCTCTGGCCATTCGGAAGCCGGGCTTGATAAGGAGCTGTTTGCCTGCCTCTCTGCACTGCCCACCCCTGTTCTTCATTCTGAGTAAGAGATTCCTGACAATTTCCCCCCTGGAAATGGCCTTCACATTTGGAACAAGAGGTGTGTCCTCTCGAAGCCTAGGCTTCTTTAGGTTCTACTTCCTGGTTTTGGAACCCTTTCTCTTGTGAAAGATTTCTAGACTCCTCAACACCCATGTTCCCATGAAAACTGTGGTTATCCGCATCAGACAGACTGTGACCAAGCCCGGGGAACAGTGAGCTGATTGTCTCCTGTGAGACAGTATTTTCACAGTTGAGGTCAAAGAGGTCTAAGATGATAGTGGGTTTAATCGTATTTGGGATTTTTTTTTAATCTTAATTTTATTTTTACAAAACCCACATCATATAATAAGCTTAAGATACATGAGCACCCTAAATCTTTTTCACTTACACCTATATAATAAAACGTTTAAAAAAGAATCCTGCCAAAACCGGTTTGGCTCAGTGGATAGAGCATCGGCCTGTGGACTCAAGGGTCCCAGGTTTGATTCAGGTCAAGGGCATGTACCTTGGCTGCGGGCACATCCCCAGTGGGGGGTGTGCAGGAGGCAGCTGATCAATGTTTCTCTCTCATTGATGTTTCTAACTCTCTATCCCTCTCTCTTCTTCTCTGTAAAAAAATCAATAAAATATGTATTATTTTAAAAAGAATCCTCACCCTTAATTTTGAGAGACCTAGGACAACACATGAGGTTACATTAACTAATTATTTCAGTTCCATTAGCTTTTGCCCACATTTGCTGAAGTGGCTTTCTTGGAAAAATCCACCTAACTATTTCTGGGAGTTCCCCTGATTGTCTCATGCAAGACGTAACCTCATTTGTTGTCATAGATCTGGCAGGGGTCAGGCAGACACCACAAGGCCATGCTTCTACTTTGCAGCTACTCCACTGACATTAGCCTTTCTCCCTTTTTCTTTCTTATACCATACAGCCTTTTATGAGACATCTCCTTGCTTACAGCTCTCTATACTTTTCAGAACCAAAGACTCTTCTCTGGAATGCATGCAAGTTACAGTCAGCATATCGCATTAAGGATTGCTCTCCATTCTGAGAGCTGAGGCTTTGTTACTGGGCCCAACTCCTTCCATTGTATAAGGAGCTCTCTGAAGAAAGCACTAACCGCTCCTTCCCTCTGCAAACACACTTTGATTAGGTCCTCTTGAAAGAAACAATGGACCATTAACATTTTTTTTTACCAAATCATTAAATATTAAAGCCATCATTTTAAACCAGAGGTGGGCAAACTGTGGCCCGCGGGCCAGATCCGCTGTTCAGCTGTTCTATCCGGCCCACGGAGCCAAAAGAGCAGAGAGTTCTCTTGCTCTCCCCTCTGCTCCTTCACCAGCAGCCCAAGATGAGAGTGCCAGCATGGTCAGGTTGCTTTTGTTCCTGCCAGAGGGTCCAGTTTAAGAACCCATTGTGGCCCTCGAGTCAAAAAGTTTGCCCACCCCTGTTTTAAACTCTTTCATACTATACATCCTATTGAGATAAAATACAGAACATTTTGCTGTTGCTGAGAATACAGGCTTATATAAAGTTTATCATTTTTAGCAAGTATTTTACTTTACCTCATTCCTATAATACTCATAACTCAACCCATTGTTTAGCATGTACATGTAATACATATGAAATTTCATATCTTAATTCCACTCAATTTGTTCACAGTATTCTCAGCTTTTGGCTTTAGATATGCATTTTTAAAATGAATCTTTAACTTTTTAAACATCACACCAAATTTTAGTTGCTTATAAGCCCCGCTTTTATATTTCAGCCTATGGATCTTTCATAGCCCTTGTAATGAGATCCTTGTATAAAAGAGAGGCACATACTTAAGGAGTGAATGAAAATATCACTTACAATTTCAAATGTCACTGAATATCAATGCCAGATGCTAATTGGTATATTTACTTGTAATTACTTCAAACCCTCCTCATTAAGAAGAAATTATGTAAAATTAATTATAGAATTAAAACAATCTTTAGGTATCATCTAATTCAATGCCCTAATTTTAACCATGCATCCATCCACCTTCAACAAATCATTTATCAACCTTCTTTGATTTCCTAGGGACAGTATAAATATGGGTGATCAAAATGTAAGCCCCAGTCTCTATCCTAGTGATATGGGTGATAGAAGAGTGAAGAAAAGCAATAGAGGATGCGATTCCTACTCTTTGGGAGGAGAGAGAATGATTCCCTGAAAGGGCGAGGCTAGAACCCTGCCTCCTTGTGGGGCAGGGCGGTGCTTATCTCCATTTTGTGGCCGGACCCTAGCCCTCACCCAACTAATCAGGGTCACATCACCCCCCCTCCCCTATAAAACCCATTGAGATGTTACATTCTTTCTCTTATCCACCATGCGGTCGCATGAGTGGGACGGAGCCCATGCTAGAATGGAAGAGACTCTCTTGCTAATTGCATTGGATTTGGTTCCCTGGTGGTCCTTGGGGATCACGGAATCTTGGCACAACATCCCAAAGCAAGTGACACTTAAGCCACACCTTCAAAAAGAACAAAGAATTCATCCAGTGATTATTTGGGTGGGGTAACAGACTTGAAAGGACATGGCATGTTGAGTGGTAAATTTCTGTAGCCACAGCATTAGAGCATACAACACCCTCCCTGGTGCCCTGAGAGGATGTTGTAAAGATGTGAGTCTGGCAGTAAAATTCTTGATATAAGAAGCATAAGAAATACGAGCAATATGCATGTTCTCTACCATGAAACAGAAATATATATATGCCAAGGTTATCCAAGTAGAGAAATGACATGTTTTAGACAGATATTTTTTACTAGAGGCCCAAATGCATGAATTGTGTGCAAGATGCTGAATCCTCACAGCACCACTTGCCCTGGCTGGCCCTCACAGCCCCGGCTTCCTCTGGAAGGTTGTCTGGATGGTTGTTCTGCTCTTTGGTCTCATTAGCATATCAGCTCTTTATTATATAGGGTAACATTATGCAGGATGAAATATAAGCTGGAGATAAGAGATAAGGCTTTTCTTTGTCAGTATGACAGATTATAATAATAAACGCTTAATTAAACCAGACAGCTGAACCAACTTCTGGATGTCATTCCAGACATCCTTCTGGTTGGGGGGGGGGGGGGCATCAGGCTGGCGGGTGAGTAGTTAGGGGCAATCAGGCAGGCAGGCAAGTGGTTAGGGGCAATCACACAGGCAGGAAGGTGAGGAGGTAGTGGCAATCAGGCAGGCAGGCGGAGTGGTTGGAGTGATCAGGCAGGCAGGCCAAAGGTTAGGAACCAGCAGACCCAGATTGCGAGAGGGTACAGGCTGGGCTGAGGGTCAACCACCTCCCCCCATGCATGAATTTCATGCACCGGGCCTCTAGCTTTATTATAAAGCACCTAACTCATATTCAGATCCATGCAAGATGAAACAGGTTCCTATCAATTTGTCCAAGGTTTGGGGAAAATGGTAAGCTTTTTGATATTGCTTTTATTTTTTTTTATCTGTGAGATGCAGTAGACAGGCTCTCTTTTTATCTTGATGAAACCTTTAAATAAGTAGAAATAGAAAAATTGAAAAAGCCTATCAGGGACCTTCTCTACTTAGGTTTTATCTGCCTTTGGGAAGATGACTGATCCAAAGCTATGGAACACAATATCTCACCAATCCTGCATTTCATTTGGTTGGACAATATGTCAGGAGAATACCCCAGGCATTCTTTGCCCATTAACAGGCCAGTTGTGAGTCATAGTCTGAACATGAGGAAATGTCCATTTACTTTTTTTTTATAGTGAGAGCAATGAGACTTTTTTTTTTTTTTTTTAACACGCAGAGTACTATCCTGGCCTCGATGCTTATTGGAAGGGTATTTTCTGCCACAGGCAGGGAGCAGAATGTCAAAATGCAATTCCAAGAGCTCCATCATCACTCAGAATGCCCGAGGAAGCGGAGGTTTCCCAGCTGCCTGCACCCACATGTTTCATATGATGTGGATCAGCACTGCTAATTAGCTGCTTCAGGATTCATAATGCCTTGTGGCTTTGGAAACACTTGTTAACCCACAGAGGGAGGAGAGGAGCTGGAAGCAATTGGACTGCAGCCTGATTTTATTTTAATTCAATTAAATAACCACCTTATCTTTCCAAACCCCAGTTCAGAATCTGTTGAAAATTATAGTTGATTGAAGTTGTTCTCAGCGACACATCCTGAGAGAAGGAGGAGGTTGCAGTTGAGGGTTTCTTGAAGCCACAGAAATGTGGAGGGCTGCAGAAGAGAGCTGGTGATCAGTGGTACTTTCTGGACCCACATATGCCCTTTTCCAAAAGCTAGAAAATAGCTGCCAGGATGAGGGAGAGAGAAACCAGTTGACGTGAAAAGGCTCAGGTTGAGTGCCCAGGACTCTGCATTTTCTATTGCCTGCCAAAATAAACACTGCCAGCACCCACCTTTACCCACTACCATTTTCACTGCACAGAGCTGGCACTCAACAAACACATAATTCTTCTTAATACAATTCTCATGACATAACCTGACCAAACACATGAAACCTAATCAAGTAAACAACCGTTGTCATTGGCAACAAATGCTGGAGTTACATCACAAGTAAACCACATTCTTTACTCCTCAGAGCAGAATGTGAGAATATAATCTGTAAAAAATTGGCACTAACCTTTCTTAAATACATTATATTATTTTAAAAAAACATAATAGGAAATTTCATATCAAAATTTAAAAAGAAAGCACATTCAGAATTTAGTTGTGTTGACCTCTCTTCCATAATTCCTATTCCACACTATTTTGCCTGAAGGTGGCTCTTAAAACAGCTTCCTGTCTGTCTACTAAGCAGAACCAACAGCAGCACAACCTCATCCTCTTAAATAAGATCAAGAAAGTGAAAGGATATTTCAGTAACTCACCATCCTTGGCTGAAATATAATGTCAGATTCCCTTTGGGGCACTGAGGTTACTGATCCAATCCTAATTATCTTTGTACCATTTTATATAATAAAGGTCTAGGTAGCGCAACACCTTCATGTGATGTCATCACAAGATGGCCTCCACAAGATTGCCACCCTCATATGGTCACAAGATGGCCACCATGAGAAGGCCGGCAGGGGAGGGCTGTTGTGGGTGATCAGGCTGGCAGGGGAGGGAAGTTGGGAGTAATTAGGCTAAAGGAGAGAAGTTAGTTATCAATCAGGCCAGCAGGGGAGAGTTAGGGGGTGATCAGGCTGGCAGTTAGAAGGAGTTAGGGGCAATCAGGCAGGCAGGCAGGCAGGCAAGTGGTTAGGAACCAGCAGTCCTGGATTGTTAGAGGGATGTCCGAGTGCCGGTTTAGGCTTGATCCTACAGGGGCAGTTGCACATCCCTAAGGTTCCCAGATTGGATAGGGTGCAGGCCAGGATGAAGGACACCCCCATCCTATGCATGAATTTTGTGCACTGGGCCTCTAGTCTATAATAATAAAAGTATAGTATGCAAATTAACTGAAGGGCTGAACAGCAGAACTTCCTTCTGGGCAACCTTATGGCTGAAGCTGGGGCTTCGAGGACCAATTATGGCTGCCACACCCTCTGCAGAGTGATTGATGGGGTGGGGGGCCCTCCACCATTGATTGTACCACAGAGGGTGGTAGCAGCTGGCGCTGCCAGGGTCGAGGCAGCAGGGGCTGCAAAGGCCTACTCTTGCACAAATATTGTGCATCAGGTCTCTAGTTGACACATAATACAGACTGGGAGCATAGGCCTGTGCTTCTGTAAATGCTGTTTTTGATAACATTATTATTTTCTGTTGAATCTATTAAATCTTTGCAGCAATCAAATTATATTAGCCATACAGCTGAATTACTGTTGACATTTTAATTTTACATTTGTCCAAATTGATTTAAATGTTTTAAAATCTGATCTGTTCTTTCACCATGTGAATATTATTTATTTGCTTTAAAAATATATTTATTATTTTTCAAATATTTACTTTGATTCTGATTCAGTTGTGGGTTGGGGTTCTGACTTCTGTTCTAACATCCCTCATGGGAAGTTGTTATAATTAATCAGGGTTGGGAAACTACTGATCTTCCATTTTAGCCATCCCTCCAGCTCTGGGTTACATTCAGATGAGATAAACATGAAGCATGTATCTTAAAGTCTGCTTCCTAAAATGCTTATACCTCTGTATATGGTAGCAGTAACTGCTCTTCAGGATGACATGATTCTATTAGTCCACCTCTTTTGGGAACAGTTGTCTTTTTATGAACCCACTTAGCCATCCATCTGACCCATTTTGCTCCATTGTACCTACATATTCTAAAAGATCTTTTCAAAGGTCTTCATAAAAATCAGATAAAATATGACACAGATATTTAGTTCTCTGACCTGTTAACACAGTCATATGTTCTCCAAAGAAAATAACATACATTTAAAAAAATCTATTTGACTTCTGCATAGGAATGATATCATAGGAGATTCATGATTCATTGCTTAGATAATTTTTTCATGATTTTGCCGGGGATTAGTGAGGAAGTTACCAGGCTCTAATTTTTGGAAACTCCCCTGTTCTGTCTTTGGAATATAAGGCTCTAAAACACGTCAGCAAATTTCCAGTACTTCTGCCTCTCCCTGAGATTTCAAAATCTTTGCCAGGTAGGTGGCCCTTACCTTTGAAGAATGGGCAGGATGGCATTGTGTTGGTCACCCAGGATGGTAGACAAGCATAAAGTGCATGTGCTCTTGCACAGCATATGTACTCAAACTCACTTATTAATGGATGTGTATTGATTTTACATACAACCAATCCTGATGACTTTTTTTCTCTTCATACAGATACTACCATGATCTAACTGGCTCATTAAGTGTTAGGAATATCCATCTTAGGAATAGTTAATTTTATTAATTAAGGGGACCTCTGTAGTCATCTATTCCATCATCGTCATTTTCAGATTAAAAAAAAAAACACCTGAGATCTATAGAGTAGAGGACTTGCCTCAAGCCCTAGACGAGTAGTAGCAGTCAGGACTAGGTCAAGGGCTCTCTCAATCACACTAAACTATGTGTTTAAGAATACTGTACTGACACGACTGTCCGACCAGAATCCAGATGATGAGGTGATGTAGTGTAGAATTGTATACCTGAAACTGGTAGAATTTTTAAAATATATTTTATTGATTTTTTACAGAGAGGAAGGGAGAGGGATAGAGAGTTAGAAGCATCTATGAGAGAGAAACATCAATCAGCTGCCTCCTGCACACCCACTACTGGGGATGTGCCCGCAACCAAGGTACATGCCCTTGACCAGAATCGAACCTGGAGCCCTTCAGTCTGCAGGCCTATGCTCTATCCACTGAGCCAAACCGGTTAGGGCAGAATTTTATTAACCAATGTCACCTAATAAATTCAACAATAAATAAAAATTATTTAATTGCATTAAGATAATTGGAAACACAGCACACACACACACACACACACACACACACACACACACACACACACACACACTTCAGTCCTTATCTAGACCAATAATTTTTCCCAAGGAAAAAAATTCTACAAAATGATAATAGAGTCCTGGTCAGTCACTGAAAAACTGGACACCAACATGTAAAAGAAGAACTAGGCGAAAAGGTAAAATGCTCAGCACAATCTATCTCTATTATACGAAAAGCAATTTAGAACATATTTTACTGAGTAGTGCCAGAACATTACTGAAAAAGAAAGTTAATGTGTTTCCTTTCGAAAAAGCCTTCTATAATGTGTAGATGTTGTTATATTGGAGGCACTCCTGGGAAATGCTTGGCCAACTAAAATGGTTAAAATGCTAAAAATTGAACATTGATGTGCTTAATTTCTTCCACACTAAAAAATAGGAGGTATTTTGGAAAGGCGAAAAAAGTCTTGGACAGCTAGTACAGGGAAATTGATGGCCACATAGGGCTATTTAAGGAAAAAATATGGAAATCCAAGCACCGTTGGTGGGAGTGTAAATTGAATCAGCCACTCCGAAGAACAATATAGCAGTTTTTATTAAAATTAAAATGCTTGTATCTTTTCACAGTCCTACTTCCAGATGCTATTATAAAAGCAATTCTTGAAATGTGTGCACAGAGAAGAGTTTTCAAGGCTGTGCTTTGGATGTAACAGTGACTCGCTTGGATACCTGAGCCCATCAATAGAAGAATGGCTAACTGAACTGAGCACTAGCCATACTAGGGAATACTAGGCAATAGCCAAAAATAACAAGGGAAATCTTTGTTGAATGAAAAAGCAAGTTGTCAAATAATCAAGCATGATACTATGTTTTATAAAACAAAACAAAACTCAGAAATCATTAATACATGTTTCGACAGGCACATAATTATTCTTGAAATCACATGGAGCTTTAGAATTTCCCTGTCCAGTATGGTAGCCACTAGCCACTAGTCACAGAAAGCTATTTAAGTTAGTAAAAAAAATAAAAAATCTATCAGTTTCATTTGCCATGTTTGCAAAAATAAAAAATAAAAAATCCATCAGTTATATTTGCCAGTGGCTACTATAAGGATAGCCGTGGTCAGCAAAGATAAACACAACTGATAACAGGATTCCCTGTGAGGATGGTCAAGTTTGGGGATGGTGGTCTATAGAAACTTTAGATTTCTGGATGACTTCTTAAAAATTTACAGTGAGATTGGATTTTATATTATCCAGATAATTTTAAAATAATATATTTATAAGATTAAAGTATACCTAGAAATAGGATTTCTAAAACATTTCAAACTTTTAGTGGATATATCACAATAAACTGATTTGAATACACTATCCTTTCAGGTTGTTAGCAATCTAAAAGCATACAAAAAGGCTGAACCAACTGTCCCAATCATTTGCTCCCTTCTTTCCTTCCTTGAACAAGTGTCTGCTGAGCATTCACTATATTCTAGGCATGTCAAGTGCAAGTGCATGAGGCAACTGGTTCACCATGGGCACAACAAGGGGACCTCTTTGTTATATATTATTTTTCCTTTGTAACCAATTTAATATTTACTGGGTGGCTTTATACAACGCTCATATATTTACAGAATATAACATGTGGTTATTAGACTAACTAGAATGTATATTTTTATATGAGTATAATATTATCTGTACTTATTTTATTAGGGCTGACAATTAATGATTTTAGGAAAACCACAGATTGGTGTATACAATTTAACAATCATCTGTGCACTTCCAAGTGAGCATCACTTCACTGAAAACAAGAGAAAGAAAATCATATGCCTGCTTATACAGTTCTGCATAGACTTACTATGAGACTATAAACTATTGGTTTATAATTGTAGCTGAAAATTCATTTTCTGGAGTTTAATATATTTAATTTCTCATAAGCAGGCGCATCAGGGTGATGGAAGCACAAACAACTACTTGAATAATATTTTAGATAAAAGATAGAAAGGTCAATAGCATGGTGATAAATCTTGATGAGTGTTTTTAATAATGCTTCCAACACAGTAGACTAGACTGAAAGTCCTAGCTATCTATGAACACAGAATTAATCCTGTGTCTACAGATGCACAAATATCAGTATCCTCATTATATCTAAAGAACCTAGCAAATAGTGTCGGTTGATTAAATGCTTTTAGATTAGTTAATGTCCCAGAAACAGTTTTTTATAAGGTTTTCTTTTTAATTTTAAGTAATGATATAAAAATAGGCAAAGAATTTCATGACACTTGAAAATGATTTTGTGTTTCAACTTAAATAAAACCTTTTTTTTTGCCTCATCTTAAATTTGCATTAGCAAATTAAAAGACTGAAATACCTTGGTGTACCGAGACCTATTAAATTGTATATGATCCAGTCAAGTATTTTTTCAATAAAAAATAGTTTTTTCTTCCTGCAACACTCATTGAAATTGGGTACTCTTGGATGGGCACTCCTTGTGAAATGTGTGTACAGAGATTTCTGTTATTGCCGCAAAGCTAAGTTAAGTTCTGAAGTTTTAGAAAATCTGACTAAGAGTTCATATACCTATCTGGATAGTTTTACTATTTTATAAATAAAACAGTGCTTTGATTCAAAATATTAAATTAACTTAGACATTGGTCTCCCACTCTGATGATTCAGATGTCAGAATTATCTTTTTTTACCTAGTTAGAAAAGGATTTTCATAACTTTTAGGGCTGTAAAAAACATTAGTAAGGCACCTATTTAGTGCAGCATCCTCTAATTTTCCATTTTCTTAAACATTGAATATACATTTCCCATTTCTCTTTCTAAAGCATCAGCTGTGGAACATATCACTACATATAACTGGAAGAGACCATGTTGCCTCAGGATGCATTTGATAATCATTTTTCTCAAACAGCAACTGACACTTACAAATACAGCATATGTTTTCCTTTTTTCAAGTTTTAAAATTCTAATTAAATTGAAGGATTTTTCTACCATAAAACTGAGTTCCAGAGAAGTTGAATGAACTTGTTCAAGGTGACCTAGCTAGTTAATTACAGCACTGGCAGTAAAACTCCACTTTCTGTAATGCCTTTTGTAAAGCATTCCGCATAAACCACTAGGTCTCAGAAGGTTCCTTGCAGTTAGGTCTGAAAAGCGCTATCCCTAAAAGTATGATGCTTATGAGGAGTTATTTGTCTAAATATATTAAACTTCAGAAAATAAATTGCCAGCTACAATTATAACCCTGTGAATTATGGACAGTCTCCGTGAAATGTACTATTTTGTCTCATAAAACCATATCCAAACCCCCGAGTGACTGAAACAGATGTTGTGTGTCAGCGTCAGAGGGAGGCTTTCCAGTTATGTTATGCTAATTTGCGAAAGAGTCTAAAAATCCTTTCCTGGGCCAGTGGTGGACGAATACAGAGGCTGAGATATGAGAAATAAGTTCCTTAGTGTCCAGTTTTGAGTAGTGCATTTTAATGGCCCATCAAAACCCATTATATTTATTGAAGTTTGGCTAATATTTAGAGAAGGCATTCTAGTGTCTCATTTTAGCAAAGTCATCAAGAGGAGTTCTGGTGTAGTATTGGAGCATTTTTAAGTGGATGTATCTGAACGAAAGGAAAGGTTCTGATGTAATTGTGTTGATTTTTTTTTCTCAGAAATAAAATAAGCTGTTTGAATATTTCTGTTATAGGTTGTGTACTATAAAATGTTAACCTTTCTTTTAAATGAGATGTTGACTATTTCAATGGAGATATCCTTAACATTTAGTTTTAATCTACAAAAAGCTCCATTTAAATAGATTGAACCTTAGAGAAATATTAATTTTTATATTAAAACAAATTGAATTTGGGAGAACACACTATGCTCAAAGTGTAGCTCTAATATAAATCAAGACAGATGTATTTTTTTTTGTTCAATAAATCCTAGCTGCCTTTATTATATTACCAGACATTTGATGATTAATTAGGTGAATCATACTTAATTAGATGAAATGTATAATTGATTATGTTAAAAGATGTCCAATCTATTTTTGACTACTTGAATGCTCATATATAGTCAATAAACAAATTCTTCCAATTCTTGTATGATAAGCCTCTTTCTTTCTATTTCTACATAAAATTATATTGAAACTGTTGAAATAAACAGCCTTCAGAATCTTCCTCTTTTAAATTTTAGTACATATTGCTCCTAACTTAATCTTCTTTAAACCTATCTATATATTATTTACCTTTATCACAGGCAAATTTTAAAGATCCCCCCCCCCCGCCAAAACCGGTTTGCGGACTGAAGGGTCCCAGGTTCGATTCCAGTCAAGGGCATGTACCTTGGTTGCGGGCACATCCCCAATAGGGGGTGTGCAAGAGGCAGCTGATCGATGATTCTCTCTCATCGATGTTTCTAACTCTCTATCCCTCTCTCTTCCTCTCTGTAAAAAATAAATAAAATATATATATTTTTAAAATAAAAAAATAAAGATTTTTTTCCCCCATGGGAATGAGTCTAAAAATTTCAACATCTCTTAGTTTCCCAAGAACCTACCTCCCCAAAACTGATTATTGTTTCCACATGTACCTTCTTTCAAGGACTAATTCAAGTCCTTCTTGAACTATTTTACATTGATACACACACACACACACACACACACACACACACACACACACACACACACTCTAGAGGCCTGGTGCACACAATTCGGTCACAGGTAGGGCCCCTAGGCCTGGCTGGCCATCAGGGCTATTCTGGGCCTTCTGGCTGCCAGCCGGGGCCTGCCTTCTGGCTGCTGATCAGGGCCTTCCTTCATTCTGCACCGCCCCTGTGGTTAACACACACCACAGCGAGCAGTCAAACTCCCGGTTGGTCAAACTCCCAAGGGGACAATTGCATATTAGCCTTTTATTATATAGGATATATCTCTGCTAAACCCTTGAAGCACCTATTGATTCTGTTGTTCCTTATGTATTTATCATTTAGTTTCTTTGTTGCATGGTTAAATATATCTTTTCAAATAAACATACTTTTTTTTTTTTATTTCTGCCAACCAGCCCATCTATAACAATAAAAGCTTAATATGCTAATTAGATTGGATGTCCTTGCAAAAGACCTTCTGGAGAAAGCCAGGGCTGTGAGGGAAGCCCGGGTCCCGGGTACCTGTCAGCAGCCAGAAGGAAGCCGGGATCCTGAGTGCCAGAAGAAGCTGGTGCTGGCAGCTGGGAGAAGGAAGGCCTACTCTTGCATGAATTTTGTGCATTGGGCCTCTAGCTATCTAATAAATGTTCAGTAATGATTATGATTTGAAAAGCCTTGTTCTATAATGTGCAAGTGTGCTTTTAGATATAATGATATAATTTATCATCAGAATTTATTATGATATAAATTTAAATGAAATATTTATAATAAAAGTTAAAATAAAATGTTATTTTGCAAAATGACAAAATGAAAACTACCACAAAGTTTCATTCGGACTCCTTCAGCTTAAAGGAGAACAGGCGTATAGATGCAAAAGCACTCAGGAATTCCAACCCAAGCTGCTCTTGTTTGAATTCCATGACTTGGCAGGTTTCACAGGTTGTCACAGGGCACCAAGGACAGAATTTAATGTGGACTAGACCACGAGCTCAGGGCAGTCAGATTTCTACTATTTTCCATATAAATACCTATGAACAATTTTCAATATTGGGTAAGCTATCTTTTTGGAATAGCTTGGTAGAAAGTTGAAGTAAACGGGTTTGGCACTTCATAGACAATCAAATCTCAGTTTGCAGTGTTGAACTATTTGCCTTTGGGAAGGTTATTTAACTTTCTAAAGCCCTCATCAGCAAAATAGTGGTATGAAATAACACCTGTAAGAATTAAATGTAATAAAATGAAAAATGTCTGGCACTAAGTATAAATTTTTGTAGGTTCCTTGTATCAACTAGTGGCAGGTTTCACTTGATTGAGTGTTTACTCTGTACCAGGCACTCTTGTAAACATCTTACATAATGGATGTTAACACATGTAATCTTTGTAATATCCTTAGACAGTGTCTTATATTAATTTTTGCTCCCAAAGATGCACTAGGTCTTATTTTCAGGGGATGCATTATGTTTCCATGAAGTAGGTCTTATTTTCAGAGGATGTCTTATTTTCGGGGAAACACGGTAGTACGTATCATACCTGAACTTCAAAACATGCTTTTGGGTTCCAAACATACCGTTCTTAACCAGCAGACAACATAACTTGTACCACTGTTACATCATTTCTATGGGCCATATCCAATGGGCAATTGAAAAAGCAGTCTTATTTTAACACCCTGTTTACCTAATTAAAACAGAGTTGGAATAAGCAGCAAATACATTCCATAGTTCAATATAAATCATTTTAATTGATCAGGTCTTTTGAATTAGCTGCACCATTGCTCCCTTTCAATTGTGGGAAATCCAGCCGTGCTTATTCCCACCTGGACAAGGGCACACTTTTCAATCCTTGTACCAGAACCTATGCAACTCTTATTTCTTATTCATTTTGCTGCCTATGAACAATTAAATATATGTTTTCAAGGACTCTGAGTCATCTAAGAAAGCAAATTCTGAAAATCTATAAAGAGCTATGTAGGAAAACATTTATGAAGTTATACAACGTTATCTGCTGTTCTGGATGTGGGTGACATTATCAAAATATTTCACCCACTTTTACATTTCCACTTGTTAAAGCCTAGGGTCTTATTTGGCTGTCACTTACAGCACTGTGTTTTTCAGAAAAGTTTCTGGCGGCTAATTTTAAAGAGATTTTGTTTTAATGAAGAGGCAAGATGTGTACATAGTGCTTTTGTTGGAAGAGTTCCTCTGACCCTCTGCATTATTATAAAGAAAATTGTCAGTTTATTCAAGCCTCACCCACCTTTGGTTGAGTTCAGAACTTTACAATGGATGCCTCCAAAAAGCAGTGATTTTAAAGCCAGAAACACTGTGTGGCATTTGAGTTATTTCAAGGAGGTGGCAAAGAATTCTCAAATCAAAACTAATTTTATTTTCAAAAAGCAGCCTCCATGCCATACATCCCTTGTGCGATTCAGGCGGATAATGGCACAGATAAGGAAATTAAACAAATAATGATAGGTTACCGGATTCTGTGAAAAGGCAGCCAGTTCTGCTCTATAATGGAATCCTTAACATTTCCAAAGCAAATGGGAGCTTTGCACACGGCCTTTGTTCAGGTTGGGTCTGTGTTTAACCACGACCCTCAATGAGTTTTTAGTGGAATATTGTTATATCTTCTGCTTTAGCTTAGTTGTGACTATCAACAGGTGTCCCGTCTCTCTGAGCATCCACGTGACATGCTATTTATGAGAACACAAGCTTGTAAATAGTTTACTCCTCAAAGAAGGTCGCTGAGAGCCAGGCCTGGAACTCGGAGTCCCCTGAACACAATGGATTTCCCAGTACTAGCCTCATATCATTCTTAGTCATAAAAAGTCTTTTATTTTTATCACTGAGAATCACTTTTCTCTTCTTAAAGCCAGTCATTTAAATATCTCCAGCTTCCAGGCTCTCATCTGGGTACTTGGGCTATCTTTTGTCATGTCAATTACTCTGTACTTTATCGACCTTGCTAGATTATAAACTCAAAGATGACAGGAGCAGCATCAAGCTGTTCTTTTATTTTTATTGATTTTTTTACAGAGAGGAAGGAGAGGGATAGAGAGAGCTAGAAACATCGATGAGAGAGAAACATGGACCAGTTGCCTCCTGCACAATCCCCACCGGGGATGTCCCTGCAACCAATGTACATGCCCTTGACCAGAATCGAACCTGGGATCTTGCAGTCTGCAGACCAACGCTCTATCCACTGAGCCAAACCGGTTTCGGCAAAGCCATTCTTTAAATAACCCACAGCAGCCTGGCCTGTGTGGCTCAGTGGTTGAGCATTGACCCATAAACCAAGAGGTCTCTGAGTTCCACTCCAGGTCAGGGCACAGGCCTGGGTTTAGGGCTTGATCCTCAGTGGGGAGCATGTGGGAGGCAGCTGATTGATCAGTGTTATGGATGTTCTCTCTATCGATGTTTCTATCTCTATTCCTCTCCCTTTCTTTCTCTCTAAAAAATAAATAAAAACATCTCCTGCCCCCATGGCTGCTTAGCTTCCCATGCCCAAATCAGGTCCCAGGTAATAGAGACTTGGCCTTCAGCAGCTGCCCTCTCACTGCAACAAAACTTGTTTGAGTTGTGTTGTACCCATGGTGTGGAGAAGTGGGTTTTTGATATCTAAATCCAGCCTAGCACCAGGAATGCTCAGGGCCTACTCAAATAAAAACATATTAAGTAACCAAGAGTGCTCAATATAGTGCCTTGCACAAAATACTGTAAATGCCCATAAATGTTTGTTGAATGGAACTAAGTCCTTAAAAAATGTGAAAATTTTCTAATTTTTAAATACCACGCCAGTATACTGCCTCCTGTTTGTTTTCCTCCCTTTATCCTGTTATTTGAATTTTTATCTCACAAACCTAAGCAAGTTTTATACATACTGATTCCTGAGCTTTTTGTTTTGAAACAAAACTTGCTTACTTCTTCACTTGCACATTCTAGTTTCTCATTCTGGTGTACATTCCCTCCCCTCCCCCTTAAGACTGTTCTCCACTTCAGCATTCCTTAATTTATTATGCATAGCATCTTCCTTGCATTTTTCTGCACCTGGTAATCTCACTTTCTTAGTTATTCTGGTGTCTTTTCTCCAGCATTGCCCAGCCATTTCCACTGAGTCATCACATTACGAGCTCCTAGGGGGGAAGCTTTATGGTCCTGGTTTGCGTATCTCCAGATGCAGGTGACAGTCCCTCCAGCCACTCTAAATAAATTGGCTACTGTTTAAAGGCATATACTGTATATTTTCCTTAAAGTAAGGGGCCTTGCCACTCAATGTGGCACAGTGATGAGACCTTTTGTACTGGTGAAGATTCTTCACAGACCATAGTGTGGTGAGGCCTGAAGGGGGGTAAGATGGGAGATGGAGGGGGTCAATGGGAAAAACAAAATAGGGGACATGGGTAATACTTTCAAGAATAAACATGAAAAAAATGAATAACGCATCCTGATTTTTAAAAAAATCTGAGTATTCACATGGCAGATTTTCTGATTAAGCCATGGCACATATGTCTCATGAAATCATTGTAGGTACATCGAGTGATGACTGTGCTCCAGAACCTCAGAGTGTCCCTTTCTGTGACATTTTAAAGGCAAGTAATTAAAACATAAGATAGAACAACTAGGGAGGGAGATAGGAGAATCTTTTAGGGTTGACTTAATACCGTGTTTTCCTGAAAGTAAGACATCCTCCGAAAATAAGACCTACTTCATGGAAACATAAGACATCCCCTGAAAATAAGACCTAGCACATCGTTGGGAGAAAAAATTAATATAAGACACTGTCTTATTTTGGGGGAAATATGGTAGTATTCATAGAACCCCTCCAAAATAATTGAACCAGACTATTTCAGTCTTCCTTTTATCTGGACACATTTTTTTAAACTTCTTCTTAACTTGTATTTTTTTAGATGAAATTATTCATAGATCCTGAGAAATACTATTTTATTTAATCCTGAACCGTCTGCACATCACTAGGCTGCTGGGCCCTCTCTGTTCAAAGGTTTTGGTTCCCTTCCAACCCTGTAGTAATGTTTGCACTTCTGGTGTATAATGTAATTTTCAATATAAGATTTAACAGGCTTTATCACTTAATTACTTGAGTTGTTGTGACATTAATACTTCTTTGCAGCAGCAAACTAAATAGGCAAAAAAGTAATAATTTTATTCTCTTTTATTTTAGTTTGAATTAGTTTCTTTGAGCTCTGTTGATCACAAATGAAAATGTTAGGTGAAATGACAGCTGAGAAAATAACAGTGAAAAGCTAGATTTAATTTTACTCTATTATAGTTGAATGCATACAATTGAACATAGGATGAGAGATAATTGAAACTTTAAAATCGTGTTTAGTTCCTCTTATGAAAACCTTCTGTCCCTGTTTGAATGCAAAGAGATAGCCAATCCCATTTGTGGGTGTCAAAGTGTCCTCTCACGCTGTGCCAGGGCCACCATTAGCAAGTTTGTACGACCCCACAGCGACCTGCAATATGTTTCACGTGTGGCATTTTTTGGGAAACTTTTTGTTTGACTTCTAACAAGGCACACAGAGAGGGATCACACGAGTCCATTTCATTCTCTGGAGATGTCTGAAAGGCCTCTTCTCAGACTGAGTTTAGCAACAGGGAAACATCGCTCCTTGCCTAGCCATTGCTTGCTCACACCCCCCCTTCTAAAAACCAAAGGGCTGGCAATGTTCTTTTAGGGCCCAGGCGGACTGAAGGGAGATAAATACCCCTGCTGGAGAGGAGGGTCCAGTCCACAGTTTTTTTTTTTTCTTTCCTTTGGATTCAGGAATCAGCAAATGGGAAAGGCGGGCCCCGCCGCCACCGCGCAGCAGGCATCCGATGGCTAGGCCCTCCCCCAGGACGTCCTATGTACATAAGCAGGAGTCGCGGGAGCAGCTGCGGCGCATTAGTTCCAATAGTTTAGCTGCCGCCGGGCGGGCGGGCGGGCGGACAAAGCCAGCCTGGCTCCCTCCATGTTCCTTTGCAGGGGGAGCTGCGCACGGGCTCCGCGGGGATCGCAGGGGAGGGGTGACGTTCACTAGGCTCCCGCGGAGGAGGAGTAGGAGGAGGAGGAGGAGGAGGAGGAGTGCACCCAGCCCCACCTCCGCCAAGGCGCCGAGGCCGAATGCGAGAGCGGCAGCTGGATCCGACCTGCCTCCCTGGACATTTCCCCAGACGCCGCCGCCGAGCAGAGCGCTCCCTGGAAAGGGGCCAGGCAACCACGTTGCCCTGGACCGCGGCCAACTGTACAAAGTTGACCGGGGAAACATGGCTCAGCAGGCGGCCAGCCCGGACACCTTAGCCGTGCCCGACGTGGATAATCCGCACGGCGCGAACCCCTGGCTGAACGAGGACCTGGTGAAATCCTTGCGCGAGAACCTGTTGCAGAACGACAAGTCCAAGACGGCCCGGAGATCGGTGTCCCCCAAGCTCTCCCCGGTGATTTCTCCCCGGAATTCCCCCCGGCTCCTGCGCAGGATGCTTCTCAACAGCAACATCCCCAAGCAGCGGCGCTTCACCGTGGCGCATACGTGGTAAGGTCTGCCCAGCTCGCTGGCGATGGTGGCGGTCCCCCTCCGTGGTGATCTGTGCTCCTCCCGCCCGGCCCCTTCCTCCACCGGTGCCTTCCTCCACCTGTGGTTTATCCTAAGTAATGCACCTGGACAGTAAGTGCCCCCAGATGTCCATTCGGGGCAGGGAGCCTGGAGATCCGCAATAGTAATAGGAGAGGTTGAGGTGGGTGGTTCTCAAAGTTCAATTCCTAGTGCAAGTTCCTACAAGAAAATTGGATTCCAGATGTCAATGAGAAGGCAGTTTTACTCCCATCCTGGTGTGCTGGCGTTTCTTTGATCCCCTAAGCTAACGTGTCTGCCAGGTTCTGCCACAGCCTAGGGAAGAAAGGACCAATAGGGACAGGAGGAAAAATTGTAATTTGCTCTCTTTCCTGCATGATCCCCCAGTTGGACAGAGATTGTGTGTATGTGTGTGTGTGTGGGGTGTGTGTGTGTGTGTGTGTGTATGTGGTGTGTGTGTGTGTGTGTAATGATGTATTCCTATAAAACCCTTCCTTACCACTGGCTTTAACATGTCTGTCATCTCAGCCATGCCTTTCAAAAGGAGAGAAGAAAGGATTTCGGGATTCTGTGCAGAAAGTTGCAGTCTGGCACTTGGGATTCTTTGGATTTGGATTCTTTGAATAGTGTGTCAGCATTTTAATTTTTTTCTGAATATTTCTATCTTTTTTTTTTTATATAATGGGTGCATTTGTTTTAGGCGTGCGCTTCCATAAATTATTCTTGGCATTGTCATGCTCTTGTCAAAACAAATATTAAGATAAACCATTTTGTGAAGTTATAATGGTATTTCTGTCCCAGAGGAATCAATTCTAGGCTATAATGAGGGGGGAGGGGAGGGAGTCTGTGCTGAGCACAGTTAATTGTAGGTAGTAGTAGGTTCTGTGTGCTGCCTCCACTAGGGGTAACAGGAATATTAAGTAGGATTAAAATCAAGCAAAATAAAAGGAAATAATGAGCATGTTAGTTGAGAAACCGATTGAATGGTTTTTATGTAGTTTTTCTATAGAAAACCAAAGGGTGTGCCAGGGGTGGAAAGCTAAACAAAACAGAAATACGATTTCAAGGAAAGAAGTAGCAATCAGAGAGACTCAAAATCTATACTAACACCATGACCATTTCCGGGATTGCATTAATGTGATAGATGAAAATAGATGACAAAGGAAATAAAAGGCATATCCTGGCCAAAGAAATGTCTGGCCTCAGAATTTTAATTTTCAATAGCTAGCTCTTTGATTTGGGGAAGTCTTCTTATTCCCAAGATTTTAACTCAATGGCATTTCTGAGTTAGACATAATGCTCATGAGAGAGGTAAGACAAACATTGGGTTTTTTTAGGCTTAAAGAAATTGTGGGGAAATGGTGACTTTCCTTAGAGGAAGAAATTGTTGAAAATTTTTTGTCAGAAATAAGCAGTGAATGAAAGGCATATGTAAACACCAAGAAACGCGTGGAGGAAGAGGAATGGCTTGAAACCAGGCATCAGGTGCCAGAGCAGGGAAGCTGGCTAGAGTGCATACAGTCAGGCCCAGGATTTTGATCTCCAGTGTCCCTTCTGATTGAGATTTTTTTTTGTTTTAAATCAGAGTTCCTAAGTTGTACCCATTCAACAATGGTACGACTCAACTGCTTGATTTCTATCTGAGTGAAGCAACCTAGAGTTCATCTGGAGTTTATCTGAACTATTTGGACATGTTGAGATGTAATGAAGGCAGGAAATCTCATGAAAACAGGCTTTCTTCTGAAATTTCTGGCACTTCCTTTTCTGGTGCTGTTTGGAGAGACTCCAGGAGCACAATTTCTGCCGATATATCTTTTTGGTATGTCAGGTCTCAGCCAGATCAGGGAGGCATCAAAAGAGCACTGGAAATAAAAAATACAACTCATGATATTAATTCTCGGTACCTCAAAAGGAAAACAACAGTCCTCGTGGAATAAAAATATTCAGCGAGGGAGTTGAAAACAGTACCTCATATTTTTCACATTGATTCAATGAGTTCCAAGATTTTTATAATATCTTTTGACAAATATCTCATCTGTGATTTCATAAGCACTATACATAATTTTAAAAACTCCAAATTGTTATAATATATATGTATATATCAATATATATATATTTTTTTCTCACTGCTGCTACTACCACCACACTCAAATCTTCTGCTCCTTTTAAATTGGGCAACCAGTCATTTAAATACTCTCCTTGTGTTTTTTTGTCTTAGAATGTTGGTATTTGCACCCGATATCTCTACCATTTGATATGTATATATTCAATACCTACTAAGTCTAAAATATTTCATTTATACTTATGTGTCACAAAATTGAACAAGAGCTATTTTATTTGCTTTAATTTACACTCCAGTTGACAAAAAGAGATCCTATTGGAAGGCATCTATTTTAGCTAAGGTAATCATGTTGCTCTACAGCAGTGGTTCTCAACCTTTCTAATGCAGTGACCCTTTAATTCAGTTCCTCATGTTGTGGTGACCCCCAACCATAAAATTATTATACATAACATATATCGCAACCCACAGGTTGAGAACTGCTGTTGTAGAGCCTAAGACCATTGGAAAACCCAGATATTTACATTATGATTCATTAACAGTCTTAGGCGACCCTGCTAACGGTTCTCAACCTGTGGTTTGTGACCCACAGGTTGAGAACCGCTGCTGTAGAACTTAAGACCATCGGAAAACACATATATTTACATTACAATTCATTAACAGTAGCAAAATTACAGTTATGAAGTAGCAACAAAGATAATTTTATGGTTGGAGGTCACCACAACATGAGGAACTGTATTAAAGGGTCACAGCATTAGAAAGGTTTAGAACCACTGCTCTACAACATACTCCCCAAATGTCAGTGCATGGACACTGTAAGTGGTTACTTATTGCTGCTGCTTCTCATGGGGAGGTAGCATGCCTTGGGGTGCTTCATAGACATGGGATCTTACCATCTTGTGACGCCAGGATTTGTAACACACGATTTTCAAGGTTTGTTAGGCTCACTTGAATCAAGGAAAAAGACCATGGGAGATAGCATGTGTATTTATGAGGCAGGTCAAGAAGTATACACATCACATACCAGTATTCCCCGGCTAGCACTAGTTCTTTGGTCACATCTAACTGCAAAGGAGTCTGGGAAACCTATCTCTTCTGTTCCCAGGAATAAGGCAAAACAGATCTGGTGAACAGATAGTCCATCTCAGTCACAGTATGTTAAAGGCTAGCAGGTTCACCCTCCATCCCATATTTGAATTCATAGAATAACGTCTATGATGACTAGTTCTTGACTATCTCTGCACACCTTCTGGATGAGGATCAGACATAGCAATTCTATTTTTTGACATATTGATTGTATAATTCTTCCTAATACATGGTTGAAGTCTTCTCTCTAACTGTCACTGTGGACCTAGGATCTGCTTTGAAAATCCCAGCTTGGATCTCTCCTCGCTTCTCTAATGTAGCTCTTAATGCAAGAGGCTTGGAGTAACTCAACCAGAGAGTCAGAGCCCTGATCTGTTATTGGTGGTGTACCCATTAATATTCTCAATGTTAGAATGCTTTTTATAAAATTCTTCACTTATCTTAACTAAACACCCTACATTATTTCACCTTTTCATGCTATATTTACTAGATTGATCCTGGTTGTTTTTATGCAGACTTTGGGTTTTCATGGCCCATTTACAGAGTAGAGTACTAAATTCACACAATACTCCAAATGCTGGGTGACTTGTACAGAAAGCAACTAAGCAGAAGCAAGTCTATTTAAATTGGAATTCTGACTTTCCATTTACTAGTTGTGTGATTTTGAACAAGTTACTTAATGTATGTCTCAATTTCCTTGTTAACTAATTTTTTGGGAATAGTAATACTATCTATTGATCATGATGGTTTTATTAAGTATATTCCTGGGTAAATTATAGTGTGTGGCTCAAAGATAGGCACTTAGTGTCATTATAAGCATATATTTTCTTATTATGCCACACACACACACTGAGTGCCCAGATTATTGTATCTCTGAACGCATAATAATCTGGCCACACAGCATATATCCCAGCGTATATCCTATGTAATAAAAGGCTAATATGCAAACTGTCCCCTTGACCAGGAGTTTGACCAGTAGGCAGGCCAGCCATCCACCCATGTTCCCCCCCCACCCCTGGCCAGGCTAGCTGGACCCCACCCATGCACAAATTCATGCATTGGGCCTCTAATATATATACTGTGTGGCCAGATTATTATGTGTGCAGAGATCATAATAAACTGGCCACTCAATAAAAATGGTCTAAAGAGAATATATGTGAAGAGACCCAGAGTTCAAAGGAATGGTGGATAATGTATCAGTTTCATGGGAAAGGAGAGGAAAAAAGGATAGATATTGCTGAGGCACAGGCCTTGACTTGGTTCCTCTTCTCTGCCTATTCCCATTCCATTTATCTTTCAAATGCCTCTCTTCCCGAGAGCTTCCTCCTGTTCCCCCAACTGGAAATAACTGACTGCTTCTTCAAAATCTCTAGCACATCTTCCTTCTGCTATTCCCTCAATGTTTGTTAATAATAACTTTATCATTAACTAATGTTTACTGAATACGTCTGGTGCTGTGTGTTAGCTTAGAACCATCTCCTGTCCATGCTTTTCACCACTCTTTTACTATTTTTACTTCATCTCTAGTACCTTGTAATCTAATGATTATAGGATCAACTCCACTTTCATCTGAGTAGGGGATTCCCTTGATGTTTTCAGGAATTCCAAGCTCAGTGGAATCTCTGGTAAAGAAAATCAATCAGGAAAATCTTTATATTTTTCAGGTTTTCCCCTCAATTCACACTGTGTTCTATGCACTAAATGAATGAAGGTGTCCTAGATGAAATTAGGCAATAGAGTTTCTTTAGGGAAGGGGGTATTCAGATAATACTCATTTGTCTTATTTTTATAATTTCAGTGCATGCATCTGCGCTTTTAACATATCCAAAGTAAAAGAATCTCTTTGTAGCATCCTTAAACAACAAAATAGTTTCTGTAGGTGGATTTTTGAAACACCTCTTTTAAGACTTTTAGAAAATCTTTAAAAGTTTAGGGAGCTAGAAAATGTTTTTGGCCATAGTTTTTGCTTCTTACAAATTTCTCTTTACCAGGCATTGGAACTAGATATAAAATTGCTTGTGTTTAGAAGTAAATATTTGCTTTCTTGAGTTAAAATTTCTTTAGCTACTGTAGTTTCTTTTATACTTGTTGTTTAAGAAGTTTACTAAACATTTCTTCAAGTTAACATTTAGCACCTGTAAAGGAGAAATTCATCCATTTAAAGAATTTGTAGGTTGCCCTGGCCAGGTGGCTCAGGTCATCAGGTTGCCAGTTTGATCCCTCATCAGGATATGTATGAGAAGCGACCAATAATTCTTTTCCCTCTCCCTCTTTTCCTTCTTCTCTGTAAAAGAAAATTAGTAAACATATCCTCGAGTGAGGATTGAAAAAAGGAATGTGTACATTAAACACACACACACACACACACACACACACACACACACACTTAGAGCTGAGTAGGTTTTCAAATACATTATTTAGTGATTTTATTTAAAAACTCTTTCTTCGTTGTTCATATATTTGCCCTCCTTAACTATAAGGTTATCATATCATATCTCTGTCCCTGGTGTGAGGACACCCACTGAAGGGCTTTGTCATACTCTCTCTGGAGGTGGGAAGCCATGGGTAGGCTGTGGTTGTAGTGTAACTCTAGGGGAAATCCTTTGGTGGGAACAACAGGAAGTTATGCCAACAGGTTGGGCAAGGCCAGTTGGCCAAGTCATTAACTGTGTCCCTGGTATAACTGGCTCTGTGTCTTCAGGCGTATCTTAGGGATAGTGCAAGTTAAGGCTGCTTGTAGGTTTTGACAAATTTTGTTAGCCTTTCCTAAAACCAGAAGATCTCAGAAAGACATTCCTCTTATAGAACTTGTTAATTGACTTGAGGGCCCTGGCCAGTGTGGCTCAGTTAGTTAGAATGTCACCCCATATACTGAAAGGTCATGAGTTTGATTTTCTCTCCAGGCACATACCTAGTTGTTGTTTGATCCCTGTTCCAGGTGCATACTGGAAGTAACTGATTGATGTTCTCTTTTTCTTTCTCTCTGTCTCTCTCTGTTTCTCTTCCTCTCTTACTAAAATCAATGGACATAACCTTGAGCGAGGATTAAAAAAAGAAAGAAAGAAATTGCAAAGGTAAAAATGTGACAAATAGTTACAGAGGAAAAAATGAAGACATGGAAATGACCTGGGGGTTTACAATGTATGTGTACTTCCCATCATCTCTGACATTTACCTTAAAGACTAGGAAAGATAACCAGCTGAAGCCATTGTTACAAGTAGTAAAAATATGTCCAACCAAAAGTCTTTCTTGGAAATGCTGAAATGTTTAGTAAGGTGAAATTAAAACGTTGAATCTCAAAGTTCATTGGAATAAATTTTAAATCATGGCCTTCATTTTAAAAGTTATTCTTTGTATTCACTTCTTTATGAATAACAAACTCCTGGGAGGGAAGATAATTACATGAACTTTAGCACTGTTTTTTGTTTGTTTGTTTTTGTTTTTTTTGCTTTTACAGGAAGTTACCAAAATTATTCTTCAAGTAATGGTTTCAGGAAGAAGATTTATTATTATCCGTGCAACAAAATTATTTCATCATTTTTAATGTTTTTGCCTTTGAAAAAAATCACGTTTTAGAACTGTGATGGATTTTAGTTTGAAGTCACAGATTTCCAGCTCTGCTGGCCACTTAGTATTTGACCTTAGTTACTCAACCTTTTTGAATTGTAGACTCTATTTATAAGTCATATGGTTATAAAGGCATTTGATATTTACAAGTGAAGAAATGATTAAATTTACAAAGTGATAACAAACTACAGTGCCTTTAAGATAAGTCATTAAAAACAAGTTCCAACTAGCTGTTGTGAGTGATGCCGCGTAGGGGACAGAATTCTTTCATAATTCTGTGACTCATAACTAGTCTGCAGGCCATTCAGAATGAAAGTATTGCTGGTTCATTCTAGGGCACCATCTGCATGCTAAGATTTTAGATAGGAAATGTGAAAATTATACATAATAAAATTTTAATTCAAAATTCTTATATTTTCAATTGTATATTATTTTACTACATCAGTCTCTTCTACTATAGATACAAATTCTAACTGGACTTACTAGTGTTTCACAAAACTATACAGACTTTAAGTGTACAAGTCAAACAAATATCATCTGCACACTGCATCACGCTCCCATCGGCCAAAGCAGAGTCTCTTTCTGTCCTCATTTACTCCTCCTTTTCCCCCCTTCCCCCTCCCAACTTCTTGATTTTAAAATGTCATTTTGTGTTTAATTTTAAAGACACAACTGATTTCTGGCTACTGTAGATGATGTACTTCTCAAAATGAGATCTCGAGTTAATATGAGAAGAAATTCTATGATTTCATTTTGGAATCAAAACTTTATTATAATGTTTTATTATACTGTTAACAATGTAGCTCTTGCTATGTGTCAGGTACTCTATGTATATCAACCCTTCAAAGCGAGGTTGAGTTTGAGTATTATCTGTATTTTACATACGCTGATACTGAGGCCCAGAAAAATCATTATCCACTCAAATCACTCAGTTCTGCAGAGGTGAAATTAGTTGAGTTAAAACTTGAACCGCCGAAACTAGTTTGGCTCAGTGTATAGAGTGTCTGTCTGTGGACTGAAAGGTACCAGGTTCGATTCTGGTGAAAGGCATATACCTTGGTTGTGAGCACATCCCCAGTAGGGGGTGTGCAGAAGGCAGCTGATCGATGTTTCTCTCTCATTGATGTTTCTAGCTCTCTCTATCCCTCTCTCTTCCTCTCTGTAAAAAAATCAATAAAACATGTTAAAAAAAACACACAAAAAACTTGAACCTACGTGTGACTAAACCCTCCATCCTGTGTTCTTTCAGCATTACCTCCCTTTGGGCTAAAAGTCACACTCACATTTATTACTTTACCCTGCATCTATATCAAAGGTACAACAATGAATGCTCAATGATTGTACAACATAGTGGTTAGTTATCAAAAAGGTAGGAACAGATCCCTTTCTGGGCATGAAATCTCAGTTTATTTGTTTACATATGTGGCTTATATGAATGTAGACATCTTTTTTTCCTGATAAAAAATATGTGTATAAATAGGAGAAATATACAGTGTGTCTGGTGCAGAGTACGTTTTAAGTAATTCTGACATAAAAGCAAAACCATCAAGATAATTTTATTTTCAACCATCCAAAGAAAAGGGCATGAAAGGCTTGAGATCTGAAGAGAAAGAGCAAGTCAGAAATCTATTAAGGTTTAGTTCCAGAAGAGCCAGCTGGAAATGATGGTCTGCAGCCTCAAGTCACTAAGCAACAGAGCAGCGAACTGCTTGGTAACCAGAGCTGGCCTGACTCACAGGCTGACTGCTAATGACCGGGTGGCTAGATAGGAGGACCAAAGCCCATCTTACCTCAAAACAATCTTCTCTTCCTCTGCCAGCCTTTGCCAATTCCTTCATTATGGAGTAACCTCTTTGACTTAGCAAGATATCCGTTTTTAGAAGAGAAATATCTCTGGAACCAGGAGTAAATGCTATCTGTCTTCTATAAAATGCCATTTCTGAGATGATTATTATTTTTTTTTGGCGGGGCAGGGCGGGGGGGGTGTTTCAGAACATCATAAAAATGTAAGGTTTAGCGAGAGGGGGAAAAAATGAAAACATTGCAATTAGTGGCTTGGACTTTTGGTTTTCCTTGACAAATATGTATAGGGCTCAATTGTCTGATTTCACATTGTGAGATTTGCCTTTTATTTGACACTTTTAATCTTATGGTCTTTTCAATTTCATGCTTATGTTTTGACTGTTTAGATGGACTGTAACTTCCTAAAAAGTAGTAAACTCCACATGCACCCCTCTTTGTATTCACAAGCGCTGCTTATGTAATATACACTTAATAAAAATGTGTTGATTGATTGAGAAACATACCTTCCATTGCTGTGCTTCTTTCTTTTGCTGAACACCTGGGGAGATTCCTACTCTCAGCCTGGAAGTCCAGGTGGTGTGGTATTTGATTGCCATTGTAGAAAGAAATTTTAAACTTAGTGATTAATCATTTATGTGGACTTTGTCACCATGACTCCTGTGTGTGTGTGTGTGTGTGCATGTGTGCTCGGTTTGCAGACATTAGACTAGTATAATTTGACTCTATTATACTTTAGTATATCTCAATGAATCCATATGTGATAGTGACACTAATTTATTAACTATATGTATTTTAATAATATTTAGTTTATACTTGAAAATAACTTATACCTGGAAAACATATTTAAGTATATTTATGATTCTTAGGAAATTACTATCTTGTTAAACTCCAATGACGAATTCTTATCTCTTAGAATTCTTAATGATTAAATTATACATCAAGAACTAAGCTTATACAAGGAATGCCAAGATTTTACTGGGGGAAAAAACAACAATAAACACACACACACACACACACACACACACACACAAGAAAAACACCTTCCATAATTTCCTTTTGAGGGTGACAGTTTAAAGGAATTTGAACTGGCAGAAAGTAAGCACCACATCTCTAAAACAGATATTCAGAATAACTAAAATTGAATAATAGAAAACCTTTTTGAAGAGATTTTACATATAAATGTTATTTTAATGTAAATATTTTGTCCAAAGTTCAATCTATATCCATTTTTACTTTGTGGTGATTTCCAACCAACCAATTTCCTTTCCATTACCCTTTTGAGATAGCCCTCTGATCAAATTAGCTATTATTAAAATAAAGGGACTTCCTCTGAAAATTGTTATTAGTGGAGTACATGTTTTTCTTTTTAAACTTTTTATGCAGCTGACTTCACATTTATATTTATAAATGGGCAGTGTGTATTGTTGACCTTTTGAAGAAAGCAATTTTCTGACTAATAAGGTTACCTGGATTATCATTTCTGCTTGTTTACCTTCTTTAGGTTTATAGTATTTATTTTACTTCGCTTTATTCTGTGCAGTGTGATTTCTTTTATTGCTTTCTATTGAGAGAGTGCCAAACAGAACAGGGTATGATTTATGGTGGTAATAACTAAAACATATATGAATGGGAGGCTGATGACGCACAAGGCAGAATGCGGTGGCTCACCTCTGAATAGAGCCTGGCTTCCGTTGGTAAAGCCCTCCTATTAATAACAATAGCTATGTCATTAATAGTGTGATCGCTCCTGGGCCACCTTCCCAGTGTAAGGTGCATATGTGGATCACTTGAACTGTTTTATATTTAATACTTTTTGGTGGATTTACATTTTTTTTTTATTTAAAGGCCCATATGTTTAAAAATGTGGCTTTATATCCTACTTGAAATGGAAAACCCATGTTATTTATAGTACCTAGAAGATAATTTTAAAATACAATTTAAAAAGGCTAAATAGAGGCAAACTAGATACTGTGACCTGCTAAGGACTCTAAGCCTGAGGTCTGTGTTCTTTCCGTTTAAAATGGCGGTTGGCAAGTGCTCCAGAGATGTAAAAGACCAATTAAGTCTTTTTTTTTTTTCCTTAAGGGAATAAGAGTGACTGAGAGGAATTTAGATTAAAAAAATAACCTTCTCATTGTTTAATTTAATATTTAAAAATTCAGTGACCCACATCACATGTTTAATGCTATCTTGTTGCAGCGTCAGACCATTTCATATACCAACCCAGAGAAGCCTGACTCACTGTTATTTTCAATGTTGGAAGGTTATTAGTTCTTGTAATGGTTCTTGGGATTATAATCGCTCAGATGAAGGTAAGCACTGAACTTGGGTTGCAGGATTCTATTTCTAAGCAGAAAGTGAGGTAGAAGCATCCTGTTTTAGTACCACCCCCTACTTGTTAATTTCCTACCTGGTACTACCCAGATGCCGAGAAGCACAGAACTGTTCATGGGAAATTCTGTACATACTAATGGTAGCTTCCAAGTTCTACTTCCAAACAGCACAAACACGGGACATGGTCCAAAAGTGTAGGATCTCTGTGTAAGTGAGTGAAAGCTGAGGTAGGCGAGGGATCCATTGTTTCTAAAACTCTGTTATCTTATGGGATTATTTCATTCTAGACTAGAACACCCACACAGGACAGGCTACATAATTTCCAAAGCCTGGTGTCAGATGCAGATGCAGGATTATTCCTTAAAAGGAATATTGAGAATCCCCAACAACAACAGCAGAGCATCTAACCCAGCACTGAACCCTTCTGCGAAGGAGAGGGAGGGAGGTCCCAGGCAATTGCTCAGCTCCCAGGAAGCCAGCCCCTCTCCCTACAGTAAAAGCCACATATGTATGCAGTTCTATAAGTGATGCTTATGACCTGCATACATAAAGCTATAGCTGTCCTCCTTTCTCAGAGGAACTACTTGATTCCTCTCCTCCTATTCTGTCAATAGAGACTCCAGAAGAGTCTGGTATGCGTTGGTGTAAAAATGAAAGTTTCAATGAAAGTCAGCAGCATACCAGCTGTAAATTAAGGGAAAACGTTATCTTAGAAAACCATCTTGAGAGTTTTCTTTGCAAATGAGCAAGTGCTTACATAAATTAAAAGCAGCATTCCCTTTGCATTTAAAGCCACTCACCAATGCATTCAACATCAGCAATGACAATACAGCATTAGCTTTTGTATTAGCTCACCTCTTCCTTCCAGAATCTATCTCATTCACTAGCTTAACTCCTATTTTTGCAAGATCTCTCTTTTCCTCTTCCATTGACTTTGTTTCCAAAGTGTACCCCGTTCAGAGTTCTGTAATTAGGCCTTTGACCTTACCCCTGTACCACCAGCCTGACTTCTGCTCCCGCTTCACCTATTAGCTCCATTTAGCAAAACCCAACTCTTCAACCTGGCTTGACTTCCATAGGCTTCCCTGGACATTTCCTCTTGGGAAATCTACTCTAACCTTAGACATAATGTGCAAAAATGAGCTCACTGCTTCCCCATTTCTGGTCTTTCTGTCTGTTCGTGAAACACGATTTCCCAGTGAGCCAGCCTGAATCATCTTTGACTTCTGCTTTGCCCTCCCTCTGCACAGGGAGAAATTATTTCATCGAATATATCTTGCTTTTCCATCCTTTCCCCATGCTGTCACCAATTTTAGCACTTAGCCTTACGTTTGGACTATTTCAATTAACATAGGAACTTGTTCATGTGCCGAAATCTGTCCCTTCCCCTTGAGAATGCCTACTTAGGCTATCTCACTAATTATCCCAAAGTTCTGCTTTTGCTGCTCACTCTCTGGGACAGAGATGAGCAAATTTCTTTCTATATAGTACACATTTTAGGGTTTGTGAATGCTACCTTATCTTTGGCAACTACTCAATTCTGCAGTTATAGCGCAAAAGTAGTCATAAAATATGTAAGTGGGCATGCATGTGTTCAATGAAACCGTATTTATAAAAAGGATGGGAGGCTGGATTTGTTCCACTGTCCATCATTTGCCAATTGCTAGTTTACAGGATAAAGTTTATACTCCTCAACCTGGCACTTGAGTCTCTTTCATCAGTTCTAAACCTATCTCCACAACCTTATCTGGTGTTTTTCCTATGAATGCTTCACCATCATTCATTCTGGAGCTACATCAAAGCAGGGTTTCTCAAGCCTACTACTCCCAGGGGTGTTGTGTGGATAATAGAATATGAAGAGCATCCTTGGCTACTGCCCACTAATTATCAGTAATATTCACCCTGTTGTGAAATCCAAAAAGTTTCCAAATTGTTAAGTGTTTCCTGTGGGGCCAAAATTGCCCCAAATTGTTCAGAACCACTGATGTAGAGGGTGAGTTTTGTAGAGGGAGGAACTAGTTCCTTCTCATTCACTATTGTATCTCTAGCACCTACCACAAGTCAGTGATACAGAAAGAGGTCCAGAAACATACCGCCTGGTCCAACTTTGCTATTCACTTTTAGGGGAGTGAGAGATCTTAGGGGTAGGATGTTATTTAAACTCCACAGGCCACCATTAAATGTATTTGTGAAATGTAACTATTATTCATACATGCTTCATAGAATTATTAAAAAGTTCAAATGATATACGTAATAAAGAAAACCTTTGGAAGGAATACAATACTAATAATGTGTACTGTAAAAATTGAATTGGTGGAACACAGGTTGATCTGAACTTGTTGAAACATGGGAATTTAATCCACCTCACATACTGTGATTACTCTGTGCAAATTACTGTATGGGATGCTATCGTCATCGCTCTCCAGAGTTATGATCGGGCTGAAACCGGTTTGGCTCAGTGGATAGAGCGTCGGTCTGCGGACTGAAAGGTCCTGGGTTCGATTCCGGTCAAGGGCATGTGCATTGGTTGCGGGCACATCCCTGGTGGGGGGTGTGCAAAAGGCAGCTGGTCGATGTTTCTCTCTCATCGACGTTTCTAGCTCTCTATCTCTCTTCCTTCCTCTCTGTAAAATATCAATAAAATAAATTAAAAAAAAGAGTTATGATCAGTTGGAGCATAGACTGTGATTACTAAAATAACCATTGCCATAATTGCAGAAGTGATGTGAGTTTATAGGAAATAGAGATTATTTCTGGTTGTGGGAATCGCTCCAGATTGAGATGGAATATGGCAGGGACTAGGCACAAAGAAGGGCCTGAGCACTTCCTTAGGTGACCTTATTTAATATTTACTGCAACTTAATTAGGTGTAGACTTCATTATCATACTTTACAAAGTTCACAGCGGGTCTTATAAAGAGATATAAACATAACACACAGATGATTTCAGTAGGAAGAGGACTGGAGTGAAGAATGGAAAGAGAGGACGTGGCAGGAGGTGAGTCCTTTTCACCAATGGAACAGCATGAACAAGTATGGGGATGACATGGGGTTTAGATGAATTTTCAGTATAGCTAGATATCCCCAAGGAGGTACTCTCATAAAGGTAGGATAGAAATCAGGTTTTAAAGATAAACTAAGATTCTCACTTTCTCTTTCACACGCACACGCATGCACACACACACACAGACACACACACACACACACACACACACACACACCGCAGGGGTTTATATGCTTAAATGAAATACCATCCATTTTATTTTTCTTAACAGCTTCTCTGCAAATAAAAGGAAGTGAAATCTAGTTGTATTTCTATTGGAAACAGTGTTAATCTCACTGGTGCCACTTGTGTTCCAATGCATGGAGCAGAGACATTTACGTGAGGTGTGTCCCTACCTTTTTACTAAATTGCATGGGAATGTAATGCTTGGAACACATCTACCATTTTGCCCTGAAGGTAATTTCTCTATTTCAAGACTGGTTGATCAGGATAGGAGTCAAGAACTACATATCTCTATTATCCTTTCATTCATTCAAACAGTAATTTGAGTGTCTGTCTCTACCTGGTGGTGTAGCATGGAGCACATATTTTAATGGGGGAGAAGACATTGTGGAAATACATATCCCAGTGGGTCAGAGGATGACAAGTACAGTAAAGAAGAATAAAGCAGGATGAGAGGATAGAGAATTTTATATAATCTGGTGAGGACTCTGTAGAGGTGACCTTTGAGTAGATATCTGAAGGAGGTGACTGTGTGACTGTATGACTAAATAGGGGAGAGCATTTCAGACAGGAATAACAAATTCAAAGGCCATGAGGGAGGATGTAATTGGTGTGCTTGAGGGAGGAGAATGTTATAGAAAATGAGGTCAGAAACATAAAAAAGGGGCCAGTATTTTTGAAGCTGTAGTAAGGAATTTGTGGTGTTTTTTTGTTATTACTGTTTATATTGAAAGGAAAAAGGTAACAGTGTGGGTGTCTGCTTTAGGGATATATACATGGTCTGACTTAATTTGAGGGATAATCATTTAAGCTTTTTTGTAGAAAATATGGATGTGGAGGAAAGATGAAAATAAGGAGGCCAGTTAATAGACTGTTGTTATAATCCAGTGAGAGAGAATGGTGGTAAAAGGAGAGGTGGTAAAAGGAGAGGTGGTTTAAAAAAAAAAAAAAAAGGTCACAATTCTCTCTGGAGACAACTGAGAAAAGTAGAAAAGACTCTTACTTCTCCTTTAGGGGCTGTGGTACCCAGATGTAGAAAGCAGAATAGCTACCACCAGAGAATTGAAGTCAATCAGAATGCTCAATGGACAGCCAGTAGTGTTAGAGCAAGAACATGCAGGAAACAGAGCAGAGGACAGAGGCTGAGAATACAAGGAATTTTACTGATGACCAGCTATGGAGTGATAAAAATCACAATGGAGAGATTGCATACTGGGAGAAGGGGTGGAGCTGGGGACATAAGTCAGACTAGGGCAATGGTTGGCAAATTCATTAGTCAACAGAGCCAAATATCAACAGTATGATTATTGAAATTTCTTTTGAGAGCCAAAATTTTTAAACTTGAACTTCTAATGTCACTTCTTCAAAATAGACTCGCCCAGACCAAAAACCGACTTCTGCGCATGGGCCACAAAGTTTCAGTCGCACTGTACGTGGTATTTTGTGGAAGAGCCACACTCAAGGGGCCAAAGAGCTGCATGAGGTCCCGAGCCACAGTTTGCTGACCACTGGGCTAGGGGATCTGGGGCTGAGAATCTGGGTGTATTGTGGTTCTTGTGGTGATGATCATATGTCAAAGACAAGAATCTCATTTGAGGCTATACAGTTAGAGGAACACAGCTCTTTGACTGGATGGCCATTCCCTCCGGTCTGTCTGTTTTAATTCATTCCAGTCATGCCAATTCCCCTGCATTTGTAGATATGGAGGAGAGGCAAGGGGAACTAGTTGGCCAGTCCGGTCCAGTAGTCTTCACTACAACATTTCTGTCTGATAAAGCTATGTTCTTCCCACCGCTTACCATAAATTCATGTTCCGGGGATGAGAGATGTGGTGAAAGATGCGGAAAGATCACTTGTAAAGTGATCAGATGTTCTATGCTAAATAGGGAAATTGCTAGTATCCAGATGTATGGCCCTGGGGCAGATTATTCTAACATTAAATTACCCTACTTTTCTTGCATTGGGTAAAAATCCTTTTCTTATGCAAGATGTTAAAACTAGAAATTTTTAAAATCTGCTTTTAAAATTTTATTAAGCAAGTGATATTGGTTAGTTAAATGAGATAGGTTCAAATATACAGTTCTATAATATAACACCTTTATAACATTGTGTGTTTTTGGTGGTGAACATACAATGTAAAACTAGATATTGAAGAACTGAAAAATATTTTTGAAAAAATATATGTTGTACTTGCTAAAATAGCTCATACATATAGTTATTACAATGATACTGCTTTTATTAAATAAACTGGCTTTCCATGCAGACATAAAATGTCTTTGATGATAGCAAGACTATGCAACATGTTAACGTTCACACGGGAATGAATTCTTAATCATAATTGTGAACAAAACAAATATGAAATTGGTAGAACATAGCTCTCTCTTGGGAGTTTGCTTTGTTGTTTTATATCGCCAACTTGGAATTTCTATTATGTGAGCTAACTAGCTGTTATTAGGATATATAGAATCTTTACTCAGGAGTGCACCCTGCAAACCTGCAAAGCAACATGTGCAAACTTTTTTTTTTTTTTTTTGCCCTGAGGGAAAGGGCGAGCCCTGACACCCTTTAACCTGTCAGGATTATGTAACTCTTGCTGTGATTGAGTAGTTGGCTTTTCTTCAAGAAATGCTCCTGGTATGTGTTTTATGTTCTGACAGAGCTGTGGCTTTGCCGATCAGCACGTCACCTCCTGTGACTACGTGGGCATGCTTTTGTGCCTTTGCTCTGGTAGCCTGGGAAGCATATTTCAACACACCGTCCAGAATTGGCCGGGACATGCCTGTCACTCCCAGCTGACTCTGATGACGCTCTTGCCAACGTAGATTTACATCAACACAGTTCTTCACTGGAAAAAGCTCATTCGGGAGAGACAGGGTGGCCCGTTTAAAAGAGGAAGAGCATCAATTTGAAGAGAGCTGTATTTTAAGGGAAGCAGTATAAAAAATACCCTGTCAATTGAATCCCACGGAGTATAACATTATAAACAGCATCACTCATGAACTCCCCCTCCCCCAAACTGCATGTAACTCTAACTTCTAAAGAGTGGCTTATGCTGAAAGGAGAACTGCTCTATTGCAGACTCTGCTTCTCAGCATGCTAGCTGAACAGGCATGTCTTGCTGTCTCTGCTTTCTCTATCTTCATCATCCTAACTCTGTGTTCATTAAAGAAAGTATAAGGTTGTCAGAACTGAGGAGATGCAGTATGATGAGACAGCATTGCTTTTATCTGCTCAAAATTCATTTTGGCATTTCAGGGAGTGAATAGATCTTACTCCTAGCATGAAACCTCTTGGCATATGTCCACATTGCTTTTTGACTCATCCTCACTATCCTAATAAATGTTTGGAATAGCCATATTACTCAGTTGTGTGGGTTTATAGACAGGAAGTCAGACACTAAAAAAATAAAACCTGTTACCATAGCTATTTAGAAAAAAATACAAAACTCTCTTTGCTGTACAAAAGAAAGCTGGATATTGGCGGTGCATAGCATATGATTACTTTTATTGTAGCTCTATACTACTCGACCTTCATTTTTGTCTATACTGAGTCATTGCAATAATGGATACGACTGAATGGGTTGCCATTTTACTCCTGTCTCATGACAACCAGCAGGATTTTCAGTGACACATGCTTTGATCTCTCTGCTTTTAAAACTCTTAAGCAAGGCAGCTCTAGACAGCTTTGTCTCAGATGATTTTATAATCCTAATAGACCTCATCATGAGTTCTATATTTATGCTTGTTTAGACACATCAAAGTCAAGCTTTATACCAAGGGTCACTTGGAAAGTTAAGGCCATCAACTTCTTGTTGTCGCCATCGGGTTCCTGTCATGCCTAGTAATAACTATGGTTGACCTTGTAAAGTGATTGATCAGATGTTTTAGGCTACAATATAGGAATATTTTAAAATGTTCTGCAATGTTATTTCTTCTGTATTTTTTTTCACAATTACTATGGCAGGATATATCACCACTTTGAAGAGATGAGTTTTCAGGCTGATCAGATGATAGGATTGGTTGGAATCTGAATAAGCATAAAGGAGAATCACAAAAGAAACAATTGGCAGTGCTTTTCAAACCTTGTTCATGAGAGAAGAACTATCGGTTAATAGGACACTAAACATTTAAATTACGTTAATAATCTTGCTAATAGCCTTTTATGTATCTGTCTAACTATCTGTCTCATCTGTCATCTATTTATCTGTATCTTTTGTTCTGGCTGCATGTTCACCAAGCAATCTTATGATTATTGTCTTCATTGTTATAGAAGACTTTCTGCTGTGAAGGAAAGCACTGGGTTAGATTATGGTCAGAGCATTATACTCTGTACCATGATTGCAGGGCTCAGTGAAAAGAAAGGAATGATATTTGAATTCCATTTAGCAGTTCCTTGAGCCTGTCTGATACGAGTTTGTTCCTGAGAGATGAAGACGCTCTTCTGCGCTGAGAGATTCCGGTTTTTGAGTCTATAAAACAAAGTGCCAGATTCTAATCCTGTTAATTTCTCCAAAGTATCGCCAGCCCTCCAGGCCTTTTGGGAGACAATCTGCTAACCTTGCCTGGTGAAACTCCTCTCCACTGTCATGCCCTGAATATTTTCACTAGAAGCCATGGTGGCTCTAATATACAATTTAAAGCTGTAATGGCATTAAGAATGGCGAAAAGGTCATTGTTTCATTTCCGTAATCCCATTTATGAATGTTTGGTAAGACAATTGTGACTTAGGCTTTGAAATTTATTTTTTTCTAGTAATAAAATTAAGCACAGGATACGGTAGAAAATGTTTTCTCTGGTGGTTTGTTGTCTTAAAGAACTTGATCAACCATTCTAGGAAACACGTTCAGTACTCAGAGGCCTTTTGTGGAATTTTTCTGGACTCTTTTCTTCCTCATTCTCAGATCTGGTAGCATAGAGGACACCCTGAAATATTTCAGCTTTCACACCCCTCCAAAGTTATATGTTTTAGGGAGTTTCATATTTTAATAAGGGTTTTTGAAGACAGCAAAGTCTTTGTGACTCAAGTGCATGGACTTCCATTTGTAGAACTACAGATTTCTAGGACAGAGTTCAGATCAACCACATTAACAATTGTGGCAATGTTAAAAAAAAAGGATTATTTCCTGTAATCACTCTGCACCAAAGTGATGTCTTTTCAATATTTAAGTGCCATGGTGACATGTTGACTGCTAAGACTATTGTAAAAACATATGAGCAGAGGGGAAGGGAGGTGGGGAGGTAGAAGAGGGTATAGTGGTATAGACAAATGGTGATAGAAGAAGACTTAACTTGGGGTGGTGAACCCATAATACAATATACAGATGATATATTATAATTGTACATCTGAAACCTATATAATTAAAAATATTTTTTACTGATTTTTTTGAGAGAGAAAAAGGGGGAAAGGAAAGAGAGAAAGAGAGAAACATCGATGTGAGAGTGAAACATTGATCAGCTAACTCCTGTATGCACCTTACCAGGGATTGAGCTCACAATCTGGGCATGTGCCTTGAGCTGAAACTAAACTGGCAAATTTTCAATGCATGTGACAATGCCCAACCAACTGGCATTATCAGCCAGTCTTGAAACTATATAATTTTATTAAATAATGTCACCCCAATAAAGTCAATAAAAATGAATAAATAAATAAATAAATAAATAAAATATATGAAAGGAATGATGTAAAAGTTAGAGTCAGTGTTGAAACATTTGTTTTCAGACAAATGTCCTCTAGAGAAAGTCATCTGAATTAGTTTCCAAGTGCTGCTGTCATCATAAATTATCACAAAGTTTGTGGCCTAAGACAATGGAAATTTATTTGCTCAAAATTCTGAAGTCTAAGTCCCAAATCAAGGTGTTGGCTGTACTCTCTACAGAGGCTTTAGGGGAGACTGTCCCATTCCTCATCTAGCTTCCCGTGGTTGCTGGCTTCCTTGGCTTGTGGCCACATCACTTCTGTCTTTGCCTCCATCCTCACATGCCTTCTCCTTTGTGTTACTCTTACTGTGTGTCTCTTTTAAGGATGCTGGTGATTGGATTTAGGGCTCATCTGGATAATCTAGGATAATCTCCTCATTTCCAGTCCCTCCATTATATCTACAAAAATTATTTTCCCAAATAAGGTAGTGTTCACAGTATCTGGAGTTGAGGATTCAGAGATATCTTTTTTGGTATCACCATTCTGCCCATCACAGTGTCTGAAGATATGCCTTCTTTTGAGAGTCCCTGAAAAAGCCACCCAGATACCATGCGGTCTAGGCCATGCCCATATGGGTAATACTTTCTGACCATACCAACAGCTCTTGAGGATTCCAGCTTGAATAGTTAAGGCAATAAGGATTCTTGGGAAAAGAATGCAAGAACTTCAAGTAGACATCTGCAGTGCTCACTGGATGTGCTGTTATACTATGTCAGTGTTTCTTCCCAAAGACTCACCAAAGGGATGAGAAAAAGAGAAATGGGGCAACATTATTTTGCATCCAGTATATATAGAGTTCTCTTGAGAGAGGAAGGAAGAAAAACTGTAGCCCTAATAAGTTCAGAAAGAAGAATAAAGGGTTTTTTTAAATAATTTTTTAAATGTTTGGTTTGTTCTTAGTGACTAAAATTAGCATTTTAAAGCCATAAATGTGATATATGTTTATGGTAAAAATTCTTACAAAACATAATGGTGTGGAAATCCCCTTATGCCCTTCCTTATCCCTCTCAGCTTTCTATTTGTTCTAACTAGGGTTCCTACTCTTAACACTGTGGTATAGCACCTCAAAAATGTAGTATGCATGTTCAAGTCAATATAATAAAAATATTGATAACATGGACTAAGTGATTTATATATATTGAGCACAATGGTAGGTATTTTCAGGGTTTACTACATTTAATTCTCAATACAAATCAGTGAAATCATTGTTCCAAAGATATATTAATTTTAAATATTAAAAGATATTGGCAAATTTTGCTTCCAAAATTGCTTTATCACTTTACACACCTATAAACAGTGTGTTGGAGGACCTATTAACTTCTTATTATCACTCTCTCAATCACTGGATATGATCTATTTTTATTTTTCATCACTTTATGTGTAAAATATAACATTATTTTACTATTCAGATTTATTAATAAATTTAGTATCTTTGAATTATTTGCCATTTATTTTATTGTTTGTTTTTATTTTTCAAATATATTTTTTTGTTGATTTCAGGGAAGGAGAGGGAGAGAGAGAAACATCAATGATGAAAAAGAATCATTGATAGATTGCCTCCTGCTTATCCCACACTGGGGTTCAAGCCCACAACCCAGACATGTGCTCTGACTAGGAATCTAACCATGACTTCCTGGTTCATAGGTTGATGCTCAACTACTGAGCCACAGGGCGAGGCTAAATTTTTTAATTTTATTTTAAATATATTTTATTGATTTTACACAGAGAGGAATTGAGAGGGATAGAGAGTTAGAAACGTCGATGAGAGAGAAACATCGACCAGCTGCTTCTTGCACACCCCCCACTGGGGATGTGCCCGCAACCAATGTACATGCCTTTGACTGGAATCGAACCCGGGATCTTTCAGTCCGCAGGCTGACACTCTATCCACTGAGCCAAACCAGTTTCAGCAAGGTTAATTTTTTAAAAAAAATACAGCAAGATTTAGCAAACCTTCCTGCATGTACTGCTTTTATGCCATGTTTTAAAAATACATATTTTTATTGATTTCAGAGAGAGGAAGCAAGAGGGAGAGAGAGAAACATCAATGATAAGAAAGGAACATTGATTGGCTGCCTTCTGCATGCCCCCTACAGGAGATCAAGCCCACAACCCTGGTTTGTGTCCTTGACCGGAATCCAACCTGGGATCCTTTAGTCTGCAGCCAGACATTCTATCCACTGAGCCAAACCAGCTAGGGCTTATGCCATGTTTGAGTGTGATCCCATTTTAAAATCATTAAATTATTTTCACCTTTTATCCTTTTAATATTTCTTGTTTATATTTAATATTTGATCCATGTGTCATTTGTTTTGATATGAGGACTAAGGAAAGGCTCCACCCAGCTTATTTGGCCAGCGGGAACTTCAATTTATAGGATACTAACTGATCATATACTAACTCATAAGGTTTGAACATTTCAAGTAGGCTTTCTTATTGAGTGCCACATTGGCCACACCTACTACTGTAAGGATTATATTGAGTGCACTGGTAACTTGTTAAGAGTTTGTTTGCACTACTTTAAGTGGTAAATTTCAGGTATTAATACAGCTTAAATATTTGGAAAAGAGGTTTAAAACACTTTGTTTTTTATTTTCTTTTATAATAATAACTGTATTTCCCAATAATATTCCTTTTTAAGGCAGTAAACAAAGAAAAATGTATTTAGTGATATGAGAGGCCAGTGTGAAAGAATGACTTTGACCTTTACATTATGGGATGATTCTTCTTTCAAAGTGAAATGATCACAGTTTCTCCATAAAGAGAAAAGTTATCTATTTCAGGACTTTTATTTAAATGTGCTTCTTAGACTAAGTTGAGTATTTTTGGCAGCCCCAGACCTGGTAGGGAGATTTAAAACCCTTGTACCTATGAGGAATGATATCATCTTACAGTAAGACAAAAGGATTAGAGTTCTGATGTGGGGTTGTTTAAGGCCTGGCTTTACTATAAATTGGCTGTGAGATTGAGTAAATCTCCTAATTCCTTTGAGCATGGTTTTCTAATTTGCTAAATGGGGCCAAATACCATGTAAGAAAAGTTTTAGAAGGTTGTTTAAGTGACTAAACATGACCATTTGTAGGATATGCATTATAAACTATTACATGCTAAAAAGATCATAGTGAACATTGTTATCAGTAACAGAAATGATAGTTATGGTGAGAGAAATTCCTGCTGGTACAACACACCTTCTTTCAAGCAGTCCATCCCAACGCAATATGCATCCTGGAGACAGCATGGCTAGTCTTCGAATCTCTATGTTGTATAAAAACCCATTAAAATTATTAATTCATTTGAAGCATTAAAACCCAAAAGCTTACCAGTAAACTATTAAACTTAGATGACATACTGTTAGAAATATTTTCTCAAGTCAGCTTTTTATTCTCCTAGTCTCCTCTTTATTCCACCCACTGTGGAGGTTTTATTACCGCTTGGAGAATATAATTTTAGGTCGCTTGAAAGGAAAGAACCTGGATATCTCAAGATGGTTCTTTTGGGGGGTGTAATTAGTCACTTTTATGTGATTCTTTCATCTTTAAATTAAAAGTTCCTTCTGTCCTGTAACTTACAAGAAGGGAAGTGGGTTCTGTGAAAGAAAATATATGAAATGTAAAACTAATATCCAACAGAAATTTCTCAAGCCATAACTCATTGTTCTTTCTCCATGAACTATAATACTCTAACACCAAAATGCCCATAGTAAGTTATAGTCATTAAGAATTCCTGTTAGAAAAATCCATTGATATTTTTTGCTTTTAAATAGTAAATGCAGGAATTTCTTTAAGGAGAGCTTACTGCTTGGACTTTGGATGAGAGAGAGAGAGAGAGAGAGAGAGAGAGAGAGAGAGAGAATGTCAGCTGCTTAGAGACTTAGAGAAAAGGAGGCCTTAGAGAAATCATCTTGAGTTTTGACTAGACGATAAAACCAAGGTCCAGGGTGGTACAGAAAAGTGCCAAAGGGTGCACATTAGGGAGAGGTGAGACCTAGCATACATTGGAATTGATGCAGTTCCGTGCTCTTTGTAGCCGGACCCAGGGACTTTGAGTTTGGGGATAGCAGGAAAGTTATCTTTCCAACAGGAAAGAACTTGTCATTTATTCAACATCTCTGCTCAGTGGCCACTTGTTTTGTTTGTTTTTCTTACCTTTTGATTTATTTTTCTCTTGTTTGGGCCCTGGATTTGGAATGCACACTGAATTTTGACTTACACTAACTGCCTTGAATGCAAGAAGTAGTTACTAAGAAATGAACAAACAGATCAATTTAATGTAAATCTAGAGGCCTTTGTTCCTCCTCTGCCACTAGCCACTGAGTGATCTCAGGCAATTTGCTTAAAATCTCACTGGCTTCAATGTCTCTGGATCTATTTTGTTCAACAGATTCTTTTGTTCATTAGATTCCACATATGAGTGAGATCATAGGATACCTGTCTTTCTCTGACTGGCTTATTTTGCTTAACATAATACTGATGGAACAAACTACGGAATCTCAGAGGGGAGCAGAGGAGGATGGGTTGGTGGGAAGAGATGAACCAAAGAACTGGTATGCATACATGCATAATCCATGGACACAGACAAAAGGGTGATGAAGGTCTGGGGTGGGGTGGTAGGGGGCCAGGCTGGAATAGGTTAAGGGGAACAAAGGGGACATATATAATATTTTCAACAATAAAGATTTTTAAAATATAAAAATAGATTCTCATTGGCTTAATTTTTGCATATATAAAAGGCTGGTGTTGAGTTGTTTCTGAAGTCCTTTACAATAATAATAAATGCTGTGCTTTTTCCTATCCTAACTGAATAATTCCATATATCGCTGAAGCAGCAATAGTTGCTTTGTTCTTAGCTACCAATTTTATATTCCCCTAAAACTGGAAAGAAAGAAAAAAGGAAATTCCTAATTTAATTCCGCTATTGTATTTGTTTCTATTTTTATCCAAGCATCTCTATCTCATAGATTCCATAGCCTCATGCGAATTTTGTTTTTATTCAAAGAATTGAATAATGGTAAAAAGGAAGGAAAACCTCTTACATCTAAATTCCACACAATTGTGCCACTACTTACTATTTCCGTCCAAGTTATAAATGGGTCAGAAATCTAAAAGTTTACAAGAACTGCCTATTTTTATAAAATATACTGAAGACAATACTTATAAAATAATTCCTCATCCTTTCCCCCATGGTTTCAATTTTAGATTGAAAATAGCAGTAGGAAGAATAAATAGATGAACATTTAGGTAAATACATGGACATAGACTTATGATCATTACTGAAAATAATGTAAATATATGGGCACTTCAAAAAAGTTAGGAATAAATGTAGAGGTGCATGTATTTGGAAGGTCCAGACTATTAATAATTTTTTTCTGTACTTAACAAAACAAATGGGCAATAGATGTTAAGGTACTGAATGATTTATGGATTAATTCATTATTCAGTTTCAGGACACCAGCAGTAATATAGTATTTCCTACTTTTATAAACAACTCATGTAGACAAATTCTCTAGAGGTGAACTAATTCTTGTTCTTAAGGGTGCATAAAGAGGAAATATTTACAGTGCAGTTGCATGGTGCCAGAATAATTAGAATTAAAACCTTCACCATCTAATGAGATGTTTGGAACTGATTAAATTAATGTTTTAAAAATGGTAAAGCAAGATTGAAATTCAATTTTTAAATTATTTTATATTTTCCTACATTATTCCATAAACTTTCATAATATAAATTTATATTTCTATTCTTTATTGAACCATATCTTTAGCATTGAAATTTAAGTGCTTACTGATCCTAAAATAAATCTTTGAAGATCAGTCCTGAGTTGTTGCTTTAGCATGAATTCTCAGAAATGTGATGCATAGAATTTAAAGATTTTAAGAAACTTTCTGAATGTGTCTTTAGAAACTATTAATATTAGTGAGCTAGCAGTATATTTACTGCACTGTCATATTTCTTACTTATTCCAAGTGGTGAGTATTTTACATAAAATAAAGAATTTTCAGAATTAATAGGTTAAATAATATCTAATATTTTCAATTGATTAATATAGAGGCTTACAAAATTTTTTATCAACTCTGTTCACAAAACCTGCACCCAAGGCTTGGGTTCTAAATTATTCAGCTAATATCCTGAAATACTGTCAAACAAATGCTAAGATGTTAAAATGAGGGAATCTTTTTTTTTTTTTAAGTCAGAGACAAAGGATTCTTCAAAATATTAAACTTTTATATTAAACTGGCTTTGCAAAACAAAAAAGGATATATTTTATTAAGAATACTAAGATGACATATCTTGTATTTTTTACTAAACTATATTTCAGATAGAATGTGTTTAGTTTTTCTAAGTACAAAAAGCAAACATAATGTTGAATAGCTATCATAGAATCAAAACTTTATAATAAAAAACTTTATAAACCAATGTAAAAAGCAAAAGACCTGGGAACAGTTGTTTAAAACAAAACAATCAAATGTTTTCACATAAGTACAGTTAGTAAAGTTAATTTTAAACATAAAACAATGTTGTTTTCTTAATTTCTAATTGCTATGGGAGAAAGTCCACAACCCAACATAATTATATTTGCTTTACATTAGGCATATATTATATTTTAAACTTTCATTAAAGATATATTTTGATTACCGAAGTAATAGTTCTGTATGTATTGTTTGAAGACTGTAGAAAGTGCAGAGAAACAGCTTTGAAAATTTTAAAAATTAAAAACCTGGGCAAGTTACTTAACTTCTCTATCATTTTTGACATCTGTGTAATGAAGGAGTTAACACATAATTCCTTAGCACTCTAATATATCACAGTATTGCGAAAAACAGCTTTATAAATCTAAGAAAATGATAAAAATATTTCATTAAATTTAATATATTTCACAATATGGCAAAGCATATTGTTAGTCTATATAAAAAGCTTCAAATCTATGTAACTAAAAGCCTAAGTGACCCAATGACTGAACAACCCAATGACTGGTTGACCGGTTGCTATGATGTACACTGACCATCAAGGGGCACACACTCAATGCAGGAGCTTTCCCCTGGTGGTCAGTGTACCACCACAGCCATGGTTGGCCAATCTCTTGTGGCTGCTCCTCCCACCATTGGCTCCAATCTGGGGGGCCAGCTGGACAACCTCCCACAGTCCCCTACCCCCTGTTGACCAACCTCCCCCAGTCCCTCCCCTTGACAGAACCCAAACTCCCTCAGTTCTTCCCCCCAGCCAGCCAACCTCCTGTAGTGACCCCTGCACCCCTTCTCCCCCACAACCAGCCAGCCTCCCAATCAGTCCCAATTGCCAGCCAGGCTGCAGGACCCTATGCAAGCACAAATTCATGCACCGGGCCTCTAGTATTTAGATAAAGGCTAAAAATGATACCAACTCTATATATTTTTAAATGCATATATTTAAAAAGATATATTTTTGGAAAATATATATCAAATTATATATATATCAAATAGCTTGCTTTTGACCCAATGTTTAACTCATTATTTGGATTTTGTTATTTTTATAGTGAATACAAGTGAATGTGTGTACATATAAATCTATAAAGATATATAGCTAGATACACACATACACATAACATACTACGTAGAATCAAATATTACTGCTCTCTAGTTTTTCCAAGACAGAATTAGACAGACTGCTGTTTCTCAAAACACATTTTTATACAGAAAATATGCAAAGCCTACCTTCACTACCACTTCATATTATACAGTAACGATTCATTATTGCTACTGCTTCTACTGATATAATATTTTTAAATGTAGTTGGTAAAAAATACCATTACTATGACATACACAGATTGCCTCTAATCTCTACATATATCAAATGAAATATTCATAGATTTGGGAACCAAGACTTTTTAAATAAATGTCTGAATTTTATATGAATACAATGAGCCATGCATGGGATATATGTGATATTTATTCAAAATATTTTTCAAATACTGTATTTTATAGAAAAATGCAATATAGGAATGATAAATTTTGAATAAAAATAGGATTCCAGTACCCATGAATAGGGGAGGAAAAAATGGTGTGATATTATTTGTCCATTATAATTAAATCTACTAGTAAAAATGTATAAAATATAATCGGGAAAATGGCATTATTAGTTTTCTGAGGTGGAAATAAGAAAATTAAAAAAAAAAGATAATTTCACCTTTGAAATAATTGTTCTCCAAATGCAGTTAGAACTTTTCTAAATATTTGCTGCTGTAGATAAAACTGTTGTGAACATCTTTTATTTATTATTATTATTATTATTATTATTATTATTTTGCACATGTCTTTTAACTTTTCTGGAACTGATTGCTAACTTCATAATTTCTGCTACATTTTTTCACACTGCTTTTAAAGGAATTTGCAACAGGTTACATTTCCCAATAATATTGTTTCATTTTTCAGCCATAATAAATACTCAATCTGTCTATTTGGATGGCATAAAATTCTAACTCAAGATTATTTTCAGTAAGACCAACAATTTTTATTATTTTATTTTCCTTCCCTTTGCAATTCCTTTTGTCTGCCATCTCTGCTCAGATCCTTTCAGCTTCTACCTAGTGGATCTTAATGATTGTTTCTTAAACATATTCTGTATATTCCTTTTTTATTTTTCACATAGATTTGATTGCTTTATTTGAAACAACTGTTCCCAGGTCTTTTGCTTTTTACTTTATCAATTTTTTATTATAAAGTTCTGTTTCTATGACAGATATTCTACAGTATAGTATGTTTGCTATTTATATTTAGAAAAACTAAATATATTCTATGGAAAATATACTTCAGTAAATAACGTGAGTTATGTTCTCAGTATTCCTTATAAAATATATAATTTTTCTCTTTTGCAATGCCTGTCTATGTTTAATGTTTTTGAAAGGTCATATTATTCCTGACTTAAAAAATAGAGATTCTCCTCATTGTAACATCTTAGAATTTGTTTCATAGTTTTTCAAGATATTAACTAAGTAATTTAGAACCCAAACTCTCAGGGTACAGGCTTTCTGAAAAGAGTTAGTAAAAAACAAAATATTTCCTCCAGTTACCTTCCCTGACATTAGTGATTACACCTTTATATTTGTCTCAAAGTCTAATCTCCTAGTCTGTTTATGTTCCCAGATTCACAGCATTAAGATTTATGTTTCTTTAATTGCAACATCACTCTATGATGCATAAATGTGATTCTGTTCTCCATGGTTCCATTGGCATTCAAATGAATAACCTCTTTCACATAACTTTTCAGGAAACAGGGCCTATTGAAAGGTATTACCTTTACACAAATATCCTGTGGGCAATGGATAAATATGAGGTTTTCTGTGAAGAAGGAGCTCAAAACCTCAATATAGGATTAATGGGGTTTAAGGGATTTTATGAGCACAGTGCTTATGAAAGTATGCAGTTTCTGTTAAGGAGTTCGTCCATACACATGACCGTGGAGAACATCATGGGGCATGCTCTCGCTGGGAATCTGTGAAGCCAGTTGCATATTCAATCATAGTCATTGCTGACTGGAACTCTACAAACTTTGGAACGTGATTAGATTAACTACCTCATGTTCATCTCTGGATCCACTGCAGAGAATTTTATTCAACTCATCCTCACATTACTCCCAAACTCTTTCTCTCTTTTTCCACCCTGTGAGTTTAGCTGAGACTTTTCTTTACAAAAGAAAGGTAGGAAGAAGTGGGAAAGAGAGGGTGGCAAAGAGAAAGGAAAGAGAGAACTAAGTCTCTGGCATAACCCACGAAATGGCAATGAATTAATATGTGGAATTATTTTAATGTTTGTACTTACTTTTTGAGAGTTCTCTCATCTGTATCTAGAAGATGTCTGATTGAAAAATGGATTTTACTTTGTTTATGATCATTTTTTTACATTTCCAATTCCCAGAGCTTCCAGGAGACCAGAGCAGGCAAAATTGAAATATTTTGCTTTCCTTCTTGGTCTGCCTCAGAATGGCAGCACTAGTTAATATTGTCAGCTTGAAGGAACTTACTGGTATTTTTTTATTGTATATCTTCAGGATAGATATATATAATGAGGTGGAACAGTTGTATAATTTACAGCTTGTATAGAATTTTCTGTTACATATGTGAAAAGCCCAAAGTGAGATAGTATGTAGGAAGTATTCCATTAGAGTCTGTTACTGTGAATACAGGATCTATTTGTTCTTTTCTTAACTTTAAACCAAGGTTTGAGCATAATTTTTGAAAAAGAAGAAAAAAAGAAGAGATTTTAAATGAAATCAGTACCAAGGCAGGAAATATATGATTTGAGATTACAGCATTGCCTCTGCCTACTCCTGATAGAATATTTTTTTTCCACCAGACCATGAAATGGAGCAGAGTTTCAGATTATCTATTTCACTAGGTAAAAGTTTACAATTCCATAGACTCTGATTATGAAAATCCATAAAAATCCCCTCCTCAAATTAAAACAAACTTAATCCTTAACTCTTTAACCCAAGTTCACTTTTCTACAATAATCAAAAAGTGGTTTCCATACAGCCTTATTATCATAATCTCAGCATTTAAAAATTGATAAAATTGGTACTTAACATTTTATGTGCTAAGTATTCACTCATAGAGTTTAAATGTTTAAGAAATTAACAACTGTGAATAGGGAGAAAAGAAAGAGGAAGGGTAGGTGGTAATAATGGCATCTTTCCACTCAGTAGACAGATTTCATAGGTGGGGGTAAATAATCTGACAGATTTCAATTTTGGGGCCCTTAATAAAACGGTAGCTGAAATCAGACTTAACAGGTAATCAAAGTTAAAGTAAAATTCAGCTTTGTTTCAACATAGTAGGTAACACCCTTCTGCATGTAATCATAGAAAAAGACAGAAATAAATCTAACCCTGAAATGTTCTAGTTCTCCATGGAGAGGCCTTGAAACTGATTATACTACATCTCACCAATTTATTCTTCTCTCACCTAAGATTCACTATCTTCTCAAAGAAATTTAAACTCAATGAGCTCTTTAAAATTCTAGTTCAATTCTCCCTGCCCAGGGTTTTCTCTCGTTTTTTGCATGTGTTTCCCTGTAGTATTACTTTCTGAGATTTCATTGACCTTTGATTTGGTACTTCCCTATGCAAGATATCAACCCTTATCAAAACGTATCCCTGAGGCCTTAGCCAAACATTACTTTAAACTCTAGTTACTTATCTTCTAATGTGGGATTGACCTTTCCATTCTGTAAAGAACCATTATTTACTCCTTAAGGAGCTTACCACATGAGAAGAAGGGCAGTGTCCCATCCATCTTGAAATCTCCATTGGGCTATTTCTAACGCATTCTCTTATACAGAACATCACTCATCGTGTTTACAGGCCGAATAAATCACTAAGTGGATACCATCAGTGGGTACATAGAATTGATTTATCACAGTCAAACCTGTATAAAAAGGTATTTAATAAATGTTAAATGTTGTGAATCCTTAATTATTCATGTGTATATTCACATTATAGCTGTGATGGGACTATTTTTTAAAGATTCTTTATTGTTTAAAGTATTACATGAGTGTGATATGACTTTAAAGGTCATATTTGCATAATGCACAGTTCTGCCTGATGAAGCCTTTAGTTGACAGTAAATAGGTTCTTACTTTGTGTCCACCCAGCAGAAATTAGAAGTGGAACCTCTACAGAACAATTTTATGATTTAATGACCCCCAATTTCCCCTTTACCATCTTAGTCACAAGGCAGGGTTTTGCTTTTAGCTGCTTTGCCTAAATCTGAAAGCTGGTACTAATCAGTCCTAGCATGTAATAGGGGGATAAGGGAAAAGCTAATCAGGAGATTAGAATCCTAAAGGTCAGGAGTTTCCATTCCCCTTTCAATCAGATCTTCATAGTGGAGTTTTGTTGACTTGTGAATTAAGTTGTTCAATTAATCCAGAAAACTTTCTGATAAAAACATAGTTCTTTTGGTAGGGGGCAAATTCCGCTTCCTTGTTCTTCTTCTCTCTCTTTCTCTCTCTCCCCGCTGACATTCTGAAATAGGCAGTGCAATTTTAACAATTAATAAAATCATGAAAGTATGCCTTTCTCTGAGGATATTAGCATAGATTACACTACAGGATGCCAGAGAGGGATGGGTTAATTGATGGGTATATTTTTAAGCCTCCCCAAAAATCACATATAGAAAAAAGGGAGTGCATTTTATTGAAGTTCTCACTGTGCAGTTAGTATCAGAGGATTATGGGAAATGCATAAATATAATTTAATAATACATAGTTACTATTTTGAAATTCAGACAAATGTCAAATGTGAACGCATTAGTTTATCTACCAGGACATGCAATGATGTTTGCATAGCAGAGATCTATGTTGGCAGATTTTGGAAATTGTCAGCGATTTTATTCAGTCTGTCAGCATTTGCAGTGGCAAGGATTGGGATTTACTTGATACATTCATGCTAGATAAAACCTTTTGTGCACATGAGCATGACAGTCAGTGTGCATAAAATACAATAGGGACTGCATTCAATTATAATGTATTTTACACAAAAAGAACTAATTCTTTAGGAAAGAAAGCAAGAACTGAATTAGATGATTTATAAATATTTCTGCTTTTTCAAAATGTCTAACATAGGTAATTTGTGTATATTTACTTTAAAAAATGGCTTGTATGCAGAGAAGTGACTGAAGGAAACATTAATTCCAATGAAAGCTGAATTAATGTGGCCTAATGTAATAACAGGAAGAAGGCAGTTACTTGAATTAGTAGTCTGGCACCAACTCCTTTAGCATGCTCATATTTCACAAGTGTGGCAGGTGTCTAGAAAGTCTTTACTACAAAAAGGTTAGAGAGCCTTTTTTTTTAACCAGTTAGAAATGCATTCAGCTATGAGTAACAGAAAACAGTAGTTTAACCATCTCAGGATCTGCTTGCTTATGCAGGAGTGTCCAGAGCTAGCACTCAGGTGCTAGCATAAGGATCCCGTGATATCTTCAAATAAATAGTTTCCTTTTATTGTTTCTTCTCTGCCATCCTCAGCATACTGTCCTATCTGTCCTATGCTTGTCACCTCACGATCACGTGTGGCGTGACTACTGCTCCTCCAGCATTGTATCCTCATTCCAAGCAGGGCGTTTGGAAAGGAAGGAGAAGGGAAGCAGAAAGCGGGGAGTCTTATACTACAGAGAATCCAGCATTTCCGAGGAACCCTCCTTGAGAAGAATAGCAACACATACCGTGTTTCCCCGAAAATAAGACATCCTCCGAAAATAAGACCTACTTACAGGTTTCCTTCTGAGTGAAATATAAAGCATCCCCCAAAAATAAGGCCCCCATGATTCACAGTTTGTCTGGTTTGTGTTGACAACTACCGTACTACCGTACCTTGTACAGGTAATAAATTTCCATTATTTTCATTTAACAATAAATGTGTACTGTATTCTTCTTCATGGAAAAATAAGACATACCCTGAAAATAAGACCTAGCGCATCTTTGGGAGCAAGAATTAATATAAGACACTGTCTTATTTTCGGGGAAACAGAGTACTTGCCTCTGGCTTCAAGAAAGCCTGAAAGCTTGTGTTTTTAACTGGACATATTTTGGGGTTGAACAGCACTGAGCTTGTATAAATGAGAATGGAAGAGAGAATGGATATTGGCTATGCAATCAGCAATACCTGTCACTCATAGTTCATTTCAGATAGAGCTAATTTGATAAGGTTGGAAAAACAAATAGCTGATGAAATATGAAAAGCAATATAACTGAATATTCAACTTGTTAGGAAAGATAGATTTCCTTACGTAATGGCCACGATTGGTGAGGAAGAAAATAAAAGGAGGCCTTTCAAACAAACAAACAAAAAAAAAATCAGGTGATATCACCTGTATTCAATGATGTGAGGAATCTAAAGCCAAAATAACGCTAAGATCAGATTAATGTTATTCATTTTCTGCATTATAAAGACCTCCTTTGTTTCATAGACAAATGGTCTAGCATAATTTGCACAAAGCCTACGGGGGCACGTGACTAAACTAATTGAACTGGAGTCTTTCTGATCTTTAATTCAAAGTGACCCTGCTTTATCACGCAGTGTGAAAACAAACTCTGAAAGCAGTAGAGATACCAACTGGACAGATTTGCTGGCTATTTATAGATAAAAACCAAAGGGCAGAATGAGGCAATTCTGACAACAGTTCTCAGTCCCCCTTTGGTCCTAAGTAGCTTGATAAATGAATCTCAAAGTTGGGATTCAGTTAAATGCCAAATGTTTTAACTCTCCACTATTCCATATATGTGTAATAAGAGTCTGAAAATAAAAGTTTGTGGTCAGAGTAACTTTATTGTTAAGGCTGGAGCATTAATGTCTATCTCAACCAATATCTAATATTATTAAAGAAGTAATTGTATTCTCATTTTTATTTTTTAAGTTACAAATATTTTTATTGATTTTGGAGAGGAAGACAGAGTGAGAGAGAGTTAGAAACATCAATGATGAGAGAGAATCATTGATAGGCTGCCTCCTGCCTGCCCCCTACTGGGGATTCAGCATGCAGCCCTGGCATGTGCCCTGGCCAGGAATCAAACCATGACCTCTTGGTTCATAGGTTGATGCTCAACTACTGAGCAACACTGCCAGGCTGTGTTCTAATTTTTTTCTTTTAATTCTTCTGCTTTGGAGGCAGAAATAGCCTTTGTTTACAGCCAAAATGTTAGCGTTCTTTAACTGGGTTTTTCCCAGTTCAGGGTCTATCAGCCACTGCACCTTTTAGGGTGTCATCCTGCTTCCTCTGCTTCTCTTCCCAGTGACAGACATGTTGGCTTCCCTCCTCCCCGCTCCAGCTCACTCATTCTTATAGTTTTCTGACAGAACAAATTGCATTACTTCGTCTGCAATATCATTTGGATTGGTATTATACTAGAGCAAGCTTCACTCTTAAGTGTTGACCGACTTGGGATCTGTTCATTTCATAATTTGTGGAGTGCCTCTTAGATGCCATTGCTGCCCTAAGCACCCGGAGAGAGAAGGTGAAGGGTTGCAGGTCTTAGCATTCTAAGGGCTCACAAACAGGTTTCAGTTTGGGCCGTTAGCTGCAATTGTGTGCAGAAGACGGTATTATGTAGACATTTGACCTTTGAATTGGTCTTATGGGGCATAAGGAATGGGTCTCACGACAGTCCTCCATGCCCAAAGACATTAAGGTTGATATTCTACATTAATTTATAGGGGGAATGAAATTCAGTGTTTTATATCTCTCGTCTGAAGAAATAAATTCATTGTCATTAATTTGCTTCTGTTTATGCTTGCAAGGCAGCTATCCCCTTTTCCATCCTTTGAGGATCTGGCCATTATTCCCCATTGTATCTGAAAGGGTGCATCATTACTGGCCATCACCAAAGATAATTCTATTTATTTATGGCGGGCCATACATAGTCTGGAATCCAGAAAAGTCTTGCAAAGCATCTCTTTATTATTGCATGAGGTTTTCATTCCCTTTTTATTTTATATCCCTAGCCCACCCTCCAACCCCATCCTTCTTAAAAATGAAATAAAGCGAATATACAGTCTCTTTGGCTGAAACTGCTTATTCATATTCTTGTATGAATTTATTGTTTTTGCAAAAATATCTACCTCTCCATCAGGGATAAGTGCGTAGAAGTACAAAGAGGGTAAAGAGGACAGAGAACTCCACTCTATCACACATGAAAACCATGATTTGTCCATTTAACCCCAGTGTATATGACTTAGAGTAGACTGGTATTTGCAACAAAAATATGCAGTAGCTCAAATATAAGTGAGCAGGTCTTGTTTTTCTCCACCCAGCCACCCAGGGACTAGAATGGGGGTGGCTTTGCCATCTTTAATACATGATTTCCATAGTCGACCTTGGGAATGTCTTTATTTCAGACTACCAGAAATGAAAAATAGCATGGAGTAGTCTGGTTAAAACTCTGTCATGTGACCATCACACCTAATGACAAAGGAGGCTGGGAAATGAAATCTTGCCATTTGCCCAAGAAGAAAAGCCTTTTGATGAGCAATCAGCTGTGCAATCTCTTTGACAATGTCAAAACAGCTAAAAATTAGATAGAAAGTGATTACCCATATTTTAGTCAAATCTATAGATTACTTAAGAAGTTTAATAAGCCTTACAAAATGTCAAGTACTTACTAAGTACACCAGGCAAATGATTTATAAAATTGCTTCCTCCAAGGTTGGCGTTTTAGTCCAAACCTGGACCATAATAGAATGAGATAGATTATTCTAACATTAGGAGATACATACAAAAATTTTCTAAGATTACTGTTGATATTCTTTTTCTAATAAAGAATGCTATAGAAAGTAATGGCCTCTATGAGACATGCTAAATATCTGAAAGAGTGCTTAGTATTTTCAGGTACAGTGTATTGTAAATGCTAGATCTTATTTTCTGATCTTATTTTCCCTCCCCTAATTCTTTAGTTGCTTTCTTGGTTTAGAAAAAGCATCATGTTGTCATTGTATTAGAAACTGCTATATGTTTATACCTCCTAACAACTCATTTATTTAGTTAGGGATTCATTTTTCTTGGTAACTTTTCATTATAGTATAGCCTATATATAAAAAATTATACATATCTTAAGAATAGAGCAACTTTCACACTCAGGAAACCAAATCCGGATCAAGAAACAAAACATTATAGGGCCCCACCCCTCATTCCAAGCTCCCCATCCTCCTGTCTACTAGTGCTCTTCCTTACAAGGCTGGTCACTATTCTCACTTTCATTGGCGTAGAATTATTTGGCCTCTTATCTTACTTCATATAAATGGAATCATGCAATATGTGCTTGGCTTATTGTCTTCTTTTGATTAACATTAGTTTGTGTAATTATTCATATTATGTTGTGAAAATAAATACAATGTTTTCTGTGGTTGATGAGCATTTGAGTTGTTTATAAGTTTGGGGCTATTACAAATACTGCTGGCATAAAATTTTTAGTCCCTGCCCTTTGGTTAAACTATGTGCTTATTTATGTTGAGTATATAACTGGGAGTTGAATTGCTGGTTTACAGGGTATGGATAAATTAAGCTTTAATATTTATTGCTAATTTTCCATAGAAGTTCTATCCATATATTTGGGGATTCACTTTTAATTTAAAAAATAGAGTCCAGACATTTGCATAAAAATGGAACTTGACTTATTTCTCCTTTTCAGAGATGTCACCTCTTTTCTTAATGAGAACCTTCTCCCACGCTTATTATAGACATTTTCCAAACATAATGTGATGAGACCAAGTAATTAATGATAGTGATATGCTTTCTACATATACTATTGTCCGCGTGGATTTGAAGTAAAACTAATTTTGTGCCAGTGATTTTACTGTATTCATTTTGAACTATGTTACGATAACCTCAAATAATGAACTGGCTTTTGTTACTCTTTTGTTCTACATTTTAATTAGCATTGTGATAATAATCTGAAAATGCATTAAGTAAAAATGGATACCATTTCTCATTTCTAGATCTTTTATTATATTTTTCTGTTTTATGCAGATTTACCATTTTTTCCTAAGGCCTTTATTAGATGCTAAGTTATTTGTTGCATAGTGACTCCTTTATCCTGAAGATCCACCTTTATATACATTTTCCCAATTTAAAAATAATATGTACTTAGAGGAAACAGATGTTTTAGTCACTGTAATAGTGATTCTGCTAGTAAGCATATATGGATTGACCAGTAATTCCTAACCTTCGTATTTTTAAATATAGATTTAAAAATGTGGTGGTGACACATATTAGGTTGCCTACTTTTGGTTTGCCAAGTGATATAAGATTTAAAAAGACCTATTCATCATTTTATAAAAATCACAGATATTTTAAATTAAAAAAATGGTAAAAATCACATAAGAGTAAAGGATAGTATCTTAAATTATGCTCATGTAGCTTAATGACATATATGTAACGGTTTCTTTCTTTCCTTTTTTTCCTACTATATGGACTGGTGACAATATTTTCAAAGAGTTTTGGTATTTAGAAACCACTGGAATAGAAGCTGTAATAAATGCTTTAAGTTAAGGCAGGCCTTCCAGCTTCAAATTTTTGGAAAACTAAATGTGGACAGCAATAAACAGCATGATTGGGAAAAGCATACTGGCAAAAAACACCCAGTGTAGGAAGGTTTATGTGTCAAGCTAAGATGCTCCCAGGTTTAACCTGTTGAGAATGACCCTTCTCACATCTTAAATGTACGATGAAGAAATCTGTTGTTTGTGAAACTGCAGTAGACATCTTGAGTATATTTTGAGTGAGAATAGGATAACATTTTCAGAAGGAAATTTGCTAAAGAACTTTACGCTAACAAAATCTGGGTTTTATCTGTATATATAAAAGCCTAAGTGACCATTATAACCAGTGGACCACTCAACCGGTCAGCTGGCCACTATGATGCACACTGACCACCAGGTGGCAGAGCTCAATGCTGGAGCTGCCCCCTGGTGCTCCTTAAAATATGTGCTGTACCTCCTCAGCATTAATGGCTATTCCAAGGATTCCACCCTGACATCTTTTCCTTTTTATTTTTTTAATGTTCTAATCACTAATTTGAAGTAAGTTCTCAAAAGTTGGTTAACCCAGGAATCTTTTTTCCTAACCAAGAAGTCATTGTGCCTGTCTTATTACTGTATTCTTTTTCTTCAGGCATGTAATCAAACAGCAGTTAGAAACTTCATTTTAATATAAGTGAATGAACCAGCCCACTCTTTTTATTTTCCCTGAGACATATTGCTAGGAAAGTCTATTTCCTATTTTAAGGAATCAACATATGTTGAAACAACTGTCTACTTCCATTTAAATTGATAGAAACTAAGACTTGGCGAATCACATTTCATTTTCACTTCTAACATTGTTGGTGTATTTGACTTCAAGGTAAAACAAGCACACACACAAAATACTTTGTTCTGCCTTAGGGACCTCCTACCTCAGTCTCCCTAAGTAAAAATATCAGGGAACAATTTTTGGATTAAACTAAGTAAAGTCAGTGAAGATAGATTTAGGAGAGAAACAAAAAAAAACAGTTATAAGTTTTAGAACTGTGTTTGGTATTATATTAGTTACACATACTCTCTCTATGGCATCTAACACACCTTATTACTGGCCTATGTCTGGTCTTTTTCTTTCATTGAGTAATGGGTTCTTCTAGGATAAGAATGTGCTTCATTCATCTTTATTTATAAGTCCTTACCTAATTACCACATGCAGACAACAAATCTGTTGAATTAATTGATTAATAAGTTGAAAGTATATAGTGATATATATTATTTATAGTCAAAATATATTTTACATATATGTGTGCGAGGTATATGTGTTTGTGAGAAAATAATTGTTCCTTCATATTGTGGAAAAGTTATATTATTGCTCATGCAGATTTTATTCCTTTAGCTAAAGTTACATCAACATTAAATTGATAGCTAAAATGATGCTATGCTAGTACATGTTCAGGTTATATACTTATGATAAGATAGTCCCAAGCTACAAGTCATACAAAAATTGGGAAAAAAATTCTTTACCTAATTAATATGTTCATATGTCTTCTAATAAAGGAAAGTCACTTAAAAATCAAAGTATTAAAAATGATTACCTTCCCAAGAAGCATTTAATATACAAAATGTTTGAGGTACAAAATGTTGATTGAGAAAGCACTGATTTTAGAGAAAGCATGTATATTGCAGAACAAGTGTGGATGGGGAAAAAAGAAATGGCAAATAGCGCTAGGTACTTTTTAATGATTTAAATTACTCCTTGCAATAGCCCTTACAGTGGTCTTATCAACCATTTTACAGGTATATTGAAATTCACAAAAGTTTACTAAGTTGGCCAGGGTCACATAATGCATTTGAAATGGACTCAAATCAAAGTCTTCCTGTTTCCAAAAAAAGCAGTCATGTAGGGGCTTGACCTGTTATTTACCTGAAAAAAACAGCTAGCCTTGACATTTATGGAAACTGTTTATTCAAGTAAAACCCTTAGGATTTCTAATTGTTTCCTAAGTCCAAACAATCCCAATAAAAAATAGTGCAGTATACATTTTAATGATTTACATTAAACACTTAAGATTCAAATGATAACTTCTTTTTCAAATAACACTTAGAATTACTGTTAACATTTGCAGAGAACCAGAGCTATAAATCATTTTACAGGTGGTGCATCCCATTGATCTTACTAGTCGTATTTGCAAGCCGGCTAGAAGAGCTTCACACTTTCTCCCCAGTGATAGGTCTCCTTTTTTGGGGGCAATGACTGTAACTTCTCCAGAAAGTCTTCTTACTGTTTTTGCTTACTGTTGTTTCATAATATTTCAAGGGATTTTGCTGTTTTTTAAAAATAGATATTCAACAAACATTCACTGACTATCTACAGTGTTCAGAAGTGGTGGGCATAGCGCACAGGTAAATAAGAACATGCACCACCATATGGGCCAGTCCTTCCAGTCCCCTGGAGAACACAACTCAGGAAACAAGTGATTGAATGTTGGACAGAGTGGTGAATGCAAACACTAAAGGCTGTGTGAGATCTGGCATTAGCACCAAGGGACAGGCTGAGCACCTCTGCCTGAGGAGGAGGGTGTATATTCCCCCAGGACAACCAGAAAAAAGGGAAATCCCAGGCGATGATGAGAATGATATAAGCATAACCAATGGACACAGACACTGGGGGTGAGGGCATGTGCTGAGGGTTGGGGGTGGCTAATGGGGAAAAAAAGAGACATACATAATGCTATATGTAATACTTTAAACAATAAAGAATTTTAAAAAAAGCCGAAACCGGTTTGGCTCAGTGGATAGAGCGTCGGCCTGTGGACTCAAGGGTTCCAAGTTTGATTCCAGTCAAGGGCATGTACCTTGGTTGCCGGCACATCCCCAGTAGAGGGTGTGCAAGAGGCTATTTTAAAAAAGAAATAAAGAAAAGAAAGAATCTTGGAGAGGTAGACTGGGGTAGTCAGAGTTTCAATATACCACTCCTATATTCCATAATAGCTGTTAATCTCAATTTTATGAACCAAGAAACAAGGCTCAACAATGTGAAGTCACTTGCCCAGTGTGACAAAATTAACAAGAAGCAGAGCCAGGATTTGATGAAAGTTTGACTCAGAATTTTTAAATCCTACATCATAAGAGGTATTTTATTATAATTCTATCTATTCATATAAAAGGGTAATATGCTAATTAGATGGGACATCATTCCGACATCCTTCCAGACGTAACCAGGACTGGAGGAAAGCCCGGGTCCCAAGGTGCTTGCTGGCGGCCGAAGGAAAGCCCAGGTCCTGGGGGCCAGAGGGAAGCTGGTGCTGGCAGCCTGGGGAAGGAAGGCCTACTCTTGCATGGATTTTTTGAACTTCAGTAAAAACCAAAATAAAACCTCAAGTGCAGTAAAGTTCCAGGAGTATGGCGTGTTTGTGCAGTTATTTCTAGCAATCCTTGGCATTCAGACAAAATTCTTCCTGACTGGAGAAATGCGGGATGCTCCTGGCAGGCATTTCCCCCTGCAACCACCTGATGGGACACTCACACCCACTGCAAAGGTAGAAAGTCATAGAACAAGGACATCTGCCCCCAAGCCACTGAGAACTTTTGCTGGCATAAGGACTTAATAATTTGCATCTTTAATTATGCGTAGTTACATGCAAACAAAAACATTTACTTTCTGATCAATACCCATTCTGTTTCCAGTCTTATTTAAATCACCTCTCTTCCATTATTCCTCAGGATAATTGGAAATCTTGATGAAGTAATTCTGAGATTTTACATTCTTTAGATTGGATTCCATGCCTGTTGCCTCTGGGTTTCGAATGGTTATTTTACTGGGAACCTCAGCCAAATCCTTACTCTGGAACTGCATTCCATTAGGTCTTAGAAAAGTAAAGAATAATGAAATGTTTTCTCCTGTCATCCCCATCCCATGATCACTCCTGTCTGTGTGTGTGTGTGTGTGTGTGTGTGTGTGTGTGTGTGTGTGTGTGTGTAAGCAATAAAAGGAGCCAACCTGGCGTGGCTCAGTGGTTGAGTGTTGACCTATGAAGCAGGAGGTCATTGTTCGATTCCAGGTCAGGGCACATGCCTGGGTTGCTGGCTGGATCCCCAGTGTGGGGAGTGCAGCAGGCCACCGATCAAGTGTTCTCTCTTATCATTGGTGTTTCTATCTCTCTTTCTCCCTCTCCCTTCTTCAGTGAAATAAACGAAGTATATTTAATATATTAAAAAGTATATTAAATATATTCTTAAAAGGGAATAAAAGGACTTTGGAAAGCATAGCCCGGTTGGCTCCCTTAAGCCGGTCATTTTCTGCTACATGAAGGGGGGAATTTTTCAAAAGGACTGACAAAATACTTTGGGTGTTAGTTTCTTTCTCTCTTCTCTGTATAAAATTATTTAAGATAACTAACTGCAAGGAGAAAAGTTAATCAGTGGCTTCTGTTTCCTCTAACAGCATTTCCCAAACCCAACTGTCATGTCAAATGCATACAATATTCTTTTGAACAGTTACTTAAGTGGGCCTCAAAATGCATCTCCAAAAGGAAGTGTTCAAATATTTTCCACTGTGAAAACCCATATGGGTATTTTGGTTACAGGATATCTTTTATGATTCAAGCACAAAGTATATTGCCCCAGTAGACTCATGTCCTTCCTGCAAAGGGCAACGCACCCATACCCATGCTATTAGTATGTAAATGCTATGTCTCACACATCACATCTTCTATTTTCCCATATCTGTATTTATCCTATTTAATAAAAAAAAGAAATCCCCTATGAATAATATAATAGTTCATATTAATGGGGTATTTACTCTGTGCTTGATTCTATGCTAAATACTTTGTGTGCAATCTCTTTTATGTGGTATTTACTTTCCTTTTCTTATAAGGGTGAGAAGGCACGTTTAGCTACTTAAGTAATTTGTCCACATTCAGACTACTGATCATGGAAAAATCAGAGAATCCAGGAGATTTAATCCCATGTCTCATTATTACTTCCCAGTTTAAATTCTGGAATTTGGCTGCCCTAGGAAAATCCTCATATGCATGTGTTTGTTAAGGTATCCTCTCTGTCAGCCAAGATTAGAACATAAAAGGCATATCCAGCTGCTCCTCCTTTCCTGTTCTCCCAGTCAACCTTTATCTGTGGGATGGAAGTTTGCTTTGGCTTTAAAATGCCTTCTGTATCTGACACTGTTGGGTCATATTCTGATCAGCTTTGAAAGCATATTATAAAAATTACTCTTTTTTTAAAGAGTCTGAACTATGGATATATAACAGTGCAGAAATTGGGAAAAGTAAAAATAGCATTTATATCAGTTTCTTGAACTTCCAGAACTTACAACAGCACGGAAGGGGAAGCACATTTATTCCATGTACTACGTTGCTACTATGGACTTTGAAAGGCAAGAGTTTTGAGTACATGGCGTATATGAGCTCATTTAGACTTAAGTCAAATGCCTAGCAATGTTCTAGGCAATAAGGAGCTTAAATATTTGATATAGAAATTATTTCACATTATGGATCCTCTCTAGGAGCTCTTTATTCTGATCAGTAATTGAATAGGGAATGACTGAGGAATCCTAACAAGGATATTTAATGTAACCTGACAGTTTGGTCTGTTCTCCTGAGGTTTCTAATAGATAGCAGTCTGGATTCAAAAAATGTTTAAAGTCCAGAATAAATGGAACTATAATGGAAACATGTATATAGGTATTATTAAGGAAATGGCAGAAGCTGGAAAAAAGAGGGATATTTTATAACAATGAATATTTTAAAAGTTCTAGAATATTTCATATCAGAAGATTAGACTTTTAGTCGCAATGTGCTCTGACTTTTTTCCAACCTAAATTATTCTTTTAAGTTCAGGTTATTCATCTCCCAAGGTGGATATAATTGAATTAAATTATACATTAGAGACGTATACATTTCTAACCCATTGATATGATCAAAAGGATCTCATTTATGTCAAAAGAAAAGAAATGAGGCCATTTTCTGTCATTGTCCTAACGTCATGTCTTCTTGGCCTTATTAGCATTTTATTTCAAGCAATAAATTAAGCAAAAATGCTTGTTATTGAATACTGATTAATTATAGGGTATAAGAGTACTATTAGAACCTATTTTATTGTCCTGAGTAGTATCTTCTGATCTTTTTTCATCCGCAAGGGAGCAAGTATTAGGGGAACAAAGATTGTGACACATTTAATAACCTTCAAGATGCATTCACTTTTGCTAGACCAGTGGTTGGCAAACTCATTAGTCAACAGAGCCAAATATCAGCAGTACAGTGATTGAAATTTCTTTTGAGAGCCAAAAACCCACTTCTGCGCAAGGCCACGAAGTTTCAAACGCACTGTACATGCGCACCCACACATGGTATTTTGTGGAAGAGCCACACTCAAGGGGCCAAAGGCTGCATGTGGCTCTAGAGCCACAGTTTGCCAACCACTGTGCTAGACTGTCAAAAGAATGGGCTTGTCTTAGATTTTAAGGCTATGATATAATGTCATCGCTTCTGCTGATACACCTCTCTTGATTTGTGACTTGTGTTGGGAATATGAAGACACACAGGATGGTTTTAATCCACAGTGTATATATAGTCAGTGATTATAACTGGCACATGCAGATTTCAGCCTGGGAATTTACACTATTTCTGACAACATCATTAAAATCTCTCTTAACACTGCCTTAGCATTTACAGTGGTATCTTTTATGGAGGATTCGGAATAATTATTTTAAAAATCCTTGCTATTAAATATGAATTCATCATAGCTTTTTTGTTACATATTCAGTGTTTAAGCAGAATTTTTAGTGGGTCATAGTGGGGAGAAACAGTTCAGCTTGGTAAAAAAGGGCATGGAATCTGAACCTAGTCATCCTTGAAAAATATGTAAGCCTCTGTTTTCTCATCTGTAAAATGGAGATAATAATGGTATCCATTTCATAAGATTATTGAGTGGGTTAAATGAGTTAAGACATACAAAGTATTTCCAGTAGTATCAGGCATATAATAAGCAGTCATTAAACATTAGCTTTTATCATATTAATTAATATATCTAAAGAGTCAGGATTACTGAGAATCCATAGAAGCAATTACAGATAGCTTTTGTTATGTACCTATGTGCCCATGCCTGCATGAGGCATTGTGAAGTATACAACAAGACGAACTATTTCTACTTCCACAAGCTGGCAATAGAAGAAAATAAATAATGCATAGAAAGTAAATGGTTGTATAATCCAAACTCCAAGTTCAATGGCATATAAAGAAGATACTGCTTTGAACTTTAATAACCAGATAAGATTCACTGAATGCTAAACTTGAACTGAACTGAGAAGATTTAGAAATTTTAGTTGGAAAATTGAATCTGAAAGTGATTCTGCTCTATATACTATTAAGACCTTTTTGTGTTCCTCACTCTTACAGCGATTTCTCTTAAGTTAAAACTGCTGACTTCCCAGCTCTTTCCATTCTACTAAGTCAGAATCTCTGATATAACAGTACCATGCTTAGGAATATGCAGTTGTGTGAAGGCCAGGTTATTTTTATCTAACAGTGGAAATTCCATGTTAGAGAAATCCAAACTTATTTAGGTCCTTATTTAGGCTCTGTGTAATTTTAAACACTTCTGTTTTGTTTTATTTTTATTTTTAAAATATATTTTATTGATATTTTACAGAGAGGAAGGGAGAGAGATAGAGAGCTAGAAATGTCGATGAGAGAAAAACATTGACCAGCCGCCTCTTGCACACCCCCTACTGGGGATGTGCCCACAACCAATGTACATTGCCTTGACCGGAATTGAACCAGGGACCTTTCAGTCCGCAGACCGACGCTCTACCACTGAGCCAAACCAGTTTCGGCTCTGTGTAATTTTATTCGCACCCACTCTTTTCCTTGAACCTTGAGAAACAACAAAATGGAACGCACATCTCTCTTCGGTACCTAGTTTAGCACTTACCTCTCACCTCTGTGAAGAAGTCTCCCTTTACTGATAAATGTTCTTCATTCTCTCTCTTTTAAGACTCTGGTTTTTAAATTTATTTTTATTGTTGAAAGTATTGCAGATGTTCCCCTGTTTCTCCCATTGACCCCCTCAACCCTTCACACCCCCCCAGGCCTTCACTCCACTAGTGTCTGTGTCCATGGGTTATTCATACATGTTCTTTAGTTGATCTCTTCCCTCCCCGCCCCTCCCCAATTGCTCTTAGGATCCTTTCTGTTTCATGCTTTCATGTCTCTGGATCTATTTTATTTGTCAGTTGTTTTTCTTCATTAGATGCCACAGGTGAAATCATGTGATACTCATCTTTCTCTGACTGGCTTATTTCACTTAGCATAATATTCTCCAGGTCCCTCCATGTTGTCTCAAAGGGTAAGACATACTTCTTTTTTACAGCTGCATAGTGAGGCTTTGTTTCTTTAAGTAGTTTTCGGTTCACAGCAAAATTGAGCAGAAAGTACTGAGGTTTCTCATATACCCCTAGCCCCACACATGCATAGCCTTCCCTTTTATCAACATCCCTCACCATAATGGCACATTTGTTACAATGGATGAACCTATATATCCATATTGGCAATCACGGTCATCCAGAGTCCATACATTAGGGTTCACTCTCGGTGTTGCATTATGAGTTTGGACTAATGCATGATGATGTGTGTCCATCTTCAAAGTGTCATAGAGAGTGTTTTTACTGCCCTAAAAGTCCTGTGTTTCACCTATGCATTCATCTATTTCTCCCACCCTCAAATCCTGGCTACCGTTATTTTATATATCCTATCATAGTTTTGCCTTTTCCTGAATGTCATATGCTTAGAATTGTACAGAATGCAGCCTTTCTAATTGGCTCCTTTCACTTAATACTATGCATTTATAGTCTCTCTATGTCTTTTTATGGCTTAAGAGTTTATTTATTTTTGAACACAGAATATTATTCCATTGCCTGAATATACCAGTTTATTTATCTGTTTACCTACTGAAGGACATCTTGCTTACTTCCAAGTTTTGGCAATTGTGAATAAAGTATCTATAAACATGTATAAGCGGGTACTGGCATGGACATTAGTTTTCAACTCCTATGGGTAAAAATCAAAGAGTGCGACTGTTGTAAGGTAAGAATATACCTAGTTCTTTAAGAAGCCTTAAAACTGTCTTCCAATGGGACTGCCCGAATTTGAATTTCCATCAGTAACAATGAGACTTCCTGTTGCCCTGCATCCTCACCAGGATTTAGTGCCTTCAGTGTTCAGGTTTGGGCCATTCTAATGGATTTGTAGGGGTAGCTCATTTGTTGTTTTAATTTGTGTTTCCCAGGTTACATATGATGTGGAACTTCTTTTCATGTGTTTGCTTGCCATCTGAATGCCTTCTTTGGTGAGGTGTCTGTTAAGGTCTTTGGCCAGTTTCATAATCAGGTTGTTTATTTTCTTTTGTTGAATTTTCAGATTTCTTTGTATGTTCTGAGTAACAATCCTTTATCAGATATGTGTTTTGCAAATGTTTTCTCCTAGTCCGCAGCTTTTCTCATCAACCTATTTTTAATGCTGACCTTGGACACTCTTATGCTGTAGCATCTAGTACACTGAGTTCTACATGCTTACAGTTTTATAGCCTCTTAACTATTAGATCTTGCATTTACTGTTCTTTTACTTTCAACTTAACATTAGCTAGTACTCAGTAAATCAATTGATCTTGAACCTTGAGAGAACTTAAAACTCACCTACAGCCCTCACAAAATGGATTCCATTGATCTGGTATTCTTATTCTGTGGTTGAAATAAGCATCTGTGGCAAGCATGTAAATAGTCTACCATTCTCTCTTTCTTTCTTTTTTTTAAAACAAACAAACAAACAAACACACACACACATGTTTTTATTGATTTCAGAGAGGATGAGAGGGAGATAAAGATAGAAACATTAATGATGAGAGGGAATCATTGATCAGTTGCCTCCTACATGCCCCACACTGGGGATTGAGCCCGAAACCCAGGCATGTGCCCTGACCAGGAATTGAACTCTGACTGCCTGGTTCATAGGTTGATGCTCAACCACTGAGCCACACTAGCAGGGCCTACCATTCTCTTTTAAATAAAAAAAAACCCTAAAATATTCAAATAAATGAATGTATGACAGAACTAAGGAAACAGCTTTAGAAAGGAGAATACTGCCGAAACTGGTTTGGCTCAGTGGATGGAGCGTCAGTCTGAGGACTGAAAGGTCCCAGGTTTGATTCCGGTCAAGGGCATGTACCTTGGTTGTGGGCACATCCCCAGTAGGGGCATGCAGGAGGCAGCTGGTCTATGATTCTCTCATCAATGTTTCTAACTCTCTATCCCTCTCTCTTCCTCTCTGTAAAAAATCAATAAAAATATTTTTTTTAAAAAAAGAAAGGAGAAGACTGTTAAACATGGCACTTACAAATATACAAGAAGACCATTGATTTCGTACACTGGATACTGGCTGAAAATAGTTAGGGGAAAATTATGGTAGATTAGGTAGGGTAAAACTATGGATGTTCCTGAGGGCAGTCAGAGAAACTGTGAATTGAATGTGACTCCTTGCGATTTTGGAGCAGGGTTGTGAGTAAGGATGGTACCCCAATAATAGTCTTAACAGCAAGTCTTAGGGATAATTGGATCAGACTATATCTCTAAAGTATCTCTTAATACTGAAATAGTGTAGTGCTATCCTGTGTAAAGTTATATAGATTAGTGAATTGTATTAATTTATAATCATGCTTTCTAAATAAATGATTTTTTACTTAAATATTAAAACACATTTTATGTAAAATAGAAATTTTGTTTTAAAATGTCTGTGTGTAAAAACGGGTCAGCATGTGACAGGCTTCCTCAAGGTTAGCAGTGATGGGCTGCGGCCAAGTGGTACCAGCTCAGGAGAGCCAGTGGTTACATTTTCAGGGATTGTGAGAGCCAGTTGTTAGGGTAGCCATTGGTAAGTAATATAAACTTGCAATTAAATAAATTATATAAAAAGTAAGAGCAATCTCTTCTTACAACCCATTGCTTCTTAATCATTTTACTACATTTCACTAGTACCTATGCTCTTGAGGTTCACTCCATGTGTCTGTGTGTCAGAAATAGAAGGAAGGGTTACTGCACATCTCTACCCAAGTCCACATAATGGCCTCCCATTGGGAGCTGGAAATGAGACAATGTAATGGCATTTATAATATGGAAATTGCCTAACCCTACAAATCAGGATGGTTTTTTTTCTGTCTGGAAATCCAGCTGATAAACAGTACTTACCAGCTCACCAGTGGCTACAGTTATAGAAAGTTCCCATTGTTTTAAGGTAGAGATCCAGTTTGGTCTATGGCATCATTCAAAAGGTAGATCATTCATCCAAAACTGGTTTGGCTCAGTGGATGGAGTGTCAGCCTGTGTACTGAAAGGTCCAAGGTTCGATTCTGGTCAAGGGCATGTACCTTGATTGTGGGAACATCCCCAGTGTGGGGTGCGTGGCAAATGATCGATGTTTCTCTCTCATTGATGTTTCTGGCTCTCTATCTCTCTTTTCCTCTCTGTAAAAAAAAATTATATATATATATATATATATATATATATATATATATATACATATATATATATATGTATGTATGTATATATATATATATATATATATATATATATATATATATATATTCAATGTAGCTTATTCAGTAATGCCTTGTTTAGCATGAACCCTCTCCCCGTATCTCCCTGAGTGAGGCTAGGAATAAGAGGATCCTTTTAAGTTCCACAAGTGAACTGCCGTAGTTGTAAGAACAGAGAACAGGTGGCGTTTTGTGTACTTCAATTTAGACTCCTTTCAGAACACCTCACAGCTCTTTAGCAAAAAAATATTTTTTCTCCAAAGTCTGATGAATATGCCTCTTTTTTTTGCAGCTTTTTTATTTTGCAGCTTTTCAAATTACTAAAATTTGAAAGACATTTGCAATCTGTCTTGAAAGCCAGGGGAAATGTAGCCATGGATGGTTTATTTCACTGTATAAAACCGTTCTTTATCTTTGTGAAAATGAGAAAATGAAATGTTTTGTTTGGTCAAGAACAATCTCAAGAACTAACAGCCTCTATTCTGACAACGTAGGTTTACTCTAAGCGTATAGTTTTGCTAAAACAAGTCAAAGAATCTTCCTCTTAACAAGGCCCCAAAGGAAGCAAACTGTGCTCGCAAGTGTCATTTAATGTTTGTGTGTGATGATATGGCTGGGTATTCTTTAGAAATTTTTGAATCTCTCGGATGCGCCTCTGAGAATGATAACCTTTACTTAAGCAGGCATCTATTTAAGATAGGATTCTGGAGAATTTCCCTTTCAAGGTATTTCAAAATTAAGAAATATGTTCACTAGGATGTGACAAATTTGCTGTGAAAAGAGAAATGTGGCTTTGCAAAGACAGTGCTATAGTTTTTGATTCAAGCTGGCATAATTAAGGTGTCAACATATCAATTCACTTGTTTTGATTAAACTTTAGATGAAGGTAGTGAAGTTCATTGAGATCAAAATAGATATTCATACTCTGAAATAAATGAAAATAGAATGTTCAGAGCCATAAAAACAAGGCACTCCAGAGAGCCCTTGAAGGTCATTCTCAATGTCCTTGGGAATGGTATAACCTGGGGCAGTGTCTTTCATGCTCCATCCTCAGACCACTTGAGAATGGAGCTTTCAATACCAAATGTTTGCCTGTCTACCCTAACAAATTGTACTGAATCAGAGTAGAGTTTGAATTGATAGGAAATTTGCATTCTTCTACAAGGTCGTCAGATCTTTGTATGCACACTGAAGTTATTACTTGCTGATTTAGACACAGTAACTGAGAATTTGCCTTAATTTCTTCAACTATAAAATAGAGATGGTAAAAGTAGGATTGTTGGAGGATGGAATGCATCACATATGTAAAGTGCTTAGAACAATGTGCTATTTTAGAGGAAGTGCTATATCATTGACTATTATGTTATCCTTAGTATTGTTTTTGCTGCTATTACTTTAGTCTAGGGATTATCAGTGCTAACTGGAATGGAAACAAGCTAGAACACTTCAAAGATCATATGCCTTAAATACCATCATGAAGACCACACATGATGAGCTATCCTTCATCCTATATAATAAAAGGTTAATATGCAAATCAAATGAATGGTGGAATGACCTGTCACTATGATACACACTGACCACCAGAGGGCAGACACTCAGTGCAGGAGCTGCCTCCTGGTGATCAGTGTACTCGCACAGGGGGAGCGCTGCTCAGCCAGAAGCCCTAAACCCAGCTTACTGCTGGCGAGGGCAGCGGTGGTGGCGGGAGCATCTCCCGCCTCTGTGGCATCATTAAGGATGTCCGACTGCCAGTTTAGGCCTACTCCCCAGGAGCCTAAGCTGACAGTCAGACATCCCCCAATGGCTCCCAGACTGCTAGAGGGCACAGGCTGGGCTGAGCTCCCCAACCTCCCACAGTGCATGAATTTTGTGTACCAGGCCTCTAGTTTAACATAATCTGGGATGTTGAATAGGCATTCTCATAATTTTCCATAGTTTCCTACTGCACTTGTAAATTTTTTGTTAAAAAACTTTACTTTTCTGAAATGCTTACATTTGTTTTTATGACTTCAGGATTGTTAGATGTCATTATAGAGTCATGGTTGTGTCTTTATGCTGCGTGTGGAATTCAATTTTTATATTCTTATATAATGGGCATAATAAAAATAATGATAGGTGACAGTGAGTCATACTATGAAATATAAATTTACATGGAAAATGCATGCATCTCTGAGGGTGCTGCACCACAAGTGAAAATCTGTGTGCATCCTCTGAGGACAATGATCGCTTCTCCCAGTGAAGCTATATGACAGTGAAGGTCATAATGGTCGAGGCCCACTGAAGGTCATGAAATGGATGAAGGCTTGACACAGGGAGGGCAGCAAAATTAGAAAACCTATTGGGATCAATTAATGTGATTCAGCTGGGAGACAATGAAGGCGGGAGCATTTTCCTCTAGTTTTTTTCCACTCTATTAGTAACGTGCAGATCATTTGTGCTTGGAAATGAGATTAATGAGAACAAAGATGACAGGATTTTATCACTAAGAAAAGGGCTCTCCTCTCACTCTCTCCCGGTGCTAAATTTTCTATCAAGTGCCTAATGACAGTATGCTTGACTCCATGACAAGCTTTCAGAAAACTGATGGAAAAAATGAGTTCGGAATTAGAGTGCCAGCCTGGTTGTGGTTTCTGGTATGTGTGTAGTAGGCACACGGGTTTGAGTTGCATTGTATTTGAATGAATGACCTTTGGCTTATTATTAGAGTTTTGTGTTTTGCATGAATGGTGATGACTTAGAATTGCCAAAACTAATACTTTTTCATAGATTCTAATGACATATCGATGACATTGAGACATTTTTATTTCAAATAATTACTCATCAGATATTATCTAAGATGACATAAAAATTTGAATGTAAGTGCTTTATATGAAACAGAATGTGTCGTGACAGAATTCATAATGTTTATGAAAGGATATTAGATTGTAGTTATTAAAAGGGATGTGTGGGTACATAGAATGTACATGAATTTATAAACACATGAATATGGTTTCTAGATCAACTTGCTTATTTATTTAACAAAAAAACATTGGTTTAGTGTCAATATGTAGCACAGAAAAACTATAGGGCCAGTAATTGATATAACAAATCACAGGGCAACCTTTTAGAGAGCTACTATTCATATCCACATTCTATAGACCAGGAATTTGACACAAAGATTAAGTACTTTTCCCAAAGCCACACCACAGCCCTGTATGTATGATAAAAAAAAAACAAACACAAAAAAACTTTACAGAAGTTTGAGAAAATCTGTTAAATGGATGTATAGCCCCATTAAACAGATCATGTAATTATGGTCCATTAGGTTAAATCAACAAATGTATAGGAAGTGTTAAAGCTGAACCTTTAACATGTCCTGTTTCCATGGCTTTAAGGAATATTAGAGATGCTAAGGGAAGCAGCACCTGATGGATAGGCCAGCACCTGGTGAGACTTTTTCACTGAGTCCTTTCAGCAGTTAACTTTTCTTCATAGAACTTCTTAAAAAAAAAGTTAATACACTACTATGTATTACTAATTTCTAGTTAGTTGATTAGATTCTGTGATAACTACTTAGCTGTTATAAATTTATCTTCCCTTAGTTCATTATGCTGTATTTATAAGATGTATTTATAAGATAAGCTTTCAATGATCCTGTGATAAATTGATTAGGTTATGTTATTGATCAAAGTAATATTTATACAAATTTTTCTAATAGGCATTTATAAAAATATGGTTACATGCAATTATAATTCTGTGGCTCTAATAAATAGTTTCAAATGTATTTGAAAAAATAAAAGATTAATATAATTATGCAGTCAGACTGATTACAATAAAGTTATTATGATCTTATCATATTTATTTTATATTTTAAAAAATTATAGAGAAAATTGAAGTTCTCTTTATTTTGCATCTTGATCTCATTTCCCATATGAATGCAACCACTAGCATCTAATTAGTGTGTATGCTACCTATTCAGAGTTATGTTGCTTTTACACACATACAAATATAAAATATTACACAATATTTTGTATGGTTTTAAATTTTATGTAAATTATGTTACGCAGTTGGCATTCTACAACATGCATTTCCCCCCTCCATTCTATGACTATAAACTATTCTATCTGTTGCCTCATTAATGGCTATTTAGCTCATTTTAAATTTTTAGTATCAAAAACAGTGCCCTGGAACATAGTAATTAAGGCAGGGAGAGTCATCTGTTTCAGTCTCAGGGATCACCTCAAGCAAATGGAATTGTGCACTCAATGAATATTTATGAAATGAATAAGAGAATGACTAAATACTGCAGTGACATCAGTCACATTTGCTGATGCACATTTAGAGAGTTTATTTGAGGTGCATGGCCAGAGCTGGGGTTGTGGATCTTAGAGTAAATAGGAATATCATTGTCCTTATATGATGCTCATTTATTCTCTGTAATGGTCCTAAGTTTACTTTTTGATAGGGCATAGAGGTTATGTGTTTGTACCATTGTTACAACACAATGTTATCAGATTTAAATTTTTTTTAATATTTGTTAGATACATGTCATTTCTGTTTTAATTCTCTTTTTTATCCTTATTGCTAACAAAGTTGTGTGTCTTTACAAATGTTCATTAACATTTTTCCATATTCTTGCATCTAATTTGAACTATTATAACTTTGATATATGTTCCTATAACATATGGTATGTCACAGGACTAAATGCAGAATGACAATATCCATAACAAACCATTGGAGATAATGAGAAATGATTGATCTTTACCTGTGGCCTGTACCTGCCTGACTCAGTTTGCTGTTATTTTAGCCATCTGATAGAAGCAGGCAAAAAGTATCAGTTTCTATACTATCTGAATGTTGTCCAAGCAGGTCCAAGTGTCAGAAGTCAAAGTGACTTGGGGAAAATGCCTGAAGGAAATGTATTTTATTTTGATCATATAATTGACAAACGAAAGTGTGGCCAAATATGAGAGCTAATGAAAGAATGCTTGGATACATAAAATCGACAAATAATAATAAATGGCATTGGGCTATTTTCCCTTTCTTAACCAACAAAATTTCCTGAAAATTTTCTAACAATTAAAACACATTATATAAGATTTATAAACATTTTCCTCAACTCTTCTCCCTGGTTGAGTTGCCAACAAAAAGTAATACATGCATAATATACAAAAGAATGAACATGTATATTGTGCTAATAATATTCTATCAAAAACTTTTGGAATAATTTATTGACTATGATGAAGACATGAGAACAGAGGTTGAATTAGATTAAAAATCTAGAAAGTGTGGGTAGGTCATAGCAAATGAATAACAATCCAATCTGATTGTGGTTCCCAGCCAGCTTTTGGACAGAGCACAGCAGATTAACCCTAGTGGAGGAAAAAATGCAGACAATTTGAAGGGAGTGGAGAGAGCAGAAGAAAATATGATGAAGGAATTGAAAGATTGTGCAACAGAAGATTATTTACAGCCTGGCTAAATAAATGAATGGACATATTCATTCTTTATTTTTTTACAAAAGATAAATACTTCAGGGGAAAGATATTTAATGGGTAATGCTAAAGGCAATTAGGAGAATTCCTAGAACAAAATAAAGATTTTTTATCAAGAAAAATTTCCTGTGAGTACCATCTGTCAGTATGTAGAAAAAAATTCCAAATGTAGTTAATAGTTTGTGAAAATCTGGTAAACAGAAATACAAAAATTGATAAGAGACCCATAGAAAATAGTGTGAGAGACATTTCCTAGCTACTGGAGAGTAACAGCAGAGTGGAACTGTGGACTGTTTTCATCTGTAATTACCATTACACACTAGAGAACTCTGAGAGGCAACAGATCAAATTGTTAATACATTCTGATTTGGAGTCTTAGTTTACTGACCTACAAAATATGTATAGATTTATGATTGCTTACTAGGCTATTGTTAGTATCTATCTATCTATCTATCTATCTATCTATCTATCTATCTATAAAAAGCCAGCAACCAGAATGCTGTAACAACCGGTCACTATGACGCCCACTGCTGCCAGCAAACTGGCCAGATCCAGTGGTGAGCCGGTGTCCAACCTCCCACAGCCCCTCCTCCTGGCCTCCCTGCCTCAGATCGGCCTCTCCCACCTCAACTGAGGGTGGGGCAACTGTCCCACCCCTGATCCACCCCCCACCCCAATAGGGGATGGGGTCATCCGGCCAACCTCCTGCAGTCCCTCCCCCAATGGGTCCCCACTACCTCAACTGGCCCAAAGCCTCTCCCCCGCTGGCCACACCCAATTTCCCCCCTACCCCAAACAGGGTCAGGGCCTGCCAGCCAATCTCCAGCAGCCCTTCCCCGATCTGCTGATTGGGGCTGGGCTGACTAGACCCCACCTGTGCAGGAATTAGTGCACTGGGCCTCTAGTACTATCTAATAAAAGAGTAATATGCAAATTGACCGTATCTCCACCATAACACAAGCCACACCCACCAACCAATCAGGCGTGAGTATTCAAATTAACCCAACCAAGATGGCTGTGGCCATGGAGTGCTCAGGAGGCTGGTTTCCTTGGCAATGGAGGAAGCCAAGCTTCTTGCATATCCTAGCCAGCTCTGGACTTCATTCAAGGCTACAAAGTTTCAATTATAGAAGATAAATAAATCCCAGATACCAGGGCTTCAACTTGGGCTGCCAGGGGGCCAGGCCAGCCTGCAAACCACCACAGGCCCCATGCCCAAGGGGACCCCCACCCTGATCCAGGACACTTGTCAGGGCAAACCAGCCAGCCCCCACCCATGCACCAGGCTTCTAGCCTATTAATAAAAGAGTAATATGCAAATTGACCATCACTCCAACACACAAGATGGCTGCCCCATGTGGGCAAAAGATGACCAACACAAGATGGCCAGTGGGGGAGGGAAGTGGGGGCAACCAAGCCTGCAGGGGGGGGGCAGTTAGGGGTGATCAGGCTGGCAGAGGAGGGAGGTTTGGGGCGACTGGGCCTGCATGGAAGGGAAGTTAGGGGGGGACCTAGTCCTGAAGGGGAGAGCAGGAGACCAGGGGACCAGGCCAGCAGGTGAGGGCAGTTAGGGGGGACCAGGCCTGCAGGGGAGTGGTTTGGGGGTGATCATGCTGGCAGGCAGAGGCAGTTAGGGGCAGTCAGGAAGGCAGGCAGGTGAGCAGTTGGGAGCCAGCAGTCCTAGATTGTGAGAGGGATGTCCGACTGCCCATTTAGGCCCGGTCCCACACAGGGCCTCTAGTCAATTATAAAACTATATAAAATTTTTACCATGTGTCTGGGGCTGCCAGTGCTCCATAGTGGGTAGCTATCACTTAACCTATTGCTTTACTTGGTAATTGAAAATAGTCTATGTGACCTTTAAATATCACAATAGTCAGAATAGAAATATTGATGAGGACTTGTTGCCGTATCTCAAAAACAGTAGCAGAGCTACACAAAAATGCAATATTCTTCTCCATAAAGGTTAGTCAGGAAATGACATTTATAGGATTCACAATAACAGTTCTGCTCTCTGTGAAATATATTATTAGACTGGGTCTTCTTGCTTTATTTTTAATACAACATTAAGTTAAATATTATATTTTCGTGACTTTAGATTAGCCTTTTCTTTACCCGGTTATGAGAACAAGTATAATTAGGTTACTAATGAGACTTTGAGAGATTAGTGTGTAATAGACATTCTCATTGAATTATTAATTTGCAGAATTCTAGCATTCTGTGTGTGTGTGTGTGTGTGTGTGTGTGTGTGTGTGTGTTTTGCCAGAATCCCCACACTTCCTTTTAGATAAAGAAAGAGTTCCCTACAGAAACGAAGGCTTCCCAAACCTTTGTTGAATCTTTTATTATATTTTAAGTAAAGGTTTTCCTACTTCTCTGACTCTCACACTGTGTGTAAGACCTTCCTGCACTTTGCAGCTGAACCATGCCCCCTCTCAGTTAGAGAACTCAGCTAAATTCTCCATAAAATTGTTCTTGCCTCATCCCAGGCTCCAGACCACATCTTGAGCTCTTCCCACGTCTCTCCTTACTGAGACAGCACAGCTCTGCTTGGTTGTGTAATTGTTTACATACTGTGCCGGATTCACATGCACGTATTTACTTTATCCCGTCCAGAATCAGAAAACTCCAGGGAAATAAAGCGCATCTCCTTGTCTAATAACCCCCACATCCCCACCCCCAGCCACGCTGTGCCCACAGAAGGGATTCGGTAAACCTGCTACAATTGATTGGAGCCTCCCTTACCCCCACATTTCCCTGAGGTGTCTCCCACGGAGCTCTATCTATAGTAATCGAGGCTTGGGATTTGTATTCTCATTATGCTGATGGTTATTACTTCCTTTATTTTTGAGAAGCAGTTGTTGGGATCCAAGCTAACCATGCTATTTTCTGCATACCACGGAGAAGTTCTCAATTAGAAGCTGCCTCTCGGTCTTCTGCACATCCTCCTCCCCCAGCGGGAAAGGAGGAGAGGAAGTTGCAATATTTATACTGAGGTGGAGAGCCCTGAGCACTTGAGCCCCAGGGCTGCCTGCGGACTAATATTTCTGTTCCGTTGCTCCCGGGTTTTTGTTTTGTTTTTTTCAACAAAAGCTGTCAGAAACCAAGTTTGCGTCTGAAGAGCAACTTCATCTGTGATTTTCATTTCTTTCTACCCCCTGCTGTGCTTCTTGTTATCTAGAAACTTCTCAGCAGAGGAGCAGGCTGCTGGCACCGCCGGCCCCTTTCCTCCCTCAAATTCCGTATTCTCCCTTGCGCCCCCCTCCCCCCCCCCCCCCGAGCTCTATTTTCATAAAATTACTCTGGGATTAGAATTCGGCTTTCAGCTGTGAAATAACTTCAAATCATCTGTTACAGCAAAACGGTGTGATTCTTTTGAAGAGTTTAGATGTTCTGTTTGTAGGGAAGAGTTCCTAGGAATTTTGTGCTTAGCTGGACGCATTAAACAATTCCTGATTTACCCAACATTAATTTTTCCCTGGTTCAGTCTCTGGCTTGATCATTTAGTTACGTTCCTTTAATTCCATGGACTTCTGTATCCTCAGGGGTAAAATGATGAGTAGAGTGGACAGATAAAAATAGATGCTCATTGCCGAAACCGTTTTGGCTCAGTGGTAGAGCGCCGGTCTGCGGACTGAAAGGTCCCAGGTTCGATTCCGGTCAAGGGCATGTACCTTGGTTGCAGGCACATCCCCAATAGGGGGTGTGCAAGAGGCAGCTGGTCGATGCTTCTCTCTCATCGACGTTTCTAGCTCTCTATCCCTCTCCCTTCCTCTCTGTAAAATATCAATAAAATATATATATTTTTAAAATAGATGCTCATTGAAGCACCTTCCCAGCCTAAAATGCTATGACTCTAACATTAAACCCACAGTTTCTCAACACCAGATAAGGCTTAGCATTAGTGTTGATGAAAACATATTTGGGGATATTCTCGATTAAAGAAAACAGAAGGAGCCCTGTGAAAAATGAAAACTTTTGAGCTAATGCTATGGACTCCAGTCGGGGTGACTTTATGTCATAAGAAGAAGTAAGTAGGAGAAGCATTAATTAATTGAGGCTTAGGGAACACCTCTTTTTTTAAGATTAATTACTTGTTTTTAAATTAGTTATTGTGACTTGACATAGTCAATTACCCTTCCTAGATAACAGGTTCTTTTGGTGATTATCAGAGCCTACATTTAATTATAAAAGAATAAAGTACATAGGTCTCCTTTCCACAAGCAAGCCACCAGGTGAAAGGTAATATGAAAAGCAAATTTTGGACAGAATTATGATTTACCCGCAGGCTTTTGCTACCATTGAGATGCAAATTGTTCTCATAAACCCCATACACTCCAGCTCTTCCTTAGCCATTCCAATAAGTGTTATATATTGAAGACTCACACCAGGTTGATGTAACAATATTTTTGAGGCAGAATTAACTACCTCTCTAGTCTGATTAGGCAATAGATTCCACTTAAGATCCTAGGACAGAATATAAGATCCAAATAGCTTAGGACACCATTTAGAGTCCTATATCCCTGTTCATTGATGGTAATGTTACATTTTTTATTCAACCCTCATTTCTTGAATACCATTCCATTCACCTATGAAAATTAATTTTATAACACATTATGTGGATTAACAAATCTTTTAGTTATCAATCAATAAGTAAGAGAAAAAAATAGTTCATCTTGTGAAGGGACATGTTTGGAGTGTGGAGTCCATAGTAGATTCTTTAGATGTTGAAGATGCCCCTAAGATGAAGAATAAAACAAATTGTATTTCTCTCTTGATTCTGCCTCTCTGTCACACACACACACACACACACACACACACACTCATACTACACTATTTACTAGAAAGTACTTAGAAATATATAAGGCAGTGGTTCCCAACCTTTTTTTGGCCATGCCCCACCTAAGCATCTCTAAAATCCTAATGTCTCCCTACCCCCTGGATATATAATTCTTGTTATTAAAAAAGTGAACTCCTATTCACATGGAGGAAGCCTAAAAGGCTATTAACTTGTAATAAATAAGCTTCCAAATAAATAAGAACATAGAATCCATGAAAGAAATAAACAAAAGAACAAAAGAACAGTTGAAGTATTGGAAGAACTCACTAAGAAATTGCTGAAAAAATAATAATAATATGAAGTGATATGAAAGAAAATAGCAAATAAAGTTTCAAAACATATACCAATAGAGTACTGAAATGCATAAATATGTCACAATATAAATTTATATAATGTATATGAGGCCCCTAGAACCATAAGAAATGGAAGAAATTCACTGTTAAAAACTCAATCTCAAATTGCCCCCCTTAAAAATCAAATAGCCCCCCCCCCCATGGGAACCACTTATTTAAGGCTGTGTAACAATGTGATAAAAATTTCTAGTAGTATCAAGCAGTATTTGCCTTTTAGGAACAAGATTATGTCAATCTTTATGTATTTCCAGAAGTAGTCAATGAATATTAAAACAAAAATATATAGATAGCCAAAACCAGTTTGGCTCAGGGGATAGAGTGTCGGCCTGTGGATTCAAGGGTCCCAGGTTCAATTCCGGTCAAGGGCGTGTACCTTGGTTGTGGGCACATCCCCAGTAGGAGGTGTGCAAGAGGCGGCTGATCAATGTCTCTCTCTTATCGATGTTTCTAACTCTCTATCCCTCTCTCCTTCCTCTCTGTAAAAAGATCAAATATATATATATATATATATATATATATATATATATGTATATATATATATATATATATACCTTTTTTTTACATAAATAAGAACATGCTATAAATACTATATGTACCTTGGATTTATGTTTTATATATAAATTTTCCTGGATAGCTTTTTATAACAATGTTTATAAAGCAGCTGTGTTCAGCAATATATTTGTTGTAAATATATTTTATAATTTATAAATCATTTGTATTTTATTATTTATAGAACAAGTTATGTTGATTAGCAGTCCAACATTTGTGTTGCCCCTGGAGTCTCAAGTTAATCATGAGATTACTCCCAATTTGATCATGTGATTACTCCCAAGTTAATCATGTGATTATTCCCAATTTGAAAGTATTAAGTCTAATTTAAACCGATAAATGCTATTATTCCTGAGACTATAGGTTGGAAAACTTGTTTCAAAAGAACCAAACCAATAAATATCTTGAGCTTTGGGGGTAATAAATACTCTGTCACAACTACTCAAATCTGCCTCCTAGGCACAGGAGCAGCCTGACGCGGGATGTAATGAGCTTGACTGTGTTCCAGTAAAATATTTTTTAAAAATATATTTTTATTAATTTTTTACAGAGAGAAAGAGAGAGGGACAGAGAGTTAGAAACATTGATGAGAGAGAAACATCGATCAGCTGCATCCTGCACACCCCCTATTGGGGATGTGCCCACAACCAAGGTACATGCCCTTCACTTGATCGAACCCAGGACCTTTCAGTCCGCAGGCCTACACTCTATCCACTGAGCCAAACCGGTTTCGGTGTTCCAGTAAAATCTTATTTCACAAACAGGCTTTGGGTTTGTTATGGTCTGAGGGCCAGAGATATTTCCTGAGCCCCAAACTATACCAACATCTGGAAGCGAGCAACTTGTGGATGATTTTCTGTGAGTGAGGGTTCCTGAAAGGCAATGAGTGTATCTTTTCATCTCCAATTCTCCCAGTGCCTAGATGAACAGCAACTCAATAAATGTTTTTTTTTTCAATCAATTCACATTAAAAGAATTAATTACAGAAGAGGTATATAGTCAATCCACTGTTTTACCATTTTTTTTTTTGTCTTTGAACATGAGCTATGTTGTTTTTAGCTGAAGCTATTTAGATTACAATCTCTGATCAGTTATGCCTTACTCTCAGGATAGCTGAGATGTACAGATTTTTAAAATATGTTGTTACTAGTCATAACAAAACTATTTCATCAAGAGGTAAAAGTTCACTAACAAAGTGGAGGTGATACTTTATGGGATAAGTTTCTGCTGTCTTGCTGACGTTCTGCTATAAACTTTACTGGCTACCATGTCTGTAGTACAGGTTTCATTGGAAGTTGCTCACTATGCTTTATCCAATTTTGTTTTTGATGCCTATAATCAAAAACAATTGAGCATCACTGATCTGCATATTCTCTTCTTTAGGTTTTTAGAAACTACTCTGTAATATTTATTAAGAGCCATTAATTTTATCAAATATGAATATGTATGTGTTTAAGGAAGGAAAAGTAGAAAAAGCTAAAATGTTGTACTCTTCCAACCCCCAACTCTAGCTCTGTCATATTGAGAATATCTGTATAAGTGAGTCATATTTTGTTAGCAAATGATGCTTTCTAGATTTCATTTCTTCCTAAACCATGAAGTATTATCCGTAAGTCAAATGTCAAACTCCCACAACCTCTGTAAGCCACACTGAGAGAAAACCCTGGGTCAAGTAGAGCCGTGCTCACATTCTGGTTTGAAGGAGAGCTATTTCTAACCATCACACCTGATATCTTTATGTCCTGAGCACAGAAAGCCAGCCTTCTACTATTGCAGCCCTTTGGTTTAAGCACCCTGTTTCTGATAACTTAGCCTTTAATTGTTTTAATTGTTTGAATTCCCGGTTTTGCTCAAGAAGGTGGACCTATGTCAGGTTAATTAGCCTTAAGCTAATAATTAAAAGGCTTGTCCTCGGCCCCTGTATTCAACCCACTCACTTCCGGATCTAAGTCACCCACACCAACTGGGGCACCAGTAACCATGAAATCCTTGCTGTTCACACCTCCTCTGGCTCAGAGACGCACTTCAGGAAAAAGAACAGAAATGAATTTTTGTAAAGGGATTAGCTTGGACGAAGAGCATTATTCATAACCAAGTCAGTAGAACCTGACATCCCACTTGACTAGCCTTCAGGGCACTGGTATCTGGGGATGTCAGAGTCTGAGTTTGTATTTCGTTTCTGTATGTTTAACAACCTTGGAAGGTACCAGAGATCAAGGTACCAGTCCAGGGATGGGTCAAGATTATCAGTCTTAATCTCCAGAATTACACTATGACATCGGCAGCACTATCTTCCTTTTGCCACTTGCCCAACTTCTTGCAGCTGGGATTCAAATATAGACCACCTAGCTCCAGAGCACTGACTTTTCCCATGGTGCTATTCAACCAACATTTTAGTTAGTTTGACCCCACAAAAGGGTACATGGAGATCAAAAGAAGCAGTGATCTTTGCCCAGAATTATTCTATGAAACTGTAGGGAGATATATATGCCATCATGTGTACCCAGTGCTGTGTATAACCCCTGGCACAAAGGTAAGCAATGGATAAACTGTAGCTCTTCCTATTAATAACCCAGACAGGCTCTGGGAAATTACAAGGAAGTCTTCTTAATTTATTAAATACATTGCAAGAAGCATCTCATTTTTTTAAAGTATTGTAATTAAACAAAAACTAAGTGCGCAAGAAGACACGTGTACCACAGCCTGGGAAAACGGTCTTTTTGTTTTGTTTTGTTTCTGTATTTTTTTTTAGAATTAAATTCAGTGAGAAACAGCTTTCAATGGTTGAAAAGTGAGAAGTGTAGGGAGTGAGACTCTTTCCTGTGTTTATATTTGGGGGTTGCCTTCTTACTTTCAACTTTATCTTCATAGCTGCCTCCTGGCCGGGGATGTGTCCTCCTCAGTTTAAGGAAGGTGGCAAGAAAAGTCCAAGAACATTCTGTTTGTGTGTAATTGACATGACAAATGACGGCTTCTACCTAGGAGCCTCCAGATAAAAGAGTTTGGTTACCAAGGCAGAGAAAGACCCGGGGGAGCAATTGTTTCTGGTTTCTCTTATCAAGCCCAGAGCAATCTTTCATTTACTGTCTTTATACCACAAGAGCACAGTCACTATTAAATTCCAAAGAAAGGAAAAATCTCTCATAGAAACAGCTGGGTCCAATATACAGCCGGTGAACTCTGAACTCGGGTGAATTGCTACAAATGGACAAGTTTCCATTTCTTGTGTGTTTATTCTTGAGAGCTGCAAAAACTGCCTTTTGTAAATAAGGGAAGTCTGCTTTCAAACAGCTTTGACTAACATCTGTCATTGGGATATGAAGTTTTACAAAGTTTTCGAACATTGAAATACATCTGATGGAAAGACATTTAGATGTTGTAAAGAAAATATTTGAAGCAGTTTCACTTGGTTCCATCTTGCATGCATTTGAATGACGGTCCTCTTATGTCCATCTTGTCGCTTAGTCTGAAACCTGCGAGATACCACTTAAGGCCAGTATCGGGCCTCACTGCTTGCCTTGCTCATAAACACCACACTGTGGTTATATAAATGTTCATTGCTGATGGACACTAAAATTAAGAAGTCAGTTCCTTGAACAGCAGGAAAGACCCACCACTTAATCTGCCTGGGTTTATGAGTTGAGCAAAGCAACCCTACAAATGAGCGAATTCTCTGAGAGTAGGAGGAACTCAATTGTGTCATCTCCAGGGTTGACCTAGGTTGACCACAGTACTGGCAACTCTTGAAGTTCTCAGTCAACTTCAGGAATTGAAAAAGAACCCACACAATTCTGATGACAAAATGAGCTAGGTGGGCCCCAATGCGGAATTATTAGGTGAGTGAGGAAATGGAGTAACTAGCAGGGGCAGCCAGGGTCTAAGCATGGTGCATTCATTACAATAAACAAACATTTGGTGCTTGGAAGAATGAGTTTTGCGAAGTATACAAAGTAATATCCAGGAGTGGCTGAGGTCCTGGTGAGATGATATTAATGAAGCAGGGCTTTTGTCTTTTCTTGTTTGTGTTGTTAAGTAAGACTTGGTAACTTGTCACCTGCAAAATATTGTGTGAGTTTGATTAAATAAAGGTAAAATCCAAGATATGTGTTTGGTAGTATTAACAATGATTGAATGTTGATTCTAATGAGAAATTTGTAAATTTGTAAATTGTAGGGGTTATCTCCCTTTCACTCCTAGGATATTTTTCTTCATTCAAATATTTCTATCTAGAGGTCAAGTGTTAAATTTCCTTTGTAATATAGCCTCTCTCTCTCCCTCCCTCTTTCTCTCTCTCTTTCTCTCTCTCTCTCTCTCTCTCTCTCTCGCTCTCTCTCATTCTCTCTCCTTTTTTCTCTCCTCCCTGCCCCCTCTCCTACCAGCCTGAGCTCAGGAACGTATAACTAATGTTTTCTCAGTAATCCTTAGTCCTTGTCACAATAGCAAGCAAATACCAGATGCTGAATTGAAGTTTAATGAATTTCATGTACCGTATTTGCCGGCGTATAAGACGACTTTTTGGCCCTGAAAAATATGCCTCCAAGAGGGGGGTAGTCTTATACGGCGAGTATATAACAAACTCTGTATTTTTAGTGGAAATGTTAGGGGGTCGTCTTATACGCCCAGTCGTCTTATACGCCGGCAAATACGTATTTTTCAGGGCCAAAAAATTGTCTTATACACTGGCAAATACGGTATGTATCTTGCTTCAAGACATTCATGCAAACATTGAAGAGGAGAGACAGAGCTCTGCTGACCACCACTAGCAAACGTCTCTCTAGGCGATCTCAGCATCTCAATCTGTACTCTTTGGTTACAGTTGTTCAACCGGTTACTCATCTAACTAATTGTAACCAGTTGAACAACTGAACCCAAAGGGTGCAAAGTGGAAACATTTCATTGACAAGTCTGCTGGGAGCAAAGGAAACACTGCCAAATCCCTCTTCAGTTTGCAAAGGGAAATTTCTTCTCAAGTAAAAGCTACATGGTGCTTTCTTCTTTGAATTATCATGAATTTGTAAGGTCGTATAAGTATGTATCATCTATTCTTCTTAGGAGGCTCATTTGAGGTGTCAGGTGCTTCTTCTACAGAGGTTGATACTAACCATGTGTTAATTATTGTTTTATGAATAATAAAAAACTTTGAAAAATAAGACAAGTTTCTTTTATTGATACTTGTGCTTCAAGGCTGAAGTGACATATGCAAACTGAGATGTAAAATATAATATGAAATAGACCATCTTCTGTGATTTTTATGAAGGAATGTATCTGTGTGCATTCGTGGTTAAGAGCAGGAGGCTGATAGGTGATTATTCTAAAGTTTGTTTCCAAGATCAATTTATTACTGTTGATACCATCCTGCATTTGCAAAACATTAAGGGGAAAGCTATTGCTCATTGTCTCAGAGTGGTTTATCTATGAAGACCCAGGAAACATTTCTTCCTGATGCTTCAGCATCAACAGTAGCTCCATATTTTCTGAGCAATTCCCAATGGTAGCCCAGCCAGTGTCGCTCAGGGGTTGAGCATCGACCTATGATGTTCAACCAATTGAACCACACCAGCCAGGGCTATCAAGTTAAGGTTTTTATGCCCAACTTGTAATCATGAAGTATGCAAGCACTTGTGGAGCAAGGTCAGACCCTAGAGGCTGAATAAAGAAAAATTAGGCAAGGGACAAGACTGGAAACGGCGAGTGTAAATGGTGTGTTCTGCTTTGACACAGACAAAGCATCACTTGGGCATGGGCTAGGTTAGTGGTTCTAGCAATTGAGACAAGGGATGCCAATTCCACAAACGTTTAGTAGGTGTGATAAGCATATTGTATGAGTGTAGTTGGGAGAAGAGAACAGGTCTTTTATTGGAAGTTGATAAATAAGATACAGAAGGAGGTGAGGTTTCTAGGCAGGTGGAGTGATCTTTTTGAGATATGAAGGGGATTGAAGTTCTGTCAAATATGAGCGTAGGGAAATCTAACAGACAAATAACTATACCTAAGTAAATATCCAAACATCTCATGTATACATTTATATAATACATGTATATATTTATTATTAGTCTTTGCTCACTTATTTGGTATCTATATAATAAGAGCATAATATGCTAATTACACTGGACATCCTTCCAGACGTCCTTCCTTCCAGACAAAGCCACAGCAGGCGGCGGGGGCCGCCGCAGAGGCAGTGGAGAGCCCCAGCCATGGCGGCTGTGGACAGGGGCCTGGTCCAAGGCCCTTGCACGGATTTCATGCACCAGGCCTCTCATATTATATAAATATAGCTGTGACATCTAGTGATTTTTTCTCTCCCATATTTTTATTGATGCACAAGAAATGTTATTCATGAAGTGATGCCCTTTCTATTTCATCACTGCAGCATTGCATTTTTATCCCATTGTAAATAGTCTTTTTTTTAACCTTAGCGGCATGATTTACAGAAGGAAAATAAAAACATCAAAGGTACGATTGCCCAAACATGGGATGCCGATAAACAAGGCTTTTTCTAATTAGCTAGCTACTGCAAAGTTATATTAGTTTCTTTACAATTAACTGATGACTTCACTTGAAGCCAGAACCAATAGAGATTATAATCACTCAGCCCAGCCATTCTGAATGTCTTGTTCTCCCTTTTATTGGTTTTCTAGATATTCCCAGTTGACAACTATTCAGCTATTTTCATGCAGCTTCCTCTTGCAGGGTATTGGAATTTGTAACCAGGGATCCCTGCAGAGCTGCTGTTGGAATTTCTGCCCACTCTTAGATGAAACCTATCTGCACAAGCTCAAGGGATCCTGCCTGATTGTCTGATCAATATTCTATAGTCCCTGTGCAGGGGAAGCCATTAGCAATTCTCTCAGAGGGAGACGGTCTAAATTGGATATAACTGGTAGATAGTGATTTAAATAAGCGATACACTGACACTTAATTGGCATCACTTTAGACTTAGGAAGACTCTGAGAAACTAAATTGCTTTTTGATTCAGCAGGGGAAGGTTGGAGATGTAAAACATCCATTGGCTTGTATTCTTGCTTTGTAAGTATTTAGCGGGATAGTGGGACGAATCAGTCCACAGACAAGGCTCCAATGACCACCCTAAGGGTCTCCAAACCATCCTTCCCAACTTCATTTTTTGCTGTGGTCTTGGCAGTCCTCATCATCACCTCATCAGCATTATCGCCTCCTCACCTTCACAAATCACTGTCACTTCTTGGGTGCTCAGGTTTGTCTGTGTATAGACCAGCCCTTCTGGGTTTGAAGCCTGCATTCTAATGACCACTTCATAGTGCCTTCCTAATAGCGCAGAAACTCACTCCCACCTGGGGAAAATAAAAGTTGATGTTGTGCTTTTAAAACTGATTTGAGATTCACTACGTTCTCTTTCTATTGGTACTGTGGTATATAATTTTGGCAGGTGATGCCAGAAGAGTCAACCTTTTCAATTAAAAAACAAAACAAAACAAAACAAAACAAAACAAAAAAACCCATGAGGTACTTTTTTGCCACATTTATTGCATTAAGTTTTAACAGATATTTCTGATTCTTATTTTTACCTTCTCACTATTAAAAATATGTTTGATGATTTGGCATACCTCCTTCTGTGCATTCCATGAAACTCTAATTTCTTTACAGACTCTTAAGAGTCATACATTTTCCCACCCATCAGTTGAGAAACAATGGAAATGAATGAGCTAAGACATTCTGTTTCTGCATTTCAGATGGTAAAAGCCATTGCCATTGAAAGCTCTCCTGTTCTGCTTGAGGCTGGTGGGGGAGGTGGAGACAGAGAGACAGAGTGTACCCTGTCCCCCACCAGCTAATTGCCTACTTGCAGGCCTCTCGTAGTCCTCTGTGCCAAGTGAAACCTCTGCTCTCAGGGAAATCAGGGGACTGCCTGGGTGGTTTTCAGTTTTTAGAGATGCAGAGATTTTTTATTTTTATTTTTGGCTGATCTAAATCTGTGATGAGTTAGTGACAGTCTGTGTTAATGAAGGTGGTTCTTTGAATCGAATGCCTGTGGGTCTTTAGAAGTAGCCTGTGGATTTGATGGTGCCATCCCTGTCACAAAAGCTGCATATGTAATTATGGTTTTGCTCTAAATAGATTTGCTTTTGGACTATACAGCATATCCCGTTACTTCAAGTTCTTGCTACTTCCAACCTAAAAAAATAAAATAAAATAGTAAATCCAAAATATCTGTAAGCACCATATGTGGGCTAACATTCTTGTAACAGTGTGTAACAGTGTTTTCAAACAAGAATAAAGTGTACAGGTAAAGTTCCCTGTGCCAGGATTAGTGTGTGTGCACCCGATACTTCCTGCCTTTGGTTCTTTTCTGCCCCTTTATGTTGGTAATGGTTTTAAAGGACCCATGAGAGAGTAAACCACAACACAGTCAACTTTTCAAGTATCTATACAATATAGAAATTCAGGGGCCAATGTAATTACTGGGTGATCTGCCAATGAGGGGACAGAGCCGTTTCCCTTCCTTCAGCAAGTACCCATACACACATCAGCCAAGAACGGGATTGGTTTTGGTCTGAATAGTTAATCTATGAAACAGTAGTTAAGCTAATGAAACAATTCGGTCATTTCAACAAACATTCCATGCCTTACACACATTCACAACATTGGTAAGATAGCAATGCAGATTCTTCTTGTGGGAGCAATTGTAATACATCCTGCAGAGCTAAGAATAGAGAAGGCCCCTTAAGTTTGTGAGAGGAGTTAGGGCAGCAATCAGTGAAAAGACTCATTAGAAGAGATGATCCTTCCTTAGCCAGTTAAGCCCAGTGGATAGAGTGTCTGCCTGCAGTCCTAAGGGTCCCAGGTTCGATTCCAGTCAAGGACACCTACTTTGGTTGCAGGCTCTCCTGGCCCAGCCCTAATTGGGGCTCATGAAGGAGGCAACCAATCAATGCGTTTCTCTCACATTGATATATCTTTTGTACTTTCCCTCTCTGTTCTACTCTCTCTAAAAATCAATGGAAAAATATATTCAGGTGAGGATTAAACAAAAGAAGAGATGATTCTTCAGTTGGGCCAAGTTTAGTATGTTTTATTTTTTGTTTCCCCCAAAAATACAGGTCATGGAGGCTGGATGTTTGGGTCCTATGGTAAATATGAGAGAGGAGTTTGAGTTGCTCATGGAATTTTGAAGACAAAAATGATCCTAGAAGGTTAGAGACTTTGGAGGTTTGCTCAATATGTGATACGTAGGTACAAATGTTCATAGAGATTGAGAGTAAACCCTGCTTCTCAAAATTCACTGGACACATGCTCCCTTGTAAGCCTTTGACTTGTTCTGCAGCAGCCTTCCGACTGGCCCTGAAATATCTCAGCTGGATCTTTACCCTATTTTTTGGCCAGAAGAGCTTGAACTGGTTGTGCATTCATATCACAAGTTCAAAAGCCCTCATGATGCATTCCCATCCAGTAGCAGAATATTGCTGTAATCCCACACAACAGCTGAAACATCATTTTCCCATTTCTTTAAATTCCTGTAGCACTTGATGTCTCTACCATGTAATTTGCATTTAATTATAAGTTGTTTTGCATCATTTAATAGTTGTTTCAAGTATGGATGTCTTGCCTTCCTAAGAAGGTTTATTTTAAAAACCAGTAGCCCCCTGCAGGAATTCGTGCTCCAGTAGCTAGCTGCCACCCTCCTATCCCCTTTCCCCTCCCCCACTCCCACCTCACAGCTTGCTGCCCTGCCCCCCCCCCCCCTGTAGCTCTCTACTGCCCTCTTGTACCACTAGTTGGCTACCACCCTCCTATAGCTCTCCACCTATGGCCCAGCTCTCCTGTAGCTCCTCCTGGAACCCCCCCCTCCACCCTCTCTTCCATAACTGCTTCCTCTGTGTAGCTCTCTGCTCTGCTCTGTGTAGCCCTGCTCTACCCTCCTGCTGATCTGTGATCCCGTTGTTACATGGTTGGTTGTTAGGTTTCAGGGCGTAACGACCATTTGCATATTGCATCTTTATTATATAGGATTCCTTTAAGAAAGTGCTCACTGCACAGGCATGGAGTGATTCTTGAACACTGACTTTACTTCAGATGGACTTACTGATCATTCCAGTAAAAAGGCCAGTCTGTCACAGAACTCATTCTTCTGACCTGTACCTACTTAATATAGGAATAAATACACCTGACTTAATGGGAATTTGTGAATTAATTCACTAGATTCCCATTGAGATGATGCAATTATTTGTTAGCTTGCTTGTATATAAAGAAACTGCTACATGACCAATAGAGTAGGGAATGGATGTTGGGGTTGGAGAAGGGTAAAGAATCATGCAACAACTTACTGTTGAAAAAAATGTATGCCCTAGTCTAATGAATAAATATGACTGTCCTTTGGGTATGCCTCCCTTTCCTACACCCGCTCCCCTCACATAAATTCAAATGCTATCCATATTTGTGTTATCCCTATTTCAGCACTTAAGGCAGCTAACTTTGATGTCTTTTCATTTGCACTTATCACTTAGAACTAATCCAGATATTCAGTAGAACAGTGGGATACGTTCTAATCCATAGGACACTTGAGCTTATTGAAGATGAATCTGATTAGGCTCTTTACTTTTAGCTGCTCACTGAGTGACTGAATGTTAATATCGTCACAAGGAAGTAGATGGGCCAATAACTGCTCTGTGGACCCTCTCCAGAGTCTTTATCAAAAGGGAACCAAAGGCATTTTTTAATTGCTTCCTAATTAAAGTTTCATACCATTGAGTCCAATTATCTTTAAGGGTAAACATGAATACAAAATAAAACTTTCATTTGTTTCACTGAAATGTGCAAAGACTTGGGAATTTTATATTACTTCAGTTTGACCTTGAAACAAATAGAAAAATGCTGCTTAAAACATTTTTTTAAAGGTTTATCACCTCTTTTTTTTGGAGGGGGGACTTAACAACTTAATAACCATTTTTAATAAATACCTCCATAAAAGTCGATTAGTAGAAAAAAACACAAAAATTTATAAATAATGCTGAGAAAAACAGTGAAAATCATCATCCATAAGTATAAATATTTTTCATATAAAATAATAAAATTAGGAGTTATTTGGTAAAGAGACTGGACTTTTGTGTGAAGTCCCTCCAATTTCATTGGTTTATGTTATTATGTAACTAGCTTGTGAGAACAGAGACTTTCATTTCTAGAGGCAATTTGCTCTTGGTGTTATTTTTAAAATTAAGTCTTTGGATAGGTTATGAATATAAAAGATGAAAATATATGGTGATTATTTTTTTCATTAATTTGAGACCTCAGTTATTTCTTATTTTTGTTTTTCTAATTACCCTATTCTTTCAAATATCCAATTCCTCATTTCTTTTCCCCTCTCAGATACTTCTTTCTTTAATATTTTGTTGCAAAGGAGAATCTTATATAAGAGTGACCAAATTTTTTAATGAACTTTTTAACAGTGTTTGTTAATTGCTTCTTGAACAATTGAAGGATTTTACATTAGACTAACATTCCCTCTAAGGGTAGACAACTCCATCTTTTTCTTGTATTTCCCTGGATTGTTCAAGATCCATCCCTCATTTTTGTTACTTAAGAGCATTCAGTTCACATCTCTAAGTAATTAGCATAATGAAGCATTGCTTCAGGGCCATTTGAAGGAAGAAAGAAATAACCCTTACATATTGGTTGTGCAAATATTTGTTGTGTTGGGATAAAACTTGAGTACATTTATTAAATATCAATAACATTCATTTGCTTATTATTTATTCACTGAACAAATATTATTTAGCATCTGCTATGCCACAGGCGTTGCTCATTTTTCCAAGTTTTAAAATTGTAATCAGTTCTATTTTTGTAATTTATGATGAAACAAAGTACTGGGGTCTATCTTTCTTTCCCATTGGGTTTTGGGAGTATAGCAAAAAGATTGTGAGACTGGGCTCTGGAATCTGAGAACTCATGAAAATCCCAGCTGCAGTGCTTTCTAGCTGTGCTACTTTAGGCAAGTTAATGAACATATCTAAGCCTCATTTATTTTATCTTTAGAATGGGGATAATAATAGCACTCCCCACACCTTCCTCTTCTGAAGGATAAATTAGAAAAGGTACATATAGTCCATTGTACTGGGTTTGGCTTGTAAGCAAGCCCCCAATAGAAGCAGATACCCAGGAAATGTACTCAGAGTAAACTTGGACAGTGAGAGAGACACCACCATCTGGACTGCTGTGTTATAAACAAAAACCCCAAAACTGGGTCTGGCAGTGGTGAGGGGAACAGATGCCCGAGTGCCTTCTGAATGTGTTTTTCACCATATGTTTAAGTTGCGATGCATGTCATTAATACCATTTCTCCTTCTATTTTAGGTAAGTACATCACTATTTTTGAAGTTCTATGCAGATGGGGTAAGTCTTGCTGTTTGAGCTTTTCATTTTGATTTGCATACTTGGAAAACCTGGACCAGACAATGTGCTCATCACGGTCAGACAAATGCCTTTATTTAATTCAAGCAGGGATCTGGAAAGATAACAGCATTTCCCATAGGCATTCCAACTCCGTTTCAAATCATTGGCAGAAAAAAAATATATACTCATTATTTTAAATTGGATAACATTTTATATTTAACATAATAATTGAAGATTGAATTTTTTTTTACTCTGTCAGCAAATGGCAGAGTATTTGAAAGACTTTAGAATAGCAAAAATGATTTACTTTAATAGCAATTATAAAAACCTCTCTAAAAAAAGATACACGCTTTATTTTTGCAAATGGGGAATCATTGTTTTTTTTTCAGTTCATAAGGAAAAGTTATTCCATGGTTAGATTATATTAATGAGATATAATTTTGTACCAAATAGAAAAGGTGGTCAGTGGTCCCACAAGACCATGTGTGCAGAACATTGTAGTGAGAACTCCTGTATGAAGCGAGAGTTCATGTAGCTAATAGTATTTTTTATAGATGGCAATAATCTAGCCTTATAGAAGCTTGAATTGGAATAAATTATCTTAAATCCCAATAAGAGATTTAGTATAGACTTAAGTTGGATGTGAAAAATTATCAAGCTTTGAAGCAGTTCACAAAAGGAATTTACGAGATCTTTGTGAATTAAAAAAAAAACTATATAGACTATTTTATTTGTATTTGGAAATTAAGATTTATTCTGCATTGGGGCAAAGTGTTAAATTGACTAGTTATTCTCAATGATAAAGCCCAAATTTGCTCCTCCAGCTTTAACTTCCACTAGTTATACCATATATAATCTATACTTTGTTATTCTTATTTTCCGAAGAAGCCAATGCTGTATTGGGACTAGAAATGAAAGGCTTTTAGGAAACTCAAATGTAAAAGAAAATAGACAAGAAGCCAGATAATGCTGAGTGAAACCTCAGATTTTGATACAAAATTTACCCTAAGTGAAGAAGAGATAGGTAGGTAGATGATAGGTAGGTAGGTAGATAGATGATAGATAGATAGATAGATAGATAGATAGATAGATAGATAGATGGATTGATGTTAGGTGAAAGCATCATAGATTGGGTTAAGGCATCTGGGAGTCCTCAAGCCAAAATCAACCATCCAAGGAGCCTGTGTTTCTTGGGAGTTATTCTGCCTCACTGTCTCCACTGTGACAGAGCTATTGCTCTGTCATTGCCTTGGAGCAGGTCATGGGAGGAATGGCCATAGCTCAAATGCTGGAGTAGATTTATGAGCCAGGAGCTGGGGGTCTTTAGCCAGCTATGGTCTCAATGGTTAGAGGTCTGAAGTGCATTCTTGTGACCACCACACTTAGGCTCCTGGGTCTTAGTTCTTCCTTTCTCTATTACAATCCCTCTCCCACCATCATTTTTGATCCATTTGGCTCCTTGAGTGTGGCTCTTCCACAAAACACTACAGCCTGGGCAAATCTATTTTGAAGAAGTGGCATTAGAAGGAGTTTTCATTTACAAAATTTGGCTCTCAAAAGAAATTTCAATCATTGTACTGTTGCTATTTGGCTCTGTTGACTAATGAGTTTGCCGACCACTGTCCTACTCATTCTTCATGCCCAGATCACTTTATTACTTTCTTCATGATCTGGATAAACAAGTGGCTAGTGATTACTGGCTCTCTTTTGAATTTTGTAAAATTTTTTTTGTATTTTACTATGGTGTTTTTTTTAATTATCTAATTGTTCAAAATAATTATTGAAAGTTGTGTTTATACTAGATGTTTTTCTATGGCTAGATAACATGTTGAAAAGCTTATAATACCTAAGTAATACCTAAAAGCATGATGTTATCTTAAATAGTTACAGTTCAATTTGTAATAATATGAACAATAAAGATTTAAAAATGAAAGAAAGAAAGAAAAATAGTTACAGTTCAATGGTCAAAATCAACAAATCAACACTGATATAATGCTGTTATCTAATCTAAAGACTTTATTTCTGATTTCAGTAATTGTCCCAATAATATTTTTATAGCAAAAGAAAATACAATGCGTTTTAATTAGTTGTCATGTCTTCTTAATGGCCTTGAAATTGGAACAGTTTCAGACACTTGGTTTGATTATATTGAAGTTTTTTAAGAATGCAGGCCAGTTGTTTTGTAGACTGTTCTTCAATGTGAGTTTTCTATTTCCTTGTGAAGAGATTCATACAATTTTGGGAGGAAAGTTATAGGAATGATTCTGAGTTTTTGTATCTGGAGGCAAATTTAGTTAGTTCCATTATTACAATACTAATTTTCATCATGTGGAGAAAGGGACATCTGCCATGTTTCTCCCCTTTGTCATTAACAAGTAACTTATAGAGGGATACTTTGAAACCATGGAAATATCCTGTTATTCCTCAGATTTTTGTCCAATAGCTAGAATTCTTCAGTGATTCCTGCTTGGGTCAGTGTTAAAGGTGGTCATTTCTTTCTCACCGATTAGTTGGCTTTCTGTTTATTTGGGAGAGCATTCTTTTCCTGTTTGTTTGTCTTTTTTGCATAAACTTGTGGACTTTGTATTTAGCATATTATAACCCTTAGTTAATATCATTATTTATTTTGATGCTCATACTGTCCCATATTTGGACAATAGGAGCTATTTCTTCTTGGCTTCATTGTCATTTTGACATCTTCCTAGAATTCCTTGAACATTTTCTTACTTTTTGGCATAAGATATCTAAGACTTGTGTACTTTTCTCTGTCCCAGCCTTGAAGTCAGCTACTTTCTGAGGATCCCTTATTCCTCTAAGTAGAATAAATATTATTTAAAAACAAAGGTTGGCTGGGGGGTTCAGTTCATTTGTTTTAGTTTAGGACTGAATCAAACAATATGTGTGTTGGCAATTTCTATTTGTATGTTTAAAATATGGTGTTAATAATTTCATTTTTACTATAATAAGAGTTGCCTAGCACCACTAACTACCCAATTAAGATAGGTGTCCATTGTTTGTAAGTTGACTTAAGTCAGAATATCTGCTCAACATAGTCTTGGACCAAACTTCAGGTTAATCTGGAAAAAGTAAGGATAAATGTTGGTGTATTTACAAATGTATTCCTGAATGAATTCCAAAAACATGTGTGGGTTTCTGGGTTTTGATATTATTTAATATGGTTATTTGTACCCTATATCATTTTCATTAAAGTGGATGATCAAAATTAAAACCTAAAAGCATCTCATTGTATATATATATATATATATATATATATATATATATATATTCATGTTTTTATTACAAGAAGATATTTAGACTGTCTTAAGAAAAAGATTATGGAAAACTAAGTCACAAAACACAATATAAAAGTATATTTTGTATTTGAAATTAACTTTTAATCTGAGCTTCCTAAAAACATGGTAAATAGAGGAACCTCATAATATTTATGTCTTCAGGAGAATAAAAATCTTCTTGTAATTAATTCTAAGACTTCTCAATAGTATCACTTCAGAAAACAGAGCAATAATGTCTTTAATAGCAATTTTATGGAAGTTACAGAAAATCATGTTATTCATAATTTATTCAATATGAGTAAATACAAGTGTGCTTATACTTAGCTTCACTATAAATATGGCTCTTAAACCATTGTCCTATGTAAGGACTTCTCTAGGAATTTAAGTCATTACAGGCCTGAAGACTTGATATTGGGAAATTGCTTACTTATTATACAAGGCCAGATGGCTTTTCAGCCTTGCCATTAGATTATGTCTCATAGATCACTTGTCTCAACCTCACTTGGCAGAGACTTGATTACAGAAGTGAGATCCTGTCAGCTTGACATTTAGCTCTTTGTCTGGAGTTCGAATAATCTGAACTTTCTGTGAGAGTTTGTATTACAGGATTATAGTTAGCAAAGTCATCAGGAAATGTTTATGGAGGCAAGATAACCACAGATGAATCTGATTACGTATTTGGAGGACTTGCAATGGAATTTCTTTCTGTTTCTAATGTGGTCACAAGTAATAAAATAAACAGGAAAATGTCTTTTTTTTCTTTTTAAAATGGAAAAATAATAGTTGTATCAAGATAATTGGTTATATTTAAGTTGGTATGGAAAAACATCTTTCCTTTAAACCATTGTTACAATACTCAAGTACTCCAGCCTAGAAAATATTCCTCTGTTGGGTCGGCAACTTTGGAATTAAATGTTATTGTCCCTTTTCAGCATATGGCTGCACACATAGGAATTGTGTCATTAGAAGAGAGGTTGATCATGTAACGTATCGTGGGTTAAAAATAAATATTGAATTTTTCTATTATTGTGGTTTTTTGTTTGTTTGTTTGTTTGTTTTGCTAAATTAGAGAAAAGAAATGAAGGAAATAAGCTTGTTTCTGAGTTTTCTTTGAGATTAATTTGAAAATGTTAGAAATATTAGTAATGCCCAGCCTATGTAAGGGCTAATGAAATGGCACACATGTTTTTTAGAGACTATAGATTGGATACACTCACAAAAGTAATTGTAACATTGCATATGAATACCGTTTAGATATAGCAACTTTTTTTAAAGAATTTATCATCAGGTAGTAATTAGAGAAGTGAGGAAAATGATTGTATAAGGAGGGTCATTAATGAGTTATTGATAGTAATCAAACATTTTGGGGTGAATAAACATTAATAGCAGACAATTTCAAGCATGGTACTTTCATATTTTTAAAAAATGATGATAGAAATATTAACATTACAATTTGTCACAAAAATATATAACGCAATTATTTACACATTTTAAATATGCATACTAAGAATATGAAAACAAATCTATATGATAGGATCATATAATTTTACTTGAAACTTTTTCTTATGGAAGTTTTCAAATATAAACACAAGTGGGGGCAATAGTATTATGGACCTAAGTTAACCAATTCCATCAGCCAGCTCCAGCTCTAGCAGCTCTATATTTGCAAATATTGTCTCCCATTTTGTGGGTTTTCTTTTAACTTTCTGCAGAGTGTCCTCTAAAACATAATAAAAATAACTTTTTATGAACTCTAATTTATCTATTTATTTCTGTTGCTTGTTTTGGGGTGTCATATCTAAGAATCCATTGTCTAATTCAAAGTCACAGAGAATAATTTACTCCTATGCTTTCTTTAGAATTTTATAGTTTTAGCTCTTATGTCTTTAATCCGCTTGGAGTTAATTTTGCACATGGTATGAGGAAGGGATACAGTTTTATTCATCTGCATGTGAATATCCAGTTGTCCAAATTGGCCAGCCAATTGTTGAACAATATTCCTTGTCCTTGTAGGACTTTCCAGGGGGGAGAACCTGGACATACTCTTCCAGGACGATGTGGGCATCTAAACTGTGGAGAGTGTGTCTTATCTTATGGATAGCTGCATTATACTATGATAAAACTAGAAATACAGTGAGATAATTTTTCCTGATAATGAGAAACACTTTGGTTCCAGGTGGAGGAATGCTTTACTCTTTAAGTACTATGCCATTATTAGTATTCCATCTAATTTTTTCTTCTGTGTTTTCTAAGTATTCAACATTATTACTAGCATCCTAGCAGGGTATGTAAATAGATTTTACAGTGCAATATTTAGAATTATGTTTTAAAAATCTCATTAACTTTTAATGCACCAGCTACATGGCTCATTGATATTAAATGTTATATGTAGAGACATTTGTTTTGGAAACTATATGACTACAACACTGATAGGTTGAAATTAAAAAATGACCATAGAGAAGTGCTAATGCCATGTTAATATTGTTATTTTAAAAAAATAAATCTTTATTGTTCATATCATTACAAATGTTCCTCATTATTTTCTCTCCATTGCTCCACTCCACCCCTTTCCCCATTGTCCTCATCCATAGGTGTACACTTTATGTTCAGTCTCTTCCCGTACCCCCCACTCCCCTTTTCCCCGAGAATCATTAGTTCACTCCCCTTTCATACCTCTGATTCTATTATATTCACCAGTTAATATTGTTCATCAGATTTTTTAATTCCCTTGGTTTTTAGATTTACTTGTTGATAGTTATGTATTTGTTGTTCATAATTTTTATCTTTATTTTCTTCCTCTTTCTAAAGAACCCCCTTCAGCAATTTATATAATTCTGGTTTGGCAGTGATGAACTCCTTTAGCTTTTTTTTTTTTTTTTTTTTTTTTTTTCGCTCTTTAACTGGCCTTGGATTCTGAGTGATAGCTTTGCTGGGTAGATTATTTTTGGTTGTAAGTTCTTGCTATTCATCACCTTGAATATTTCTTGCCATTCCCGTCTGGCCTGCATGGTTTCTATTGAGAAATCAGCTGACAATCATATGGGTGCTCCTTTATAGGTAACTACCTGCTTTTCTCTTGCTGCTTTTAATATTCTTTCTTTGTATTTTGCTCTTGGAATTTTAATTATGATGTGTCTTGATGTGGTCCTCTTTGGATTCCTTTTGTTTGAGGTTCTGTGCACTTCCTGGACTTGTAAGTCTATTTCATTCACCAGGAGGGGGAAGTTTCCTGTCACTATTTCTTCTAATATGCTTTTGGTATATTGCTCTCTCTCTTCTGAGACCCACATAATTCTGATGTTGGTTCACTTGAAGTTGTCCCAGAGGTTTCTTACATTATTTTCAACTTTCTGGATTCTCTTGTCTTTTTGCTTTTGCGAAGGATTGTCCTCTGGCTCTTTATGTTTCAAATCATTTACTTGATTCTTGTGATCTTCCATTCTGTTTTTAGGACTCTGTATAATATTTTTCATTTCATACAATGCATTCTTTATTTCTAGTTGATCCCTTTTCATATCCTCATATGTCTCATTTATTTCATATCCTCATTGGTCTCATTTCTTTTGTTTGTGATGTCTCCTTGTCTCAGCATTTTCGCTGCTTCCCTGAGTTGGTAGGGTGGCTTTGTGCGCTAAAGGGTTCTATATGTTTCAGTGGGTCAGCCTCCCAGTTACCTGAGGTGGACACTCTTGGTGCACCCCTTTGTGGACTGTGTGTACAGCCTTATTGTAGTTAAGTCTTGATTGTTGTTGGTATCACTGGGAGGAACTGACCTCCAGGCCAATTGGCTGTGAGGATCAGCTGTGTCTATTCCAGGAGACAACCTTAATCACCTAGACTTGGAAAATTATAAAAGCCTCTGTGCTCAGCTTGGATGGGGTGGAGTTTAAGGGTGGAGCCTACAGCCTTAGCTTCCTATCAGCCCCGCCCTATGAGGTTCCTGAGACTCAGTGCTCCTCGGTGTCCTTTGGTACTCGCTGCAAGCACCTCTGAGATAAAGGTGCCCTCCAGTTTCGCTCACTACCAGATAGTCTCATCTCTCCTTCAGTGAGCCCAGAACTGGTGTTCAGTGTAGTTGGAAGTGGGGTTAAGAGCAGTCCAGAGCTTTTGTCTCCTTCCTGCTAGGGCAATCCAGGGCACAGTCAATAGTCCATTCTCTGCAAGCAATGTGCGCACCTCCGGGGACTCTGCCTTCGCCGCTCCCGAGTTTCTGCCATACAGCCCAGATTCCCTCCATATGAGCCTGGGTCCCCAGGGTCTGGCCTAGAACTAGGGTTCAGTGCAGTCAGAACTGGGGCTCAGCACAGTCCGGAGCTTTTATCTCCTTTTGGCTAGGGTACACCAGCCAGGCACTCAGCCGCCCCCTTCTCTCCCGCTCTGTCCTCTCCCCAAGCATGCAAGGTGTCTCTGTACCTTAGGCTTTTACAGCTCCTCTGATTTTTCCTTCTGGTTTTCTCTTTCCTACTAGTTGTATAATTTCCAGTCAGTCAACTTTCCTGTAGTTCTGTATAATGTCCATTTGGTATTTTAGTTGTATATTTTGAAATTGTTGTGCGAAGCTGTAGTTAGACATTTACCTATGCTTCCATCTTGGTTTCTCTCCCATGTTAATATTGTTATAATACACATGTTTAGTAATGACTATGAATAATGTTGTACATAAAAATAACTGGGTAAAGTTCCTGCCTAAGTGATTGCTATTCTATTTCCATTCTTCCAATTCTAATGTGTATTGAATTAAGTACAGAATTCCTTGTTGTGTAATACTGTAACCTAGTCTAGAGGGAAATTGCACAGATGTGTGATTTCCTATCTGATCACTAGATGGCACCATTTCCTCCCATAGAATCCACTGCTTAGGAATTTGCAAGTGCAATCACATAGAAGCCTGAAATATGAGACAATTGTACTTCCCATAGGGTTTTGACTTATTAAATTCATGAAAGCAACAATTAGCATATATTACTTTGCATTTAAAAAGGGGGTAACGATTGGGTTTGTAAGCGATATCAAGAAAATCATTACTAGGACAACTGTGAAGAATGCCTTTAGGAGGTAATTTAAAAGGAGATCTGTTTTACTTTTTAAAAACATCAGAAACAGGGGAACACCTTGAACCTGTTTATAAATCTGGGTCCTAGTCAGGAGCCATGTGTGAAGGAATAGAAACAATGGCTAATGTTGTAAAGTTACATAGTCATCTTCTGTAAACAAGTACAATATAAATTTCATGCTGCCTAGTCAGAGGCAGTCATGGGCCATCGGAAAAGCCTTGCCAGATCCCTCAGATACCGGGATGTGTCTAGAGTGTTCATTTAACCTTCCTGAGCAAAATGTCCATTTTTTAAGGTGGACTAGAAGACGTCTCTGAAGGAAGTGCTGTTCATGCTTACATAAAAGGGCAGATTGTGAGAAAAGCGAGTTAACAGGGACTCAGGGGTTGTTCTTCTTTTAGAGATGGAGGAAATATGGGTGTAGCTATTTCATGTATACTTCCGACATTAGAAGGCAAAGCCACATTGCATTTATGGCTCATTTTCATGTTATGATTTCAAAGTCATTTGTCAATGAATGCATATGCTCAATGGCTACAGTTTGGGCAGTTGAGATATTGACAGCTCTTAATATTAAACGTCCTTCCCTTTCTCTTCTGGCACTTGAAAAAAGAACTGTTTCACCCAGTTTTATTGCCTGCAGGGATTTAAAATACCATATATAAGCCTTTCATTTTACATATGTAGTGATTACATCCCAGAGAGTTTAATTTGTATGCATATTAGACTTCATGTATCATATCATGTTGAGCAATTCCCTTTGTGAACTTAGAGATAAAATCAGCAGTAGTAAAAATTAAAATAGATTATTCAAAAAGAATCACTGATAGCCATGTTTCTAAGAGGGGCAATTTTAATTTGTTGTTAGTATTTTAAGGATATATGCATACATCCAATTATAGATCTTTATAATAATGTAGCTTACTATTCAGACATTTGAAAGCAGTAGTTATTATCAAACTTTAGAACTGGGTTTTCCTTCTTTGGTTTATTGCCCGCATTGAATCCTTGCGTTGTGAGTGGTGTAAACTTTTTTATTTCTTCTTTTGGGAGTGGCTCTGCGGAATTGCTAGGTAAAGGCTTGTTGGTTTTCCATAATTATCTCTGAGCTTTAGTGGTTTCTGGTTTTGGCCCCTCTTCCCTTTCTCCAACTTTAATCAGACGTTCAGAATGGTTTCCAGTTGCAAAAAGAATTCTAAATCCAACTCACCATCTAGCCTCTGTGTGGTCTTGGCAAACATGTTAGGCATGGCCAGGCATGATGCTGTTGGCAGAAATGATGCTCTGCCTCATTCATCTTGGGCTCCAGCTTTGTTTTTTTTTTATTTTTTGCCTGAAGACTACAAGACTTAGGGAGAGTCAGTATGTGAAACTACTTATCTCCAAGTGTGTGCTTTAGCAATAATGGAGTAACAAAGATCTTTTAAAGATCATGAGTTTTGGAATGATATACTTAACATGAAAGTCCTCTTAGAAATGAAGGCTTTACTCATTTATAAAATATCTGAGGACAAGGAATTCTCGCATTTATTTGAATATTCCATGGGTAATGGCTTTTAATGGGAAAGGCATTTCTAATAGGAAAATAATAAGCAATATGTGGCTTCTCTTTATTGTTTGGAAAGGCAATTAATTATCATGGTGGTTGTCTTTGTCAACCCCTATATACTATTTTGTATTTTAGTCCCCTACCATTCATTCCACACTCAGTTCCATAATTAGAAAGGAATCACACTATCCACACAGGGGTTTCCCTTCCCCAAGAAAGAGGACTTGCTAGGTCTTTAACACAGTGGTCTGCTGCCTGATTGCGCTTTGGATCTCTGTTCATTTCTTTGTTTGATCTCCCAACTCAAAGGAGGATGGACCCTGTTTCCTCGAAAATAAGACAGTGTCTTATAAAGATGTGCTAGGTCTTATTTTCAGGGTTTGTATTATGTTTCCATGAAGTAGGTCTTGTTTTCGGAGGATGTCTTATTTTCGGGGAAACACGGTATTAGCTTGACCTTGGATGGGAACGTGACCTCAATGTATGCATCGCTTCTTAGATTGAAAATTGATGAGGGTCTTGTGAACCAGGACAGGATCACTCTCAGTATTGAATTTTGCTACAGTTTTTAGATAAAATAGCCAGAACTCACTCATAGATCATTTCACTCTACCTCTAGAAACACTTTGTATAAGGAAGTATGTGTTGAAAGCATATGGACATGTGCCCTTTTAAATTCTCATTAGCATGGTAACTAAAAAATCCGTGTTGATCATTGCAGTGACCAAGTCAAACAAAAATATTAATATGAATACCTGACATAGAAGGTTTTTCCCCATTTTCTTTATTATGTTTCTCTTAAAAAATTCCAGAACTCATATATGCTCACTATATACACTGCAAAATTAGAAGGCCTACTAGAATCAGAACTGCTTATTAATTGCTGTTTAAATACTCCAAATAAATGCATAATTTGAAATAATTTTTATGTTAATGTTGATCAATGAATTGCTCTTTGACTCATGCTGAAGTCACATGGCTATTTCTTGCAAGGATAGTTTTACACTAATGTGTTACACAAAATTGTTTGCCAATGGTTTGCTGAGATTCCTGGCCTAGGACATTGCTTTTTAGCACTTAATACTTCGTATTTCAAATACAGGGGATTATCCATTAGACCTTGATATTACAACTAACATCTTTTATTTCTTTCAGACCCTCACTAAATATGTCATGCAGTTATTTCTTCTGAATTTGCTTTTATATTTTAGAAATGTCAGTGACCCTCAGCAGGCCTCTTTTTAAGTAGCTGAACTAATTCTAATGGACATTCATCAGCATTGACCATTAAAGTGATAAATATAAGTAGGCTCTCAGAAGGATGCCTTATAAGCATACTGTGAATATATAGCATTCTAGAGTATGAAGATAATGCTTTCCATTATACATAGCATGTTAGCCTTTATGCTTGCTTTTACATATCAATCTACTTAAAAATTTTGTTAATTTTAATTATTCTGTCATAGGGTCAGGGAAAGTATTATCCTCTCTTTCCCTTTACAGAGGAATACCTGAATTTCATAGTCTTTTGAAATGTTTGTTTAGTATCAGTTAGTAAATTTGGGCCACTGTGGTGATCATCTGTAGTCTTAAAGATTATTTATTCTCTCCCTGTGGTGATCATCTGTAGTCTTAAAGATTATTTATTCTCTCCCTGGCCGGCGTGGCTCAGTGGTTGAGAATTGACCTGTGAATCAGGAGGTCACAGTTGATTCCCAGTCAGGACACATGCCCAGGTTCAGTAGGGAGCATGCAGGAGGCAGAGAATCAATGATTCTCATTATTTATATTTCTATCTCTGTCTCCCTCTCTCTTCCTCTCTGAAATAAATAAAAAATATATATATATTTAAAAATGTATATTTATTCTCTTTCCAACTGATAAAAATATGAAGTGACTATCTGAACTTGAGTCTCGTCATTGTGAGGTTGCCAAAGCCTGCAGGTGAAGGAGCCCCCAGAGCAGGGCTGGATCAAAGACAAGCTGTCTTTGAACTGTAATGAAAATGTCTGGCGGGGGAGCTGGCGAGCTCGGAGAACGTTCTCAAGCTCACTGGCAACGTGTGTGCTCTGCTAATCAGCCCTCTCTTGGCAAATCAGATTTTTGAATTGAACACATTCACATTTCAATGCAATATCCACTCACATTGTCTGTTTCATGGAATTACTCTGCTGTGTTGCTCACTTCGGCATTACCTAAGCGGTAGCCTGACCCAGACAAACACATTATTTATCTGCACTCATCTAGGCCCTGCCTTCCACGTGTGTGCTTAGGGCATACAATGAAACCCAATGCTTGCGATCTGGAAGAGGTTACTGCAGTTCATCATGCGGAAAAGAGCTGGAGTATCAGGCATAGATCTCACTCTGACATCAGGGCTGGCCAGTAGCATCTGTCACACCCCACACAATTAGGCTAATCCTAAACCATCGCTTTCATTCTTAAAATCCAAAACTCAGGAGGGTTCAGGGAGCAAATACATAAGGGATTATGGATCTTTTACAATTCAGTTGCTTACTCTGTGGAAATCAGACAATCAGGAGTCTTTCTCAGGAACAGCAAGCCATGGTATGCATGTCTATGGAAAAAAAAAAGCACAGCAACTGCATTCAAATATAAGCTGGTGGGCTTCTCCTTAGAATATTGTTTTTAAAACCTGCTTAGTGAGAGACCCTTTTGAAAAATTCCAAAAGTTTTGGGACTATATTTAATCAATTTCAGGTAACTGTAAGTACATAGTAGCTGTAGAGGGGCAGGAGGTCGTGGTAAAGAATAGCTACTTTATTTTGTTGATTAGGTGTATGACTCCATAAACTTGTGGTTTTTTGTTTGTTTGTTTGTTTGTTTGTTTGTTTTTTAGCCATTAGTAATATCCTTTTTGTAAATGGGGTGGCATTCTAGAAAGGTATGTCCACAGAAAATTGGTAGTATCTAAAGGGACTAATAATGAGAGGGATATGTTCATCTTAGTCTGACTTTGCCAATTAAAAAGATGGTTTTGGACCTAACTGGTTTGGCTCAGGGGATAGAGCATTGGCCTGTGGACTCAAGGGTCCCAGGTTTGATTCCGGTCAAGGGCATGAACCTTGGTTGTGTTAGGGGGTGTTCAGGAGGCAGCTGATCGATGTTTCTCTCTCATTGATGTTTCTAACTCTCTATCCTTCTCCCTTCCTCTCTGTAAAATAATCAATAAAATATATTTTTCTAAAAGGATGGTTTCCCTTAAGAATAAATAGGTTAGCTTTGTGATCTTTATTTGCAGATATTATCTATCTTTTGCATGTTTTTTCCATGTGATTAAATATTGATTTCTCAGAATTAGGTAGTTAACCATACACCAGTAATTTTCTAGTTTTGGTTAATTAAGTAATGTGTTTTATTTAATTTCAGAGAGGGAGGAAGAGAGAGAGGGAGAAAAAAATGTCAACCAGTTGCCTCCTGTGTGCACCTCAATTGGAGATTGAACCCACAACCCACACATGTGCCCTTACTGAGAACCAAACGCACAGCCTTTCAGTGCAGGAGGATGCTCCATCCAACTGAGCCACACCAGCCAGGGCTCTAATTTTACTTTTTCTTAAATCAAAAAATATCTTTCTACAAACAAAATCTTGTATAAAATTTCAATATATAAAACAGATAAAACTGAACCACCATGGTTGAGTTATGGCAAGGGTGAGTCTGGAAAGTCACCCATTCATCTTTTTCCTTCCATCTTTCCCATCATGGCTATAGTTTTCCCCAAAATGTTTACCAAAATACCTTTATTTCTAAATTCTCACGCCTGTGGTTCCCTTTTGATGGAGTTTGCGCTCCATCACATTGTCCAACACTTATCTCAGGCTTACGCTCCTTTGTGCTTTTCTATCTTCAAAGTTAGTCAATCATTGTCATTTCTTTATCACAACAATATGCATGTATCTCTCTCCTTGGCTTCTGATGTCTTAAATCAGGCCCCACCACCCCCCCTTTTTTTTTTTACAATTTGGAATATTTTCTAGCTTCCTTGCTTATTTTCTGCTTCTGATTAATTTGCAAATAGTTTCTAAACTTTTTATCTCATATGCTATCAGAAAAGGGGAAAAAAGATTGAACATGGATTACTAATATATTTGTTTAGGTAGTTATGAAGTTATATATTATATATAAATACTGATATGTAAATTTATAACAGACAAACACCAAAATTAAATAGGATTATATACACATATACACACAAACATATATATATTTTTATATATTTGCATCTATACACATCACTTTAAAAATTTAAATCCTTACCTGAGGGTATGTTTTTATTGAGGAAGGGGGGAGGGTTGAAAGATTGAAACATTGATGTGAGAGAGAAACATCAATCAGTTGTCTCAGACAGGGATAAAACCCACAACCTAGGTATGTTCCCTAACTGGGAATTGAACCCATACCTTTTGGTATATGGGAGGACACTCCAACCAACTGAGCCACCCAGCCAGGGCCCCACACACCACTCTTAATTTTTCTTCTTGTACTTTGTGGATGGCCTTGACTACTTTCTAGCATGTGCATCCACCACTTGGCTCTATGCCTATCAGAGGAATCATCCTGAAATAAACCTACATTTGTAAAGTCCTTTGGTAGCTCTCAATGACATTAGAAAAAATATAAATCCCAAACACAAAGAAGACAAAGCTGTTCATGAACTAAGCATTGGCTACTTCTCAAAACTACACTAAAATAAGATGTATGAAAGCTCTTATAAAATGACTTACACATCTAAATATTAACTGATTTGTACTTTAAAAACATGTATTATTACATAGTCAGTCACTGTTATACTTCTGTTGTAGGCTCAACAGGGGTGACATAACAGCCAAACCATATGCCATGAAATGTCTACATCACTCTCACCACAAAAATGACAAATAAAGATAATTCATTTTCCTGGAAGGAATGTAATTAAAGTGCATAATTAATGTCTATAGCATTTTTATATACAGTCCTTGAGAACTTAGCAAAAAAGGAATACATTGTTGGTTGTAGCAGCAAACATTTCATTGACACTACACATTTTTTGTCAACAACACGAGTGTTCTTAAAGTACCCCAGAATGAAGGAAATGTTTTTACAAACAGGTAAACTTTGGTTGCTTTGGCTTCAGTTTTAAAACAAACCTCCACATACTCCTCATTATATGACAGAGGTGGGGAAAGGAGACATTTCCTGCATATGTGTTGAGATGAGATGAGCTTAAGAGAGGAACAGAGCTGGATGTTATGTTATCCTGTTAACCTTTGTCAGGTGCCCTTCTGGCTCAGCACAGTTCAAATTTCTGCCGTATATTTTGATACTTCCTATCTCCACAGCAATTGCTCAGGAATAAGTTGCCAGTAACGACAATGAAAATGAAATTAATTTGCAAATAGATCCTCCTGCTTCATATATGTCATTATTTAGGGGATTATATGAAGTTCTGTGGGAGAATGAACATATGGTGAAAATAGTTTATTTTCTCAGAAAAACATAAGTTGTTAGAAATATGAAAATATAACTAAGCAAGCATCAGACAGATTAAATAAAGTGATTATTCAATATTTGTTGCATATGGCAAGGAAAAGACAAAGTTGATTTTCTGTTTGAAAATATCAGTGTAAATAAGCAAATGGGTAATTTCTAAAGCTTATTTCTAGGTGATTAAGAAATGAATAAATCTGTTCTAAAATATTAAGGAGAAAAACAGTGAAGTTTAGTATGAAATACTAACTCATAATGAATACTTTTTAAAAGAAAACCTAGAGTTACCACTTCCCAACTTAAAATTTAATCTTTTATTGAACTAAAAAGCAAAATGGTGACAGACTGATAGAGAGCAGGCTGACCACTACAGGGGTGCGGTGGAGGTAAGGGGTCGGGGAGTGGAGGAATTGAGCAAAATAAAATTTAAAAAGAGGAAAAAATACCTCATGGACAGGGACAACAGAGGGGGAGAGGTGTGGAGGGAGGTGGGGGAAGGTAGAGGGATAGTGATGGACAGAAACTTGACTTGGATGGTGAACACTCAATACAGTGTACAGATGATGTGTTGTAGAATTGTGCCCCTGAAATCTATGTAATTTTGTTAATCAGTGTTGCCCCTAATAAAGCCAATAAAAAGGAAAAAAAATTGTTAAAATTCTTAACTATCTATCTGTACATATATTTCCTTCTTCATTAAAAAGGTTTGGGTAGAATGAGAAATTCTGCAATCTATAAACTCTGTTTTGAAGGAAGAAAATTAATACTAAATAGCAGGCCCAATTGTCCTGGCACAGTGATTGAGCATTGACCTATGAACCTGGAGGTCACGGTTTGACTCCTGGTCAAGGCACATGCCTGGGATGTGGGTTCAATCCTCAGTGTGGGTTGTGCAGGAGGCAGCCAATCTATGATTCTCTCTCATCATGGATGTTCCTCCCTCCCTTTCCCTCTCCCTCCTCTCTCTCTCTCTCTCTCTCTCTCTTTCTCTCTCTCTCTCTCTCCCTCTCCCTCTCTCCCTCTCTCTCTCCCCCTCTCTGAAAGCAATAAAATGTATTTTTAAAAAATACTAAATAGCAGAAGTCAACTCCCAGAATCTAGAATCTCTCTCATCCTGCTCTACAAGTCATCCATATTTAGTCCATTGCTTCACATATAATATATTTTAAATTTAAAATATCTATAATGATAAAAGGGTAATATACTAATTAGACATGGTGTCCTTCTGGAAAAAGCTGGGGCTGGAGGGAAGCCCAAGTCCTAGAGGGGAGCCAGCCCAGGAACCGGCTGCCTGCAGCCAGAGGGAAGCAAGCCCGGGTCCCGGGTGCCAGAGAGAAGTCAGGGCTGGCAGTCAGGGGAAGAAAGGCCTACTCTTGCACAAATTTCATGCACTGAGCCTCTAGTAATATTATAAGTATCTAATTGTTGAATTTTTTTTCAATGAGGTTTATTTGCCTGGGTTCTCAGATTCAATTAAAAGAAGAGGCAAAAGGTAGTTTTCTTAAAAATAATGCTTTTCTTTCTTTTAAATTTATAGAATTGTTTTTAGGATTAGCAACCTCAATGTTTGATTCTCATGTTTTTTATTTTAAACTTTTCAAATAATAAACTCTCTGAGAAACATGATCTTGTGTGGGGGAAACTGAAACTGAAAACATTCAAACTCTTTTTGATAAACAACAGATATCCAGGGTCAGTGCAGGTACAGCTACAGATGATCACTCCATCTGCTCCATTGTTGGAACAAATGAGGCCTAGATGTTGCAGTATATATTTTCTTTTTTTCCTGTACATTGGCGATTCACAGCTAATACTTCAAAGAGAAATTTGAATTTCTCTGGCTTGACATTGAGATCATGTAAAGGAGTTCTTCTCCAATGAAAGTACTTCCTTGTTTTCTTGTCAATTCAATAGGTTGGACTATTATATTCATTCAAAGAAAGTGGAGGAGAACTGCCCACTGAAGTCTTCCACAGGGTACAGCTGGTTGTGTCTAAGACCATTCAACTGCTACTCCTGCTGTCAGCGGGCTGCCAAGCCAACCCTAATGGACTCTCGACCCCATTCAAAGAAAATTATATTTAGTGGAGAGAAGAAGCAAGCCCCTTCAGATGGTGCTGTTTTTTTTCCCCACCCAGTAGTTATATAAATATTTATGTAGCAGTCAGCTTTGCTGTAGTGACAAGCAGCCCCAATCTCAGTCGCTTAAAATTTCAAATTGTATTTCTTGCTTATGCTACATGTTGGTGGCTTCTAGTAGGCAATTCTGCTCCATTATGCTTTCTCCTTCTGGAATCCAGGCCTAAGGAAGAACTTCTGCATGGGGCATGTTGTTTTTGTGGTAGGGGGAAAAGAGCAAGAGGCTGGTAGAGGCACACAATGCTTCTTAGAGTTTTTGCTCTAAAATGACTGTCACTTCCACGCACTTTCCATTGACCCAAACAAGTTTTTGTTCTAAAATGACTGTCACTTTCACTCACTTTCCATTGACCCAAACCATATGGCAAAGCAACATATTACCAGAAGACCTAGAAATTCACTCAGCAAATTTTAAGGACTGAATTGTTTAGAACAGCAATGCAATCTACCACAACATATACTGTACATAAATATGGCAGCCCCAAGCAGGCAGGTAAGCAAAATGCATACCCTCAAGACACAGCTCCCTCCTATGCTCTAATATTCCTTTGCATCTTCTTTTCTGTCTAAAATGAACTGCTAAATTAATTTTAACCTGATTTTTATAGACCTATATGGAAGAGGATAAATGCAGTGGAAGTAGTGAGAATATCACTATACAAGTGATTTTTTTTTCTAGACTCTGTCTATACTTTGCTTCATTTCCCAATATATTGATATGGAAAATTAATAGGCTTGTAAGCTAAATTGCTTATGCATAAGTTTATTTAGCTAGAAAGTATAAGTCAATTACTGACAACCTGAACATGGAAGAAAATGGGGTGTCTGCGAAAATCCAGTCCTATTTGTCACTTTGCAAGTAAACAAAATGTGTGGCATGTGGGCTGGATATGTCAACATGTTGCTTACTTTGCCTGTAGTTTATTTTTCATATAAGTTAGCATTGCAATGACATGACCTCACAGTGTTCATTCTTCACCCTGACTGGCTCCTTGACTTGGACCATTGTTAGCTATAATTAAGTGTTCAAACACCCTTTGATAATTTTACCTCTACAGAAAATAATACTATGGAAAATATTTAACTTGAGACAATTGTGTTTTACTTGTTGATTTCTAAATATTATATATATATTGCCAGAAATTTTAGTATTCTACTATATTTATCAAAACTTGATTTTGTAAAAGCAAAACATGCTAAGATCTTCTGGAGGATCACTGCAGGAGTTACATGACAACAAGAACTCGATGTTAGAAAGCTGTTCCTGTGCTTACGCTGCATCCAGTGAAGCCATCCTTTCTCCTGCATCCTTTCAGCATTGGCCATTGGCACTCAGGCAGTAGGGCTGCTTGAGGTATTAAGATCTCAGAGTGGTGGATGGGAGCATAAAGAAATAATGAATGGTATCTTTAAAAATAGCTATTTCATTGCGAATTGAGTTACAATACTCAGACTTCATGATGACTTGTTTTGAGCACTGTTTTAGCAGCTGATAGCCCATTCGTATAATTATAAGGTGAATTTTAATAATTCATTACTTCAACCTTACTAATTGCCTATTCCTAATTAAATAAATCTACAGAGAGAATGGTAAAGTTCCCCCAAAGTCCACTTTAGCACCCTTTCATGGTCACAATCCCTGAGATTTAGATTCTAGACATTTTAGAACACAGAGCCTTATGTGAATGCTGGTACAGTACTGATTTTTTAAAAGGCGATCACACAACCACTCTCAGTTACCCTAAAATAACACATGCTCTCTAAGCAGGTGGTTCTTCAGTTTTAGAAAATAAATTGCTTTGGAGAAGGAGAAATTAGAGAGGAAAGAGAGAAAAAAAATTAATTTTTACAGTCATTTGTCCTTGAGGCAGGAAAGATAAATAAAAGTTAATGGTTTTGAAGAGTTTCCATAAAAAATTAAAAATATAAAATTTTTGTCTGAAACCCAAATATGTAAAAATGAGTTATGCTTATAAAACATTGGAAATAAAAACTCCATTAGAATATAATATCATCACCAAAAGAAATTTACATATATATTTGTAGTTTATATACATAATAATTTATATACATAAATAAATTATTCATATATACAATTCATATACATAATATATTTAAATATATAAAATTTATATACATAATAATTTATATACATAAATAAATTGTTTATGTATATAAAATATAGAAATTATTTTGATATATTTATATATAAAATATATATAAATAAATTTATATGTAAATAAAAAGTAAATTTATAAAAATATAAAAATTTATTTATATATAAATAAAATTTTATATATATATATATATATATATATATATATATAATTTTTTCTTTAAAACATCAAGTTTGTTAAGAAACACTTGCAGGGAAGTGGGAGTCTTCTAACTGCCCATGTCCGATGCATATGGGGCTCAGGGATGCACAGTGTGCTTCAGACCATGTGTTGTGCCCTCCATAACCAGCCCTCCGATGGATGTGGAAGGGACTCTATAATAAATTACTTATCTAGATGTGCTTAATACTCTCTAGGCAGTTTGGTACAGATGTTAGTGTAATTGAACACTCTCAGAGAAAGAAAACAGCTGGGAAAAAAGCATTAAGTATAAAGGCCTTATTTTTGGATAGACTATCCTTAAGACTTCTTACCTGTTAAGATTCTTACTCTCTTCTCTCATGGCATTATTACTGGAAAGGTCTCGAGATTACACTTTGAAAAGAAAAGCACTCTTCAGTTGTGGTTTCGGTTTCCATCATAATTCCCCCCCCCCCCCCCCCCCCCCCCCCCCGTGAGCAGCTTTCAGAAACCAAAATGCATTTAGTCACATCTCTCTATTCTGTCCCTGGCTGCCTAGCTTTAGAAGTCTTTTTTGCCTGTGTCTTTCTATTTCTTGTGTGACAAAATTATTTTTTAGATCCTCATTTCCCTTCTGTTCAAAGTTCTCTCTTATTTCTTGGAAAGATTGTGACGCTGCTCACCTTATGTTTGTCAATGAGGAATGGTAAGTTTGTTCACCACCTATCACCTAAGTGATTCACTTTAAACAATTTCACTCATCAGACATTTGTTTGAAATGTCCACAAGTTGCTTTTATTTACTGATTAAACACATCTCTTCTTGGCATAGAGATCTCCCTGGGTGTTTGTAGCCTTTGATGGTACAGTGAGGGCTTGGTGCTAAAATACTTAAGTTGCATCAACATTTTCTAAAAACAAAAATCATAAGGATTCCTTTTAAACTATGCAGTGAAGGGGAATCTTTGGCAGTGACGTTTTTTATCAACCGCTCGAGTCATTCAGGCACCATCAGACAGCGAGTGGCCCATTTGACAATCCGGCTGTCCACTTTGGGCTGTTAAGTAGCGATACAGACTAGAGTCCCAAAGCTTGGGGTTTGAGTTCAGCAGACCTGAGAATCCCAGCACCCAGGACCAGCATTCGCTAAGTGTGAGACGTTTAAGGAATATATTGATAAGTTTCAAGTTTTTCTTTCTTTTTAAATCCATAAGGTACAAATAATGATATCATTTACATAAGATTATATTAAGGATTAAATGAGATGATATATTTAAAAATTGGTTATTATACCTGGCATAGAATAAACAATCAATAAGTAGTATTTGTTTTTAATTTTTAATAAATGGTTTTTGCAATTATTATTTTTATATTTATTCTAATTTAATAAACATGAAGTGTCAGCCTAAGGATAATATAGCAAAGAATAATTTAAAATTTCCCTAAATCTGCTCATACAGATACCTAGGGCTATTAAAATCAATGTGTATTTTTAAGTAATAAACATATTCAAATATTTTCATATCTGTAATGATAAGGACTGTATTGATTTTCAAAGAGGAACAATATAAAAATACTGATTATATTCAGATTACACAATAAAAATATGAAAAAGTGTTATTATAACATACAAAATGTGTTAGTACTCTTTGGCATGAAGAAGGTAGGGCTAAGGGCTTAGCCCTCTCAGATCCTGGACAGTTAGGTTTGAGGTATGGGTCCCCAAAGCTCAGATCCAAATCTTTGGCTCTGATTGCTTTCTCATCATTCACATGACACATGGACTTTATAGGTGCTTCCCAGCAAGAGAGATGGTACACTTTGACTCTACTCCCTGGCCAGCACTGGAGGGAAGATGGTTAAGAAAAAGTATAGTAGGTCCCCTTATTACATGTGTCCCTCCCCTAGAGAACCTGACCCAATACGTCGGAATCTAATGCATTAAATTGACAACTCTTCTTCCCTTTTGCGCAAGTGTGTGTATGTGAGTTTGTATATCTGTGAGAGGTTTAAATGTGTGTACGGACTGTATGTGGTGAGAGTATATGTGAATGTCACGTGCATGAGATTTTTATGTGAGTGGTATTTGTGGTGCATATGTATGAGTGTGTTCTGTATATTTGAGAGGTGTGTATGGGGTGTATGTGAGGTGTGTAAATGTGTTTTTTTTTCTGTGTGTTTGTGAGCTGAGTGAGTGTGAGGTGTGTAGGTATCTACTATATGTATGGCATGTGTGTATATGTGTATTATGTATGCGTGTGTGTATATTGAGTGAATGGTTCAACTATTGTGTCTGTTGTGTGAGAGATGGAATGTTTAAAGGCAAGGCTAGAGTAGATTGAGCAAATAGATATAACTGTGAGTTTTTATTTTACTAGTGCAATTATAACTGAAAGTATTCTGGATTTGAACTTTGGAGTCTTGGAGTCAAGTTCTACCCAGGACTGTAACTAGTTATTTAATATTTGGAAGCAGCTTAGACTGTTGGATGCTAGTTTTCTTTTCTCTGGAAGAAGAAAAATTTTAACTTCAACATGATGAGGCTTAAATGAATAATGTTCACGTTGAAGTTGCTGATAAAATATAAAATTCTACATAAAAGTAAAATATTGACTATTTTAGTAATAGTGTCATTGTTTTTCCAACATATTTTATATTGAAATTCAAGAACAACAACGATATAACCCGCAGGATGTTGTAATTTTAAAAAAATCTATCACTGTGTGCTTCTATTGTCAAGGAATTTTTAAAGTCAATTTTTATTGATAACCTATGGTATGTTGTATGAAGCAGAAAGACTTTAGCAGTTATAATTCTATGTCTAGTGAATATCTGGGCTACTAAGCACCTGCAGTTCTAACTCAAGAAACAATCAAGGTCATTTTAAGTAGGACATTTGGTCTAAGATGTGGGGTGGCAAACTGTACTATATTAGAAGAATAAAGCATTGACTTTTTCAAATACTGTTTTTTTTAGCTCTATGGGAACAAATGAAAATTATATAGAATAGAACCACTTCTCAAATGGTTAAACATAGAGTCACCATGGCATCCAACAATTCTGCTCCTAGGTATTCACCCCAAATAACTGAAAACATGTGTTCTCACAAAAACATGTAAATGAATGTCATAGACACATTTTTATAATAGCCTCAAAGTAGAAAAATCCAAGTGCTAATTAACTGATGAATGAACAAACAAATGTGATATAGTCATACACTGGAATATTGTTTGACATTTAAAAAGTGACTCAGCTTAATACATACTGTTACATGGATGTACCTTGAAGACATGCTTAATCAATGAAGCTAGAACAGCACATATTGCCTGATTTAATTTTTATGAAAGGCCCCTAATATAGACAGTCCTTACAGAAAGAGAGTGTGTTAGTGGTTTCCTTGGGTGGGTGCATTGGAGCTTGACAGTTAAGTGGGGGGTGACTTATTTTTGAGGTAATAAAAAATGTTATGATATTATGGTGATGGGTGTAGAACTCTGTGAATATACAAAAAACCATTGACATATGCTTTAAATGGGTGAATTGTGTGGTATTTGAATTATATCTTGATAAAATTGTTAAAATACAGAACAATTTTCCCAAGTAGTGAATGCTGCCCATTTATTGTACCAGGAGTTCTGGGAGGAGCCAGTCATGACCTTCCTTGATACAAATCAGTAAACACAGACAGGATGAGGCAGATACACTAACAAAACGTTCCAAGTCACGGAGTCTGCCTGTAAGCTGGTGCCATGGTCAAGTGTGAATGACTAGCAGCAGGGAATACATGAACAAGCCTCGATTTCTTAATATATGGCAATAACATCTGAAACCAGCAGGCACGCAGGAATGCTGTGTGAAGAGAGCCATTCTCTTTTCTCCTTCTCTCCTATCCTCTTACCCTCTTTTCTTCCCTAATTTCTTCCCCTTTCCCTCTCTATTTCTCTACAATTTCCCCCACAAATTGTTACTGTGATAAGTTCATGTAGAATTCTCATTGAATGCACATTTGAAGTAACTGTTTTCTTTGATTCCATGATTTTGAGGTATTTTCTTAGACAAGACTGGCAAAAGTGCAGAGTTGTGGAAGGAATCCTCTGTGGCCTAATTGCTAATAGGATGGATTTGATAAAGGACTTCCCTCATTCTTTCCTTTTTCTGTGACTTCTAGCCGCATCTCTAGTCCTGAAGAGTCCTGGTATATATTCTTCTTAGATTCTTCCCATATCCACCTCACTCCTCTTCCACTTACAAATATCGCATTCACCATGGTTTTAGATGATCTCTTGGGGACAAAATGTATCCTCCTATTACAATTTCACACATAGCCACTGCCTTGTCAATCTTGTTTTGCCCAACATTTAATTAAGTAATCATCAGCTTAATGTGCAGATATGTGAACCTAAACAATAGATGTATTTTATTAGCTTCAGTTTTGAAATGTGGGATAATATTTTCTAGTTTTAAAAATTGATGTTTTTATAAAGCATCTTTTTTTTTTGCATTGAAATGTTTCTGGATTGTGACACTTCAAATCTAATAACTATCATTAAATATCCATGAATTTGTTTTGAATAAGCAGAGTCAGGTAATTGCTGTTTATGCATTGTGTGCTATCTAAGATAGCTCCCTCAGCAGGGGGAGAGAATCAGCAGCTTTCCAAATACGAGAATTTAGCATCTCTTGCTTGTCAATCCTCCTGCATTTATAGTTCTGACAGTTTCCATGATAGAAGTTTTTAAAACATGAATATACAATCAGGGCTGAATTGCTGTATTTAAATGAGTGTTTTCTGGTCCTCAGGTAATGGAAATGTTGATATTTGAAGAAAGGTTGAGGAGTCAAGGTTATATTATTGCTGTGATTGGGGGGGTGTGGAAATAGGTAGACAATAAAGTCCTGAAATGTCTGGTATCAGAGAAATAAAACAATCATAACGAAGTTAAAAAGACCACAGTGAAATGTATACCTCTTACTTATGCTAACATTGATGTCTGTTTTAAATAGATACCGACATTAGTTATAGACATTCATATGCATTGCAGGAGGTTCTTTTGCTCATCATTACATCCTCTGAGTGTACCCCACAAACACATTGTGCAAAGAATGAGGTCTGGCACCTGTGAATGCAGCCTCAAAGGGGGCCTCAGCAGACCACCCCGAAACTGATGTGGTCCTTCAGAGTTGTCCTAAACAACCCTGGAGCTGAGCCGTGGTACCCTCTTGTTAACTTGATATTAGATGCTTGACAAAGCTGCCCTCCTAAGCTGAGGCAATTCACAAAAAGGGCTGACATCTGAGAGCACTTCCTGAACCAAGGGTAATGAGTCATTCATTCTTGAAAGGGTTGTTATCATCATAGGACCCACTATAAATGATGAGATATTTTGGCGCCAGCAGATATTGAGAACGCCTAAGGCTTTTCTGTAACTAAAAGAACGATTGTTTTATCAACAACCATTTAAGCTTAACAAAAAGGAAAAATATTTTATTTTTTATAATATATTTTTATCCATTTCATAGAGGAAATGAGTGGGAAAGAGAGAGAGAAACATTACTGATGAGAGAGAATCATTGATTGGCTGCTTCCTGCATGCCCTGACCTGGAATCCAACTGTCCCTGGTTCATAGATCGACACTAACAACTTAAAAGCACCAGCTGGGCCAAAAAGGAAAAATGTTTTAAATTGAACCATTCTTCTAATTCATTCACCTTAGTTTTGAAAACAGCCGAAACAGGTTTGGCTCAGTGGATAGAATGTCAGCCTGAGGACTGAAAGGTCCCAGGTTAGATTCCAGTCAAGGGCATGTACCTTGGTTGCAGGCACATCCCCAGTAGGGGGTGTGCAAGAGCAGCTGATCGATGATTCTCTCTCATCGATGTTTCTGACACTCTGTCCCTCTCCCTTCCTCTCTGTAAAAAATCAATAAAATATATATTTTTTAAAAACAACATGTGAATAAAAATTAATCATGTTAATCAAATTAATCTAATTTGAAAACGTGAAAACAAGTACTGGATTTTGTTCCTTTTTGAAATTATATATCTGCAATGTTCCCTTGATTATATTTTTCTTGTAAAACCTGCTGTACAGTGAAAACAAATTCAGAGTTTGTTTTCAGTCTTAGAAATTAAGAATTGATGTTCTTTGTCTAAACAATTATTTAAAAGAGACTCGGTAGCATAATCAACATTTTCTAACCCAGTGGTCAACTTTTGTTTCTCAAAGTGATTATTTTAAATGGTTATTTTATATAAGAATAAAATTCTTTTCTTCGTTCATGCAACAAATATTGCCTGGTGCCATTTCTGGGATTAATGCCATTTTTGTTATTTAGTAACTGCCTTCCTGGATCCTCTTGAAGGTATGATTCCTATTTCAGGAATAGTCTATCCATCCTTGTCTTTTGGTTTCCTATCTCAATTCTACAATCTCTTCTTTGAACATTACACTCTCTAACCATTTCAGAATCCTGCCTCCAAAGGTAATCTATGTTGCTTTTCTAATCTTCTAACTTCCCATTACTCATCCTTTCAGTTCCTTCTGTTGGCTCCCTTTTACTTTCCTGCCCAATTTCAGATTCCTTATCCTTATCTTAAAGGCCACTCACCACTTTGCCTCTGCTTGCATCTTTTTCCTTATCACCTCTGATCCCTCCCTTTGCTCATGCTGCTGCATGCAAGCACATTTCCAAAGTATGAGAATCTTTGAGTTTATATTTAAAAAGAGGCATATGTATTGATTTCAGAGAGGAAGGAGAGGGAGAGATCAATGATGAGAGAGAATCATTGATGGACTGCCTCCTGCATGCCCCGTACTGGGGTTGGAGCCAGCACACCAAGCATATGCTCTGACTGGGAATCGAACTGCAACCTCCTGGTTCATAGGTTGATCCTCAACCACTGAACCACACCAGCCAGGCAAACACATCTTTAATTCAACTTCTAATTAGCCAAATCCCCAAAAGGCACACAGTTACTTCCATGCTGTTCAACCTTAGGGGAAGCATCAGCGAGTAGACAAAACCAGTGAGTAGAGATTGGTCTTAAACTACTATAATTAAAATATCTTGACTGTTACAAGCATGTTAACCAAGCACTAGAGCTACTTCCCAGTGCCTTGGAAAGAAGCCCCGAAGTTTAACCTGTCCTAGCTTCATGATAGACCCAAATCTATGGATGATAGGAACATTTCTAGGCCACAGAAAATCAGTTTGCCTAAGGAAACAAAGAAGTTGGCCTTGCAGTGATACAAAAATAGTTCTGTTATTCCTAGAAATGTAGCCACCATTTCTCAGATATTTCATAAAAGTTCTTTTTATGCATTCTCCTCTAGAAGTTTTTTGATGGACAATATTTCACAAATTATATACTACTTCTTTTAATCACCCTGGTCACTTAGTAGCACAGTTTCTGAGAGGGGAATAAGCTTGGCTCCAGTAAGCTTTAAATGTTCATTTGTTTCCCAGCACTGTGACCTAAATAGAAAGAAGTAATACCGCTCGTGTAAAATGTTCCCTGTGGTTTATGTTAAAGCACCAAATGGAATTGTGTGATAACGGGATGAAAACTCAATTCAGTGGATAGAATATGCTATTTATGACCTGGATTGCCCTTTAAGTCTTTCAGTATACTTCTCAAGAAGCTGAGAATTCACCATTGGCTGATTAAAACATGCACACAAGTACATAAGGAATAAAAATTCCATAAGTTCACATATTAATAGGTATGGTAGGTAATCTGAAAGAAAAAAAAACCTGAAAAAAATAGTGCTGAGAAACTTTGGACCAAGTTTCAGTGTAGATGAGTGTGTTTTTGTAGTTCTCTCTCAATATAGAAACTTCAAGAGAACCATCCAGGACTGTGGGGCCATAATTCAAGAACAATCTGCAAAGCAAATATAGAGGCACTAATTTTGTTGTATTTGCAACCCACATATTGTAACACCAGGTTTGTTCCTATTATTCTGGCTGACGATGAGTCAGGATTCTCTAATACAGCCAGAGTGTGAGATAGAGAAATCCTAGAAGTTTGACCTTCAGACCAGTTAATTGTAGATCAATAATATATTACTTAGACCAAAGCAATATCCAAAATACCCATTATTGACTGTCAATATACTATTTCACCTCAAACACTTTGGTTGAGAGCAGTCAATACAGAAAAATTTGTCCTGCTGGTAATTTGCTGACTCGGGGAAAATGGAATGTCCAGCCTCCATCTAGACATAGTTCAGGCCAGCCCCATGTATTATAGTCAGACTCCTCTTCTCTTTTCTTACAAATGTCCTAGTTCAAGAACAGCTGTTAATGTTCAGTTAAACAAGGTTTGTTCTAAATTCTCTGTACTCCACCATGCACATTTGCATCTATGTTGGCATAAAATACTTTTTTTCTTGGAATTAATAATATTTATATATCATCTAAAGACACTAGGTATTATTAGTATTATGGAGGGAGTGGGGAGCAAACTCTATTCTATGGCCTTCTGTGTTATTAGGGAATTTTGATTTCTTAAAGTGGTAAGGCATGACCAATAGTTGCATGTTAAGAAAACTTTGACCTCATAGGGAAAACCACTACGATTTTTCAAAATAATTTGCTACATCTGGCAAAACTGGTTTGGCTCGATGGATAGAGCGTTGGCCTGCTGACTGAAAGGTCCCAGGTTCGAATCCAGGTTCGAATCTGGGTTCGAAACCTTGGTTGTGGGCACATCCCCAGTTGGTGTGCAAGAGGCAGCTGATTAATAATTCTCTCTTATCGATGTTTCTAACTCTCTCTCATTGGATAATATGAAGGATACTGATATAAATGTAAACTGATGCCACGTTGTATTGTGCATACAAAAAGAGTTAGTTTCACCAATACCCTATCCCAGTAGTCCAACCATATTTTTTTTCTTTACAAAATTATTTTAAGAACATCACTAATATAAAAACCATATAATAGTATTTCTCAGTTAAAAAATATATGTGTGAAATTTTACTCCCACCCTCAGAGAACATGTTAAGTGCCATAGTTTTTTCCAGAGTTGTTTTCATCCATGAACAAGCACACTAGAGTATTTTTCCATACAAAAAAATAATAAATCATTCTGTAATATTTCCTCTTCTAATTTCCTCTTTTTCTTTGCATCATAATTCATTCAAATAAATGTAACCATTTAAATGGCCTCCAGTGATTCCATCATATGCATGAAATATGGCAAAGTTAACCATTTTGCTAAAGCTGCCCCTAAGTTGTTGACATTATTAACTTGTTTATTTCCTTAGTATTAAATTCAATATTAAAAATAATGTACATTTAATATTATAATAGTTATAGCCAGATTAAATTCCAGAAATATTAGTGTCTGCTTTTAAAAAACCCACTCTAACCCCAAGTATTATTTTATCTTCTAAATATTTGCCAAAAAAGATCAATAAAAGTAAATGTCTCTATTATTTTAATTGTCCCCTTTTATTATTGTTAGACTTGAACTTGTTTATCAGCCCTATTGGGGAATGGGCACTCTCTGCCTATGAACTTAATTTTATATTGGCATTTTCACCTTTCATATTACCTAACTTGTAATAATTCATCTTAAAGGTTTCCCTCCCTGCCAAATCATTTTATCAGATTTTAAGGAATCTTATGAACTTTATTAAGACAAAATTGAAATTATAGAAAAATTGGAGAGGATTTGGTATCTGAGCATGGTGTGCACCAATAGTTGTCTGCAAAGGGAGGGTGGAAGTAAAGGAAAGAGGGTCTCAAAAGGAACACAGGGAGTCTTTTGGGAGTGATTGATGTGCTCATTACCTTGCGTGTGGAGATGTTTTCATGGATATTTGCATATGTCAAATCTGTCAAGTTATACGCTTTAAATATGTGTGGTTTATTGTATTTCAATCATAGTTCAATAAAGCTGTTATTTGAGAAAAATGGCACCAGGTTCTCAATAAACAGCGTTCAGCCAAAAGTAAAAATAGAGTTTGATAAAAATATTTTTTTCATGTTATGTTGGTTAGATTTCTCCTGTCACAGTTACAAGGGCTTTCTAAAACAAATTGATAAGTCAATAAAGGCACTTTCACCCTAGAAAATAAGGAACCTGAACCAGTAATAGAAGTGATTCTGAATCAGATTAAGTCTAAAAAAACAAAACACCTGAAAAACAAATGTTACTTTTGAAAGGTATTATATGGGAATTACAGTCTATAAATCCCTGGGAAAGAAGAGAATGCAGAAAAGAAAGACATATAGGATTGCTTTTAACCTGATCCATTAAGTTAAAGCACAATAATGATTTTATGGTAACATTTTAGAGTTTTCAGTATTGAGAAAAAGATACACTAAAAATATTTTCTTTAGTACAAGAGGTGACTTTTAAAAACATTTTTATTGATTTCAGAGAGGAAGAGAGAGGGAGGGAGAGATAGAAACATCAATGATGAGAGAGAATTGTTGATTGGCTGCCACCTACACATCCCCTAATGGAGATGAAACCCCAAATCCGGGCATGTGCCATGACCAGGAATTGAACCATGGCCTCCTAGACTTCATTAGTTGATGCTCAACCACTGAGCCAAGTCATCTGGGAGAGGTGACACATTTTAAATTGAGTTTTAAAGAAAGAGGAATGGAGAGGGAGAGAGAGAGAAATATAGATGTGATGTGAGACTGAAACTTCAGTAGGTTTCCTCCTGCAAGCCCCCTACCAGGGATTTGAGCTTGAAACTTGGGTATGTGCCCTGGCTGGGAATCTGACTGGTGCCTGGCACAATGCCCAACCAAGTGAGCCACACAGCTAGGACAAGATGGCACATTTTAATGATTCCGAAATGAAGCATGACTTGGTTGCACCCACACTTACCAGGCAGAATTTATCTTAATTTATGGAATCAAAGATGACTAAAGAATGTATAGAAGGAAAATATACCAAGTAACAGACAGAGGCTGTAGGTCAGCTAGGGCTTAAGCTCTGTCCCACCGGGGCAGCAAGCTGATCTTCAGAGTAGGGGCTGCCTGAAAGTATTGGGCACTGGCTCAGCCACGAAGTGCAAAGGCTCTATTATACATTTCCATGAAATGACTTGAAACCTTTTTTATTATTACCAGGAGATATATTTTGAATTAACACCTTAATATCTTAATTATAGGAAGGAGGAGGAGAAGGAGAAAGGAAGAGGCAGTAAAGAAAAAAATGGATGCAGTTTAAAGATAGTAAGAACTTTGGTGTTTGAGAACTCTGAACCTTGAAAAGGCTTCAAGTCCCAAATTTGACATTTACTAGTTATGAAAGGAAATTTTTGTTTAGGTTTTTAGAATCTCAGTTTCCTGAGACCTATGGTAATAAAAGCCTATGTACCATCTAAGGTTATGATAAAAATCAAATGTCGACTTAATACATGTGTAAATATTTTTCAACATATATCAAAGACTACTTTCTAATAACATTTTTTTAATTCCAGATGTTCTATGGTTTTTAAACTATAGTTATTTTATTTCCTCATTCGGTATTCCCTATAATAAGATTCACATTGTCTTTAAGATTGAGGCATAAATGTTTTAAATAAATAAGCAAGCTATTGCATCAAATTCAGTAACTTCGGATAATAACCAAAGAAACTCTCCTGGATAATCCCCACCTCACTGCACACACATTATATTTTTAAAATATGAGGCTTGAGATGAGACCATAATGGAGCAAGCAGATTGGCATGTGATAGTAAAGCAAGAGTTGTAAAATTAAACTAGATTTTTATGGTGTTTGTCTTATATGTATAGGTTTGAGCAGGTCTCTGTCCTAGGATTCTATAGTGGTCTAACTGTGTCCAGTCCATTGATTGTTTCTACCAGGAGACCTTGAAGGCATCTTAAACTCAGCATGCTCCACTTGAAACTCATTATCTACTCCCTAGTTGTTCAAGCTCAAAGCCTCCAGGCCACTCTCAATTTCTCTCTTTCCTGAAATTTGTCCTCTGCCCCATGTGGATCTACTCCCCAACCTGTTGATTCCACCTTCTAAGTATCTTTTGTGCTCCCATCATATGTGCTTCTCTCGCCATTTCCTGAGTTTAGGTTTCTGGGCCTCTTCACCTTTAGTCTCCCCTCTCCCCCAACCAGTGTATCTCCCAAATTGCCCCTACCAAAAGCTATTCTTCTAAAACACCCGTGACCTTCCCAAAGCACAAGTCTTTATTCTGTAGAAATTTACCTTTAGGGCATATTCCGATAAATTAGCTAAGATATATGTTAAAAACAATATCGAGTGTTGTTTATAAGAAGAAAAAAAAGAATCCTAAATGTTTCAAAAGAAGAGATGTGTTCTAACAATAGACTTATAATAGCAATAAAATGTGTTTACTGATCTGCATTTAATAATTTGAAAAATCATCAATAATATTGTAATTATTTGTAAATATTTAATTTAAATGATTGTACATGTTTATAATGTTAATGACAAAAATACTTAATAATATTCATAGAAAAATTGTGAAGACTAGATTATACTATAAAGAGACTTCTAGATGGTGGAAGTCAGCAGGAATTTTTCTGGCCCCACCTTTCCCCGCAAAACAAATGCAAATGAGACTAAAACAGAACAAGAACCCTGCTATAGGTGACTCTTTACAAAAAGTAGCACTTGCTGGGTTTCAGTGCCAAGCCAAATCTCTAACTGCACAACAACTCTGAAAGCCACACAGCAAATCCACTCAAACACTGAGCCTTCGTCCCCATCTTTTCAAGAAGAGTCTTTGTAGAATTTCTGATATAAAATACCATGTGCTCACGTTCCCAATCCACTGTAGTTACTCACAATTTTGCTTTCCCTTCATATTTATTTCTAAAATGTTGATGGATGTCTTTAAAAGAAAAAGAAAAAGAATCCTGTAAAGATTGTGGGGAGGGGCGGAGGCAGGCAAAGCCCTGCTGCCTGACTTGTTTGGTTCTGTTTTTGTCTCTCAAGTAAGCCTCCTGAGAGGAGTTAGCTATTCCCAAACACTTGTGTTGGCTCATTCACCGTCTCTTAAGTAGCATTTATAATTAATTGTTTTAATGGTGATGGAATCTGGTGTTATAGATAGCCTTGCTCAGCAAGTCTGAGAGACTAATGCCCAATATTTGTGTGCACACGTGGGTACACACACACACACACACACACACACACACACACACATGCACAAATTACACAGCTTTGCAATTTGTTTGGGGTTGACACTGATGGGACTATTCATTATTTTTACAGAAATGCTTTTATTACATTCTACGGGATATGCTAGGAGTTTATTTTTCATTTTATAATAACCAGTTGCTTCACTATAAATACCTTAATCATCATTAGAAAAAGAAACAGGTTAGACCTTAACCTCCTCTCAAAATTTTTTGTTGTTGTTTCCCATTTGTTCCATCACACACATCCATATCTTTTTCATATTATGAAATATAATTGGTATAAGTAGTGGCATTAAGTCAAGCAATATGAGCTATTTATTGATGTAAGTATCGACACACAAAAAGATTAGTGGAAAATTCTAAAAAGACAGCTGAGTAGTTAATTCTGGCACTTTTGGTATTTCCTTTTTTATTATTTTATATTTTACTTTTTCATTGAATTTATTGGCTAACAAAATTATACAGGTTTCAGGTGCACAATTCTATAACATGTCACCTTTACACTGTATTGTGTGCTCATCACCCCTAGACAAGTCTCTGTCCACACCATTCATTCCCCCTATTCCCTCTTCTACTTCCTCCCACCCCTCTCTCACCAGCAAGCTCCACTGTTATCTATATCCATGAGCACTTTCTCTTTTTTCCTCAATCCCTTCATCCATTCACCCCGAACCCCTACAGCTGTCCGCCTGCTCTCTCTCTATCTCTCTGAGTCTCTATCTATTCTGCTTGTTATGGTTTATTTTGTTTTATTAGATTCCACAAGTGAAATCATATGGTATTTCCATGGTGACTTGCTATATCTGAAAGACAGTTCTTTGAAATGGAAAGGAGAATATTATTTTAAAACACTCCATTTCCAATAGCATTTAGGACTTTTGCTATAAGAATTGATTTTCTATTACAAATATATATATATATATATATATATATATATATATATAGTGTAAACTTTCTTATTTTATTAATTTTGCTTAGAATTTTAAAAATTAAAATAGAATCTTAAAATTCTTTTTTTTCCAAAAATAAAAGCAAAATAATCACCTCAGTATTTAAGTTAAAAAAAATCACCTTTTTTCGGGAATGTAGGGTGAAGGGAAATTGATATTAAGAAAAATAGGCTTTACCTGGCCTGCATGGCTCAGTGGTTGAGCATCAACCTGTGAACCAGGAGGTGATGGTTTGATTCCAGGTCAAGGCATATGCTTGGGTTACAGGCTTGATTCCCATTAAGGGGCATACAGGAGGTAGCTGATCAATGATTCTCTCTCATCATTGATGTTTCTATCTCTTCCTCTCCCTTTCTCTCTGAAATCAATACAAACATATTCTTTAAAAAAGAAAAGAAAAATAGGTTCTGGAGTGAGGTCAGCCTAGGCTCAAATCCACTTTTTGGAATTTACTAGCTGGGGTGCTTAGGCAACTCTGTTTGCTCTCTTCTGCAAGTGGTCATAGCAATAGTGCTAATTGGTCGTGCCATTGTGAGATAGAGTGAGATAAAGCCATGGAAAGTGATTGGTCGTGTGTTTGATACTCAAAAAAGATAGTTTAAAATCATTTTTAATTTTTCTGAGAGCCTTTTATGCAGTTAGTAAAAATTAAGCCTTTTGCTTACCCATCACTTTACAGTTTGTAAAGTACCTTCACAAACATGACGCAGAAGAATTACAACTGAGTTTTGGGAAAGTTCAATGACTTAGAAAGGTCTTACAACTTGACATTAGCAGAACCAGGACCAAAGTACCTTCTATGAAGGTCATTGCAGAAACTAATGACTATATCTATACCTATCTATATACCTATCACCTGTATCTATATACTTCCTAAAATATGGGTAGGCATACTTAGTATAGGCAGCAGTTATATTTCTCTATGTTCATTTCTACCCTTGGATGCTACTTTTATTATAAAAGTTGTGACCTTGCCACTCAGGGAACAGATGGCATTGCTTGATTAAAGCAAAGCCATATTTAGAACATTTTTAAAAACTCTTTCTCGTTTGGGTAAATGTTTCTGCCCACTGAAATAGTTTCTTTTCACCAAATGAGCAAACCAAATCCTGGATCCTCTTCTTATAATGGCTCTCTGCCTCCCACTTCACCTCTCGGGAGGGAAAGTGATAAACATATTTTTAAAAGTGACTTCCCACAGTCTCCACAAGGGAATGTCAAAGCTTCTAAGACAAAGGCGAGGGTCTGAAAACATGCACACTCATTCACTAGCAAGGGAATTATCTGCCCTCATTGCAAATATGACTTTGAACAATCTTATTTCTTCCAAAGAAAGATAAAATAAGAGTGTAAACCTGGACACAAGAAAGACAAGAGAAGGCAGTGGGAGAAAAGACTACGAGATGAGAATTACAGATTTTACACATTACTGTTTAACCTAAAAATTTAAAAATTGTCTGAACATGTATGTGTTTACATATGTATATTATGGATAGAAGGCCATGATGTGTAGATTTTTTAAATATACTAATAAAATTAGTTTTAAACAAAAAAGCCAACTATGATATTTATGCTAGATTTTTAAATTTTATTTTCAGTGACATACTACATAATAGCCATTATTGTAAGCTCTAATTTCATTTACAGACAGAATTATTTAATTTTCATTGAGCCAGATATGGGCAGAGTCAAGAAATGATAAATCAAAGCAGCCAAAGAGGGTATCATCAAGAGGACATTCAGGCGGAGCAGGCAGGACAGCTCAGGTGTCTGTCTTTTCTGTCACATAACATCTAAATTTCCTCGGGCGAATTATATAGTCTCTAATTTCATCTGAGGAATGGGGAAACCAAGGCCTAACCCACAGGATAACTTTGGGGATTAAGTAACATGCACAATTCTCCTAGCTTGCCCATCCAATTCTATTTGTATTACTTTGCCAGGACTAAGACAAGTTCACAACATACCTCAAAGTCCAGAAGACTATTTATTCCAAGGTTACCTTCTCAGAGAGATCATGCTTGGCCACCTTTTCTAAGAATATCCCCACCCCTACCCAACATACTCAGTTTATTGGCCTACATATTATTTATAACTATATTAGAGTAAATCACGGTTAATTATTTTCTTATTCCATTTTTTTTTGCCTCCCACACTAGCCTGAAATCTTCATGCAGCCTGGACCGGACTTACTATCTTACTCCCTAGTCTAAGCTGGGACACAAAATGTTACCTGCTGTAAAATAGACCCCTAATAAATATTCAGGAATGGGGGAAGGTAACATCTCTGGTCTAAGATCAGGGCTCAATAAATGGTATGTGCTAAAACTATCTGAAAGTTCTGTACCATAATCATGTCTTCAGTGACATACCACATGTTACTAGTCACTAGCCATAATGGAAAGTATATGAAATTTTCAATTTTGTTTTAATAAGTTTGAATAGCCATTCTTCTCCAGGGGCTTCTGTATTAGACAGTGCAGATACAGAACATTTTCATTACTGCAGAACTCCCTAAAAGACATCGCTGGGCATGGAGAGGACTATGGAAGCATCAATGGGATGGTAGAGATAATGCAGAATGGAGCTAGTGCTGCCAGCATGAATTCCATCACACTGCACTTCCTGGTTGCTCTCTCCTGCCTCCTTTCTTTGTTCATTCTTATGGCCCAGGTATATTGCACACATTCTTTTCTTCAGTTACTAAATTTAAAATATAAGTTGAAGTTATAATAAGCTGTAAAGGGGCTGTCTTGAGAGTTGCATTAACATAATTGCTGTGGTTTCTGCAGCAGCAATGTTTTATTTTAATTTCTTTCCTCTTTGCTCTTCAGATAAGTATAAGGGGTAGGTGTAGATGATTAATCTACAGACTCTGTTTTACAAAACTTACTAATGGCTCTTTGAGAAACAAAGTTTTAAGGAGAAACAAAGTTTTAAAATTTCTTGCTTAAGGATAAAAGTGGATGCAGGCAAAGGTGTGGCTAGCCAGGAACCAGCAGGTGTCTCTATGTGTGGTGTCATTTCTTCCCTCAACCCCAGAAGTATGAAGATTTTCACCACCCTTGTCCAGCCTCTGCTGTAGGTGTAAGCAGTGCTATAGGATTTCATCCTTAGGAAGCAACTCTAAGGCTACTGAACATTTCTCGTGGTTGGCAGTAAGAACAATATCTATGAATAGCAGTCTACACACACACAGAAAAGAGTTTTATGAAAGCTTTTTTAGCTTTATATAAAAATCTGTCTGGTGCTTCAGGGCAAACACCTTCAAAGACATGACTAAATCCCAGGACATGCTTAATGATGGATTTAGTGACATCAACTGCTAAAGAAAAGGGTGAAGGAGGGAGGACATAATCAATACAAAAAATGCAGTTAGAAAGTAACAGAAATGATATTGTTTACATAAAATTCAGTGCCTAGATGAGAATAAAATATTAAATTCATGTGACAGTGAACTTAGTATATGTTCCTATTTTGAAAACTATTCTTAGAATTCAGTGTATTTTTAATAGTTTATTACTTTTTATTGTTTTAGTCCTTATTTGAACAGCAGCAAAATATTAATGCCTCCTGCTCAGTGAGTTTCCTGAAAAGAATAGATGGTCTCTGGGTTATTCCCTGATGTAATGCCATTGAGATCACCCAAGTCATCATCATCCAGTTTAATTAATTCATTCATTAGTTAATGAGAAACATGAATTGATTGTGTCAAGTGAGCCAAGCATATTTATCTTAACCATCTGTAAATACTATCGAAGGGGCTAGACTCTAAGTTCATACATTATTGAGTCATTATGACCCGAGTGCAGTTGTAGAGCAGAGTAGTGTCAACTGAATGGGGAAAGTGTAAAAATTAAATATATGCAAAGTACAGAACTTCATGATAGGCCTATCAAGCTGTTTTTGCAAAGAAGCAGTCATTTGTGGATGGTGGAACTAAGTAGAGCAAAGTTGGGAAATATTTATAAGGAACAATTCTTAAGATGTAGACTAGAGATGTTATTTATATTTTAGGAACAGGAAGCAATGGAAGCATACACATTCCCAGGCTCTCAAAATGCCTCCACTCATCACTCCATTTTGGAATTTTAGCTCAGTGCTCATTAAGGTTATTACCTTTGTTTATTTAATCAAAATATTCACTGTATTCTTATACTGCAAATAGCCTGTAACATGATTTGGATCATAGTATGTTACCACTGAAAGCTAAACAAAATAATGCTCATCCTTTCAGCATTGCATATAAGAAAGGGGGATAGACTGAAAATGCCAGAGAAAGAGAATCCCAAAGGAGGAAAGTGTGGATGGAATTGAGAGAAAGGTCCTATAAGATAGAAAGGAGATAGAATTAAGTGCCCGCGTAAGTAGATTCATTTTGGAAAAGAGAAATCTTATTTCTCTGAAACACAGGAAAAGAGGATGAGTGGTGGTTTCAGATGAGAGATATTGAGCCCATTTATGTAAGGTGGCTTCTATTCTTGCATTACAGTGCGATATTTCACATATATTTTCCTCTCTGTAAAATGACAAAAAAATAGTAGGGCTAATAGAATACAGCCCAGATAATATTTACGAGTATTAAATTATATATTACATACAACATGCTTAAATAGAGCATGACACATTAGCAGTGTTAACTATTTTTAGTGTTGTTTTTTATTATTTTCTACTGACAGTAAAGGAAAATGAAGTCAGTTGTGGATTAAAAATAATATAAAGATTTTAATAACTTGTTGAATAATAGAATATAAAGATTTTTAATAACTTGTTGAATAACAGCACTGCTGAAAAGCTTTGCATCCCAGTTAAAATTAAACAGTATTATTCATGGAGCATCCAGTCAACAACACATATTCTTTTTTCCTAATAATGCTTAATATCCCTTGAAGGTACAGAGAAAGTAATGAACATTAAGCCTTAAAAAAGTCTGGGGACCTGATCGCTCTCATGAGGGTGCACACGGAGTTCAGAAACCTAGGAAATTGAATGTATTAAACTTCAGTCAGAGATGGAAATTGTGGCAGTGTGTTAAGTCTTGAAGATGAAGGGGAAACTTTAAAATATTGGAGAGTAGGAGTCTCATTCTCTACCAACCAAGCTAGCTGGGCAAGTCAAACCTCAGAGGGAAGGTAGGGGAGGGTAGGGGTAAGGGGAGAGATCAATGCTTATAAGCATAACCAGTGGTCATGGACAATAGGGGGGATGGGAGCATATGTGGGGAGGGGTTTGGGATGGGAATGGGGAAATGAGGACAATTATGTAATACCATAATCAATAAATCAATTTAAAAATAAATAAAATATTGGAGAGCAGAGTGATGACTACCTATATGACTTTGGCTTTCCAGAGTGCAGTGGAGTTGATTATGAAGAAACTTTTGCTATGTTTAAGATTGTTATGGAGGGTAACCGTACAAGGAAGCAAAAGTGTGGCCCATTTGTGAGATTCCTATGCTTCTGGGGAAAGGAGATGCTGGCTGTCAGGACACAGCAGGCTGTGTGAGCCCAGAGCAGGCGGTCTAGTTGACAGAAGATGATTAAATGGTAGACTGAAGGACAGTGAAAAGCCAGGTGATTGTTCCAGTAACACACAAGAAGCAAATAATTTCATTTTTGAGAATTTCCAGAGGAATTGTACCCATCTAATGGAGCCTGTTCTAGATCTGGGATTCTGGAACAGTGCTAAACAATACAGTAGTCACATGTGGCTAGTTACATGTTAAGTTAAATTAAAACAATTTTCCAGTTACACTAGCCACACTTCAAATGTTCAATAGACACATTATATATTGGATGGTACAGATTTTAGAACATTCTCTATCATCATAGAAAATTCTATTGCATCGTGCCATCCTGGTGTTACAGTGAACTTGAGAGTATTGGGTCTCCCAGAAATAGTATTGCAGAAATAAACTATGTTGAATGAAGATATGAACAAGGATAATTAGTATTTGATAATTTTTAAGTATTCTTTTACTTTTTGAAAGTAAGATGAGCGGTATAACTGATGTGCTCATTTAATGAGGTTGGCTTATTTTTTCCTGAAAAACTGTTAACAGCTTGATGATGCATCTCACAATCAGTGGGATCTCAATATCAATGAGATATGGTTAGAACAAGGCCAAAAGGTTTGTCATCTTGGGGAAGTGACCACAAAGATAATCAGTGTAGCAGGAAGACTGGAAGATGTAGTGATAATGGCAAATGAACTAAATGGAGGAAGTGCTAGCTCCAAGATAAAAGTCAGAAAATGGAGTATTGGCAACAGTTCAAAGTACTTTCTCATGTTCATAGTTAGCACCTGATTCAAGATTCTCACATCTCCTATAGATGGCGAGTCTCAGGCTAATGACCAAAATAATTTTAAAGTACTCCCCCAGGTGGTGTTGAGCAATTACCTGGCTTTTCCAGACTGCAGCATGGCTTTCTTATGATGATTGAACATGGTGAGGAAAGGGTTAGAGGGATAGCTCTCTTCATTTAAGTGTAGAAAATCAGTAAAGAGAGAGAAAGAAGTGTGCCCAACACAAAGGAAAAAGCAATTGTCGTGATTAAGATAACAATTGCCAAACATCAAGGTTGCCAGTATCTTAGACCTGACATCTGAACTAGGATGGAAATGAGTTGCTCAGTACAGTCACAGCAAAGTCATATTTGTCCGATTGGAACTAAATTTTTTAATTAAATTTATTTTTATTAATTTCAGAGAGGAAGGAAGAGGGAGAGAGAAACATCAATGATGAGAGAGAACCATGGATCAGCTGCCTCCTGCATGCCCCCTACTGGGGCTGGAGCCTGCAACCCAGACATATGCCTTTGACTGGAATCAAACCCACCACCCTTCATTCTGCAGGCTGATGCTCTATCCACTGAGCATGCTGGCTAGGGCAGGAACTGAATTTTTTTGTTTTGCTTGTTGATGCTTCAATAACTCTTATCTTACAGTAAGTTTTATTTATGACCTTTTAATTCATTTTACATGACTAGTGACACCAACCATAGTACCTTTTTCCATGGAATTATGTTTGTTTTTCTAAAAAACATATGTATGTAGATATAGATGTACATGCAGATGTAGATGTACATATAGATAGACTAGAGGCCCGGTGCACGACATTTGTGCACTGGGGGTGGGGGGGTCTCTCAGCCAGGTCTGTACCCTCTTGCAGTCTGGGACCCATTGGGGGGATATACACCTCTGGCTTAGGCCTGGGGAGCAGGCCTAAGCTGGCAAGCAGACATCCCCCAAGGGGTCTTTAGTGCTGCCAGGAAGGTAGGAGAGGCTCCTGCCACAGCCACTGCGCTCATCAGCTGTGAGCCCAGCTTCTGGCTGAGCGGTGCTACCCCTATGGGAGCGCACTGACCACCAGGGGATAGCTCCTGCATTGAGCATCTGCCCCTGGTGGCCAGTGCACATCATAGTAACCGGTTGTTCTGCCATCGGTCAATTTGCATATTAGCCTTTTATTATATAGGATAGTATCAGGCATGCATATACATTTATATAAAAATGGTATAGTAGAAGGAATTTTGCTTTCTGAGTGAAAATACCTGATTCTGAACTTTAACTCTAGTGTGCTACTTTATTTCAGATTTAACTTCTAGAAAATTTTGTTTACCTTGGCCAGGTGGCCTAGCTGGTTGTAACATCTCCTGTATACAAAATGGTTGCTGGTTCGATTCTAGCGCATATGGAAGGCAAACCAAAGATGTTTCTCTGTCTCACATTAATGTTTATATCTTTCTTCCTGTCTCTCACTCTCTCTCTCAAATCAATTAAAAAAACACACAAACATATCCGTGGGCAACGATTTTTTAAAAAGAAGAAAGTTTTATCTATTGACTCCATAGGCCACTTTATATTTTTTTGCAGTTTTAACTTTTTTAGATAAGTTCTAAGCTTCCAGCTGAGATTTCCCACATAACTCCTGCTCCACACATGAGCAGCCTCACCCATTATCAATCTCACTCATCATAACAGTACATTTCACCAAGGATAAATTTACACTGATACATCATCATCACCCAACATCCCTAATATACCTGAGGGTTAGCTCTAGGTGTTGTACATTCTGTGGGTTTGGACAAATGACATATAGTCATCACTGTAATGTCATACAGAGTATTTTCCCTGCCCTAAAAGTCCTTTGTGCTTCCTCTCTTCATAAGTCACTTTCTTTTCAAAGAGGCAATATTTATTTGTCCTGTTGTAAAGATCAGATAAAATGCAATATGGGAAAACATAAACTACAACATCAGTATTCTGAATTGAAAACTGATACACATTTGTCATTGTTATTACCTGGGAGAATCTATCTTCCGAATGCTCCTTACTTATTAGATAAGACACATTTTGAAAGTTTGGCTTCCAAAAGGTAGGGAAAACATAAAGTGAAATAATTTAGATATCTGAGTCTAAGGAACTCTTGAGGTATCAAAAACCAGACTTGCTAGGGACTAGAGGACAGAAGGATTAAGTGTCTCTGTTTTTAGCAAAGGACTTTTGCAACCCTAGACCCCTAGACCTCTGGGATAAAGACCCTAGCAGGGAGGAAAATGCAGAAAACAGTTCCGTCAGATTTATTCATTAAGAAACTACTCTAGAAATTAGTCACTGTCTCAAGGAAAATCCCATCATTATTTTGCTGCTTTGATAAGCACAGGCATTATATATAAGCCTAGCAGAGGTGCTTTCTCTTCATATCTAAATCCTTCACCCGAGTGAACTCCTATGAAAACCTATACTTTCAGGATGTGGAAGTCACCATGGTGACAAGAAGAACTCAGCTGGCTTCCTGTTCAGTGCGATCTGGATGAAGGTGCTCTCTTGAGGAAACGTTAAGATATCTGCTAATGTTAAGCTTTTATTTGTGAAGAAAAGGGCAAGGCTAATATGCAACCTCTGCATGGGGTCTGTTCAATTCCCCAGCCGCTGGGAGTTGGTAATGATTGAAAAACTAGCCAGGGCAGGCCCCAGTCAAGGAAACGAAATCCAAGACACCAATTTAAAGTCCAGGATAGTAATTGCCGGTTGACTCTGGGAGTGTTTATAGACAAAATAGCTCTAAACTGCCTGATTTAACTTTTAAAAAGAAAGAGGGTGGGAATATGTCTGAACTCCCAAGTATAGGGGGGAAATAGAGGGAATGAGAGTGTAGGAGGTTCCTCCAGGTTCCAATAAAAAAGTCTAACAATACATTCCTAGTTCCAGTTATCTTTTCATATAAATCACAAAATACGTAAGAACATTTGGAACTCTTTGTACTTCTCTATGCTGGCTATTTTGCTATTCTTTTCATCTTCCTAATGTGTTCTAGAGTAAAAATTTTAAAACCTAAATATTCCTGTAATTCACCATCTTGATTGGCTTGGAAATACACTTAGACAAAATAAGCAACAATAGTTTTGTGCTTCTCAATTTTTGTCTTAAAAAATATTTATGCTTTGGTCCTATCCATAAAATCCTACTTTCACTGGGGCCAGTGTATTGGAAGATTTTAGAGCTCCCCAAACTATTCTAATGTGTGACCAGGATTAAACCACAGCCTTCTTCTCTCATCTTCATCTTCCTCAAATTCATTGACCTTGACTTTAATTCTACTCTGACAACCCATCCCCATGGTGCTTCCCTTGCTTTCTGCAAAGAGTTCTCTCTCTCTTTTTAAAAAAATAATTTATCATTTAGATACAAAATTACTCTTTTTTATTCTTTTTTTAAATTTTATTTTTATTGATTATGCATCACATAATTGTCCTTATCCCCCCATTCCCATCCCAAACCCCTCCCTACATATTCCCCACCCCCCTGTTGTCCATGGCCACTGGCTAGGCCCATATGCATGCACACAAGTCCTTTGGTTGATCTCTTCCCCTTACTCCCACACTTTCCCTCTGAGGTTTGAGAGTCTGATTGCTGCTTCTCTTTCTTTGGGACTGTTTTTGTTCACCAGTCTATGTTGTTCATTATTTCCTCTAGAAGTGTGAGATCATGTGATCCAAGAAATACTCCTGTAAGAACCTAAACTGCGACAAGCCATAATAGTTATGCTGAGAGGCAAATGAATCAGTCTGTAGTGAGATCCTTTCTGGGCCAACAGTTCTTTTGAGTCCCAATTTCAATGTCAAATAGTTCCTTACGTGTACAAGTCAGCCATGATGATCTGGTTTGGTGGACAAATGGTGGTAATGCAGGTCCGACTGTCTCTGGTTTGGTCCTGGGCATCCTTCAGCAACACGCAGCTGCTGTCTGCTGGCATGGTGAGGCGTCGTCAGCATCTTCCATCTCTGAATTGTGTCTCTTCTGTCTTCATGGCTGGAGCACTGCTGTCTATTCCTCTCTGTTACCGGATTCCGGATGGTCTCGGAGTTGTTTTCTGAAAATATACAAACATAATCTCGACCAAAAGTTAATAAAGGGATATTTTCTTTAAATTTGACTTGGGATTCTTTTTCATTTTTTTTCCCCAAATAATTTTCCTCTGGCTTATTTTGACACCATGTGTGTATTTTTATGGGTATCTTGCTGTTAGCATTTCGAATAAAGGTTAATTTTCTAAAGTACAAAATTTTTTTTAGATTGCTGTTCTCACAGTTCATTATTCCCTCTTGTCCCTAAGTCTTTATTGCTCCTTTTGCATAGAGTGCTTTCTTTCCCTAATCTCAAGTCTTCAACTTTCCACTGCTGCTTCAGTAACTGCTCTTCATGAATCACTTTCTAGAAGGACCTTTGCCTAAACCTACAGGATAGCTTTAGGAAGACTTCCTACATAGTCTTATGGCACAAGGCTTCTGTTCTTATAGTACAAGATTGTTCTCTACTCATTGATTTAGTTCTCTGTCTCACATAAATTTCCACACCTCTAGTGCAGACTTTTATTTATTGCAAGATTTTTTTGTTTGCATGACACATAGCACACTCTCAGTGACTGTGGGAGGAATAAAATAAAAAGGGCTATTCAGAAACCTTAGGAAACACATTCAGAAAGTAATGGTAGAGAAGCTTAAACAAGGGTGATCAACAGCTCAGAAGCTGTAATGATCTGAGGGACCAGAACCAGAGGTCATTGCTTAGCATTATGCTTTTTATTGGGATGGTTGGATTTGAAGCCAGAATGAAGGAAACCAAGGATGAGTGGTGTTAGTTTGTCAGGGCTGCTGTGACAAAGGGCCAGAAACTAAGTTGGTGTAAACAAAAGAAATGTCTTGTTTCGCAGTTCTTGAGGTTAGAAGTTCAAGATCAAGGTGTTGGCAGGGTCTGCTTCCTTGAAAGACACTAAGGACTATTCTTTAACCCCTGGCAGCACAACTTGAATATTCACATGGCATTCCTCTGTTGTCATGTTTGTCTCTCCAGATGACATTCTTTTTAAAAGAACATCGGCATATTGGATTAGGGGCCCATCTTACTATGGTATGGCCTCATTTTAACTAATTACATCTGCAACCACCTTATTTTCAATTAAGGTCATTGTTCTTAGGTATAGGGATTCAGACTTTGACATATCAATTTTGGGAGACAATTCAATCCATAGCAAGTGGAAATTAATGAAGTATTGTCAGCTGCTTCAAGTCATGCACAGTGCTGACATTATCAGACATACGTAGATCAATACTGGCTTTTAATCTCTTATTGAAGAGTCTGCATTAAAGTATAATATTTATCATGATGCCATGAAAAGAAGTAAATGACTCTCATGATGCAGGACTGCAGCACTGATTTCCAAATTGTGCTTTCCACAGTGAGAAGTAGGGGACAAGGTCATCATCACAGCAACTCTCTCTTTATTTGACTTACACATACTAGTGTGTGAAGTAAGGTTTGAAATCTACCTATGTAAAATAAAACTCTTAGGCATGTTGGAGGATGCACTTTTCAGTCACAATGGTGATAGAAAATAAGAAGACAATCTACGCCCTCAGCAATTAGAGATAAGAAAACTAATGGATGATGTTAAAAAGAAAGTACAACATTTTATGCGACTTTATTATCTAATCTTAGACATATATATCACCATTAAGCCTAGGTAATGCATTAAGTTAAACCCTTATTTATCTTGGTTGAAATCCTATATAATAAAAGGCTAATATGCAAATTGTCCCCTCAACTAGGAGTTCAACCGGGAGTTCAACAAGGGGGTAGGGCCAGCTGACCAACTGCCTGGGGATCCTCCCCCAGGCCAGACCCTACCAGTGCACGAATTTGTGCACTGGGCCTCTAGTAAACACATAAAAGAAGCCTCTCTTCCCTACTCTAATTTTAGCTCTTGAAATACCTTGAATAAACAATAAGGAGAATTATCATTTTTGAGGAAAACAACTTTATACTAAAAACCATGAAGAAATTATGTTGGGTTTTTGCCAGAATACCAAATTTTAGATTAACTTCAACAGTGTACTTTCATTTTCACAGATAATATCTGAAAAGACGAAGGCCAATGACTAATTAATCATTTGGGAGAATTACTAGGGTGCATCATTTTACTTAGAAACAGACATATAGGAACACGGAAATCATTTTTATAGGTAATTCCTGTTATTAAATTCAATATGAGTTACCAGTATGGAAAATTGCTGTATTATATTTATCACACACTTATAATTTCTAATAGTTTGAGGAGTCACATATCTGATCACATCAACACTTGCCTCATTTTCAAAATGGATAGACAGTGCTGAATTCTTTAAAATTGAAAAACAACTGATATGCATATGAAGTAAAATAAAAATAAGACTGGTGGAAATTACTGGATTTTTGAAATTCCATGGTAAATGATAGCCTAAAATATTGGTTGTCTGAAAAACAGCATGTTTGCCAAGACATTTCACTTGCATTGGCAGTTAGCAAGCCTTATGCTTGGTTTTACTGTTGAGACAGACTGGATGCTTACAGAAAATATATTTACTTTTCCTGGGCCCTGGTAGGCTATTTTGAGGATTTCTGTAATAACTTGCTAATATAGGAAACTCCTTATACTTTGCTAAAGACTGGGTTAAGTGAGACTGGTATAAACTAGATCCTCTCTATGGCCTTTCAGTCACTAATTATTTCTCTTTATAAAATAATTTCACCCATAAGATAGTTAACAATATATCAGTCAAATATTCAATGATTCCAAATGGATAAAGTATAAATATATAATCATTTTTCACTTGGCATTGATTGAAGAACATCAGGGACGGGAAGAAGAACTTCATATAAAGTTATAACTATTGTACCAAGTCTTAAACATTTCAAGGGTAGAATTCATTTTGCTTCATAGGCTAGTCCTCTTTGGGTCTAACCTCATTTCTGTTTAGCTAACTTGCTAGTCAAGAGTATAAGATGGGTGGTCTAAAAAATGTTGAATTTATTTTTTAAAATATATTTTATTGATTGTTACAGAGAGGAAAGGAGAGAGATAGTTAGAAACATTGATGAGAGAGAAACATTGATCAGCTGCCTCCTGCACACCACCTACTGGTGATGTGCCCACAACCAAGGTACATGCCCTTGACCGGAATCCAACCTGGGACTTTTCAGTCCGCAGGCTGACACTCTATCCACTTAGCCAAACCAGTTTTGTCAAAAATGTTGAACTTATTATGGTCACATTCAAAATAAGCCTATAGCAAAACCAAGAGGTCAGATTAGCCCAGTTCATAAAGATTGCAACATGAACTGTAATGTCTGAATAGCTTCTCTTCCTCAAGTTGAAGAAACATGAAGACTGGTGATGTCCAAGCCATTGTGTGCACTTTGGGTCACTTTCATCCCGTTTTGAATATGCTGACTGAGTCTCCTGAAAATACTGAGGGGTCAACAAACCGTGTTTGACTCCTGGCCCAAGATTTTTCTTAAGGTGTCTTATAGCCATGAGTACTTCATGTGGAATTTAATCCATGTGCTTGCGATTCATTTGCACTAGACTCATCAAAAGGTCATAGGGAGGAACTGAATTTCCAGGAAGGCTTAAAGTCTATAAGGCCAATTATGGCATGTATCTCTGAACCAGACTGTTATACTATGCCAGGAATACTCAACACTCAAACATTCTGGGGGTCAATTTAATTTGTCCAATTCAGTGATTTTCAACACTTTTCATCTCATGGCACACATAAACTAATTGCTAAGATTCTCTGGCACATGACACCAACATATATATATATATATATATATATATATATATATATATATATATATATTTCCTGATCTGAAAAAAATACGTCTGATTTTGATTCATTCAGACTGGGCAATTATTGTTGTGTGGACTGTTGTCATATTTTTAATTTGACAATCTAAAGGGAAAGAGGTCAGTGCTTCTAACTAAATATGTAGGTATTATCTGTTTTAACAATTCTTGCAGCACGCCAGTTGAAAATCACTGGTCTAATACATCCTAGGAAAACTTGGAGTGGATTCATAATTTCTAAACTCTTAAGTGCTAGTCTAACATGACATCCAGATAAGGAGTGTGTGGCTAGCATGAGAATGTTTAGCATTAAATATATCCCCAAACCACGTTTTGTCTAACTCAATTTGAGTATCTGCCCTGTGGCTTAAAGACAAGTGTGTGAAAATCACTTTTCAAGTGACTGGAAAACAACTGGCACTTTGAAAATTTTCACTCCATAAAAGAAAGTCATGCTGAAGTAATCCTTTTATGTTCCCCAATATTCTGTATATTTTTAAATGCTTTAAAATATGTAATGTCAACTCATTGGGTAAGTAGGAATTATATTACTATCTTTATTTTTAAATCAGGGAAATAAAATTACATGTAACTCTGAATGCTGTTGCTTTAGTTGCAGGAATATATACAGTAGTATAGCCCTAAGCTGTGATTATTTGCAACAGGAGCAATGCTATATATACCCACATAACTCCATTTTACCTTTAAATTCTTCCTATACATGCAATAATTATATTTTAGTAAAACAAAACCACACAATTCATTTTATAACACAAAATTTGGCATACAATTTAGTTCCAGTTTTCCTCCAAAAAATAAGATATTTATTCCAATATGATTATCTTACTTCCTAATTATATATATTTGCATTATAAAATAGCCTTTTTCTGAGGGGTAATAATATAAGTGCAGAGTGTTTTTTTAAACTTAATGTGTGTTCCATGGTCAGGCCAATTCCATCAGGGCAGACACTGAGAAGCGGGCTAGAATTTATTTAAATTATAAATTTGCCTGGAAATACATTTAACTTATACAGTGTGTTGCAAAATATAAATGAAAAATGTCTTTCCTTCTTAATAAATTGTAACTTGAATCATTTATTTTTTTTTAAGTTGAGACAAAGATTAAGATAATTTGTATTATGTAGCATTATTAATATCATTGTATGGTTATCTTTTTTAAAATTTTATTTTATTGTTTAAAGTATTACATATAGTAGTACATATATCTCCTTTTTCCCTCCCCTTGACCTTCCCCCAGCCTCCCCTACCCTCATCCCACCCATACCCAGTGTCTTGTGTCCATTGGTTGTGCTTATACGCATGCATACAAGTCCTTTGTTTGATCTCTTCTCCCACCCTTCTCCACCCTCCCCCACTCCCCAACACTCCTCAGGCTTCCTGCTGTAATTTGACAGTCTGTTCTGTGCTTTACTGCCTCTGTGCCTATCTTTGTGTTTATCAGGTTATAATGTTCTTTATTTTCCATAAATGAGTGAGATCATGTGGTATTTTTCTTTCATCGCCTGGCTTATTCCATTTAACATAATGCTCTCCAGGTCCATCCATGCTGCTGCAAATGGTAAGAATTTCTTCTTTTTTATAGCAGCGTAGTATTCCATTGTGTAGATGTACCATAGTTTTCTGATCCAGTCATCTGCTGATGGGCACCTAGGCTGTTTCCAAATCTTAGCTATTGTAAATTGTGCTGCTATGAACATAAGGGTATATACATATATATCCTTTCTGATTGGTGTTTCTAGTTTCTTAGGATATATTTCTAGGAGTGGAATTATTGGGTCAAATCAGAGTTGCATTTTTAGTTTTTTGAGGAAACTCCATATTGTTCTCCACAGTGGCTGCACCAGTCTGCAATCCCATCAGCAATGCATGAGGGTTCCTTTTTCTCTGCATCCTTGCCAACACTTGTCATTTGTTGATTGTTGATGATAACTATTCTCACAGGTGTGAGATGGTACCGCATTGTCATTTTGATTTGCATCTCTTGGATAATTAGTGATTTAGAGCATGTTTTCATATGTCTCTTGGCCTTCCTTCTGTCTTCTTTCAAAAAGATTATATTCTGTTGCCTATTTTTTTATTGGATCATTTATCTTTCTTTTATTCGGTTGTATAAGTTGCCTGTATCTGTTGGAGATTAAACCTTTATCAGTGATAACATTTGCAAATATGTTCTCCCATACAGTGGGCTTTCCTATTGTCTTGTTGATGGTTTCTTTTGCTGTGCAAAAGCTTTTTATTTTTATGTAGTCCCATTTGTTTATTTTCTCTTTAGTTTCCATTGCCCTAGGGGCTGTATTGGTGAAGAAATTGCTTCAGCATATGTCTGAGATTTTGCTGCCTATGGATTCCTCTAGTATTTTTATGGTTTCCCATCTTATATTTAAGTCCTTTATCCATTTTGAGGTTATTTTAATATAATTTAATTTTGATTAACTGATTTATAATTAATCTTACAGATTTCATAATTTCTGGCATTTCTTTCTTCCTCTTTTGTTTCTATTTCATCAGTTGCTTGACTCTCCAAAATATGCAGCTGAATTTAATATATTTGTTTACGGTAGATGTAATTTTATTGGAATGTGAATCCTGTGACCAAATAAAACTTACAAAGTAGGTATCTCTATGCTGCTGCTCAGGAGGATTCAGAGAGGAAATGCCTAGGGTTTCAGGGCACCTCATTTTCTTGGGGTTTCTTCTTCCGTGGTCACTCCATAGATATTGCTGTTTCCTCCTCAGCACCTCAAATTTTGGTATTAATATATCTTAAGCTTAGTCTGTGGACTTTTCGGTTCTCATAGCTCCTAGATGACCTCATCTAATCACAGGACTTTAAAGTCCTTATGCCATTGTCAAATTTCTATCACCAATCTGGACCAATAGAATTTATTATTCAATGCCTACCTGCCATTTCCATCTGGATATCTGTACCCGAAACCTAGTACATCCAAAACCAAAACCAGTCTTATTATTTTCCTCAAACCAGCCCTTACTGTGGACTTCCCCATCTTAGGCCAAATGTTACCTATAACTCTTCTGTTTCTACCTCTCACTATCCCCATCCAATTCAGTCATCAAACCCAGCCAGCTATATTTCAAAATATAACCCAGAATTTGACCACCCCCTCCATTGCTGCCAGCTTGTTCCTGGCCACCAATCATTCTCACCTGGATTGCACAAATGCCTTCTGACCAGTGTCCTTCCTCAACCTTTTACCACTTCAACCTTTTCCCACACATTCAGCATGGTACTGAAAAGACCTAGGTCATTTCAGGTCACTCCTTTGCTCAGAACCCTCCAGTGATCTCTGATATTCATCAAAATTAAAGTCCTCATTATAACCTGCCATCTGATGATTCCTATTACCTAGGTTTCATCTACTACTTCTCCTCTGGTCCAGTAGCACTGACTTCTTTTTGTTCCTCCAGCTTTCTGCCAACAGTCCTGCATCAAGAAGAGCTATGCTTTCTATTACTTTATACCAGAACCTGCATCTCCTGGTACCCCCTTTCTTACTTCCTCACATCTCTCATTCTTCATTCAAATATCTCCTTAGTCAGACTTTCCCTTGTCCATCCTTTTAAATAATTGCATCCACACCATCCCTGTCCCTGGAAATTTTCATCTCCTTTACTTTTAAAATTTTTCTCCCTAGAACATATTACCATATAAATCTCTACAGATTTTACACTTTCCTTTTGTTTATTTCCAGGCCCTCCTCATCCAAGTAGAATGCAAGCCCTTATTCTTTTTCATAGTTCACCGTCTCTCCTCACCTCTAGAGTGGTTCCTAGAAATGATGGTAGTAAATATTTGTTGATTAAGTGAGTGAGTGAATGAATGATCATTGCTCATCTTTCTCTCCTTAAGAAGTAGCAGGGTATATAAAAATCTAAATTATTAGGTTATCAGACTTGCCTATACTCATATGCAAATATAATCATCCAACTGGATTTGTTGGGTTATGTAAAAACAGTTATGCATTTTTTAAAGCTTGAACAAACACTAACTTTTTTTAAATCTAAGAAAAAAATCACTTTCAATCAAGAAATCGGAAATACATTAAATTAATTGTTTCTAGGTCATTAATGAACTGTTGAACATAATTGACTGTGCTGTTGCTCTCAAAGCACTAAATATAGCTGATATTGAGTTAAAGGTCCTTTATGATCCTTGAAACTTTCTTGAATTTCTAAAGAAATACTCAGGCTTATGGGAAGAAGTTTTAATGAGACATCATGCTGTTCAGGAGAGAGAGAAAAAATCTTAGTTTCTGACCTCAGGGGCAATGATGAAATAATAGAGCAAAAGCTCCAGGGAAATTAGTTTTTAGGAAGTGGAATCCAGTGGCTCATTGTACATTCTAAATAGCTTCAGAGTAAGAATGACAGTCTGGCTGATTAGGTTTAGTGATGTGGAGAGACTTGGCTGCTATACCATCCAAAGTAGATTGAAAGCCCCCAAATATCAATGAGATTTTACAAAGGTATAAGGACTACTGGGCAGAAGTTCCTTCTAGGGTGTCATTTAAGTGTGAACAGCAGGTAAGCCAAAGAGACGTCAGAATAATTTCAGTACTGACATTGTAATCAGTGAAGATACATCATCTTCAATGTGGTCTTGTGCCTATCCTAACTTGTTCAATCCACAGACATTTATTGAACATTTCATGTATGTCAGTTACTGTGCTAGGGACCATGACTATATGACCCCTGACCTCCTAGAGCTTCCTAGCAGGGGAGGCAGACATGTTGACAAGTGACACAGAGTGTAGATGGTGATGAAGGCTAGAAGGGAATATTGGGACAGTGCTAAGTGGTAAAAAATGACAAGGCCGTTTGTGTTCAAAAAGAGTGCCATAAAAAAGTCACTTTGGAGGTGCAATACTACTAGCAAACCCATGAAGTATCTGAGTAAGCTATGTATGAGAACCCTCCCTAGGACATGCAGATTTGAGGTCTAGGTCCCACTTATTCCCACTAAGAGATCGTGGACCCCTAACACCTGTTTTCTCCTCCCAATGCTTTGTTTTTCTCCACTGACTCCCCACTCCCCATCATTATCAAGTATCTCCAACTTTGAGATAAAAACAATACTTTTGAATTACTCTCTCCAGACTTACTGGCTTCATTTCCTTGCCTCTAAACACTTTCCTAATCCCTGCTTCCCCTTGCTGGTTTTTATTTCACTGAGGTGTTTAAATGGGTCTCTGAGACATAGGTCTATCAAAAAGTCTAATGGACAGCCGAAACCGGTTTGGCTCAGTAGATAGAGCATCAGCCTGCAGACTCAAGGGTCACAGGTTCTATTCTGGTCAAGAGCATGTACCTTGGTTGCGGGCACATCCCCAGTGGGGGGTGTGCAAGAGGCAGCTGATCAATGATTCTCTCTCTCATCGATGTTTCTGACTATCTCTCTTCCTCTCTGATAAAAAGTCAATAAAATATAAATTTTTTAAAAAGTCTAATGGACAGAAGCACAAAGTTTTAATTTGGCAGAACCACTTATTTCAGGTATCTGTGTGTTTTTACGCTAAATTGTAGGCCATTGCATCTAAAATGTAATAACTATGTTATAATGTTATTTATATACTATCTCACAACAGGTAAGAGTTGAGAACAGTTTAAACGGTCCTGGGCTAAAATGAGGCTTTTTATGAAAGGATGTTAAAGTTAAGACTTGATCAAGATGGAACCGGGTATTGGTACATGACACAGTGTAGATGTAGAATGGATTGTTGTAATAAAGAAATAATAATAAATGTATAAATGAGTTAATAATAAATAAATAAAAGTGATTGTTTTTTTCAGTGTTTACTCTCCACTGCAGTGGGCATAAAGTAGGTTACATTAAAATGAATTGTCCATATCTCTATATGTACACTCTTCAGTCATATAAAGGGCTAATGTTCCTCAGAGTAGTTAGTGGTTCGGCAAAGGGTTTTTCTTGAGTTGTTGACTTGGGCTTCAGTCATCTCAAGGCTCCACTGCTTTCCAGGTCACTCAGATAGCTGGCAGGCTTCCATTCCTAGCTCTGTGAGCCTCTCCACAGGCTGCTCACAATATCGTGGCTTACATCCTCTGGACTGGAAGATCAGAGGCATCTCTAGAAACATAGAAGCCACGGTCTTGTATAATCTGACTAGAGGCCTGATGCACAAAATTCATGCACTCTGGGGGTTCCTCAGCCAGGTCTGTACCCTCTCGCAGTCCGGGAGCTCTCAGGGGATTTCTGACTGATGGCTTAAGGCTGGCTCCCTAAGCCATCAATAGGACATCCTTAGTGCTGCCACAGAGGCAGGAGAGGTTCCCGCCACTGCTGTTGAGCTCACCAGCCATGAGCCTGAGTGGGACTGCCCCGGTGAGAATGTACTGACCACCAGGGGGCAGCTCCTGTGTTGAGTGTCTGCCCCCTGGTGATCAGTGTGCATCATAGTGACTGGTTGTTCTGCCGTTCAATTGATTTGCATATAAGCCGTTTATTATATAGGATCTCAAAAGTGACATTCCATTACCTTTTGCTGGATGATCAGCCCTGGTGTACAGGTAGGAGCAGAAACTTCACAAAGATGTGAATACCACGAGGAGGGTGATTAGGGGCTATTTTGTAGCCTGGTGACTATTCTCCTTTAAGAAGACTACTCCCCTCCCATGTAAGCCCATGGCTTCAAGTAAATGCTTTCTGAAGCTCAGCTTCTGCCAAGCAGCTGAAACAGAGCAAATGTGATTCAGAACTTCTCTCTAGGAGGTCACTTCATTTAGACTAGTGTTGATCATCTTCTATGCAATTAAATGGTTCTTGTACCTTATCCAAGGACATACATTCACTCTTCCCTATAACATTTTTTCTTATTCATGCTTTAAATGCTATTTTTAATTCACTGTGCTTAGGGGGTGGTTGTAATTTAAATGTTAGCAGACATAATATGTAGCAGATAAGTACTTGATAGTTTTCCCTGCCCCTTTCTACAGAAGCATGAGCTGTGTGAACTAAGTGTGACTTTAAATAGGGCTGTAGGAGGAATTAAAAATAGCGGCATGGTCCCAGAAACCCCATATTAAAATCTGCCCTTGTCAGCGTTCTGTGATGTCATGTGCCAGTATTCCTTTTAGGTGAATCAAGAATTTGTTTAAAAGATATCAGAGGGAAAACATACCTTGTGAGAAGGGAGTGTTTATTTCAAAGGAGAGAATGTGTATGGCAATTATAATAACAAATAGGGGGGGTGGGTGTGTGAATTTTTATGCACTCTCGGTTTTATTGAGCAAAGGTGCAGAGATTCATTTCCCTGTATTAATTGTTCACGCAGAAATAAACCCTGCTGTGCAGGAAGCGAGGCACTCCTTCATGCCACCTCCTGATAGTGACAGAATTTGTTTTACTAAAACCTCCCGATGATTGGCTTCTTATTGTCCCAGTGATGTCTCTTGGGTTAGTTCAGTCAAACCCTTTAGTGTGACCAATGCGTACAGTTGGTCAGAAGCACGTGGGTAGCTTGCCTCCGCATTGTTTCTGCATTTTGGTTGCTTCCACCCTGCCATCTTAAATGTTTTATACCCCAAATTATAGCATGCTCCCTCTCTGCAAGGTTTCTCCTCCTCCCCGCCCTGCCCTGCCTCCTCTTGGGACAGCTCACTGCACTCCCAAGAAAGATCCTATGGCCCGCCCCTCCCTGCTCCGCTGTTTACATTTCTCTGCTCTTTTTTTTTTTTCTCGCTCCTCCTGGCATGCTGGTTTAATCAATTTTACCAAATGACTTTCCTGGCAGCTGTGAAAAGAAAACCCAGAGCAGATTAATAGCAATCAAATACTGTACTTTTTGTCATTTCTCTAAAATGTACAGACACGGTTGGTCATTGGGTTGATTTTTAATGATCTAAGTGGTCAGATGTCTAGGCGGCGCTGCACTGCAGCAGCCTGATAACAAATAGGAAAGAGGAGGGGCTTGGGCACTGGGCGTTCACTCAGCGCTGGATGAATAATCCCCACAGCACCAGCCAAGGAGACAATATAAGCGATCAGCCTCTGCCAAATTATATATTTGCATTTCTAAACAAAGGCACCTAGCTCTTCCAGTGTTGCATACCTCTGGACGAAGAGATGTTTTGGATGAAGGTTTAGAAAGTCATCGATAGAGTTAGAAATCAAACTGCAGCCTGTTTCTCTGCTTCCCTGTTTACATAAGCAAGGCCTCGGTAAAGTGCCTCCCAGTATCCCCAAATAGCATCTTGGCAGCTAGCCTTAGATCGGGGTAAACATTGGTTATTTTTTAACTGAAAGGTGGTAGAACTCCCAAAGGTATACGAAATCAATAAGCTATAAACAAATCACTTGTTTTTTCTTCTCTGTAAAACAGAAGTAGGCATGGGGGTAAGTAAGGGGGTGGGGACAGTGAAGCTAGTCATACTCCTCTGGAAGTTTAAATGGGGAGAACGAAGCAAGCCAAGTATTTAGCAGAAGGTGTAGCACTTGCTAGTTACACAGCTCTTATAACCCCTCTACTGTCTCTAAAATCATACCCCTCTCCCAAGCAGTCATTTCCGGTCATGTCTTTTTTTAAAATATATTTTTATTGATTTCACAGAGGAAGTGGCGGGGTAGAAACATCAATGATAAGAGAGAATCATTGATTGGCTGCTTCCTGCACGCCCCAGTGGAGATCTAGCCCACAACCCAGTTATGTGCCCTGACCAGAAGTCAAACCATCACCTCCTGGTTCATAGGTCGAGGCTCACCTACTGAGCCATGCCAGCCGGGCTCTGGTCATGTCTTAAATTCACAGAACAAGGCTGTTCCCATGCGGAAGTGGGCAAATGGATTTTGGATTCCAAGCACAGCTCAACCACTTATATCTGGAGCCCTGGGCAACAACTATCTCCTCTAGATTCTTCATCTGTACAATGGGAGATATCAGTACTCACTTTATAGGGTTATTGCATATATTAAAGGGAAGACTTTGGTATAAACCAAATCTATAAAATCTTCCCCAGAAGACTCAAAAAATAGTTGCTGTATTTTATTCACCCTTTTCCATTTTTTTCAATGTGTCATTGCTTGTTTCTAAATATCCTGTGGAAGGAAACTAAGTAATTTCTTATGCTAATGATTCAATCAATACCTTTTGAGGAGCTCGGCTCTTTTTACCTAGCTAGAGATATGTAGATATAATGTTTACTCCAGGTTGATCTGGGGCTCACACTGATAAAAGGAGTTTTATATATATTTGCTGCCTTATATAGTTTTGTTCTCCTTAAAAAAGAAGGTATTATTTCATTTTAAAATGTTGGCTTTTAGTTATAAAATAGCCAATTTGGGCTGAATTTCCACTGGGATAGTTCCATTGTTAGCTCACTAATCCATGACACTTTGGTCTAGATGGTGTGACCAAAGAGGCTCAATCTCACCACTGGTCTAAGTGACCAAGAGATATTCTCTATAGATGATATCATGAGCCATCTTACCTTCCCCCATCCCATATTGCAAGAAAATTCCGAGTTGTAGCAGCAGGCATTTAAAACCCATATTGGAGAACACTTGGCTTATAATGACAGTTACATGTTAAGTTTTAGAAACAAATTATCAAAATATAAGAGCTTTAAATCAAAATATAAAATACAAGGTACATAGGGTTAGAAAGTTAATAATCAATTACATTATAAGACATTATAATTATTTTTAAATTAATAGAAAAAAAGAATAAACGTTTGGATTATTTAACACATGAAAACATCAATTCACCTAAAAATTTTATATGTCTATCTCATTGTCTTTTTTAAAATAATTTTTATTGATTTCAGGGAGTAAGGAAGAGGGAGGGAGAGATAGAAACATCAATGATGAGCGGAAACCAGTTTGGCTCAGTTCAATTCCGGTCAAGGGTGTGTGCCTTGGTTGTGGGCACATCCCCAGTGGGGGGTGTGCAGGAGGCAGCTGATCTGTGATTCTCTCTCATCAATGTTTCTGGCTCTCTATCCCTCTCTCTTCCTCTCTGTAAAAAAAATCAATAAAAATATATATATTTTAAAAAGAAACATCAATGATGAGAGGGAATGATTGATTGGATGCCTCCTGCATGCTCCATCCTGGGGATCAAGCCCTCATCCCGGGCATATGCTCTGATCAGGAATTCAACCATGACATCCTGATTCAAAGTTCTGTGTTCAACTACTGAGCCACACTGGCTGGGCTATCTCATTATCTTTACACTTAAAATATTTTGACCATTTGTTAATCAATATGCATTTTTAAGCATCTTCACCCTATTATACCTTTGTGGGCTCAGAAGTTACTAAGGAAGAACAAGGGTATCGTCTCTCTAAGAATTCAGCATCTGGTAAGAGAGACAGAAACAGGATTTTAAAAAATCATAAACAATGCCAAAATAAATATCTTTGTGTAAGTGTGCACTCACTTTTGTAGGACAGACTTCTGCAAATCAAATAGCATATGTGTTTTACATTTTAAGAAGTCTGCTAAATTGTACTCCAAGACAGTCTTTCCCAGTCTCAGTTTCCACTAACTGTGTAGGGGTATACCTGTTTCCCATCTGCTTTCATTCATCATTGGACATTTTTAGTGTTTATTTTTTACCAATGCGATAGACAAAAAAATCTATTGTCATTTTAACTTATTTCTTTGGTTACCAATGAGATTGATAGATCTCTTCAAATGACTATTGGCTATTTGTGGTTCTTCTATGACATTTATTTGCACCCATTTCTTTTTTTGGCCTTATTTTAATTAATTTAGATACTCAAATGACATATTAAGTCAATTATTAAGTCAAATTATATAAAAAAACACACCATGGAGTGAGCTATAGCTCACTCTGCCAACTTACTTTGCATTAGTAATTGCTGGAGTGGCCTATATGATTCAGCCTCTTCATATTTCTATACTGCTTCCCTTATCCCCTAATGCAGCATTTCCACTGTTGTCAGCAGGTTAGATGACAAACATTTGAAGAGGGCAAGGAAAACAAATATTACATGTGCCACATGGTTAACCTATACCTTGTAATATTATCCCAAACAAATCTAAGAAATATGTATCGTTGCTGTTTTCCAGATAAAATTTTCAGATTCAGTGAAGGTTGGGAAATGAGTCCATGGTAAATGAAATGGTGAGAGACCTCAGGGACACCGGAATCCTATGCCACTCCACCAAACCATGCTTTCTTCAGGAAAAAAAAATGCTATTAATCTCTGAGAAGATGTAATACAGAAATGCCAACGTTGGGGCTTTTGTGTATCAATCTCAAGCTTCTGGTGGGGACTAAAGGAGGAAGGACGAGTCTAATGATAAAAGAGATAAAGTAATTCCTGGGATGACTTGGGAAAAAAACAACAACATTAAAAATAGAAAAGACAATTTCAAAAGTACTGAAGATTCAATGCCTCAGTATCAGTGAGTAGGAGCATGCAGAGGGAGGGAAAAGAGACAGCCCCAGCACTGTATAAATCTGACCCCAGTGTTTGTGAACTATCAAAGAAAGAACATCAAAAGAGCAACAACAACAGCATGGACTGGGGAACAGTTAAGATTAACGGTCCCTATTGTGGGATGCCATTCAGACAGTGGAGTTATAAAAAAGCAGAGTTTCACATTGCAGGTCTCCCAGTAGCAAGTGTATTCAAGTACAAGAGACTTGCCTTCGTGGGAAGAGGATTAGTTATAGCTTGGCCTGTTTATCCAAAAGCAAAGATGTGGTAGTAAGATTACTAGAAGTGTCTTCTTGGAATCTAAGGGACAATTATGATAGCTTAAGCTACCAGCTTTCAGTAATCCATCTGGTACTTTACAAATTAGCTCATTATTCTACTGTTCTTATGAATGTGTTAGTCTGCAAACATATCATTGTCACAAATTAGTCACCTTGTGTTTCTCCCAGTGATTGAATATAAGCACACCCACGTCATGATATGGGATAGCAAAATAGATCCTTGCTTGATCCTCAAGTGGAATTCAGCATAAAATGATTTGCTTTGCATGGGGGTTTTTGGCATGCAAACCTCTTCTGTTTTTTAAGTGTAGCATGTTTGTTATCACTGCCCTGAATGTTGACAATGCCATGTAATATGAGAAATCTCTGGTTTCTCCAGGAATGCCAAGGGAAATCCAAGCCTACTGCTCAATGATGGACTTTCCACTTGAACGTAGCTTTTGTTTGTCTTTATTTACACTTGTTATAACAGGTGCCACCACAAATGTTGATTCAGTTTAGTAATACGTCATTACAGTTTTGAGAATTAGGTTAAACACCTGATTTTAAAAGTGCTTTTGTGGCAGATGAACTCACCCACCAGTTACTCAATGAAGAAAAAAAAAAGTGAGAAAACACAAGCTCTACTCTTCTGTCTGACTTGATTACCTATTGGGAAGTGCCCATGTTTGTGTTATAATAAATATTTCATGGTGATGTCATTTGGAGCTCCCAACCCAATGGCTTAATACGAACCAATAAGGAACATTTATTGTCTTAGACAGTGAAGTTCAAAGTAGAGTGTTCCAAGGGATGTTTATTCAGAGGCTGACACAGCACCTTTGTTTTGTTTTGCCATCTTAGCACAGTGTCCTTTGCTCAGACGGACTCCCCTCATTATCACAAGATGATGGCCCGAGCCAGGCACAAAGTCCAAAGGCAGGAAGTGAACCCTTTCTTCCCTTTGCTTCTTTTTTCATGAAACCCTTCTTCCAGAAATCATCTCAGCCGACTTCCCTTCATGTTTCCTTGACTAGATAGATCTCATTGGACTTAAGACATAAATGAATTACTGGCCAGCAAATGGGAGTAGACTGTTCAGGATTTACCCCTGAGCTGGGCATGGTGTCACTGTCTCTAAGTATGTAGCTGCTTCAACAGATAGACTTCTGCAAAAATAGCTGGGTATCTGCCATTTAGGTAGAAAGGAGAGAGGATTACCTACAATGATAAAGGAACCAGGATGATAATCAGATCATGACAAATGTTAAAAACCAAAGGTTTAACAAAGGCAGTGAAATACAATAGAAGCTGCATCCCAAAGCAGGGTGCCAGTCCTGATTCCAATTTTCAAAACAGGTGGCCTAGAATCACTCTCCTAAGTTTTGAGCCCTTCACACAGATGCCTTGAACTCATATTGAGACTATAAAAGAGTGCAGAGGGGAAAGGAAGATTCGTTTACAAAAAGGTGTTTTGTCCTTTTTGTTTTTAAGAAAGAGAACTGGGTGGTGCTGTGAGTCCTAGCTTACACTCCCTCAAAGGGGGCTCACTGATCTCATTCCCATCAGGCCAAGAGAAAGTATCCACGGTGGGATCCTTTTCCTCATGAACCAGATGTACACCACACGAGTTTGAGAGCTTGCCTGGAGCCATCCTATGTCCTTCCCAAAAGGACATCTGGAAAAAGCCCTGGGACTCCAACAACAGGCATTTGTTGGGGATTTGGCCAGTAGGAAACCAGGGGCTTGCTGGGGGGCTGATTAACTAGCAGCACTTTGAAAGTGCAGCGCTGCCTGAGTCATAGGAGCTGCAGCCAGGGATCCCAGCAGGGATGCAGCTGATGAACCCACAAAAGTGCCCAAGAGACAAAGAGGAAGCTTTCAACATCTGCCAGGAGCACAAGATGCCATCTTGGGATGATTCTAATTCAAGGGGGGGAAAAATCCCTGTTTCATAGTCTCTCTCCATGCTTTCCATGTCATACTCAGTCCCAACAGCTGGCAAGTCAGGACAGCAAGGGAGGGGAATTTTAAACCCTACCCCCCACCCCCCGCTTTGCCCACTGATCCCTTTGAAAGCAGCTAGTCTTTTGGGGAGCCAGCTGGGAGCAGGGACAAGATGTGAGTTAAGTCAAGTTTGGGGTTTTGGAGTACAGTTTGGATCGGATATTCTGATTTGTGAATGGAATCTGATGATGGCTTAAAGCACTAGTAAATGTAAAGCTCTCTATTGCCAAAAAGTGCTCAGAAAAGTCACCAGACTTTCTCCATAAATAAAACTTAACGGGGTAGTAAGAAACTGAAATAAGATGTGTTTTAAATACATATCACATGTCCTTGTTTTCAATGGCTTTAATACAATATAGATACCCTTTTACAATTTTTTTGTGAGCTGAGGATTTATTTCTCTTATATAATCTTAGGCTATACATTTTTTATGTTTTTTTTTAATTTATTAAGGTATTATATGTGTACATAGCTTACCATTGCAAATATTTTTAAAAGCATCCTGACAATACCACATCACGTTTGTATCCTTGCATGCTTCTCCTTTCTCTCTCTAAAGATGGAGAGGAAAACCAAGGAAAATTATTTACACCTTCCAGCAAATATTTGGATCTTTTATTATTTTTACATTTTTACTTTTTAGAGGGGGACACGAGAGACAGGGAGAAGGATTGATGTGAGAGCGGGACATCTGTCAGCTGCCCTTGCACGTCCCCGCAGGGAGTGGAACCTGGCGTGCGCCCTGACCAGAAATGGAACCTGCAACCTTTCAATGCCAGGGCGGACGCCCAACCAACTAAGCCACACTGATGTGGGCAAATGCTCTGGTCTTTAAATCACCTGTGCTCCCAGTGGAAGCCTCTCAAAGTAGACCTGCATTCCAGGTGTAGGAAGCAAGGGGTCATTATGGGAACTAAGGGAACTGGGGAAGTTAGTATTCATAGTAGTGCTCTTCTGTCCCACGCCACTGTCTTACCCTTGCCCCTGCCTTGCTTTCTCATGCCTTGGGACAGAGAGTTTAGGGCTGTCATCTGCTCATTACAGCCACCATGGAGGAGAGGCCACCAGGGATAGGAGGCTGCAGCAGCTGCTTGACTCCTCTCTTTCCAGAAGGAAAATATTTAATCCCCAATAGGACACATGGCAACCTCCTCTCCAGTGGCCTTTGTCTCTAATGAGTGGGTAATTACTGGGAAGAAGGAGAAAGGGGAGAGGTTTATAATGTTCATTAACTTTGTTCCTGCTTCCCGTGTAACTTCCGTTATGTTAAAAACGAGGCGAGTATTGAAATAATCAACGAAACCTGTGAGGCTGACAACACAGTGCTCATCCACATGCTCCCTGCTTTTTTTATTTTATTTTAATTTTTTTTTGGATCCTTGTCCCAGCATCAATTTAAAGAGGAAAGGCAATGGGAAAAGAGAAGAAATCCTAAAAGTAAATTAACTGTTTGGTCAGCTTTGTTACTTTATTTTTGTGGAACAATTTGAAGTTCTTGTGTATCTTCATCCATTTTTCACACCTTGGAACTCAGAACAACAGAGGAAATCATGTTATATTCCACATTGAATTCTTCCCCGTTTATAACGTGATTTCTGCATAGAAAAGTATAAGACAAATAGCTAGGCCATTGAATTTCATATTAACATTTTTATGTCTCATTTAGCTTGGGACATGTGATGTTTATGACCCCCCCCCCCCAATTTGTAGCTATTAAGTGATCTGTGTGGTATACAGATTTGGTTATAGGGATGCTAATTATAAAGAGAGACAGACTATTTGATAGTTGCAAGTGCTCAGCATTATGGATTCATTCCCACATCCAAACATTAAAAACAGCAGAGCAGAGGGTGTTAAAACCCAAGTGAAGGAGAGGATATTTGTCTGTAATAGGCAACTCGTCTTTAATAACTACCCTCGAATTTATTTTGCACTCCAATAAAAGGAATGTTCTACTTAGTTATATCAACATGAATTTAAAGCTATTATTCTAAAATATTGAATTCTGGTTATAATGCATCTTAATACTTTTAAATGTTTAAACAATTATTTTTAAATAATCATATGAATGTCCTTTTTTTTTCTTCCTAAAAAGGGGATTATGCCTTTTGGGGACTAAATTATCTTACTCCTTAAACTTAATAAAAATCATACTATTTTCCCACCTTTCTTAATCTCTCTCTAAAACAAATTAACATTCAGTGAAGAAAGCCGATGAAAAGAGCTTGAGGAAAAGAAGAAGTAGTAGAAGTATAGTAGTCAAGAAAAAAGAGTGTTCTCTCAGAACTTCTGGATCGTGGATGTACATGTTGGTATAATGTCAGCTCGTGCGTGTGTGTGTGTGTGTGTGTGTGTGTGTGTGTGTGTAAGTAAGTAAGTAAGTATTTAGGCCTCTTGATGGAGAAATCATTAACTCAATGACGTGCTAATTTACTGTGGCAACTCAATATTACAATGTAGGATTAATTTTAAGTTGCTTTATTTGTGGAGAGAAGGAAAGGATTTGTGATAGCAAAAAAAATTCCTATATGATAACTTATCTAGTCAAGATTTTGATTACAATAAATGTACTCAGATACGCTTCTCTATTAAAAGAAAAAAAGAGGGAATAGAGTTACTGTAAAGATACAGAAATTCACAGAACTGGGGTATAACTGAGCCTTGTTGGATTTGTAAAGCTTGAGAATGGAAGCAACTACTCAATTTAATCATTCATTTCTGTTTGTCTCTGTGTTTGCATTCTTGGCTAACTTTTCTCTGCAATTTCCAGATTTTCTTTAGATATCAGTTTATACTTGACCCAAAATGGCAACTTTGCCCCCCAAATCTATATGACTTTTTGGGTTAAGCCCACATGGAACTGATTAGAGTCTCTGTTTGTTTGATTTTTGTTTGTTTGTTTTTTTGGTGACCATTCACATTCCAAAGGTAGAGTAGTAATATTTGCTACTCAGTAAATGAATCAGGTGGCAGTGGGTCAAGGTTTATAAAGTTAGGGTCTAAGGAAGGCAAACTCCATAGAAGGAATTGTAAGCAAACACAATTAATTTGATATAGTGATTTATTTATTTATGATAGTGATGACTCAGCAAATATTTCAGTGGGTACTTACTTACCATGTACTGGTAAGTACTTGGGATTCAGCAGGGACAGAACAGATCAAAAGTCCCAGTGCCTGTATGAAGTTTACATTCTAAGAATAGTCATTAGCCATCTATTTCAGAGACAACTGTGGGGGAGGGGAGGAGTAGAGATGTCTCCATATAGTAAATACAAAATGTTGAAATACATGTGTATGTAATACCTATATTATAAATATATGTAATTTGCAAATATAGTCATATTTCCTTTCACTTAATTCTGTTAACTGTCAGTAGTGTATGAGTGTGTGATTGAGTATGTAATGGAAGTAGTAGTTGAAGTCTTTGGATTTTAAAGAGCATCTGATTTTAGACTTTGATGCAACCTCTTCTAACTCTCTATTAAAGTGACTATGAAAACAGACCCCTGCCCCAATTACAATTTTAAAAAGCACTAAAACCCAGGACTTAATGGTGATTCATTGCTACAATATTTATCAATAAATTATATGGAAACTATAAATGCTAAACCATCCTATCTAATTCTAAAAGTAAGTAAACAGAATTTCTTACATTTACCTGGACCAGAAAATACAAACACTATATACTACAACTATAGTAGATATGTAACCACCTGAAGTTATACCAACAAACACAAAGAAGGATACAATTAAGGAGTTATAAAGTTATAAAAACATGTAGATGTTTGCAGATACTCATATATGTGAGCTGGAGTAAAATAGATACATACTATTATCAAGATGTATGATCAAATGTTTAAGTTTACAAGTAGACATAGCTATTATGTGGCATAATTTCAATAGTAAGTGAGAACAGCTTCTAGCCCTAGCTACAATGTTCATGTAGAGATGGAAAAAGAATAAGTCAGTTATTCATTTCTATTTTCAAGACTCAACATTGATTCACTTAATAATAGTAGTAGAATGTTTGAACTCTTGAATATATAGTTTAAATTTGATTATTCAGCTTTGAGGTTTAAGATTAGATTTTTCAAAATCTATCAGAAATACTATCTGACAAATACTAGAAACTTAGGTTTGATATTCTAATTGTAGATATTAATCATGACTGGCTATTTTTCCTTAATGCCCAATAAATATACTTTTCCTCATTGGTATGTTAATTGTGTGTGTAAACATGGAAATATTGTCATTGAAAAAAATTAATGAGGCTCACTTTTACTTTTTTATCTCAGAGGTAATTAATTTATCAATATATATCCTTCTGGTTTTCTTCCTCCACATTGGCATACATGTAAATTTATATACACATATATTTATTTAAATCGATGAATTTATATTGAAGATATTATTCTGTAAACTTGAGGACTTTTTTTCACCTACCAATATTTTAGATATTTTTCAAGTTATTCTTAGGAATCTATAATATTCCATAAACATTGGTATATTTTGAAGCTGGATTGATTCTATTACATGAGAAATACTTTTACTCCTGTGAAATTCTAAAACAAATATAATATAAAATCTTTAGCAAAATTTCAGGCAAAAGTGAAATATAATTCCACTTCAGAAGGGATTTTCAACATTACCTCATGGGTTTTTTCTTTTATTTTAATTTAAGTAAATTGCCTACCAAGTAAAAAAAAATCTATATTACATTTTGTAAGGAGTAAATTTAAAGTATACATGAACAACATTTAAAGAACTCTTAACATTATAAATTATTTTGTATAATTTACCTCAGCACATTAAAAATTATAAGAACCTATGAATTTGCTATTATTTATGTTACAGGTAAGGAAATTGAGTCTCATAAAGGTTTATTAAGTTGTTCAAAATTACACAAAAAGTAAAAGCAGAACCTGAAATTAATGACTTACATTTTGAACAGACAGAATGCCAGTTCAACTTTTTCTTCTTCAAACTTGCTGCGGATTTTTTTCCACATTCAATTTTTGAATAAATATTAAGTGCTTCCTTTTATTCTAGTACTAGGTATTTTAGTATTTCTACTTCCAAAAATATTAAAAGTGGCATTTAGCAGAAATTTTAAATTATCTTAGTTATGAAGTGCATTGTGTTTCATGGTGTGATAATTTTTTCCTGTAAATGCATATATTTATTATTTAAAATAATATTTAAGCTTAGGCAGTAGGATCCAAAATGACTTGTTGTCCTGACAGATGTGGCTCAATTGGTTAGAGTATTGTCCTGTACACCAAAGTATCACAGGTTCAATTCTCCTTCAGGGCATATACCCAGCTGGCGAGTTTGATCCCTGGTTGAGGCACACAGGAGAGGCAACTTATAGATGTTTATCTCCCACATCAATGTTTCTCTTTCTCTCTCTTCCCTTCTCCCATTCCTCTCTTTCCAGAATCAATGAAATATTGTTATATTAGTTAAATCATTAAAATTTCAAACATAGCATATGTTGGTTTTAGGTCATCAAAATGGGTACTTAATAAATTTCTTTCTCACTTTTCAATTAGTGGCTGTATCCTTGCTTATAAAAATAAGTAGAAATTAAATATACCGGCAATTTGCTAAAACATGACGCAGCTCCCTGACTCTTAGCAATTGAAACCATGGCTTCATGAAGAGCTTGTCTTATTTCCATTTTAAATGTGCTGAACAACACACTTTCAGATTCTGCTAGAATTGAAAGAAGTTGGAAGTCTTCACTATCAACATGGTCATCAGTTAACATTTACTGAGTGTCAACATTGTTTTTGGGGTTATAATACACAGAAGAAAGTGCTGTTCCTTCCAAAGGGATAGGTTTTTCTGTAAGGGTCAGAGAGAGGATTTGAACTTGAATGTTTTCTGCTGGGAGGTAGGGATGGGGGATGTAGTCATCTTGTGTCTTATTCTACATATTAGAATGGTACCCTTAATACACATGCATATGCAAAAAGTATATACAAATTTTGTATTCTTTGGACGAAATTTTTCTTTAATATTGCCTTGTTGGCTTTAGGTGAAAAAGTCATATCACCCAGTATATCCAAGTGTCTGTAGCTTTTATTTCCTAAGATAGAGCTTATACATACAACTAATATAGATAATGTGCTTTAAAAAGTATGTAGAGGTATTTGTATATGTAAGTATATTTATATAAAACAAATAGTTGGCATAAAGAGGGACAAAATGTTTTCATCTGACAAGTAAGAGACAAAAGTTATTCTTCCTCATAAAAGGATAAAATATCTGAACTTATAATTAGTATTCATAAAAAATTAGGAAGGCAGGGGTGGGTGGGAAGAGATCAACCAATGAATTCATATGCATATGTGCATAATCCATGGACACAGACAATAGGCCTGGAGTGGAGGATAAGGGTGGACTAGTAGGGGGTCAATGGGGAAAATGTGATGGTGACAGAAAGATGTACCTAGATCAGTGGTCAGCAAACTCTTTAGTCCACAGAGCCAAATATCAAATTACAATGACTGAAATTTCTTCTGAGAGCCGGAAACCGACTTTTGCGCATGGGTCAAGAAGTTTCAATCACTCTGTACATGCACGCCCACCCGTGGTATTTTGTGGAAGAGTCACACTCAAGGGGCCAAAGAGCTGCATGTGGCTCACCAGCCACAGTTTTGCCAACCACTGACCTAGATGGATGGTTCTAAAGTTTGGTGCTTGAACCAGCAGCAGCAGCAGCGCCACAATGAGGCTTTATAAGAAATGCACAATCTTGGGTATATTCTGGACCTACTGAATCGGAAATTGTAGGGATGATCTGAACAACGTGTGTTTTTAACAAGCCCTCCACATGGTTCGGTTGCATGGTGAAGTTTGAGAGCCACTGGTTTAGATAATCATGTACTTCTTAGGGTAGTTTCTTGTTTACCCTCTTCGTGTTTACATTGAATTTGTTTCAGCTCTTCTTGTTATTGTTTCTTTCTTTGTACTTTCTTTTTGTTTATCTATTTTTTGTGCTAACTTTTTAGGTGTACACTTAAAGGTACTCTCTATTCTTTTCTAAAATAATGATTTAAGTCTTTAAATTTTCATGAATTACTGCTTTTGCTGTATTCCTATAGGTTTTCAAATATGGGGTCCGTACTATTCATTTATAAATATTTTTTAAAATTTTCACTATATCTTCTTTGACCCACTTTTTGAATTTTTTTTTCTTTAATTTCTTAATATAGGGCATTTTATCTTTATGTTACTTCACTAGAGGTGTTTAGAGAATGTGATTTGTATGATATTTCTGTAAAATATAGAGATTTACTTTATATTACTTTTTTGTAAGTACTCCATTTGTCCTTTAGAAAAATGTAAAACTTCTAATTATTGGATCCATTCTAGATATGTCCAGTAAGTCAAGCTTGTTGTGTTGCTCTAATTCATATTTGGCTATAGTTGTTTTATATTGGTGGTGGTGTTTTCGGGATTTGTCTTGTTTTTTTGTTTGAGAATGATATACTGAACTCTTCCCCTCCACATACTCATCTTATGATGATAATTTGAGCTCTTCTTGCAATTCTGGCAATATTTGCTTCTTTTTTATTTTTTTGAGGCATGTAAGTTTTGAAATTGTAGCAATTTATTGCTGCACTGAACCTTTTTATCATCATGTGGCGCTGTGGCCTTAACAATTCTGTGGTCAGAGAATTTCTTTTGTCTAAAATGAATATAGCTACTCCAACTATATTTTGCCTGTTAGCTTCCCGCAATTATTTTTCCATATGTAAAAGTAAATTAATTTTTACTTAGTCCCATTTGTTCATTTTTTCCTTTGTTTCTCTTGCCCAAGGCATTGCAATAGTGAAAATTTTGCTACATGAGATGTCTAATATTTTGCTGCCTCTGTTTTCTTCTAGGATTTTTATGGTTTCAGGACTTACATTTAAGTCTTTCGTGCATTTTATTTTATTTTATTTTGTATGGAGTAATTTGGTGGTCTAGTATCACTTGTTTTCATGTACCTGTTCAATTATCCCAAGAGCATTTATTGAGGAAACTGTCATTACCTCTTTGCATGCTCTTGCCTCCTTAATCAATATTAATTGAGCACTATGGCTTGGGTAGACTTCTGGATTCTCTGTTCTGCTCCATTGATCTATAGGCCTGTTCTTGTGCCAGTACCAGGCTGTTTTAATTAGAGTGGCTTTGTAATATATTTTTATGTCCTGTATTGTGACCCCTCCACCTTTGTTCTCTCTTAAGATGGTTGCAGCTATTCGGGGTCAAAATAAAAAGCTTCTGTACAGCAAAAGAAACCAGGATCAAAATGAAAAGGGAACCCATCTTATGGGAGAACATCTGATAAGGAGTTAATTTTCAATATATATAAAGTAGTCATGCAGCTCAACAAATGGAAGATAAACAACCCTATTAAAAAGTAGACAGAGGACTTGAGTAGACACTTCTCCATAAAGGACCTACAGATGATCAAGAGACATATTAAAAAAAAAAGATCAACATCACTAATTATCAGAGAGATACAAATCAAAATGAGAGCCCTAACCAGTTATGCTCAGTGGATAGAGCACTGGCCCACAGACTGAAGGGTCCCAGGTTTGCTTCTGGTCAGGGGCATGTACCTTAGTTTCAGGCTTGATCCCCAGTAGGGGGCGTACAGGAGACAGTTCATTTACTCTCATCCATGTTTCTAACTCTCTGTCCCTCTCCCTTCCTCTCTGTAAAATCAATTAAAATATATTTTTTTAAAAATGATGAGTTACCACCTCACACTTGCCAGAATGGCTATCATCGATAAATCAAGATAAATCAACAAAAGGTGTTGGCTAGGATGTGGATTAAAAGGTATTGTAGTACACTGCTGGTGGGAATGCAGACTGATACAACCAGTATGGAAAACAGTGTGGAGTTTCTTCAAAAAATTAAAATGGAACTGCCATTTGACCCAGTGATCCTATTTCTAGGAATGTATACTAAGAAGCCAGAAACACTAATCAGAAAGAATATATGCACCCCCATGTTCATAGTAGCATTATTTACAATAGCTAAGTTCTGGAAACAGCCCAAATGCCCATCAGTATATGAATGGAAAGTATTACCTCCATGGAATATTATGCAGCAGTAACAAAGAAGGATCTCTTACTCTTTGAAATGGCATGAAGGGACCTGGAAAGTATTATGCTAAGTGAAATATGCCAGTCAGAGAAAGACAAGTGTCACATGATCTCCCGTATATGTGGAAACAAATGAACAAAATAAACTGATGAACAAGTAGATCCAGAGATATTGAAGCATGCAACAGAGAGATGCATTTTAGAGAGGGCGGGAAGAGACTAACCAATGAACTTGTATGCATATGGACAGACAATAGTGCGGGGAAGGCCTGGGGAGAGGGAGGAGGGGATTATGGGAGGGGAAGAAAGGAACAGTTGTAACACTTTCAACAATAAACATAAATTTAAAAATGTAAATTAGAATTTATTTTAGAAATTTTAAAAAAAATGAAAGTGAAACTCTGAGAGTCAATGAGGTATGGTATTATACCCTCCATAGCAGATAAATGATGAGTTTAGGAAACACCCAAGTTCAGAGGCTAGGGTGTGTCTTCATTGTGCTGTTATGCTTGGATTAGCATAAAGATACAACCTAATCATCTGCATTTGACTCATTGGGAAGGAAGCATGTAAACTGAAAGGGTTTGAAGAGAATGAGTCTTGAAACTGACAGTACAATGATAAGAATTTGCTTAGAAAGTTAACTTCTTATGCCTACAGTTAGGTTTTTGTAAGCATTCCCTTAAGAACCAGACTCCCTTTATCTTTTTCCCAAAGCAAACCTTGAAATAAAACAGGTAAAAGCAGAGGGGCTCTGAAATAAAACTTGGGTCCCTGGCCCTTCCTTTGTCCTGCAGTTGTCCTATGACAGCGTTGCAAAACCAGAGGGTTCCTAGGAACTTAGTTTGAAAACCTTCACCCTTAGAAACATCACCTATTGGCAATGGCAGAAAAGGACTTTTATTATTGGAAAAGGCCATGGGGCCTAGATAATACTTCTCTCATTCTGAGTGCACTAAACATACACGATCTTTCATTGAAATGTTGATTCCAGTATTACTGTTTTCTCTCTGTGCTTGTACTTTTCACTTTATCAATGCATGGGTAGTCTGGTATGGTTTTCAAAATTTTTTCTAATGTCAGTCTCATTTGAGGATGGTTAAAATGATCAAAACTCAACCTTTGTGCCCGTGGAGCTGAGGCTGTCTCACAAAGTTTGTGCCAACCTGTGGTTCTCTGCAAATAATTAGCACTCCTTTATTGATTGAAATGATAGCACTAGGTGAGCCAGAAGTAATCTTTTATCCCTAATGTTTCTTAGAAATTCCTGAAAGGATGATGAATTTTTTGTAGAAAGAAACAGATGTGTATCACCCTAGACCATCATCATCTTTCATCTTTAAGAACTTGCTCTTAAATAACAAACCTATTAATTCTGCATAGATGTTGTTTGAAGACCACACATTTGTAAAATATGAAGTCTGGTGAAGCGTCAGTTTATAAAATAGTGGCCATAACTCTGAAGACCTTGCTTCTAATATGCATGAGATAAAAGTGCTTTGAGTTTTCAAAATATTCAATTTAGAATTGTTTATTAATGAATAGGTTCCCTGAACTGTGGGATAAATTACTTTTTTATTTTTTTATCCCTTCAGCAAAAATTTGGCTTTTCTACTAGTTTCTCAGTGGTGTGTCCTTTCATTATAATTTGTTATACCTTCTTCTAGATCAGGATAATTGGAGACCTTTTTTTTCCTTCTTTTTGCCAAGGCCATTTGGTTATTCATAACATCATTCATAGGCCATACAAAATTATCAACTTAAAAACTAGTCAAAATTTAATTAAATCACCCTAAATGCCTTGGCAGGGCCAAACCAAATGATTTTGAGGGCCTTCTATGGCCTATGCACAGGGGGTCTCCTACCCCTGCTCTAGATTGTTGCATATATAAAAATAGAAATAAAAAGACCAAAAATGTTCACTTTAAAAATATTCAGTTGAAATTTCCTCTTGGTTTAAATATAGTTTAATTTTATATCTCCTTTAATAATCTAATGAGTGAATCATTTGTGTTTTATTTATGAAGGGCTTTGCTTATATCATTGTCCACAAGTGGAAACATAGCTTTCAAGTACTGAATGTTGAACTGTGTGGTAACTGAGAAATATTCAGAAATATTCTTGGTGTCACATCACCATGGGTATCATATTGGCATATGAAGAGAAGAGAGAAGAATAGAATAGGCTAAACATATGAAGGAATTTCAAATTAATTATATCTATTAGATGAGAAAAATTTTTCTACATATTTTTATAGAATATAAGAACTAAATATTGGTTTTGAAATATGTTAATGTCCATTATTATGTCATCATCATCATCATTATCATTATCATCACCAAGGAATACTAACCTGTGAAATAATCTGAATTCTCTTTTAGATCTAATATGATGTGTGATGATGAACATAAACTATCTTTTTGGAAATTCATTTCCAAAATTGTCAAAAGTGTCAATCTTTCCTTAGCATGATTCTGTGAGGTTAAATTAATACCTGTAAAGATAATTTTTTAGAAACCACAACCCTAGTGCAAGGTGATATTATCCTGGAGGCTCTATAATATGGTGGTAATGCATGCAGGCTCTGGAGCCAGACTTTCTTTGTTCAAATAAAGACCCTTACTGGACATTTGACCTTGGATAAGCTACTTAATCTCCCTCTGTCTGAAATTCTTCCTCTGTAAAACAGGACTAAGAACATATTGTTGTTATTGATAGTGTTGTGAGAATTTAATAAAACAATAATGTAAAGCACTTAGTACAGGGCCCAAGACATGTGGGGTGTTCCTTGCACTTAATAATAATATTTAAACATCTAACAGAATATCAAATTTTGAACTACTCTATGATGCTTGCTTCAAAGCACTCAGAGCTGTGAAACAGCATTCAGACCGAAGTTTTCTGATTCAGATCGCAGATGCACTTAGGGAAGATACTTACTCCCTTTAGAAAGAGGAGGTCTCAGGGACACTGCCCGGGCTACATGCACCCCAACAAATATCCTCAACTTCCTTCTGAGCTGTGGTACCATCTTCCTGAACCTCCAAGTTCCAGCTGCTTTTAAAGGAATCACTCAATTCTTCCTCCTCCAGAAATAGTTCCACCAGTATCACCATTTGATTAAAATGAAACCTCCCAAACCAGGGCAGTTTTCAAGACTGAGGTTCTTTATACCTGGTTTTGAATTTATGATGCACCTACCCCCACCCTGCCGCCACCTCAGGGTAATATTTTCTGTGACGATGACAGGGCCTCACCGGGGACATTCTGGCTGGAGCTAATAGCGTGGTGTATTAAATGTTGCCAGCATTCCATTTAATGTTAAGCGCTTGCACGGCAGGCTGTTTAAACACCTAAGTTTAAGGCGATACGTTAATATTAAGTGCACCGCTGCTGTGTAAGGTCCATTTACCCACTGATCTCCAACAAGCACCATTTACATGCCAACCTACTATTACCGGAGTTTACTATTTTATTCTCGCTCCAAAATGGCATCAACAATGAAGGGGTGCTTTCAGGGGATTGTTGAACGGAATTTTTGCAACAAAGGGGCAAGCTTGAGGAGAAGCCAAGTGTCAACAGCCGGCTTGGCCATGCTTTATCTCAGCGCTCCTCCAAGCCACACACCCCTCATCAAACAAGCAGCTTTATGGCATGCGCAATTGCAACTGAAGTGTAACTGACTTCCGCACAACTGGCTTCCACAGGATTTCCTGTCCAAAAATCACCTTGTGGTCATCGGGAGCTCAAGGCAAACCATCAAGTTAGTAAGAGATCCCCGACCCAATATAGTTGTTTAAAAAAATAAAAGGCGGGGGGTGGGGAGGCTCCAAGTGACCAAGCCCTGACCTGTCAGATGCCAGTTCTCTCTCTTATCCCCTTCCTGTTCACTGGGCAAGAAAGGAAAAAACAAAAACAAAAGCCCTCCCGCCTCTGTCCTATCTCTTTGGCCAACATGCAGCCTGTCTGTGAGCTTATCTACAGTTCGCGTGCCTGCGTGCCTCTGTGTGTGTGTGTGTGTGTGTGTGTGTGTGTGTGTGTGTGTGTGACTGCTTTGCTGATCTTGCCTGGTGATTGCTTAAAACCCTGCGTTTGCAGGAAGAGCTGTTCCTTTAACCCCTTTGGCTGGCTCCTCCCGGGAGGCAGGCGAGGCCGGCGTGCTGCAGTGTCTGGGAACCCACCTAGAGGGCCCCCTTGACGCCAGCACATCCCTGTCAGGCCGGCTCCGCAGCCGGCGGGGCTGCTGCAGAGTTCATGTGCTGGCCCCGGGAGCGCGGGTGTCCTGAGCTGCTCAGAGCCGGCCGGCGCAGCAGCCCCGGGCGGACCAGGCGGCTGCGAAGACTCCAAAGGTTCCGCTGGAGATTCGGCGTCTCGGGGGGACCCCAGCGGGAGCCTGTTGCCATTGTGTCTTGTAAAAGCATGCAAGGTCTGTATGGCTTGGGCGTGAGAATCTCTCCGAAGATCTCAGAGCATCCGAGTAAATGACACCTTACCGGGGGGCATTGAATTGGGGGTAAGGACCTAGAGAGAAAGAAAAGGCAGCCGGGAGGAAATCCTTAGACCACGTCTGCCTCGCAGCTGCGAAATTCCTTTTCTTTCCAGGGCACAATCTGAGAAGCCCGCACATGGTCTTGGATGACAACAGATTAAAGGGGCTTCTGCCGGGAAAAGGATCGATAGCTTAGTCATTTTGCGTACAGACAGCAGGCAGCCTTGTTATGGGGTTAGGCATCTAACATGCGTTTCCTCGGGACAGCACCTTCTGAAGTCATGATGGTAAGGTAATTCCGTCCTGCAAAGCAGAAACTGCTCACTGCCTTCCTACTTTTGCAGTTGAAAGCCAGCAGTGCTGAGGTTTTTTTGGGGAAGAAGTTGGCTGTGGTTCTTCATGGTGCCTGGCCCCTCTGCCCGGGTCTTTGTCCGGCTCATCTCAGAAGGCGGCACCGCGTTAAAGTGACCACACAGGAATATGTGCCTCAGAAAGAAGAAAAAGCAATATTCGTTTCTAAAGGACAGCATGGCCAAGCAACCTGAAGTTTTCCGTTTCCCTTCTAACACTTCTTTAACAAGGATAACCAGAAACTGTCTTTTGACTCGCCTTTTCCCACATCCCAGAGTCCTTCCTGCGAGGATGCATTAATTGACACGCTAGGCGGTTGGATTTTTACCAGGACAATATTGGCCACCATTGAGGATAAGCGATTTGAGCTGGTTATTTCAGTGTTTTGACTAATGAGTGGGACCTACATGGATGGACCCCTACCGGCTGTGCTCTGTGATGTTTCTTTCTTCAGATCCTGGAAGGGCTTTTGTTGTTGCTATTTGGTTTTTTGTTTTTGTTTTTTTTCTTGGGGGGGAGGGGTGTTTTTTTTTGTCCGTTTTTCCCCCCCTTGGAATTCAGTACTTGTTGCAATAATTGCCCATGATAGCTGCTCAAACAGGAGAGTTGGAATTCATCTGTGAAAATCACTACATGTAGCACATGAGACCAGGAACATCTTGATGAGAGAAGATCTGCAAATATGATGCACGTGAATAATTTCCCCTTTAGAAGGCATTCCTGGATATGGTGAGTAATCAATATACCCCCTTCAGCTCGTGCAACTCAAAATTATAAAATCCCCTGGCAAATGCCAGAGGCAGGTTTATCTTGAATAAGGATATTGGTATCAAGTGAGGGTGAAATGTAAAACATTAAGACTAAATGTTGTCTGAGAAAGTAGTGGTTATGCAATAACAGTTTAGCTGTTAATATCAAAGCATCCCCCAAATGAAAAGTCAAGTATGAGGACATTTGCAATTGCTAACATTTCATGGAGGGGGGAAAAAGCACAACAACTTTGAGAATGGCAACTATTTAACTAATAACTGAAAGAAAAAGGGAGGTTTGGAATTTGGTTTTTTGATCTTTTTGTTTCCTTTCATTTGAAAATTCCCTGGGGAAGGACACATGTATTTCTGACATCTACTATCAATTTGCCTGTCCTTAGGTCTTTCTGAATTTCTAAAAGAAATTAAGGGAAAACTTGGAATGCTGACTGAATTTTAAATTAATACTAAGATGGGTTGGTGCCTCACGTGAAGGAATATTTTAACTATTCCAGAAATGTTTCTACCAGGAAGAACTAATCAAGTAGCATTCTAACACATGAATCATGAAGAGTTCAGACTCCCATGGAACTTGCATAGTGCATTGATTTTGCTCATGTATTAAGGTTCAATGCAATATATTAAGGTTCCTGTACATGTGACATCATGTACTATTTGTTATCAGAATTTATGCTTAAATGTGTGTAGGAATTAATTGCTGAAGGTATTACAAGAGCATAGCTCATCATTTAAAATTGCTTGTTTTTTTACCAGACCTTTAGGGTTGACTGGGTCCCATCTCTCATAGCAAAAACTTTGTGAATGCATGACAAAGCCACATTTTAAGGACTGATGACTACTAATGTGGTTTGTTTGGGATTCTTCAATCTGTCTGCTTTTGAAAGTATATTTCCCAAGTAAATCGTTTGGCTGGCCTCAGGTTGAAGAATAGATATCAGAATACTGGTTTCGGAGGGTTTCCAGTTGCCTTTGTGACAGTGTCTCAAGGGAGAGATTTCTGATATCTTAAGGCCCCACCAAGATCACTTGCTGGTTTGTTACAGATATTTTAGCTTGTTTGCTGAAAAGCAGTCACAGAGAGGGGTGGGTGGCATGCTCCCTCACTCTGAGCAGGTGCTCACATTCTGTCAACACCAGATACACCCCAGATCGAAGCTGTGGCGTATCTACTTTCTCTGCTGTCCAGAGCCACCATCCCGACTCTCCCCTGTGCTCGGGAGGGAGCCTGGGTGGCGTGCCTGCAAACCTCCTTGGCCCACATCCAAGTGCATCGCCAGAGTTCCCCACTCAGGGGGAGGTTGTCTGGTGCATTGCCTTGCTGGTCCTGATGGTGAGGGTCAGGCATCAGCAATAAAGCTTATGTCATTCTTACAAATACGTTCACATGAATAGTCTTTAAGCCTCAGATTTAAAAAAAGGTCCTGGAAACAGGCCCTATGTTATGGCAGTTATTGATCAAATATTTATTTATTTTCTCCTTCTAATTCTGATGCCTTAGTCAAGGTTAATTTTGTACCTATTAAGATCTGTTTTGGGGGGAAAATCACCATTCTCATCTCTATAGAGTGTATCTTGCTCAAAAGCAACAGTTTTTGATCTGTGTAAGCTCTGTTGTTTGGGTCCATTTATTTTATTTTTCAATTGGTAGGGTGCATGTGCTCTTTGAATGCCTACCATCATAGCCATCTTTTATGTTGTTGCATTTACTTCACCCTCTACTTTTGCCTGGAAAGAAATGAGCCCTTCCATTCTGTAGTTTTTGAAAGAACGTAAATGTGCTTATTCATGCTTCTCTGGATCTGAAATGTATGTGCTTGAAAGCTGTGGAGAGAAGTTGAGAGTCCCGGTGGTTTTCTTTTGTGCCTGAAGCTAGGAAACCCTTCATGCATTTCACCGCATGAGGTGCCCATTTGTTATTGTTGTAACCAAACGGAGCCAACGTGGGGTGTGAATGCTCTGTGTGTATTCTTACCTGGGCCCGTTGGAAAGATGCTTCAGCAAGGCATTGAACTGGAAGAAGGCGGTGGGTTTTTCCAGGCGACCTAATTCATGCTGGGCTTGGTTCTCAACTTCTCCAGTTGTTGTTTTCCTCTTATGTTTAACCTCGCCTTTCAGTACTGCAGTAAGGGATCCTAGGTGTTTGTTGACAGAAAACCTCCGCCCCCTTTCTTTCCCTTTGTCCTCCCGTCAGAGTCCCTCTTGGATTAGATTCCATGCTCAGGAATTATCATGCTAAGAAGAAAGGATTTGCCAAGTTGTTCTCATTTTCATCTCCAAATACTCCCTTTCCTCGTTCTTACATGCGGGTCTTTTTTTTTTTCTTCTTCTCCCCAACAAAGGAGCAGATCAGAAGTTGGCAAAAGACCAATCAAGCCTAGGGAAGAATAAACATTTTAAAAGAGATCTGTGCTTTGGTTTTATGAGCTCCAGCTCATCTCTATGAAGAAGGCAATCCACTGGTTAGGCAGAACACAGAGGTGCACACTCTTTTTCTATTCTGCCCCTTGAGAGGCAAGAAGGAGGGGACATTGAGATGCTGGGGGTACAGAGTAGTCTTCCAAAGTTTATCCGCCGTAATGGTTCAAATGGAAGCCTATGTACAGAGTTCCCACTTGGACTCTCATCCTCCTGCCCTAGGGCTGGCTTACAAATTCATTGTTTACTGGTTACAAGTTCAAGTTAATAAGTCGTTTTCTTACTTGTCTTAATAGAACACCACCCTTCAAGTGCTTAAGAAGTGGACTGAAGAATGTGCTTTACTTGTTTAGAGCTACATTAGAAATATTTACTGGAGGATTTTATTGCAAAATCTTCTTTCTATTGTGCTTTTGGACCTTTTTACTGCCAACCCAAACAAAGATAAGGGTTTTCCTCACTAGGTAAATAAGTACCATATAGCTCTTCTTATTGTTTATTCTGGCTAGTTGCGAGAATATAGTGGTAGCCTGGGAATTTGGGATCAGATCGTCTTGCATGGTTGAAAAAAAGGAAAATATAAGTCCGCTTTCTAGGAATTTAAATTGCATTTAGGAACAATTAAGATGATGCTCTAGATGCATGATGGCATGGGATTGTGCAGGGGTCTCAAAAGAATGACATAACGTAGTGTGCCTAACATATGTAACTTTTAAAAAATATATTTTATTGATTTTTTTACAGAGAGGAAGGGAGAGGGATAGACAGTTAGAAACATCAATAAGAGAGAAACATCTACCAGATGCCTTCTGCACACTTCCCACTGGGGATGTGCCCACAACCAATGTACATGCCCTTGACCGGAATCGAACCTGGGACCCTTCAGCCCTCAGACTGATGCTCCATCCACTGAGCCAAACCAGTTTTGGCTGTTTGTAACTTTTTGACTTAATTAAAAGATCTATAACAACTTGGTATAATCTGATTTATAAAAATGTTGTGATTTCATGCCAGAAACACCAGGGCCATGTCCAAAGCAACTGAATTTTTGTTTTTACATTTATAAAATTTAGGAGGGTATTTTATTCAAATGCCGTTGCATCCTTTTTATAATGGTCTGAAATGTCACAGAGAAAGGACAGTGCGGGGCAAAAGTTGAAGGTTGAGCTGTCTAGACCTTCCCTCAGTGTGTTCCTTGGCAGGAACCTGAGGAAGACTTGGGTCTATTGATTGTGGATGGTGATTAACTGTTATTTGTTTGCTGCCTGTAATTTCATTTTTTAAAGCCCATATACCTAAGTGCTTTTATGAAACTCTCTTTGTAATGAGGAGAACTGACTTGGCTCAAGAGACAAAATAGGGTGATTCCATACCTTGATTCAACATTGAGGCTTCTTTTTCCTTTTTCAAAGCCCCTCCCCCATCTCTGCATTGGACTTCCCTTTCCAGGTTCTTAATATTGCAGGTTAATTTAGCAAATCACACTTCCATTGTTTCCTCTTTAGACCTAGGGCTCAGCTAATTTACTAACCCATTTGGTTTTGTTTTCTTTGATCAAAATCCTTCATGGAATAAAGCAAGCTATACATCGAGATATCAGTAATACTATGCATGTAGGTACTTATGTTCATATCTTTTATTCAATAAAATATTCCATGAAGAAATACATCATCAGAGAAAAGCAAGGTGGCCTGCTTCTGACCGAAAGGATGAACCTTCTTTCTTATGTTGCCTCTTAGAGTTTCATCTTTTAAGTTTTTCTGCTCTTCAAATATTGAAACTGAAGGAACTCACCCCAGAATTGCATTTTTCGGGTTTATGTTTTGGCTAATATAATGATCTCACTTCTCTTATGAGAGTTTTAGTGGGTGGGAGAAACATTGAGTTTGACGACTGTGCAATGCATTGAAGGACAAAACGTATTAAGTCTCATGCAAGATAAGAGAGCTCTGCTCATTTCAGTCAACCTAAAATTCTGCCAGTGTCTGCTCCTCTTCTAATGAGATTTCGGGCCTCTGCTGACCTTGCTTCTGCACCATCCCTTCTTCCAAAGCTACCTAGCAATTTTGGAATACAAATACCAAATTCTCCACTGACTCTGAATTCCTGTTATGCCCAAATACAATTTATTTGTAAACAAAATAAATTTTGGGTAGAGCTCATAATTATAAAACTCATTTTGTTCACAAATCCCTGGACACAATGCAAAGTCAGCCATTGCTTAAGGCAGAAGTTCAGGTTTAGATATAATAGAGCGAAAGCTTTCCTTTAGATGAAATATTGACATATTGAACATATAATTTTTCTCATGGCTTTCCATTTTACTGTCTTTTAATGCCTCTAGCTTTATCCTCTAATTCCTTTTAGTAGTGCCTGGCAGTTTTAGGATGAAAATAAAAATTTATATTTCTGTTTCACTTTTTAAATATTTGATTAAGGAGTGGTATACTAGAAGAGAAAAGTTACCATCTGCAATACCAGTGTGCCCACAACTAATGGAAATTAAATATAATTTTTAGTCCCAGCAGACTTTCCCCTGTAGTAAAACGGTGCACTTTAAACTGCTGACAGGGTACATCCTCAGTGGGCTAAGTGGGTGGCCCAAGCCAGGGAGGTTTTAGGTAATTCCTACAAAAGGAAAAAAAAGAAGAAAACATTCTGTCATGTGAAAATGATTAGCTTTGAATTGGGGATGTTTTGCTTTGTTTAAATTCCTAATTTTCTGCCCCCTTGTTCCTGCACCCCTTTCAATAGCTATAACTGAGTTATAGCTACTAATGCTGAGGTACCCAGATTCAAACAAGGGAGGAAAATAGTTG